>OX393549.1:79065532-79715532 GCA_947650365.1 Chamaelirium japonicum
CTTGCATGGATGCATTGGAGGGCTAGCTGTGATCACTGTATGGATCTCAGATTGAGATATATAGAGAGAGAACATGATCACATCACGCATGCATGGGAGGACGGATGACTGTGATTGGTTGGATGCAAGGGATGTGCATGGCTCGATTATTGAGGGGCGGTTGTGATCAGTTGAGAGAATGATCACATCATGCATGCATGGGAGGACGGATGGTTGTGATTGGTTGGATGCAAGGGATGTGCATGGCTCGGTTGATGAGGGGCAGTTGTGATCAGTTGAGAGAATGAGAGATAAGAGGGAGTTGGGATCAAGTTGGGTACGCATGGGTTTCAGTTGAGAGGCTATTGTAACCGGGTCCGGTCGGGCTCAACCTGGGTGCTAGTGATCGCGAGGAGATCCGGAGGGGATATCGGCTAGATTTGCATGACCTGGAACGTTAGACAGGGGGAAAGGAATGGTTGCGATTTGATTCGAGTAGATGGAGTCCGATAGGCTTGAATCCAAGAGTGAGTCAGATGCGATGCTCCATGGCTAAGAGGTTGGGTATGATAGGGGTCTAACATGTCGTCCAGTTCTGATCGGCTCATGGCCAAGAAAGTGTACGTGAGGACATGCATGGTGGAATAGGCTTTGGTCACCATCATCCGGATCCATCATCGCTTATGCGTGTAGTCCTCTTTTCCGATCGATGCACTGCATTGCCTCATTGAAGTATTCTTTCGGACAAATTATCGCATAATTATCACTCTTTATTGTTCTTCAGACTAGCCTCCAAACAAGTTGTGGGTCCTCCATCGACTCGCATTGGGCATATCCACCACTCCATCATGATGCTCTTTATCCGACTGTGTCGAGTACCGCGTCACGGATACTCTGGACCACAGGCTGAATCCAATGCACGGGTCAGGTATGGGTGCAACGGACGACTGTGACTTGGGGGGCAGACAATGGGGTAGAGAAATGGGGCAGAAGATTTGGGTTCAAGGGTTAGGGGGGAGGCGGTGGTTGCTCGCTTCGTACCAATCGGGGGGTGTCTTATTGCCGAAGGCGGCCTGCTGCATCGCTGATAGGTGTGTTGCTGCCAAAGACGGCCCGCTGCAGTGCCGACAGGCACAGTCATGCACTAGTAAGGATATATACTATGCGTGTGTGGATGCATATTATATGATATAAGGATGAAGTTCTAGAGATCTTCATGAGGTGGAAAAAGTTTAGAGACCTAGACTGACAGAAAGATCAATCAACTCAGATCAGATATTGGTGGTGAGTACATGAGTGATTCATTCTTGCAAGTATGTCAAGTTGAAGGTATTGAGTGACACTTCATTGTGAGAGAGACACTGCAATAGAATGGGGTGGCTAAACACATGAACCATACTTTGCTGGAGAAAGTACATGTATGCTATCTAATGTTGAAATAGGCAAGGCATTTTGGGCTGAGGAGTTGACATATGCATGCCATCTCATTAATCGATTGCCGTCGGTTGTAATTAGAGATAAAACTCCTATGGAGGTTTGGTCTCATAAGGCTGCTTCAGATTATGATTCCCTTTGTGTGTTTGAGTGTCCAGATTATTTTCATGTCAGAGATAGTAAGTTGGATCCTCATGCAAAGAAAGCTATTTTTGTGGGTCTGAAATCCGATATAAAGGGCTATAAACTTTGGGATCCCAAAGATAGAAAAAGTGTTCTGAGCAAAGATGTCATATTCGATGAGGCTTCCATGGTGAAACCTGAAAGCTCTCAGTAGGTGGAGAGCATGAAGATCTAAGAGGTATTACAGTGGGTAGGGATTGATGCATCTTCATATGGTCCAGAGAGTTCCATATCTTTTGACTTGCTATCTTTAGAGGTGACACTAGGAGATGATAAGGAATTCGATACTCTAATCGATTTCAATCCAGTTACTGGAGTACTTGATGATATGTAGATAGATTCTGATATTGAGAACCAGGAGCCAGTTCTGCAACCGGCTCAGGATTCTATTACAGCGAGAAAAAAAAAAAGAACTGTAGGTAAACCTAAATTGCTTACTATGGATATAGTGGTAGCATATGCACTTCCTATCATTGATGAGGATGTTCCTTCTACACACCATGAAGTAGTGTATAGTTCAGAGGTAGTGCAGTGGGAGCGAGCAATGGAGGAAGAGATACAATCGCTTCATAAGAATAAGACTTGGGAACTTTCTAAGTTACCTAAAGGAAAAAAGGTGATATGTTGTAAATGGATCTACACCAAGAAAAAAGGATCTTCAGGTGATGAGGTGCGCTACAAGGCACGTTTGGTGGCAAAGGACTACACTCAGAGGGAGGAGATTGATTATGATGAGGTATTTTCTTCAGTTGTTAAGCACTCCTCCACTCGCATCCTTTTGGCATTAGTAAGTTTGATTTGGAACTAGCCCAACTAGATGTGAAGCTCACTTTTCTACATGGCGATCTTAAGGAAGATATCTATATGACCCAGTCGAGTGGGTTTAAATCTACAGAAAAGAAATATTTGGTGTGTAAACTGAACAAGTCGCTTAATGGGTTGAAACAATATCCGAGATAGTGGTACAAGTGATTTGACATGTTTATGCTTATGCAGAAGTACACCAAGAGTCACTATAACCATTGTGTTTATTTTCATAAGTTAATAGACGGTTCCTTTATCTATTTGTTCTTGTACGTTGATGATATTCTTATAGCCTCCAAGAGCAAATCTGAGGTCGACAAGTTGAAGCGACAGTTATCTTCAGAATTTGATATGAAGGATTTGGGAGAAGCCAAGAAGGCTTTGGGCATGGAGATTCAAAGAGATAGAGCAAAGGGCAATATTTATTTGTCTCAGAAGGCATATTTGAAGAAGGTACTCCAGAAATTCGGTATTGACGGAAACACAAAGTCTATAAGTCCCTTGGTTTTCGATACTGTGGATGATTATGCCTCTTGGTTGGAGAAGTCAAAGGATGATTGTGTATTTCTATAAACTTCACCACTACCCACTTCTCAATGGTGTCATTTACTTCCCTCCTGAATCGTATCAATGCTTTGCAACCTTCTCTTGAAATCCGCCTTTTCCTTTGTTTGCCGCCTTCAATATTTTTTCCTTTTAATACCAAAAAACCCTTTTTCCACTATAAGGACATCTTCGATATCATTTCTTTAGTTTTCTTATGATATGTTGTAGTTGCACTCTGAACACCAAATCCACTTTCCTTAACATATGCATAATAAAAATATTTTCCTTGAGTTAATGAGTTGAATGCCATTCCAATTTTAGGTTTAACATCATCTTTCACTTGAGGAATCCATGTGTGGCTTTCATCTCATACACCATCTTTATCATCACATACTTCTACTTCATCATTGCATGCATCATCTCCAAACATAGGGGAATGATCATTACTGTGCATTGTGAAATTCAATATATGCCCTAATTTAAAAAATGAAAAAAAATTAACAATGTAAGCAGATTAAACAATGTAAGCATATTAAACAATGTAGTGTTCACCCTAGACTACTAGAAAAGATGGCACAAAATGCGGCCCGGCCACCCTGGACGGCCGGAAAAGATGCCAAAATGCGGCGGCCAGCTTTAAACGTGGGAAAGTATGGTCAAATCCGTCGGAAAGTATGGCCTTTTCTCCGACCATTCCCGGCAACCTCTCTACGGTGGCCGCATTTGTGAAGTATAGCACCGACCGACCCTCACTCTCCCATTCCCGGCATCGATCTCCGACCACGCCATAGCTCTCTATTCCAGCTTTCTTTTTTTTTTTTTTTATCGCTTTAGTTAGTTTTCCCCTCTAGTTCTCCCTCTTTTTGTCGCTGCTTTTCTACCGAGCGGAGCCCGCACGTGCTCACCTGCTAACCCCTTGCCGCCAGGATCTACGCATCTATCCCTATCTTCGCTTCCATCGGCCTTGTCCTGAGTTTGTCGCTTCACAGACGTTCGCCCGTTGGTCATGACGACTTCAGCCGCCTCCTTGATGACTCCCAAGGGGTCATCCTTGACGACTCCTTTGTAGTTCTCGACCACGCCGCTTGAGTAGATGCGTGACTTTCTCTCCGTCTCCATGGACTTTCCTCTTACCACGCTCGCTGACTGGACTGCATGGTCTGCAACAATCAGGAGCATCCTCGATGGCCGTGGCCTATATGGGCATCTTGACGGTTCCATACTTGCCCCTTTTCGAACAAGGCTATCTGACACATGGAGTCTTCGTGACCGTCGAGTCTAGGCCTTCCTAGTTGCCTTCGTTGATCATTCCCTTTGAGCCGACCTTGTTACCTTTCCGACCGCTGCAGAGCTCTGGGCTCATCTTACAGAGTTTTTTGTGGAGCAGAGTGGGGCTCGTGAGTACCAACTTCTGTCTCGGGTCCAATCTGCCTAGTAGGGGGAGCAGACCATTTAGCAGTTCTACAGGCTTATGCATGGCTTGAGCTCCAAGCTCTGGGGCCTCCTTTACTTGAGGTGTCTAGAGTCAGTACCTCCTGGCATGAACTATAATACTTCTGGGAGTGGCGTTAGCTCTATCAGTTTCTGATGGCTCTTCGTCCTGACTTTTCTTCCATTGCGAGATAGCTGATCCATCGGGATCCCCTTCCTTGTATAGATGTGGCTATAGCTGAGCTTATTGCTGAAAAGACTCATCTTCGTACCATAGCGGCTTGTTGGTATACCCTCTGGCTTTGAGGTTCTTGCTGCTACTCTATCTCCTTGAGTCACTTCTACTACATCTTCTTGTGGCCCTTCTCGTCCCCCTGACACGCCTGATACTTGGAGGTGCACTCATTGTGGCAAGCCGAGGCATACGGTCGATTCCTGTTGGCAGCTCCATCTAGAGAAGCATGCCGAACCCCCTATCTATGATCGACCCACTACTGCTATTGCTGGAGCCATAACTGCTTATATTACTATGACGGATCGTCTTTAGCGTCTTGAGATACGCCTTGAGTAGCTCTTTTAGCAGCTTACCTTTGGCCTTTCTGTTCCCTCTGCCTTCACTGCCATCTTGGGTATCTCTGCACCTTGGATTATGAACTCTGGGACCTCTCACCACAAGAACCCCAACCACTCTGTCCTTACTGCTTGCTCACCTGCCTCCCGTATTCCCTCCGATTCACACTGCTGATGGCTCCCTCTTACCTATTGCGCAGAATGGATCCATTACTATTTTTTCTGACCCTTCAGGCCATCTATCTCTTTCATTTGTCCTGCATGCTCTCCAACTCTGCATGAATTTAATTTCTATAAGCAGCCTGTGTGATTCTGGTCTGACAGTCACTTTCTCTTCCTCTTCTTGTGTTGTATAGGATCCACACTTGGGACAGAGGATTGGTACTACTTGTAGGTGCAGGCGGGCTGTACCATTTGGAGTATCTTTATCTATATGCTGTCTCTTATTCAGTATTTTGTGGTGTTGTCTCTTTCGATGCCGACTTATGGAACAGAAGGCTAGGTCATGTATCCGAATCTACACTTAAAAGTCTTTTCCAATTTGGATCTTTAGGCCGAGGTTTATTTTCTAGTCTTTCTTTTTGTCAGGGCTGTAAGTTGGCTAAACATTCCGCTAGCTTCACGTGGGTGTACCTCCTTCGTCAGCGATCTGACATTCCTGAGATCTATCGTACCTTCACAGCCATGATACACACTTAGTTCAATACGCATATTAAAATCTTTTGGTCTGACTGCACCCGAGAATATCTTTCCTTCACGATGCGGTCTATCCTTTAGTCCTATGAGACTCTTTTCCAACAATCATATCCTCGATCATACTCACGAACAGAATGAGGTTACTGAGAGAAAACATCGTCATATTCGAGAGACCGCTCGGACTTTGCTTTTCTTTTCGTATGTTACTAGCACCTTATGGGTCGAGGCCAGACTGATCTCAGTCAATCTCATCAATATCACCCCTTCCTCTGTTCTCTCTGATATGTCTCCTCATAAGAAACTATATTCTTCTCTTCGGACTATAGCATGCTTTGTATTTTTGGGTGCACATGTTTTGTTCTACTCCCTCCCTATGAGTGCAACAAACTCTCCACCCGATCAGCCAAATGCCTCCTTTTGGGGATTAACTCTGAGCACAAGGGGGATCGTTGCTATGATCCCTTGGCTCTCCATCTTCGTAGTGCTCATCATAATTTCTTTGTCGAGTATGTTCTATACTACTCTACTGAGTCTCCGGATCTTACCTTCATTGTGTTTCCCCCACCTCCTTCCTTAGTGCCACCTCCTCTCGCTTCATCCTTTCCTTCTAATGCCTCTCCTTCTCCTGTATCGGTACTTGAGCCTTTACCTCCTGCTACTGTTGTGGCTCCACATAGAGTCCTTCTCCTTCATCCCCCTTGGGCAGTATTTCTCCCATGTCTCCTTCTTCACCTATCCCATTTGACTCTAGGATTGACTCCTCTGGTACCTTGTCTACTTCGAGCAGTCTGTCTCTACCAGAGGTGGATCCGAGTACTCCTCGCTACTCCCAGCGTGAGCATTGCCCACCTGACCAGTTCAGCTACTTCCCTGACCGCTTTGGCTTTGCTGTAGTCACCGCCTACTTACTTGAGTTTCATGCTTATTTTACTGCCCTTCACACTGATAGAGAGCCCCGGTCCTATCGAAAGGCATTACAGTACCCTGTGTGGTGGTAGGCCATGACCAAGGAGTTTCAGGCCTTTGAGCAGACTCAGACGTGGGAGGTTGTCCCTTTGCCTGCAAGAGTTAAGCCCATTAGTTACAAGTGGGTTTTCAAAGTCAAGCGTCTCCCTGATGGATTTATTGATCGGTACAAGGCACGTCTTGTTGCTTGAGATTTTACTCAGAAGTATGAGATTGACTATAATGAGATATTCACTCCGGTGGCACAGATGACACCATTCAGACTCTTCTAGCTGTCATAGCTGTTCGGCGCTGGCCCCTACTTTAGATGGACGTGAAGAACGTCTTTCTTCATGGTGATCTTTCGGAGGTCGTGTATATGCAACCCCCTCCAGGTTTCAACACTCTTCCTCAACAGGTTTGTCGTCTCCGTTGGGCCATCTATGGACTAAAACAGGCCCTCATGCCTGATTTGAGCATTTTTGTCGAACAGTTACTCAGATCGGATTTGTTGAGAGTTTCCATAATCACTCTATGTTTGTGCGGACCTCCTCGCAGGGTCGGGCTATTATTCTTCTTTATGTGGATGACATGATCCTCACGGGTGATGATTTTGGTGCTATAGCTTCTCTCCAACACCATCTTCAGAGCCAGGTTCACATAAAGGAACTTGATCCTCTGCGTTACTTTTTAGGACTGAAGGTTGCTCAAGGTGAGCAAGCGATTCTGCTCTCACAACAAAAGTACATTGTCGATATTCTTCGGTAGGCTGCTCTTTCATATTCTCAAATTGTTGACATACCTCTCGAGCATTATGTGAAGCTCCGACCTATAAATGGATAGCCTCTTCTTGACCTACCAGATACAGAGAGCTTGTTGGTCAGTTGGTTTATCTTTGCATCTCTCGGCCTGATATTGCTCATGTTGTCAGTATCCTTAGTTAGTTTGTGAATGCACCTCGCTCCACTCACTATGATGCTCTTCTATGGACTTTTCAATATCTTCGGGGTACCATCACTCGGCCGCTTCTCCTCTCCTCGAGCTCTACTTTGGTTCTTCGTGCCTACTCGGATGCTAACTGGGCTGATGATCCATCTACTCGTCGGTCGACTACTAGATACTGCTTGTTTCTTATCTCCGGAAGAGTAAGAAGTAGAAAATTGTCTTTTTTTCCAGTACCGAGACTGAGTTTCGGACCATGGCTACTACTACTAAGGAGATTGTTCGCCTCCGATGACTCCTTGAGAATCTAGGTATTGAGATTTCTAATCCTACAGCTCTCTATTGTGATAACAAGCGTGCTATACAGATTGTTATCAATCTGGTCTTTCATGAGAGGACAAAACACATCGAGTTCGACTGCTACTTCTCCAGGGAGATGTATGAAGCTGGGATTACCTCTCTTCCCTATGTCTCCTCTACACAGCCCCGTTTTCGTTTTCTTATTAGCAAACTCTCGGTATTTGACCCACCGTGAGTTTGATAGGGGGTGTTAGTATATTATAATATATGTTGTAGGTTACACACTACTACATCCTGGGTTACTCACGGGTATACACATCATTGTCTATATATGTTTACTAATGTCTAATAAGAGGATTGAATCGTTCTCCCAAATACCTTACTCGTCTCTCTATTCTCTCTCTCTCCTCAACGTGACATCCATTATAATAGATATATATCAAATATATTTTGAAAATATTCAATAGCCATGACATGTAGCGGCTTGGCCATCGAAAAAATATATAATTGATTTTTAGCCACCGAAAAAGACCAATTTCTGCTGTAGTGCATCTTGTTTGTGTCACAATACCTCTCAAAAAAAAAAATTTTTTTTTGCCTCCAGTGATCCAGTTAGCAGGAGCCACGTGTGCACTACGTGGGTCCCACAAATGCTCTCCATTAAATATGCTATAGTGGAGTTAGACAATCAACGAAGATAGATGGGATCCGGCCATCCAGGCCAAGAGAATGGAGTCAAGTGCGAGCGTGATGGCCATCACATGCTCGGTCCTTCATCCCATCTAATACCTAATAACCTTCCGCCCGATTTATTACAATTATGGGTTTTTTTACTCACACCCCCCTATTTCTTAAAGACTGACTCTACCCCCCAGCCTGTCACTTGACCGTGAGCAACTAGTTAAAAGTGGGTTTTTTTAATGAATTACACTCCCCCCCCCTTTTTAGAGAATGGTTTTGTTCCACCGTTCTTAAAAAATTGGAGCATTCCCCCTCTCATTGGTCTATTTCAAAGGCTTTTGATTATTTCATCACGATAAATAGCATGAAATAACATATATGTCCATGAAATGGACTAATAAGAGAGAGGGGAGTGCTCCAACCACTTTAAGGAGGTTGGAACAAAATCGTTCTCCCATCTTTTATGTCAAAATTTGAGTTACACCCCCTCTTTAAATAGGTTGCTCAGGGTAAAGTCAAATATTTAGAAAAACAAGAGTGTCACTCATATTTCGACATAAAGTAGGGGGTTGTAAGTAAAAAAAGCATTAAAATTTTTGTACAAATCTTACTACCGTCGTGGGGCTCACTACGATTCAATCTATTTAACATTTTAAGACCATTCGAGATATTTACAACCTTGTCATAGCTAAAATCGCACAAAGATACGTTATCCATCTGATCTATACATGAGTTGGATGCACAAAAAAAAAATCACGAACTCTATATCCAATCTAATCGAACGGATAAGCCGTTCCCACGATCTCTCTCCCCCATTTCAATTCCTCTGTCCCCCATGAACAATCTCTCTCTTTTCCCCACGATCTCTCTCTCCCCCATTCCGATATCTTTCTCCTCTCTCTCTCTCTCTCCCCCCATTGGATGGGTTGGGTGTGGTGTGATGTAGGGTGGGGGGTGGTCCGCGTCAAAGGTGTTCTTGCCAATCGGTATGGGCATGCACTAGTACATTAGATTTGGGGAAGCAGGCCCAGCACATGGGTAGTGGCCCCCAGCCCTAAGACCTTGCTGATAGGCACTGGGAGCAGTGGGCCCCCCGGTTGCATGGTACGAGGCCTTTAAATCCCCCCCCCCCCCCCCCCCCCCCCCACCATCACTTCGTAGCTGACTCAATTAACAAGGCCGGGGGCTCGATCATTACTACTGCAACGGGGAGAAAGAACGGAGGACGAAAGATGGTGTACGTGAAGCTCGGCTCCCTGGTGAGCCACATCCTTGCCTTCCTCCTCCTCCTCCTCCTCCACATCATCGTCTCCTCGCAGCCTCGCCACCTCCTCCTCCTCTCCTCACCCTTCTTGATAGTCTCCGCCGTCGCCCTCTACTCTCGTTACCGGCCCCGGCCCGTCTACCTCGTCGACTACGCGTGCGTCAGGCCCCCCCAAAGCAGCCGCGTCCCCCACGCCACCTTCATAGAGCACGCGCACCACTTCCCCTTCTACGACGACAAAAGCGTCCAGTTCCTCGCCCGCATGATCGAGTGCTCCGGCCTCGGCCACGAGACCTGCCTCCCCCCCGCCATCCACTACATCCCGCCGGCCCACAACCTCGAGGACTCCAACGAGGAGGCCCGCCACGTCATCTTCTCCGCCGTCGACGAGCTCCTGCAAAAGGCTCGCATCGATCCTCGCCGCGTCGGAGTGCTCGTGGTCAACTGCAGTGTCTTCTCCCCCAACCCCTCCCTCTCGGCTTTGATCGTCAACCACTACAAGCTCAGCCCCGATGTCCGGAGCTTCAACCTCTCCGGCATGGGCTGCAGTGCCGGCCTCATCGCCGTCGGCCTCGCGCGCGACCTCCTCCGGGTGCACAGCAGCTCCTACGCCCTCGTCGTCTCCACCGAGATCATCACCCCGAACTACTACACCGGCAACCAGCGGTCCATGCTCCTCCCCAACTGCCTCTTCCGCATGGGCGCCGCCGCCGTCCTCCTCTCCAACCGCCACGCAGAGCGCCGCCGCGCTAAGTACCAGCTCCTCCATTTGGTGCGCACCAACAAGGCCGCCGACGACAGCGCCTACCGCTGCGTCCACCAGGGGGAGGACGGCGACGGCAAGACCGGCATCGCCCTCTCCAAGGACCTCATGGCGGTCGCCGGCGAGGCCGTGAGGGCCAACGTCACCTCCATCGGCCCCCTCGTGCTGCCCACCTCCGAGCAGCTCCACTTCCTCCTCGCCCTCGTCGGCCGGAAAGTCTTCAACCCCAAATGGGAGGCCTACATCCCTGACTTCAGGAAGGCGTTCGAGCACTTCTGCATCCACGCGGGGGGGCGGGCGGTGATCGACGAGCTGCAGAGGAGGCTGAGGCTGTCGGCGGTGGACGTGGAGGCGTCGCGGATGGCGCTGCACCGGTTCGGCAACACGTCGAGCAGCTGCCTCTGGTACGAGCTCAGCTACGTGGAGTCCAAGGGGAGGATGCGGAGCGGGGACCGCGTGTGGATGATCGGGTTGGGCAGTGGGTTCAAGTGCACCAGCGCCGTCTGGAAGTGCCTCCGTACCATCGAGCTCCCGCCGGCCGACGGGCCCTGGTCGGGGTGCATACACCGGTACCCAGTCGACATCGCCGAGGTCGTCAAGACCTAGACGACCAAACCTCTCAGCTCGATCTCTTGCCCACTCTAAACCGGTAGAAACCATAATTATAAGGGTAAATTATGTTGGAATTGATGTGTTCTTAGCTTGTAAAAACCTTTTATTTGGAAAAATAATAAAGATATTGTATTTGAATAAGAATGTTACTGGTACGTGATCATATCATGTGTTCTAGTATAGAACAGCAAGTCATGGTTTATATAGACCTGCTGAGAGGAAGGCTCAGTAAATTGGAAACATATAACCTAAATTGTTCACAGCTATGACATGGCTGGTTCCCCTATCGTGAGAGACTGTTATAATAACAGAGCATGAAACCTTCATCATAGTCATCGCCAGGCACAGTTACTGTGACCGAACGGAGCCAACACGGTGCATAGATCAGTGACTAGACACTGGTGCGTTAAGCCTAGTTTCTGCTTATAGTAGTTGGTCCTAAACCCTGAGGAATTATGACCGGTGGGTTAACGAGTTGTGTGGTGATTTGATGCACCAACGTGTGAGGGATCCATTTATGTGCGACCCAATACCACGGTACGTTGGGTTACCCGATTGACGTCACATCGGCATGTCACTCCTATATGCCATCCACAACCCTAATCGGTACTGTGTTCCATGGTCGAACTCACATTGCACTAAAACCAAGTCTGGTGGTTGTCAGTTGAGCTGACGACCGGATCCCCTAGCTTGGCCAAAGTAAAGGAAAGTGCGTTGAGATTAGTTTACCTGGATGGAACCATAACAAATGATCACTCGAGTCTGACGGTGTTCTCCACCGCTCGAGTCGAGTCATGGCACTGCGTGAAGGGATATCACACTATTGTAACTGAGCGGAGATCAGGGGTATACGAGAGAACATAATAAGTCTAGGAGGATTGGAGGTCAACTTGCGTCGTGATCTGTTTAGCTTCGCAAGTTAACCGGGGCTCAGAGAATTGACAGAGACACCCGTAGGGTGTGTTGGTCGAGTCCTGGTTGTTAGCCACAAATCCTAGTCCCTACTGGTTCCACCTTGTCCACATCCGAAATCGTGTCTATTATCTATTCCCTTACTTGCACTACCTTAGTTAGGAAGACGATCGCCTTACGGGTGCTTCGCACTAGAGCGTGGGAGAGAGAGAAACAAAGTATGCTTCTAGGGGGCAACCCTAGAGTGGTTAGAGACATACGTAAAATATCCAACACCCCTCATAGGTGCAGGCAATCCGAGCGTGCATCGCACGGGAGCTCAGTAGAGTTGCTTCGGTAAATTTTACTAAGGGCACTCCCAAGTGTGGATAAATTATTGAGGGCACCCCAGATAAGAGTACAATATTTTCATATCGAGAGGACACTAGAAATCCTAGGGGTCCTGTAGGTTCGAACGGTTTCGCAACCGGAGCCCGGAACACGAGTGTACGACTATTAGTAGCATGGGGGGGGGGGGGGGGTATTTTGATCTTTTGCCAAATGGCCCCCGTATGCCCTAATGGCAGGCCACTCATAATAGGGGTGCCCATTTGCAACCGTGACCTGATATAGTAAGGATCTGAGAAGATCCTCCTCTAGATATGGGTTGTTGCATAGTTGGAACCGCCCTCCCCAAAATAAAGGGGGTGGTTTTCAGGTTATTGGATAGGATGAGGGCCGGCCAAATCAAGGGGATCTTAATCCTTGTGGTCGGCCACTTAAGTGTTAGGATTGATGTGTTCTAAGCTTGTAAAACTTTATGTTTTGGTTTAATAAATAAAGATTGAAAGTTATTATATGAGATGTATATAGATGCGTAACATAGTTACGTGTTCTTTTAAGAACAGAGAGCCATGGTTATATGGTAGTCCACTGAGTTGAAGACTGAGTGGATTGGTCCCATATAATCTAAATCAGTTCGCAGCTATGATCAGGTTGGTCGCCTCATCATGATAAGCTGTTGGGGATGACAGTTCATGGGAAGTCTTCACTATGGTCATCACCAGGCACAATGTCTGTGGCTAAACGAAACTAACACGGTGTACAGATCAGTGAGCAGACACTGATACAATAAGCCGAGTTTCTGCTTAGGGTAAAACGGTCCTAAATCCTGAGGAACCACGTCTGATGGACTAACTAGTTGCGTGGTGCTTTGGCGCACCAATGTGTGAGGATCCGTATGCAGTGATCCAAAACCACGGTGTACTGGGTTACCCGGCTGGCGTTGCATTAGCGTGTTACTCATGCAGGCCATCTACACCCCTGAAGGGAGGTGTATTCCTTGGTGTGACTTACACTGTACCAAACCCAGACCTGGTGGTCGTCAGTTTGACTGTTGACCGGGTTCGATTACTCGACGGGATAATCAGAGATACGATATATAGGTCAACCTAGAAGAAACCAAGTCATATGATCATTCGAGTCTGACGGTAGTCTCCACCGCTCGAAGAGAATCATCGTATCAAGTGGAGGGATAACGGGTTTACCACTACTAAGTGGAGAGCAGGGATATGATGGAGAACATAGTAAGTCCGGGTGAATTGGAGTGCATCCTGCGTCGCACTCTGGGTGGCCACGTAGGTTAACTCAAGCTCATAGGATCGATGGTACACTCGGAAAGTGTGTCGATCGAGCTTGAGTTGGAAGCCATGAACCCCGGTCCCTGATGGTTCCACCTTATCAACATTATGTACGGTTCTTGAACCATATCCTCGGAACACCATAAGCAGTAAGAGGAAGAAAGAAGTCTACGCTCTATGTGTACTTGGCACTAGAGCACGGTAGATGCGTAACTACATGCGAGTACTAAGGGGTAAGCCCGAGACTACTACAGAGGCGCAGGTAGTAATCCCTAGCCATAAGTGAACTTCGCTGCATAGGTGCAATGCACCGGGGTATGTTGCAAGTTGACTAGTTGACTTTGCTAGAGGCACCCTCCGGTGGCATCAGTTAATAGTAAGGTAACTAGTAAAGATCACTTAAGTAGTGTCCGCTAGGTCTCGCACACTAGAAATGGTCAAATTGAGGCGTCAGGGCGCTTTGGTAAAAACTCACTCTGCCGGACCTCACTTGTGGCCGACCCTAGCAGTGAGAGACCATGCTAGGGCCGGCCCTATATTGTGGGGATGAGAATCCCCCATCAATAGGGCTGGCCATAGGGATAAGGATAGAGTTTTGAATTGGTCAAAACAAGCCCTAAAAGTGGGGAAAATGAATAAATACAAGGAGAGATAAAATGGTGATTTTGGGGATATATTTGTGGGATGTTCTTATCCCCTTGGATCATTATCCAAGGGGGTAGGCTGGCCCTATATAGGGAGCCTTATAGGGCCGGCCATGAGGTTGCAAAAAACCAAACCCCCTCTCTCTCATCTCCCTAGATCTCTCCCTAATCTCTCTACTTCACCGCTTGCAACTTCGTCTTCCTCGCGTGGAGTTTCGTAGAAAGAGAAGGGTCGTTCTTCGAAGGCACTCAGAGATCTGAGAGCAACGTTCCGTGCATCGCGTGAGATCAGGTGAACAAGAAGGCATCATCTTTATTCATACCATCGGTTTCTTCGTGAACGATCTTCCGTCTCCATCGACAAAGAAGACAATTCTCCGTGGTTAAAAGATCCGCATGAAGGTGTGAATAATCTAACACGTAGATCTAACGAGCTTTATATGCAAGCTAGATAATCATTACGCTAGATTGTCATTAGGGTGTTCGATTCACGTGCATACATATGCACATATATATAGATTAGTTTCAATGAAAGTTTAAATCGTGTAATGTGCACCATGAACGGTCTTCCGATCGCCAAATCGTTTCCGCTGCGAGCCTCTACCATGGGATTATTCCCAACATTAAGGGGTTGGTGTAAGGGGATTTCGTCTAAGGGTTTTTTTGAGGGTTTTGGCTGTGATCAACTGCTAAAAACGAGCCCCTTTTGCGCCGAAAATCTGCATACTATTCCTCTCTTTTTATCATCTTCCTCAAGGCTCTTGCAAGCATTGGAAGAGGTTCATTGGCGAGAGTCATTCAGAGATCTCTCTGTTAGGATTGATGTGTTCTAAGCTTGTAAAACTTTATGTTTTGGTCTAATAAAGATTGATAGTTATTAATATATGAGATGCATATAGGTGCGTAACATAGTTACGTGTTCTTTTGAGAACAGAGAGCCATGGTTATATGGTAGTCCACTGAGTTGAAGACTGAGTGGATTGGTCCCGTATAACCTAAATAAGTTCGCAGCTATGATCAGGTTGGTCGCCTCATCATGTTAAGCTGTTGGCGATGACAGTTCATGGGATGTCTTCACCATGGTCATCACCAGGCACAGTGTCTGTGGCTGAACGGAACTAACACGGTGTACAGATCAGTGAGCAGACACTGGTACACTAAGCCGTGTTTCTGCTTAGGGTAAAACGGTCCTAAACCCTGAGGAACCACGACTGATGGACTAACCAGTTGCGTGGTGCTTTGGCGCACCAATGTGTGAGGGTCCATATGCAGTGATCCAAAACCACGGTGTACTGGGTTACCCGGCTGGCGTTGCATTAGCGTGTCACTCCTGCAGGCCATCCACACCCCTGATGGGAGGTGCGTTCCTTGGTGTGACTTACACTGTACCAAACCCAGGCCTGGTGGTCATCAGTTTGACTGTTGACCGGGTTCGATTACTCGACGGGGTAATCAGAGGTACGATGTATAGGTCAACCTGGAAGGAACCAAGTCATATGATCGTTCGAGTCTGACGGTAGTCTTCACCGCTCGAAGTGAATCATGGCATTAAGTGGAGGGACAACGGGTTTACCACTACTAAGCGGAGAGCAGGGGTATGATGGAGAACATAGTAAGTCTGGGTGAATTGGAGTGCAGCCTGCGTCGCACTCTGGGTGGCTACGCAGGTTAACTCGAGCTCAGAGGGTCGATGGTACACTCGGGTAGTGTGTCGATCGAGCTTGAGTTGGAAGCCATGAACCCCGGTCCCTGATGGTTCCACCTTATCAACATTATGTACGGTTCTTGAACCGTCTCCTCGGAACACCATAAGCAGGAGGAAGAAAGAAGTATACGCTCCGTGTGTGCTTGGCACTAGAGCACGGTAGATGCGTAACTACATACGAGTACTAAGGGTTGAGCCCGGGATTCGTACAGAGTCGTATGTAGTAATCCCTAGCCATAAGTGAACTTCGCTGCATAGGTGCGATGCACCGGGGTATGTTGCGAGTTGACTAGTTGACTATGCTAGAGGCACCCTCCGGTGGCCTCAGTTAATAGTAAGTAACTAGTAGATATCACTTAAGTAATGGCCGTTAGGTATCGCACGCTAGAAATGGTCAAAATGAGGCATCGGGGCGTTTTGGTAAAAACCTCACTCTGCCGGACCTCACTGTTGGCCGAACCTAGTGGTGGGACACCTCACTAGGGCCGGCCCTATGATGTAGGGATAAGAATCCCTCATCTATAGGGCCGGCCATATAGATAGGGATGGGGCGATAAATCGGTTAAAATCGAGCCCTAAAAAGTGGGAAAACGGATAAATACGCGGAGAGATAAAAGGGAGATAATGGAGAGATAATGAGAGGGGGTTAATATCCCCTTGGATCCTTATCCAAGGGGTGTTGGCCGGCCCTATAAAGCCCTATGGGGCGCCGGCCCCATGTGCAAGAGAAACCGAACCCCCCTCTCTCTCATCTCTCTAGTTCTCTCCCTAATCTCTCTCCGTTTCCCGCTCGCTACTTCGTCTTCCTCGCGTGGAGTTCTGAAGAAGGAGAAGGGTCATTCTTCGGAGGCACTCAGAGATCCGAGAGCGACGTTCCGTGCATCGTGTGAGATCGGGTGAACAAGAAGGTAACATCTCCATTCGTACCGTCGGCATCTTCGCGAACGATTTTCCGTCTCCATCGACAAAGAAGACAATCCTCCGCGGTTAAAAGATCCGTATGAAAGGTATGTGTAATCTAACATGTAGATCTAGCGAGCATTATGATTTGCATCCATGCTAGTTAATCATTACGCTAGATTGCCGTTAGGGGTTTTCGATTCTCGTGCATACACATACACACATATGTAGATTAGTTTCTGTGAAAAATTTAAATCGTGTAACGTGCACCATGAACGGTCTTACGACCGCCAAATCGTTTCCGCTGCGAGCCTCTGACCCGGATTAACTTCCAACAATTGGTATCAGAGCCGCATTAGTGGTGTGCGTTTCACGTTTTTTCATGAAACGAACATGTGGGCGCATGATGAATGCGTGAGATCATCGGGGTTCATACGCTTAGATCATGCATATATATAGATTGTGCTTGTTCTATTAATCATTCTTGCAGGGCGCCGCTATAAAAAATCTAGATCTATGCTTTGTGCTTGCTACCGGGGGTCGGACCCCGAGTTAGCAATTGTCTGGATTTGCTTTCTGTGTGTGGATATGTAATTGAGCCATAGATTGGGCGAGCGATGGGGTTTGTCCATCCTCGGTTTCCCATGGCCTTTTTTCAAGGTGTGTTTTCTTTTCTTTCTAGGAAATTGTGTACAACCGAGCACTTGCTCGTAGCGTACTAGACTTTTTCAGTTACAGATCGAGAAGAAAGACGTGCCAAAGAAATCCACCATCGGGAGCGGAAGCGGAACCCTGGAGGATGAAGACGATCCGGCAAAGTGTTCGCAAGCGCGACGGAGGAGCCGGACCGAGGAACCTTGCGAAGAAAGCTAGAGGCCTGCGCTGTGCTAATTAGGTTCAGGGGTCGGACCCTGAACTTAATTCAGTTTTTATGGTTGCTTTCTTTAATTAGTTCTTTATGCTTCATATCGAACCCCGATGAGATAATATGATTATCAGTTTTCAGAGGGATGCCTTTCCCCTCCGGTCCAAGCGACTGTTTGAGGTTAGGATCCCGCTAGATGACGCCTATTATTTAGTTGACTTTTGATGTTAGTGGGATCCCATCACATATGGTTATGCCACCATTAGGAGAGCACCCGACTAGTCGGGTGTGCCTATTTGGCCAGCATCGAAATCAAAGATGAGATGGAGATCCATTGAACATCAATTGTCAAATCTATAAGCGAGGCGCCATGACTAGTGGGAGTCCTTTCCAGTGAGTCTGACTCTAGGATTAGCTCTAGAGCATTAGCGTGATAACCAATTTTGCAAAGCATCGATACTCTTGGAATATGTAATGTGACCCTTGAATGGAGAAATCCACTTGAGGCAGGGACTATGATATTCCGAGAGTGATTAATGCTAGGCGAAAGGTTTGAACGCTAGTGGGAGCATGGTGTGACCAGGGTCTAGTATTTAGGAGGTCGCTACCTTTGCATTTGCATAAATTCATACTCGCAAAATAACCCTCAGAATTATAAGGGATGCAAGAGAGGACTTTTAAAAGATCCTCTGGCCTCCACGGCCAGTCATTTTGTGTTTGGGTGGGGATGCATAACTTCACACCCCCTAGGGTGGGAGCTGTGTGTTTCCATGCCAAATTACTTAATGACCTCCCTGTGGATATGGCGATTACGGGGCCAGGAGAGAAGGGCTTTTCATCCCACCCTAGTGGGGGCCGCATGAACTCCCGTGTCGTAATTGCTTAGGCTCGTGGGTAAGCATCCTAAGTACACGTGAGGTATTCGTTGCGAAGACAACGGTGATCACGTGGTACTGGCCGAAAGATAACCATGGTCCATCACAGCCCTTAGTTGGCAGATTTGGATAGGGTCAAGGAAAAGGCCCATGTGAGCGGATTGACGCTGTATGATGCCCCCTAGGGCAGGTACAGTCGATTCCGAGATCTTACATACATGGTTAATTGATCCATGGTAATGACTTCGCTTGAGGGTAGCGTCGACATATGGATATAATTAGCTTGTTTTAAAAATCCATAAAATAAGTTTTTAAAGCATACTCATTATTCAATCTTTATTTTCAGATGACTAAGTTAGACCCCCTGTCCGCTATCCTAAATGACCACAAACTTACCGGTCCCAACTATGAGGACTGGAAGCGCAACCTGTACCTGGTCCTAAGGATTGGTAAACATATGTCAGCCCTTAATGACCCTGAGCCAGATTTGCCAGGACCCAATGCCACAGAGGCACAGTTAAAGGCATTCACTGACTGGAAGGAATCCAATGAGATATGTAAATGCTATATAATAGCATCCTTGCAAACAACTCTGCAGAAGCAAGTCGAGGAGATGCCCGACGCTTCTGACATGATGTTGTATTTGAAGGAGATGTTTGAAGGTCACAATCGCGTTACGCGATACCTTACCATCAAGAAACTCGTCGGCACTAAGATGTCCAATGGGACGCTGGTTCGGGAACACATGATGAAAATGTTTGGGTTCCAGAACGAACTAGCTACCATGGACATTGTGCTAGAAGGCGAGGTGATGACAGACATCTTCCTCTCGTCGCTGTCTGGAGCCTTTGAAGGCTTTGTCACCAACTTTAATTTGAACAAGTTGGCTATGACAAATGCAGAGCTTCTGGGAGCTCTCCAGGCAGCTGAGGATGGCTTCAAGCAGAAGGGCGAAGCACTTCACGTGCAACGCAGATCCTTCAAGAAGCCTGGTAAACCTCAGGGCAAGAAACATAAAAGGAAACCTAAGTCATTGCCTGTGCAGGACTCTGCTGGAGCCTCTGGGTCTGGAGAATCAAAGAAACCGGGCACGAAGTGCTTCCGGTGTGGCCAGAAGGGTCATTGGAAGAAGGACTGCAAGAAGCCTCAGAATGCTGGTGAAGGTAATCTACAACTCTTAGTTGTTGAATCATTTCTTTCAAGTAATAGTACTTTTGCTAGTTGGATTGTGGATTCTGGATCCACTAACCATGCCTGTAACTCTCTTCAGGGGTTTCGGGAAAGCAGAAGATTGCTTGATGGAGAAGTGACCCTGAGCATGGGAACTGAGGCCGTGGCTGCTGCTGAAGCTATTGGAGATGTTAATCTTAGTTTTTCGAATAATAAGACTTTGACACTTAGAGATGTCTTTTATGTACCGTCCTTGCGACGTAACTTAATTTCTGTTTCTTCTTTAGTTAATGAAGGTTATTCAGTTTATTTTGATGCTTCTGGTGTGTCGTTTAAACTGAATGAAACTTTTATAATAAGAGGAATGGTTCAGAATCATCTCTATGTTGTAAGTCCTAAATTTGAAAAAGATAACATAATAACTTCAACATTTAATGTTAATTCATCTAAGCGTAAGAATCCTTCGGAAAATTTAACCCACCTGTGGCACTTACGACTTGGGCATATTGCCTTAGATAGGATCCATAGAATGGTGAAGGCCGGGCTTCTGGAAACAGATCCTACGGAGATCCTTCCTACCTGTGAATCCTGCCTGGAAGGCAAGATGACCAAGAGGTCCTTTAAAGGCAAAGGAGTAAGAGCTACCGAGGTGTTAGAGTTAATCCATTCGGATGTATGTGGACCCATGAACGTCAAGGCGATAGGAGGCCATGAGTATTTCATCACATTCATTGATGATTACTCAAGATATGGTTACATTTACCTGATGCATCGGAAGTCGGAATCCTTTGACATGTTCAAAGAGTTCAGGGCTGAAGTAGAAAAGCAGACAGGTAAATATATAAAAACCCTTCGATCTGATCGAGGAGGTGAATACCTATCTGACGAGTTCCTAGGGTATATGGTGGAGCATGGGATAAAAACCCAGTTAACTGCTCCAGGTACCCCACAACAGAATGGAGTTTCCGAGAGAAGGAATCGAACCTTGTTGGACATGGTTCGTAGCATGATGAGTTACGCCAGTTTACCAATGACCTTTTGGGGATATGCCCTACAAACAGCAGTTTATATTCTGAATCACGTTCCGTCTAAGTCAGTGCCTCTGACCCCTAGAGAACTGTGGTCAAAGCGAAAGCCATTGATACAGCATTTCAGAATATGGGGATGCCCTGCACATGTGCGAAGGGATAAGAGGGAAAAGATGGAAACTAAAACCAGAGTATGCTTATTTGTAGGGTATTCCAAGGAGACCAAAGGTGGTCTATTTTATGATCCTAAGGAAAAGAAAGTGATCGTTTCTACGAACGCCTATTTCCTAGAACAGGATTATATTGTGGACCACAAACCTACTAGTAAGGTAGTTCTGGATGAACTGCTGGGTACTAGTTCAGATAGCGCATCCAAAAGCATAGTGGGAACTGACATTACAGATAATAATATACCAGATACTGTAGAACCTGTTAATCCTGTAACACCACCACCACCTCGTCGCAGTGGGAGAAACATCAGAGCTCCTGACAGATACTATGGAGAAACCTTATTGGTTGATCCAGAGTGTCAGGAGGATGACCCACTGAGCTACGATGAGGCAGTGGGAGCTTCTGACAGCTCTGACTGGCAAAAGGCTATGGAGGTAGAAATTGAATCAATGTCCCATAACGCAGTCTGGACTCTTGTTACACCATCATCCAATATTAAACCTATTGGGTGTAAGTGGGTATATAAGAAGAAGAGAGGATCCGATGGTACAATAGAGACTTATAAAGCTAGATTAGTTGCCAAGGGTTACACCCAGAGAGAAGGGATCGACTTTGACGAAACCTTCTCGCCGGTAGCTATGATAAAGTCTATTCGGATCCTTCTATCCATTGCAGCCCATTATGACTGGGAGATCTGGCAAATGGATGTTAAGACAGCATTCCTTAATGGAAATTTGGAAGAAGACATTTATATGATTCAGCCACCAGGCTTTGAGTCAGAGGGTCAGGAACATCTAGTTTGCAAGTTGCAGAAGTCCATTTATGGACTAAAGCAAGCATCTAGAAGTTGGAACATCCGTTTTGATCAGGCAATCCAGTCATATGGATTTACTCAAAACGAGGATGAACCATGTGTATACAAGAGGACTGATAAGACCACAGTAGTATATTTGATACTTTACGTAGACGATATTCTGCTCATTGGAAATGATGTAGGAACATTGTCAACGGTAAAGGTCTGGTTGTCAACACAGTTCGATATGAAAGACCTAGGTGAAGCGAGTTATGTTTTGGGGATCAAGGTAACACGTGATCGCCAGAACAGGATTCTCTCGCTGTCACAGGCTGCGTATATAGATAAGGTTATGGCTAGATTTGACATGCAAAACTCCAAGAAGGGTTTTGTGCCATTTAGACATGGCATAAAACTGTCTAAGGATCAATGTCCTAAGACACCTGAGGAGAGAGCAGAAATGCAGAAGATACCTTATGCCTCGGCATTGGGTAGTCTAATGTATGTTATGCATTGTACAAGGCCAGATATCTGTTTCGCAGTAGGCATGATGGGTCGGTTTCAGTCGAATCCGGGTCCAGATCACTGGACAGCTGTGAAGTGTATACTCAAGTACCTTCGTAGAACAAGGGACTATGAGTTGGTTTACACTGGACAAGAACTGACGCCGATTGGATATACAGATTCTGACTTTATGTCAGATTTGGAATCCAGGAAGTCGACATCAGGTTTTGTGTTTATGCTAGGAGGAGGAGCGGTTAGTTGGCAGAGTGTGAAGCAGAAATGCATCGCAGACTCTACCACAGAGGCTGAGTACGTTGCAGCGTGCGAGGCAGCCAAAGAGGCGGTATGGCTCAAGAAATTCCTTACGGATTTGGGGTGCGTACCAGAGGCCCAGTTACCTATTGTGCTTTACTGCGACAATAGTGGGGCGGTAGCACAAGCAAAGGAGCCAAGACATCACCAAAAGGGGAAGCACATCGAGCGCAAGTTCCACTTGATTCGGCAGTTTCAAAAGCAAGGGCGAGTAGCGGTGACACAGATTGCATCTATAGATAATGTTGCTGATCCTTTCACAAAGGCAATACCTACCAAGGCATTCGAGCGACATGTGGACGCGATGGGAGTCAAAACCGTTTTGCTTCGCTAGACCAAGTGGGAGATTGTTAGGATTGATGTGTTCTAAGCTTGTAAAACTTTATGTTTTGGTCTAATAAAGATTGATAGTTATTAATATATGAGATGCATATAGGTGCGTAACATAGTTACGTGTTCTTTTGAGAACAGAGAGCCATGGTTATATGGTAGTCCACTGAGTTGAAGACTGAGTGGATTGGTCCCGTATAACCTAAATAAGTTCGCAGCTATGATCAGGTTGGTCGCCTCATCATGTTAAGCTGTTGGCGATGACAGTTCATGGGATGTCTTCACCATGGTCATCACCAGGCACAGTGTCTGTGGCTGAACGGAACTAACACGGTGTACAGATCAGTGAGCAGACACTGGTACACTAAGCCGTGTTTCTGCTTAGGGTAAAACGGTCCTAAACCCTGAGGAACCACGACTGATGGACTAACCAGTTGCGTGGTGCTTTGGCGCACCAATGTGTGAGGGTCCATATGCAGTGATCCAAAACCACGGTGTACTGGGTTACCCGGCTGGCGTTGCATTAGCGTGTCACTCCTGCAGGCCATCCACACCCCTGATGGGAGGTGCGTTCCTTGGTGTGACTTACACTGTACCAAACCCAGGCCTGGTGGTCATCAGTTTGACTGTTGACCGGGTTCGATTACTCGACGGGGTAATCAGAGGTACGATGTATAGGTCAACCTGGAAGGAACCAAGTCATATGATCGTTCGAGTCTGACGGTAGTCTTCACCGCTCGAAGTGAATCATGGCATCAAGTGGAGGGACAGCGGGTTTACCACTACTAAGCGGAGAGCAGGGGTATGATGGAGAACATAGTAAGTCTGGGTGAATTGGAGTGCAGCCTGCGTCGCACTCTGGGTGGCTACGCAGGTTAACTCGAGCTCAGAGGGTCGATGGTACACTCGGGTAGTGTGTCGATCGAGCTTGAGTTGGAAGCCATGAACCCCGGTCCCTGATGGTTCCACCTTATCAACATTATGTACGGTTCTTGAACCGTCTCCTCGGAACACCATAAGCAGGAGGAAGAAAGAAGTATACGCTCCGTGTGTGCTTGGCACTAGAGCACGGTAGATGCGTAACTACATACGAGTACTAAGGGTTGAGCCCGGGATTCGTACAGAGTCGTATGTAGTAATCCCTAGCCATAAGTGAACTTCGCTGCATAGGTGCGATGCACCGGGGTATGTTGCGAGTTGACTAGTTGACTATGCTAGAGGCACCCTCCGGTGGCCTCAGTTAATAGTAAGTAACTAGTAGATATCACTTAAGTAATGGCCGTTAGGTATCGCACGCTAGAAATGGTCAAAATGAGGCGTCGGGGCGTTTTGGTAAAAACCTCACTCTGCCGGACCTCACTGTTGGCCGAACCTAGTGGTGGGATACCTCACTAGGGTCGGCCCTATGATGTAGGGATAAGAATCCCTCATCTATAGGGCCGGCCATATAGATAGGGATGGGGCGATAAATCGGTTAAAATCGAGCCCTAAAAAGTGGGAAAACGGATAAATACGCGGAGAGATAAAAGGGAGATAATGGAGAGATAATGAGAGGGGGTTAATATCCCCTTGGATCCTTATCCAAGGGGTGTTGGCCGGCCCTATAAAGCCCTATGGGGCGCCGGCCCCATGTGCAAGAGAAACCGAACCCCCCTCTCTCTCATCTCTCTAGTTCTCTCCCTAATCTCTCTCCGTTTCCCGCTCGCTACTTCGTCTTCCTCGCTTGGAGTTCTGAAGAAGGAGAAGGGTCATTCTTCGGAGGCACTCAGAGATCCGAGAGCGACGTTCCGTGCATCGTGTGAGATCGGGTGAACAAGAAGGTAACATCTCCATTCGTACCGTCGGCATCTTCGCGAACGATTTTCCGTCTCCATCGACAAAGAAGACAATCCTCCGCGGTTAAAAGATCCGTACGAAAGGTATGTGTAATCTAACATGTAGATCTAGCGAGCATTATGATTTGCATCCATGCTAGTTAATCATTACGCTAGATTGCCGTTAGGGGTTTTCGATTCTCGTGCATACACATACACACATATGTAGATTAGTTTCTGTGAAAAATTTAAATCGTGTAACGTGCACCATGAACGGTCTTACGACCGCCAAATCGTTTCCGCTGCGAGCCTTTGACCCGGATTAACTTCCAACACTCTCAACAAGGACGAGGCTGGGAGGTGAGACTTGGTGAACCCTACGGTGGATCTACATCCGTACCTCGTCATCCGAACCTTGGCATCCGTCTCCACCAACAAAGAAGAAAATCCTCCGCGATGAAAAAATCTGCACGAAGGTATAACCTCTCTATCGCTCGTTCTAAGTTTTAATGCATAGATCATCTTATGAATGTTGCATTATCTTGTTAGAATGACGATTAGGGGTTTGTACTATTTTATCATGTGTAGATGATAGGATTACATAATGTAGAATTTTTAGTAGCACACACCCGATAACGTGGTCCTACGATTGTTGTCCGACTCCCGCTGCGCAAACTCTGACCTTGGGAATTTTTCTCAACAATTGGTATCAGAGCCAGCGTTCGGGTGTGTTGTACATGATGAGATTTTCAACGAATCCAATCATACGCACATTACATGATAGTTCATCATCGGGTTTGTTTCGTTTCATGTATGCATGCACATAATATATGTTTGTATGAGTTTTCTGCAGGTGCCGTTCTGAAAAGTAAAATGCTGAAAGTGATTTGCGCATCTTCAAGTTGGACCCCAGATTTTGTGAATGATTGTATTTTATTTTTTCTATTCTCTGTAGATGGTGTGTTGGGCCATAATGGGCGAGGATGGTTTTGTCATCCTCGGTTTCCCAGGGCTCTCTGCTAGGAATGTTTTTTGTTCTTTTATTTTCCTAGGAAATTATGGCTGAACGAGCAATTGCTCGGAGCAGGATAGTTTTTCCATTTACAGGAAAGCGATAAAAAATGGATTCCAAGGCGGACTACCTGTGTAGGAGGGAGAGTGGTACCCAAAGGACGAACTGAACCGACGGAAGTGAACATGGTGGTGTGAACCAGGGACCGTGCGCAGAGACTTTGGGCTGGATCAGAGAACTTGAAGGAAGAATAGAATTGTTGTGCTAATCAGGTTTAGGGAGTGGACCCTGATCCTGGTGTAAAATCTGTGTGTGGTTGTTCCTTTCCTTTAGTTAATATGATAAACCTGATGATGTATTATTGATAATTAATTATAAGATTAGGTGTTTAGGCAGGATGCCCTTTCCCCGCATGGTCCCCTGTGACCATTAGGTTAGGACTCAACTAGATAGTCACCCGTAGTCATCTTGTAGTTTGATGATGATGGGATCTCATCATCACGAGGTTATGCCGCCACTAGTTGGCCAGCATCGAAACCAAGGGTGAGATGATGATCCATAGGTTATCACACATCAAGAGACTGTAACGGGTATTATCGTAGTGGGAGCCTGACCACGTTGACCTTAGGCTAGGCTCAGAACATTAGGGTTAGAGCTTCCGTGGAATATCAAAAATTCTGGGGCATATAATGTGACTCATGTGGTAGTGAAAGGCCAACGCCAAAGTAACTCCATGGGACAGGGACTATGATGCTTCAAAATCAGCTAATATTCTATAGGAGTTCGGTATCCTAGTGGGAGCACGGTTAGACCAGGGTTTAGTGTATAGGTGGTCGCTACCTTAGATTCCACTATCACTTGCATTAAAATTACCCTCCAGATAAAAGGGATACATAAGGGGCTTTCGAGAAGTCCTTAGCCACCACAGCCAATCATGAGGAATCCAGGTGGGGAGGGCATAATCCATAATCCCTGCGAGTGAGGGTTATGTTCTCTTGTACAATGGATACCAAGTGATCTTCTTAGGGATAAGGGGGTTACGTGTTGAGAGAATGACTTTTCCCACCAAAGTGGGGGCCGTATGAACTCCCGGTTCGTAATCTCCTAGGCTTGTGGGTAGTATTCGAAGTGCACTGTGATATCTTGTAGCTTCGCACTTGGACCTCGTAGCTCTGGCCAAAATAACTATGGTCCATAATAGCTCGTTAGAGTGCAGATTTGGATTGGATCCTAGAGCTCTGATGTGAGGGGGTGATAGTGTACACTACCCCAAGGTGGGTGCATCTGGATCCCAGAGCCCGCATACATGGTTAATTAATCTACAAAAATGTTCTCGCCTTGAGGGTATGCATTGACGTAAGATCCAATTAAATCGTTTTAAAAATCTATAAAATAATTTTATAATGCATTCTCATACACTGTCGTTTGTTTATTAATAGATGACCAAGTTAGATCCCCTTTCAGCTATCCTCAGTGATAATAAACTGATGGGTCCCAACTATAAGGATTGAAAACGCAATCCGATGTTGGTCCTGAGGATAGGTAAACACACAAGTCACTAACAATGTTTGAGCCACACCTACCGGGTCTAAATCCCACAGAGCCACAACAAAAGGAATATACTGACTGGAAAGATGTGAATGAGATGTGCAAATGCTATATAATAGCCTCTTTGCAAACAACTTTACAGAAGCAAGTCGAGGAAATGCCCAACGCTTCTGACATGATGTTGTACCTCAAGAAAATGTTTGAGGGTGACAGTCGAGTCACTCGATACCTCACTGTCTAGAAGCTAGTTAGTACTAAGATGTCCATTGTACTCCAGTTCGGAAACGCATGTTCAAAATATTTGATTTCTAGAACGAGCTGGCTACCATGAACATTGTGCTAGAGAATGAGCTGATGACAGATATTTTCCTTGCATTTATGTCTGGAGCATTTGAAGGCTTTGTCACAGATTTTCATCTGAATAAATTGGAAATGACAAATACGGAGCTTCTGGGAGCTCTCTATGCTACTGAGGATGGTTTTAAGTACAAGGGCAAAGCACTTACTATGCAACACAGATCCTCATTGAAACGGAGCAAATCTCAGAAGGGCAAGTCAAAGAAGAAGCCTAAGTCAATTCCTGTGCAGAGCAATGTGGGGACATCTGGTTCCAAGAAGGCTACAAAGCCAAGCACCAAGTGCTTCAAGTGTGATGAGAGCGGACATTGGAAGAAGGACTGCAAGAAGCCTCAGCGTGCTGGAGCAGGTAAACCTCAACTCTTAGTAGTTGAAATGCTTCTTTCAAGCAGTAGATATTTTCCTTCCTGGATTGTGGACTTCGAGTCCTCGAACTATGTTTGTAATTCATTACAGGGGTTTCAAGATAGCATAAAGCTATGGAGAAGTGATCCTGAGCATGGGAACTGATGCGGTTGCAGCTATTGAAGCCGTATGAGATGTTATTCTTAGATTTTATGATTGAACAATAATATTGAGATACGTATTATTTGTACCGTCCTTGAGACACAATTTAATCGCTATTTCCTCTTTAGTTAATAAAGGATATTCAGTTCTATTTAATGCATGTGGAGTGTCTATTAAACTGAATAGGATTTTTATAGTAAGATGAATGATTCAGAATGGTCTCTACACATTAAATCCAGATCTAGAAATAAATAACATAACGGCAACAACTTTCCAAATTAATAACTCATCTAAACGTAAAAATCCTTCGGATAACCAAATAATGTTGTGTCATTTGAGATTAGGTCATATAACCTTAGATCGGATTCACAGATTAGTGAAGGCCAGGCTTCTAGAAATAGATCATTCGGAGATCCTTCCCACCTATGAGCCTTGTTTGGAGGGCAAGATGACCAAAAAAATCTTTAAAGGATCAGGGGTAAGAGCCACTGACGTGTTGGAGTTAATATACTCCGACTTCTGTGGACCCATAAGTGTCTGAGCGATAGGAGGCTATGAGTACTTCATCACGTTTAGTGATGATTACTCTAGATACGATCATGTTTACTTAATGCAACGGAAGTCCGAATTCTTTGACATGTTCAAAGAATTCAAGGCTGAAGTAGAAAAGCAGACGAATAAATGTATTAAAACTCTTCGATCAGATCGAGGTGGTGAATACTTATCGGAGGAATTCCTAAAGTACCTAAAGGAGCATAGGATCACCTCCTAGTTAACTGCTCTTGGTACACCACAGCAGAACGGGGTTTCCGAGAGAAGGAATAGGACCTTGCTAGACATGATCCGAAGGATGATGAGTTATGCTTGTTTACCAACCACATTTTGGGGTTATGCCTTAGAAATAACCGTATACATCGTAAACCTTGTCCCAACCAAGTCAGTGCCTCAAACTCCTAGGGAACTGTGGTCGCAGCAGAAGCTGTCACTACAACATCTCAGAATATGGGGTTGTCTGGCACATGTGCGAAAGGATAAGAGGGATAAGATGGAGGCAAAGACAAAGGTGTGTTTATTTATAGACTACCCTAAAGGGACCAAAGGTGGTCTATTCTATGACCCTATGGAAAAGAAGGTAATCATTTCAATGATGCCATTTTCCTAGAGCAGGACTACATAATAGACCATAAACTGACTAGTATGGTGGTTCTTGAGGAACTACTAAGTACTAGATCAAATGCTAGATCTGAGAGCATAGTACAGGATAATAGAGCAGACCCTGATATATCAGATTTTGTAGAACCTACTCACTCTGAACCACTTCCTCATTGCAGTGGGAGAATCATCAGAGCTCCTAAGAGATACTATGGAGAAACCCTGTTGGTTGATCCAGAAAATCAAGAGGAGGATCCCTTGACCTATGATGAGGCAATGGGAGCTTCTGAGAGAAGAAACTGGCAAAAAACCATAGAGGAAGAAATTATATCAATGTCCCAGAATGCTGTCTGCATTCTTATAACACCTATACCCAATATTAAACCCATTGGGTATATAAAAAGAAAAGAGGACCCGATGGTTTTGTTGAGACTTATAAAGATATATTAGTTGCCAAGGGTTTTACCCAGAGAGAAGGGATCGACTATAATAAGACCTTCTCACCGGTAACTATGATTAAGTTTATTCGGATACTCTTATCCATTGCAGCCCATTACGACTGTGAGATCTGGCAAATGGATGTCAAAACAGCTTTCCTCAACGGAAAATTGGATGAGGACATATATATGATGCAACCTCTAGGTTTTGAGTTAGATGGTTAGGAGAACCTGGTTTGCAAGTTGCAAAAGTCCATTTATGGACTCAAGCAAGCATCCAGGAGTTGGAACACTCGTTTTGATCAGATGGTCCTTTCCTACAGATTCGATCAAAATGAGGACGAGCCATGTGTTTATAGGAGGAGTGATAGAACTACGGAGGTATATTTGATACTTTATGTGTACGATATCCTACTGATTGGAAATGATATAGGAACGTTGTCAACGGTAAAGGTCTGGCTATCAAAACAATTTGACATGAAAGACCTAGGTGAAGTGAGTTATGTTCTAGGGATCAAGGTAACTCGAGATCACCAGAACAGAATTCTCTCGCTGTCACAGGCTGCATATATAGATAAGATTCTAGCCAGGTTTGCAATGCAAAACTCCAAAAAAGGTTTATTTCCTTTAGGCAAGGGGACCAAGTTGTCCAAGGATCAAGGTCCTAAGACACTTGAGAAGAAGGCTGAGATGCAGAAGGTACCGTATGCATCAGCGTTAGGTACCATAATGTATGCAATGCATTATACAAGATCGGATATCTGTTTTGAAGTGGAATAATTGGTCGGTTTCAGTCAAACCTGGGTCCAGCACACTGGACTTATGTGAAGAATATACTCAAATACCTTCATCGAACGAGGGATTATGGATTAGTTTATACTTTACAAGATCTGACGCCGATTGGGTACACGAATTCTGACTTTATATCAGATATGGAATCTAGAAAGCCAACTTCAGGGTTTGTCTTCACGTTAGGAGGAGGAAAAATCAATTGGCAGAATATGAAGCAGAAATACATCGCAGACTTTACTTTGAGGTTGAGTATGTAGCAGCGTGCGAAGCAGCGAAAGAGGCGGTGTGGCTCACAAAGTTCTTGATGAACTTAGGGTGTGTACCAAAGGCTCAAAGAGCTATTGTCCTTTATTGTGACAATAACTGTAATGACCGACATTTCAGGGTGTTTTCACCCAGAGGAATCCAGTTTTATATAATATTATTTTTTATATCTTTGATGGTGATGCTTTTGGGCGTGCATGAATGGGACCAGGTAGTGGGTCCTGGATACGAGTCGTGATACTACATAGGGGGTGTAGTCACACGAGCTAGTGAGCACGTGTATCAAGGTATAGCAAGAATGCTATTTTTAGTAATATAATAATAAAATAAATATGGTGGCAAGTCTGTCGGACTCGGCTAGGTTCACGAGCCAGCGCGGCTCGATGCGAGTCGAGCATGAGTCGAGCTCAACCGGTATTAGAAAGAAAAAATAAATAAATAAAAATAGAGAAGAAAAGGAAATGATTTTTTTTTAAAAAAAACTAAAACTTAAAATTAAAACCCAAACCCACACCCTCACCCTCACCCGAACCTGACCCCAACCCAGTCGTCCCTCTCTCTCTCTCTCTCTCTCTCTCTCTCTCTCTCTTCTATCCCATCTCTCAGATCTCTCTCTTCTATCTCATCGGACCTCTCCCCCTCTCACCCGATTTCACACACACACTCTCTTCGGGCCATGCCTACCTCGACGTTGGCACTACCCATGAATGCCAAATAAATTGTTTTATGCGGGTGCGATTTTGATATTTCTAGACGAAGGAGCCAAGCCATGTGAACAACCTTAGGGCATCAACGATTGTCGATATACCCTTTGGCATTTTGATATTTCTAGACGAAGGAGCCTTGCCCTCTCTTGTTCCGTATGCGAACCCATCGTGCCATTGTGCATGGTGTCATGAGCCGCCATGTCGGTCATCGATTTCCACAGTTATAGGGGCCATTACCCCTCTATGTTAACCCTATCCATTTCGGGACACGACTGGTCAAGGCATGATAGTCACTGCCAATCTGGGTCTAGGCTCGACAGGCTTGTAGGTTGTAATTGTCGATCTAGTCTCTTGAGCTCACACTCGAGATTAGCAGGCCCGATCTCATCGGGTCACTCTCGCCTCAGAGTTAAAAATACGGATATGGATCAGACCTCCTTGTGTAGTCGTTGCGTGCGAGATCGACCCCATGATGGCAACAATGTGCTACTTAGCGACCTTGGTTGGTCACTAGTGCGATTCTCGTGTAAACCCCTCGCATGCTAGTGGCAATAACCGACGTGGGTACAACCGTTTAGTCGGATTAGTACAAGTAGACCCTAATATGGCCTTTGGCGTCGGCAATACCGACTAACCAAAGTGATACCATTAGAGCATCGTTTTGCGTGCCGATAGACCGGTGGTGTCTGATGACACCTAAATTTCTCGACTCGGCCAACTCGGCCCTAAAGCCGTATTATTCGGTAGCAAGCATTGACCATGGGTCCGCTATGTGTGAATTTGGCAGTACGTAACCGGAACGATCCAGCCGTAGACGGGAGTTTGTTTGTGATCGACAACCAGGTGACATCTACTCCCTTCCCGTGATCTTTGATAGTGGGAAATGAGAACAACTAGGGTAGGTGTCCTCGATACTGTATGCGGGTCCCGACGGACATCGTCGCATGTGGTCACGTGGATCCCTCCTTGCATGCGGAGTCACGAGTCCGACGACACATGCTTTAAAATATTAATAAAATAAACATGATTTAAAATATTAATAAAATAATTATAATTATTGCATGGACACCGTAATTAGGCATTCCCACAAATATAACTATAATTTGAATAAAATAATAATTAATAGTAAATATAGCCCCCAACCTTCCGGTAGGAGTGTAGTGATCATACCTAAACTGGGTCCCGAGGGAGTGTTTATTTTATTATATATCATGTGATGCATGGGCTATGAGTACGGTGCGAATCCCGGTGTAAAACATCGAAACTGATTTATTACTATTAAGCACTTTCGATAAAAGTTTGATAATCTACCTTATAAAAAGATTGGGACCTCGTGCGCGCAAGGGCCGTGAACCACCCTGCGCGCACAGCCGAAGATCAGTAGGTTAGGCGGTCATGGGCAAGGGTTGTGGTAAAGCTAATATGAGGTGCCCTCGAGTAGAGATTGGCCTAGCAATCCTGTCCTGGGGTAGTTGAAGCCCCCAAAGAAAGCAAGGTTGGCGGTAGAGCTCCATCGTAAAAGATAAAAAACCCCTTGTGATCATCTGTGTGATTTTGTGCACGGTGTTGGTGGATGCATGACGAGAGAGTTGGTCCTCTACATCAAAATAAAAGGCCCTATAGTAATGCCTGACCGGCGGTAGGATGAACAAAATATCCAGGGTTCACTTTAGGATAGATGACTTATATTGTAATCTTAATTGATTCATAATTAAGTACTGTAGAATATTTAATGGACTGTGTGGTAGATAACTTAGTGACAGTAGAAATTGCATATGAACATAAACTACTAGTAGGCTTAGGTTAACCTTCTGTAAACTTCATTGATACTTAGACTGCTAATGTAATTTAATTCAATTAAAAAAAAAAACATTGTCTTATAATATTAAAGACTATTAGGATGTCACTAGTCATTAATTTGGCTAATCTCCCAATTTCTATTGGGGACTACTCATTCCCATGAGTAGACTCTTCTGCAGGTTCGGAGGTTCAGGAGTAGCAATGGGAGGACAGAGGCATATTTAGGGTTGCAGTCGTGTATGTAGTTTATTAGTTTTCTGGCAATGTAATCGATTGGATTGGAATAAGAATTATTTAGTTTAGTCAGTGTTTTGTGACTATTAATGGTGATGATCCAGCTGAATTCTTTTGGGTAGGCCTCTCCTCAAGGCCCCAAGCCCAGGATAGCTCACAATAAAAATATAAGTCTTAAAATGACCAAATTGACTAGCCCCGTAGATAGGACCTCTAAACCAGTGCCCAAGTACTAGAGAGCGGGCGAGGCTACTCGGCTCGCTGTCAGAGGCTTGAGTCTCGTGCTCCCTTAAGAGGGACTTTTGTCAGCATGTGGGAAACCGGCAGGCCACACATGCTGAGAGGATAGCCCGGTTGAAGGTCGAGTGTCACGCCCCAGAAATCTGAAGACCGATCCCTGGGGTGTGAAATGGGAAAAAGAAGAGGGTTCTGGGTCTGGTCAATTGATTACACCAATTTGGGTTCTCACAGGGCTTCTTCGCTCTCTAATATGAAAAACAAGAAAGAGGGAGAAACAAGAGGGGAATCTTTTAAATTTGATTTTTCAAAAAACATTTTTATTAAAAAGCAAAGAAAGAGAAATTATCAACAAAGAGAAGATATTATCTAGTCAAGCTCAACCTTCAAAAGTTCTATACTCTCAGTATGTGTGACCTGTCGGTGCCACTACATACTGACAGGAGTCTATCTGAGGGAGCACGAGGCTCAAGCCTCCTACGGCTAGCCAAGTAGTCTCACCCACTCCCTAACACTCAGGTGCACCAGTCTAAGGTTCCTATCTACAAGGTTAATCAATTTAGTCATTTATATGCACTTATATTTTCATCATGATCTATCCTAGGCTTGGGGTCTTGAGGAAAGGCCTACCCAAAAAGAATTCAGTTGGAACTATTGCAACTACAACCATAGAATACTAACTAACTAGTAACTTTACTAAATTACAGACTTGATTATCCACTAATGATTTTATCTCATCATTCAGGACATCTAACCATTTTGCATAATCTCTTTTGCTCATGGCCCTTGAAGGTATATTTCATAGTCACTATAAATTACCGCTCTATGTCTTCTCTTGGATCTCCTAAAACCTATCGGTTCCTCTTCTTGATGTTTCTCTATACATGCTCAGTGGCAACTTGTTCTACATCAGTTGAGATGTTAGGAACTACCGTAGGTGGTTTATCTTAATGACCAACTTGTCCCTCTTGTATTATAGACACATAAACTGAAACCTGTATCTTCTCAAACATAATTTATTGTGTAGGAATACTCCCACTGAAGTGGCTACTTTTAAAAAACTAAAAATTTCTAGCTTCTACTATGTTCAGTGAGAGCGATAGACAATAGAACCTATAACTGTCACGCCCCAGAAATCTGAATACCGATCCCTGGGGTGTGAAATGAGAAAAGGATGGGATTTTGGGTTTGGTCAATTAATTACACCAATTTGGGTTCTCATAGGGCTTCTTCTACGCTCTGTAATATAAAAAACAAGAAGGAGGGAGAAACAAGAGGGGAATTTTTTAAATTTGATTTCTCAAAAACATTTTTTATTGAAAAGCAAAGAAAGAGAAATGTCAATAGAGAGAAGGCATTATCTAGTCAAGCTCGACCTTCAAAAGTCATATCCTCTCAGTATGTGTGACATGTCGGTGCCACTACACGCTGACAGGAGTCTATCTGAGGGAGCACGAGGCTCAAGCCTCATACGGCTAGCCAAGTAGTCTCACCCACTCCGTAACACTCAGGTGCACCAGTCTAAGGTTCCTATCTACAAGGTTAATCAATTTAATCATTTATATGCACTTATATTTTCATCATGATCTATCCTAGGCTTGGGGCCTTGAGGAAAGGCCTACCCAAAAGAATTCAGCTGGAACCATTGCAACTACAACCATATAATACTAACTAACTAGTAAAAACTCTTATTCAAATACAATTACAATGTCTGAAGAGAAAAGACTACAAGATTAACGTACTAAGCAGAAAGGTAATACTGCAACTCTAACTCCGCCTTTGGAATCCTACTGCTACTCCTGAGCCTCCGGACCTGCAACTGAGCCTACTCGTGGGAAAGAGTAGCCCCCAATAGGAAATTAGAAGATTAGCCAAATTAATGGCTAGTGACATCCTAATAGTCTTTAATAATATGAGACGATCAATCGTAATAAATTAAGATATAATCTAGCAGTTCTAGTATGATCAATGTTTGTAGAATGATACCTAAACCTATCAATAGTCTATATTCACATGCAATTCCTACGTTCACTAGGTTATCTAACATGAAGTCCATTCAATGTTCTACAACATTAAAGAATAAATTAAATAAGACGTTCAGATAAAGTCACGAAGTCATCATGTAAACAGTCACTCGATTCTAAATTCATATATAGATAAAACACACACTATCAAAATATGAACCCCGAATATTTTGTTCATCCTGCCCCCGGTCGGGCATTACTATAGGGCCTTTTATTTCGATGTAGAGGGCCAACTCTCTCGCCGTGGATCCACCAACACCATGCACAAATCACCCAAATGATCATAAGGGGTTTTCCGTCTTTCACGGTGGAGCTCTACCGCCCAACTTGCTTTACTATGGGGACTTCAACTCCCCGGGACAGGGTTGCTAGGCCAATCCCTACTCGAGGGCACCTCCTATTGGCTTTACCACAACCCTTGCCCGTGACCCCTAACCTACTTAACTTCGGCTGTACGTGCAGGGTGGTTCACGGCCCTTGCGCGCACGGGGTCCCTACCTTCTAACCAGGTAGATTCTCATATAACATCTTTCAATATATACAATGAAGCTACAAAAAGTCTATCTAATGCTTATCAATTTCCAATAATTTACCCCTGGTCCCGTACTGCTCTCGCAACCCATGCGACATAATAAATCAATAAAGTAAAACACTCATCCCAGTGACCCGTGTGCTAGGGTTGCCATACTCCTCTCAGGAGGGTGGGCCCCGATAATTATTAGTTATTCAATTTAATGATTAATTTAAGGGAATCCTAATTACGGTGTCCAAACAATCAAAAACAATCATTATTATTATTCTATTAATATTTTAAGCATGCGTCGCCGGACTCGCGACTCCGCATGCAAGGCGGGGTCCACTTGACCACATGCGACGATGCCCGGTGGGGCCCGCATGCAGTGTCCTGGACACCTACCCTTAGTCATCCTCATTTCCCACCATTAAAGACCACGCAAGGGTAGTAGATGTCACCTGGCTGTCGATTACACATGACTCCTGCTAGCTGTCTCTGATCCGTCTCCGCTGGATCACCACGATCAAGGTCTGATAATAACCACAGCTCCACATCATAACTTTATCGATTAAAACAAAAGAATCTACGATGAGGGTTCTATGCCAAGGATAGTCGGGCACCCTCAATAGGGGACCAACATTGAGTCGACAGCACGCAAATCCGTGCGACTGAAGAACTCGAACCTAAAAAATACTAGGCCAATCAAGTAAACAGAAGCTAAACCTACTCATCGAATCGGGCTCGAAGAACCCTTTCCGATGGTTCTAGTTTCGCTGGAATCCGACTTCGGTCGGATGGTTTCGGGTCAAACCATGTAGAACCGATAAAATTGATCACATGGCAGGGTTGCTAGGGTAGAAGGGGTTCTAGGGTTATCTTCTAGGTTTAAAAGGTAGGGCTCAATGTTCTGAGCACAATGCCGTTTGTTTTGTCCGAATCCGAGTTCGGACGATGAAACGGCGGTCAAACCACGATACCGCGATAAGATTTGGATCAAAGGATAAAACAGGAAATTAAACAGTATAATTACTATTATAGACTATGGCCAACAGGTAGTATTTTCCGAGCCGGTCGAAATGACGCTAGTTTCGTCCAATTCCGAGTTCGGACGGAGAAATGGCAGTCGAACCAAAATCGTCTGGTTCACGGGTCTGGTTCAGGTGAACCAGACCGGTTCACTGTTCTGGTCGGGTCGGGTCGGGGCTGCAGTGGGAAGTCGGGTCGGGTTCAGGGTTTAATAGGTCGGGTCTGGGGTTTAACTGAACTAACCTGCGAAATTACCTATTTGCCCCCCCCCAACTTCTTCTTCTCCACGAGACTGAACCAGCGGCGCTGGTTCCTGCGCGTCGGCGGCCGACGGGAGGGGGCGGCCTGGAGTGCCGGCGAGTGCTCGGCCGGCCTCTCCCGCACCACCCCCACAGAGGAGGCGCGGGAGGAGGCGGCCTGAGCCCTCGTCGGAGCCCCAAAAGCTTAGACGGCGGGGGGGGGGGGGGGGGGGGGGTCGCGCGGGGTTTGAAGTAACGGCACCGGTGGTGGCGCACCGACGATCGTCGGGAAGGCTCAGGTACGGCGGCGGTGTCCCGTGGGGGCCGCGGCAAGGGAGGAGAAAGGGGGTCGCGGGGTTGGGTCGCGAAGGGGATGAGAGGAGGAGGGTGGCTGACCTGGGGGTCTCGGCGTGCTCGCCGGTGCTCCGGCGAGGGGCGGGTGGGGTGCTCCGATCTCCCTCGATCTCTTCTCCTTCCACATCTCTGTCTCGCGCTCTCTCTCTCCTTCTCCCGTTCTCTCTCTCTTCCTCTCTCTCTATTTCTCTCCCGTTCTCTCTCTCTCTCTCTACTACGTCCTTCTCTCTCTCTCTCTCCCGTTCTCTCTCTATTTCTCTCCCTCTCTCTCGGTTCATATATAAAGGGGGGGGGCTGTTGTGATAGGGGTTGGGGATAGAGTCGGTTAAGGCGAAGGGATAAGGAAAGAAAGATAGGGATCGATACATCATCCCAATCCTGTCCGATTATTCCCATACGAATTTTGGATTTTAAATAACTGGGGAGGGAGGTCAAGAGAGCCTAAATTATGCTAGAAGACCAGGAGGTAGGCTCTAGGGCTGGTCGGGCTCGGTTGGAATCCGGGTGCGATTCGTCCATCAACCGGGCTGAAAAGAATAATAAGTCGTAACTATCAAATCGAAAGTCGGAATAGGGCCCGAGAGGATTCGTTGGAAAGGTCTCGTCAACGCGAACGCGTTAACGCTTGGTACATAAATTTCTGACTTCTAGATCTCCCGAAAAGAAGGAAAGACTCCAAAACCTAAAACAGCAATAACTATTCACCCGGGTGTCGGATCGACCCTAACTCAGGCTCATTGGAAGCCTCTCTTAGAGACTCACCTAACGTATCCTGTTTCATTACGATCCGATCACTAGATCTCTTGCAAGAAATAAAACAGCTACAACTATCGAGCAATTATCGTTTTTCTAGGGTTTACCTGCCGGGCTGCCGAAACTGGCTGCGCATACACATGATCGTTGCACGAAATGCACCATCGTGACATGCTCGAAGTTACGAAGAATGTGAACGTAAAACATCTCATAGGTTTACGATCCATTTATTGGGAAAAAACCCAAAGAAAAAGTCTGGCTGTAAAAAGACGAAACTAGCCATGGAGGATTTCTATTATTCTCAAATCTAACACCACAGGTGTTACATCGAGCGTGGTCATCTCTCTATCGAAAAAAAAAAATTATCTCTCTAATTTATTTTTTTTAAATATATATATATATATATATATATATATATATTCACAAAAATCAAGTTTTAAAGTATACCTTGTTTTCCCCCTCCTTCTTCTTCATTTAGGAGAGAGCCACAACCCTGTGAGAAACCCTAATTGGTGTAGTTAGTTGACTAAACTGTAAAGCCCTTGGTTTTTCTCACTTCACACCCCAGGGATCAGTTTCAGATTTATGGGGCATGACAGTAGCATAAACAAAGGAGCCAAGGAACCACCAGAAGGGGAAGCACATTGAGCGCAAGTACCACCTGATATGGCAGTTTCAAAAGGAGGGGCGAGTGGCGGTGACCCAGATAGCATCTGAAGATAATGCTGCTGATCCTTTCACCAAGGCGATACTTAGCAAGGTGTTCGTACAACATGCGAGAGCTATAGGAGTCAAGACCGTTTTCCTTCACTAGACCAAGTGGGAGATTGTTGGAATTGATGTGTTCTTAGCTTGTAAAAACCTTTTATTTGGAGAAATAATAGATATGTTATATTTGAATAAGAATTACATTAGTGGTACGTGATCATATCATGTGTTCTAGGATAGAACATCAAGCCATGGTTTATGTAGATCTACTAAGAGGAAGGCTTAGTAAATTGGAAACATATAACATAAATTGCTCACAGCTATGATAGGGCCGGTTCCCCTATAGTGAGAAGATGTTGGAATGACAAAACATGGAACCTTCACTATGGTCATCGCTAGACACAGTTACTATGATCGAATAGAGCCAACACGGTGCACAGATCAGTGAGGAGACACTAGTGCATTAAGCCGTATTTCTGCTTAGAGTAGTTGGTCCTAAACCTTGAGGAATCATAACCATTGGGCTAACCAATTAGATGGTGCTTTGATGCACCAACGTGTGAGAGATCCGTTTATGTGTGACCTAATACCATAGTATGTTGGGTTACCCGATTGACGTCACATCGGCATGTCACTCCTACATGCCATCCACAACCCTAACTGGTAGTGCGTTCCATGGTTGAACTCACATCGTACTAAAACCAGGCCTGGTGGTTGTTAGTCGAGTTGACGACCAGATCCCCAAGCTTGGCCAAAGCAAAGGGAAGTGCATTGAGGTTAGTTCACATGGATGGAACCATGTCAAATGATCACTCGAGTCTGACGGTGTTCTCTACCACTCAAGTCGAGTCATGGCACTGCATGGAGGGATATCATACTACTATAACTGAGTGGAGATCAGGGGTATACGAGAGAACATAATAAGTATAAGAGGATTGGAGGTCAACTTGCATCACGCTCTGTTTAGCTTCACAAGTTAACCGGGGATCAGAGGACTGACAGAGACACTTGTAGGGTGTGTTGGTCGAGTTCTGGTTGTTAGCCACAAATCATAGTCTCTGCAGGTTTAACCTTGTTGACATATGAAATCGTGTCTACTATCTCTTCCCTTACTTGCACTACCTTAGGTAGGAAGACGATCACCTCACGGGTGCTTTGCACTTGAGCATGGGAGAGAGAGAAACAAAGTATACTTCCAGGGGGCAACCCTAGAGTGGTTAGAGGCATGCGTACAATATCCAACACCCCTCATAGGTACATGCAATTTGAGTGTACGTGCATTGCACAGGAGCTCGGTAGAGTTGCTTCGGTAAATTTTACTAAGGGCATCCCCAAGTATGGATAAATTACTGAGGGTACCCTTAGATGAGAGTACAATATTTCCATATCGAGAGGACACTAGAAATCTTAGGGGTCCTGCATGTTCGAACGGTTTCACAATTGGAGCCCAGAACACAAGTGTACGACCATTAGTAGCTTGCGGGGCATTTTAGTCTTTTGCCAAATGGCCACTGCATGCCCTCATGACCGACGACTCATGATAGGGGCACCCATTTGTAACCATGACCTGATATGGAGAGGATCTGAGAAGATCCTTCTTTAGGTATGGGTTGTTGCATAGGTGGAATCGCCCCCCTAAAATCAAGGGGGCGGTTTTCAGGTTGTTGGATAGGATAAGGGCCGGCCATATCAAGGGGATCTTAATCCCTATGGCCGGCCATTTAAGGGGTTGGTGTAAGGGGATTTCGTCCAAGGGTTTTTTTTGAGTATTTTTGCTGTGATCTACTGCTAAAAACGAGCCCCTCTTGCGCCGAAAATTTGGACACTATTCCTCTCTCTTTCTCGTCTTCCTCAAGGCTCTTGCAAGCATCGAAAGAGGCTCATTGGCGAGAGGCATTCAGAGAGCTCTCAACAAGGACGCGGCTGGGAGGCGAGACTCAGTGAACCCAACAGTGGATCTACATCCGTACCTCTTCATCCGAACCTCGGTATCCGTCTCCACCTACAAAGGAAAAAATCCTTCGCGATGAAAAAAACTGCACGAGGTATAATCTCTCTATCTCTCATTCTAAGTTTTAATGCATAGATCATCTTATGAATGTTGCATTATCTTGTTAGAATGACGATTAGGGGTTCGTACTATTTTATCATGTCTAGATGATATGATTATATAATGTAGAATTTTTTGTAGCACACACCCGGCAACGTGGTCCTACGATCGTTGCCCGACTCTCGCTGTACAGATTCTCAACAAATTACACATACACCCCCTGTAGTTTGACCGATTATCACTACTACCCCTCCTTAAGCCCTCCGGAGGGGGAGAGGGTCTACGTGTATGGTTTTCTAAACTATAAGGCGGAATTTGTTGGGTATTTAAAAATAATTGTGTGTAAGTGATAATCGGTCAAACTACAGAGGATCTATGTGTAACTCATCTAAATTATAATAAAGTTTATCCTTTCTTCTTGAGTTCAGATTTTCTCCAATCGGTGGGCCCCTATCGATAGTTCACATGCATCACAGCCGCTCGATGACAGGCGATCCGAATATGAATAGTAATTCAGTGTGATGTGCACCCCTGCTACAACGATTATGAAGTATTAATTCGAATAATAGAGTATCACTTCGGTTGATACTCCCAAATCACTGTAGCTGCTACAGTGAAATCAATGTAGTAGTCAAATTTATACTCTGCTAACATGAATTAATACTCCGTTCGAGCTGCTATAATACAATCATTATAAAAACCGAATTGATACTCTGCTAACCTGAATTTATACCCCATTCGAGCAATTACCGTGAAATTACATTAGCAATTGAATTTATACTATGTTAATCCAAATTGATACTCCATTAGAGACAACAGAGTATAGATTCATTCATACAGTGAAATTCATGTAGCAAACCGAATTGATACTCTATTGTTCCGAATTAATATGTCAAAATAATTACTGCTACAAGGAAATTATTGTAGCAGCTACAGTGATTTGGGTCTACTATTGGAATTTCACTGTAAAACGCATGTTGAAAGAAAAAATATACAACATTTTGTTCTCACTGTAGAGCTGGTATAGTGGCAAAATGGTCATTTAAAAAAATTGAGTGAGGGAACCCCATACTTATTTAATGTCACTTTATTATCTTTTAATGATGTTTGAATGGAGCAAAAGATTTAAAAAAGTCACATTGATAAAATCCAAAATTGTAAGGGGGACTTAGTGTTCGGTCCATCACAAGAGATTGATTTGGTGAAAATGACAACAATTTAAAATTCATTTTGCAGTAGGTCCCTATCAAAAAAGATGCATTTATTGTAAGTCTCTCCCTTGGCTTTTTTCCCCTTTAGATGTCAAAACTGCTCCTAATACTAAAATAAAAAATGTTACTCTTCACTGTAGCAAAGTGTAACAATATGTATTTGTTACTCTTTATATACCTTTTGCAGATTGTAACTCTTTGTTCTAGTGATTTCACTATAGCAAATTATTTTAAAGCTAGATTAAAAAAAAACCCTAGAATTTTGCCAAAATGATTTCACTGTAGAAAAATAGTAACCAACTTTGCAGGTTGTTACTCTTCGCTACAATGATTTCATTGTAGCAATTATATTTTTGCAATGATTTTTTTAAAATAATGCTACAGTAATTTCACTGTGCAAAGAGCAACAATCTATGCATATTGTTACCCTTTGCTTGCTATAGTGTAATGTGATTGTTTACTTAATTGTTACTCTTTTTTTACCGAATTGTTACTCTTCTATGTGATTTCATTGTACAACTACATGTAGAGTAAAATGGACTTTTCCCAAATAGAAGGACCTAACACGAGAGAAGGACATAACACAAATTTGTGCAAATTATCATATGATTTTATCTAGGTATGGGTGTCGTGAATATATCCACTTATTTTTCAAAAAAAAAAAAAGAGAAAGTTTCTTTGGTAAATAGAGCAAATAGATATTGAATCTCTATAGGGCTGTAAAAGAGTTGGCCTCGAGTTTGGATTCACACTACATTGTTGATTTTCTACATTGATACATTTGGCTCGGATTCAGGTTAGATACAAATTTATATTATTATCGGGTTTAAAAGGCAGTAAAACAAATCTTTTATAATATAGTCATGTCTCTTTTGACATTTATTTCCAACAAATTTGTTTAACTTGGTATTTTCATAAAACAATATTATGACTCCTGGTTTGGACACTAGCTCTGGAGTGAACTGTCCCCCAAGGCCGTTGTGCCTTATTTGTTTATGCGAATCCTGGCCATTGATGTCATGTCCACGGGGATTATGAAATTTTCTAAGTAGAAATTCTAACTATGCTGGGTTTCCTTTTTGATCTTCAGACCTCTTTGAGCCCTTGCTCTAGCGCACTGTCTGTTGACCGTCTAGTCGACCGGTCCAACATTTTTTATTTTTTTATTTTTTTATGACACATTCTGTATAACTCCGACATGATTTAGGGTAGGCCAGACTTAATTTAATAGTATGGCTCAAATGTAACAACAGTGTCAATTATGGTATAAGAAGATTATCATCATATTAGCCATTGGATTTAAATTCATCCGTGTCCAAACAAAATGCAATAAGCTTATTAGATTTAAGTGCGAGATCCAAACTTTCATTTACTAATGATTGGATTGTGTTATTGGATATTATGAACACTCAGATGCACCAGTCTAGAGTTCCTATCTACAGAGTTAATCAATTTAGTCATTTATATGCACTTATATTTTCATTATGATCTATCCTAGGCTTGGGGCCTTGAGGAGAGGCCTACCCAAAAGAATTCAGCTGGAACCATTGCAACTACAACCATAGAATACTAACTAACTAATAAAAACTCTTATTCCAATACAATTACAATGTCTGAAGAGAAAAGACTACAAGATTAACGTACTAAGCAGAAAGGTAACACTGTAACTCTTACTCCGCCTCTAGACTCTACTGCTACTCCTGAGCCTCCGGACCTGCAACTGAGCCTACTCGTGGAAAAGAGTAGCCCCCAATAGGAAATTGGGAGATTAGCCAAATTAATGGCTAGTGATATCCTAATAGTCTTTAATAATATGAGATAACTAATCTTAATAAATTAAGATAAGATCTATCAGTTCTAGTAGGATCAATGTTTGTAGAATGATGCCTAAACCTATCAGTAGTCTATATTCACATGCAATTCCTACTGTCACTAGGTTATCTAACATAAAGTCCATTCAATGTTCTATAGCAAATTAAATAAGATGTTCATCTAAAGTCACAAGGTCATCATGTAAACAGTCATACAATTCTAAATTCATATACAGATGAAACACACTCTATTAAAATGTGAACCCCGGATATTTTGTTCATCCTGCCCCCGGTCGGGCATTACTATAGAGCCTTTTATTTCGATATAGAGGGCCAACTCTCTCGCCGTGCATCCACCAACACCATGCACTAGTCACCCAGATGATCATAAGGGGTTTCCCGTCTTTCACGGTGGAGCTCTACCGCCCAACTTGCTTTACTATGGGGACTTTAACTCCCCGGGACAGGATTGCTAGGCCAATCCCTACTCGAGGGCATCTCCTATTGGCTTTACCACAACCCTTTCCCGTGACCCCTAACCTACTTAACTTCGGCTGTACGCACAGGGTGGTTCACGGCCCTTGCGCACACGGGGTCCCTACCCTCTAACCAGGTAGATTCACATAGAATATCTTTCAACATATACAATGAAGCTACAAAAGGTCTATTCAATGCTTAATAATTTTTAACAATTTACCCCTGGTCCCGTACTCCTCTCACAACCCATGCGACATAATAAATAAATAAAGTAAGATACTCATCCCGGCGACCCGTGTGCTAAGATTGCCATAGTCCTCTCAGGAGGGTGGGCTCCGATAATTATTAGTTATTCAATTTATTGTTTAATTTAAGGAAATCCTAATTACGGTATCCATACAATCAAAAACAATTATTATTATTATTATTATTATTTTATTAATATTTTAAGCATGCGTCGCCGGACTCGCGACTCCGCATGCAAGGCGGGGTTTACTTAACCACATGCGACGATGCCCGACGGGACCCGCATGCAGTGTCATGGACACCTACCCTTAGTCATTCTCATTTCCCACTATTAAAGACCACGCAAGGGTAGTAGATATCACCTGGTTGTCGATCGCACACGACTCCGGCTTGCTAATTGCTTCTGATCCATCTCCGCTGGATCACCACGATCAAGGTTTGATAATAACCACAGCTCTGTATCACAACTCTATCGATTAAAACAAAAGAATCTACGATGAGGGTTCTATGCCAAGGATAACCGGGCACCCTCGATAGGGGACCAATATTAAGTCGACAGCACGCAAATCTGTGCGACTGAAGAACTCAAACCTAAACAATACTAGGTCAATCAAGTAATTAGAAGCTAAACCTACTCATCGAATCGGGCTCGAAGAACCCTGCTCGATGGTTCCGGTTTTGCTGGAATCCAACTTCGGTCGGATGGTTTCGGGTCAAACCACGTAAAACCGATAAAACCGGTCACATGGCTGGGTTACTAGGATATAAGGGGTTCTAGAGTTATATTATAGGTTTAATAGGTAGGACTCAATGTTCTGAGCACGATGCCACTGGTTTCGTCCGAATCCGAGTTCGGACGATAAAACGGCGGTCAAACCACGGTACCACGATAAGATCAAGTTCAAGGATAAAATAGGTTATTAAACAGTATAATTATTATACTAAACTATAACCAAAATGTAGGACTTTTCGAGCCGGTCGAAATGACGCTTGTTTCGTCCAATTCCGAGTTCAGACGGAGAAATGGCAGCCAAACCAAAATTGACTGGTTCACGGGTCTAGTTCAGGTGAACCAGACCGGTTCACTGTGTGGATCGGGTCGGGTCTGCAAAGGTCAGATCGGGTCTATAGTAGGTCTACCGGGTCGGGTCCAGGGTTAAACGGATCGAGTCTGGGGTTAAATTACATTAACAGGGGAAATTACATATTTGCCCCCCCCCTAACTCTATCTTCTCCACGAGACCAGTGGCGTGCTGGTTCTTGCGCGACGACGGTTGACGGGAGAGGCGGCCTGGAGCACCAGCGAGCGCTCGGCCGGCCTCTCCCGCACCACCCCCACAGAGGAGGCACAGGGGAAGGCGGCCAGAGCGGCCGTCGGAGCCCGAGAGCTTGGCCGGAGGGGGCTCTTGTGGGGTCTGCGGGTGGTGTTGGTGCTCCGGCGATCATCAGGAGGGGCTCAGGTGCGGCGACGGTGTCCGCCCGTGCGGGCCGCGACAAGGGAGGAGGAAGGGGGTCGCGAAGGAGGATGGGAGGAGGAGGGTGGCTGACCTGGGGGTGTCGGCACGCTCGCCGATGCTCCGGCGAGGGGCGGGTCGGCTACTCCAATCTCCCTCGATCTCTTCTCCTTCTCCCTCTCTGCCTCGGGTTCTCTCTCTCTGCGTCCTGTTCTCTCTCTCTCTCTCTCTTTCTCTCCCGTTCTCTCTCTCTCTCTTCCTCTTGTTCTCTCTCTATCTCGTTCTCTCCCGTTCCTCTTTCTCTCTCTCTCTCTATATATATATATACATATATATATATATATATATATATATATATATATATATATATATATATATATATATATATATATATATATATATATATATATATATATATATATATCTAGGTCGGTAAAGAGGAGGGGTGGGGGTGTAGTTACGATGATAAGGGCTGGGGGTATAGGGTCGGTTAAGGCGAAGGGATAAATGAATGAAAGATAGTGATATATCATCCCAAATCCTGCCCGGTAATTCTCATCCGAATTTCAGATTTCAAACAACTGGGGAGGGAGGTCAAGAGAGCTTAAACTATGCTAGGAGACTGGGAGGCAGGCTCTAGGGCTGGTCGGGCTCGGTCCCGAGCCCTGAACTGGGCTCGGTTGGAATCCGGGTGCGATTCGTCACCTAACCGGGTTAAAAAGAATAATAAGTCGTAACTATCAAACCAAAAGTCAGAATAGGGCCCGAGAGGATTCGTTGGAAAGGTCTCATCAACGCAAACGCGTTAGCGCTTGGTAAATAATTTTCTGACCTCTGGATCTCCCGAAAATAAGGAAAGACTCCGAAAATCAAAATAGCAATAACTATTCACCCGGGTGTCGGATCGACCCTAACTCAGGCTCATTGGAAGGCTCTCTCAGAGCCTCATCTAATGTATCATGTTTCATTATGATACAATTATCCAATCTCTTGCAAGAAACAAAACATCTTTGACTATTGACCAATTATCATTTTTTCTAGGGTTTATCTGTCGGGTTGCCGAAACTGGCTGCGCATACACCTGATCGTTGCTCGGAACGCACCATCGTGACATGCTCGAATTTACGGAGAATGTGAACGTAAAACATCCCATAGGTTTACGATCCATATATTTGGAAAAAATCCAAAGAAAATATCTGGCTGTAAAAAGAAAAAACTAGCCATTGAGGATTTCTATTATTCTCAAATCTAACACCACAGGTGTTATAGTAACCTTTGGACTTATCTGCATACCTAATAAAGAAGCCACTATATATCCGAGGGTATAATTTTCTCTCATATGGGTTGTACAGCCAAACCTCGACTTGACAACCCTATATGTGCATGTGATCAAAATTGGGCTTCCATCTGTTCCATAACATAAAATATTATTTTGGGATGTACGGTCTTAGATGGAACCATGTTAAGAACATACATTGTGGTTTTCAAGACTTCACTCCACATATTGAGAGGAAAAGAGGAGTTGCAAATCATACTCTTCACCCTATCCATTAGCAATTGGTTCCTTCTTTCGGCTACACCATTTTATTATGGTGTGCCCGATATTTATTGGGGCACAATACCGTGCTCATTAAGGAACTTCGCAAATAGACCAGATCTTTGTCTACACTCTATGTACCTACCCTAGTCCTTACCACATCTGTCTGATCTAACAATCTTGATACTCATACTGGTTTATTTTTCTACCTTCGCTTTATAGACTTTGAAAGCTCCAAGAGCTTCACACTTATTGTATAGGAGATAGGGACATATATATCTCGTATACTCATTTATAAACGATATGAAATATCGTTGATCATTCAAACAAGGTGTACTAAACGGTTCACAGAGATCCGTATATATGATACTTAACTTCTCATTATTCCTCTTGGCAATCTTAGAAGATTTATTAGTCTGCTTTTCTTTTATACAGTTGCTACAAATCCCAAAGTCGATAAAGTCAAAGATCTTTAGAACCCCTTTCTGTCCTAACCCCTTTAGCCTCTTCCAAAAGATATTGCCTAAACGTTTGTGCCATAGAGAAGAAGAATCATTATTGACAATATTTTTATTTACGATCATCATAAAACAATTACTTTTAGAGTCTATGTTCAATTTATATAAGCTATCAATTAATCTACCAAAGCCTATGAAAATTAAATCTTTGTTGATCAGAATGCTAGAACCATAAAAGTAAAAAATAAAACTCATAGGCACCAGTCTTGGAATATATAACAAATTTTTAGAGAAACTTGGAACATAGAAAACTCTATCTAAGTCCAAAGAGTATCTGGTCTAGAAGACAAGCCTGTAGGTCTCTACATCTTCTACCTTGAAACTTATCTTATTCCTTGAGAATATGACCTTAATTCACTCCGTCAGTTGGGTCTCGTAAGCCGAAAAACCCCTACATGACAGTAGATATATGGATTGTTGATCCAGAATCAATCCACTAGTCATTGTCAGATTTATGAGAATGAACATAATTAAATTCATAACACATCAAAGCAGTATCATGCATCTATATGATACGCTCTCATACTACTTTATCATCAGTAAAATGCTTCGATGACAGTTTCTTCCTTTTATCGAAAAAAATCTCCCCAGACATGGAGGTAAGGTCTGAGACATAGGGTGGGATGATTGAAAAATAAAAAAACTTACATTAGTACAAGATAGAAACATATTATTCTTTATATGATAATTAGCCCATGCTAATTATCAGTTAGTAAAATTCAGACCTCCCTGTGGGAAAAAGGCTGCTTCCTATAGTTATTTTACTATCCAAAAGAAACTACACGTTTTTCGATAAGACCGGTGAATAATATAAGGAGCCTAAGCAATTGTTCTTTTTCTGTAGGCATAAGAACCATTCTTTTTCTCCATATACAATTTACCTCCTTATCCTAATTGCATGTTATTGGGGATTGCCTTCCTTTGGGCAAAGGCAAACCTTAAAATCGATGCAACTAAAAGGGAGAAGATCACGATTAATCAAATTTATAAGATTCAATGCACCACATGGCGCGTACTATATAATGAATCACCCATGGAGAATGATTCAGGATGCTTTGGCTAGTCCTGAATCACTCCCCACAAGAGATCTTTAGATCGTGACTAATCGCAAAACCAATTCAATTATTCACATAGCACGACCGAGAAAACTGGATTCTGTCAGAAAACCAAACAAACCCACACACCGAACTTTATGATTGAAATAAACATGTCTTGTAGTGTACAACCCTTCGCTCACATTCGATTCCCGAATAGAGGTGAAATAAGTCACATGATATGAATTTCGGATCTACCGAATTCCGATCAACCATCTCAAGTTTATGGTTCACCGCGTGGCCTACCCGGCCTATCCCTTGGCATAAGCCAAACAGGAGGGTCGGTTGCCAATCGCGAACTCACCTTAAGATGCGATGGTCAATCGGAGCAAAAAACTTATGTGCGGATTTTAGGGTTCCCAATGATCTGTTACCAATCAATGATGGGTTCACAGAACCGAAAAAAAGACCCATTAACGATCACAAGACAAGATCTAAACGTTATGCTATATAAATAAAAGAGAGACAGAGGCATGACTCTAATACCAAGTGTAAGAACTTTTCTAGTCAGAAACATAGGGATGTGTCTATTATCGAGAACCATTGGCTTTGAAAACGATGAACATAAAGGCCATATGCGAAAGTGGTGGATCAAAGCATACCTCCGGCCATAACACGCTGGGTGATGACGATCCGCAATTGAGTCGATGCAGACGAATTCTTCCTCTCACGAGATCCTATTCACGATGGAAGAAGAAATAGCGAGCAACGAGATCTGATGATCTCGGGTGGAAGCTTTCAACTCTGGTTCTTTTTAGCGACCAAACGCACGTGAAGACCCCGTAGAGATCGACGAGATGAGAGAAATTACAAGGCTAGAGAATCCTCTCTCTCTCTCTCTCTCTCTCTCTCTCTCTCTCTCTCTCTCTCTCTCTCTATCTCTAATTCAATCTAACGGAGAACAAAACCTCAAAGGGAGGGAGAAGGGGTAGTTGGACATTCTCTTCTCTCCTTCTTTGCAAAACCCGAGAGAACCAAGGAGAGGGAAGGGGCTGTAGTTGCAACAGTCCTCTCTCTCTCTCTGTTTTGTTTTCGGGAGAGAAGAAAACCGAAAGAAAGAGGAGGGGGGCTGCACCTGACTGAAGACCCTTCTCTGTGTTTTCTGCGGATGGACTAAGAAAGGAAAGAAGGGGGGTCGCGAACTCTAGCGATCATTCTATCTCTCTCTCCTTCGGTTTTGCGCGAGTCGAGCCCCCGCTCAAATGGATTTCTGATCGGAACCCATGTGTTCATATCCCCTTTATTCCTCTTTCCTTTTTAGGGTTTCCCACATGCTTGGTTTTACTAATGGGGTGCACAAGGTGTGACACATCCCCGTTGCACAGGAGTTGGGACCCGCACCCTCTCAAACCGCAGATTTAATCCCGACACCTGTAGGATTAGAATTGGTTTAAGAACAGTTAACCATATACCTCTGAGCCTGACTAATTACCCACTAGTCGGACTGAGTCCAAGTCCGAATGGGTGAAGTCAAGCCAAAACCCAATAAAAATACCTAAGAGAGATGGATTCAAGTGAATTAGAGGAAGAAATCGGGCAGAGCCTCACATGTTGACTGGAAGCACATGTTGGGGGTTAAGGTTTGTTGGATATTAATACTATTAGCTATAATTTTCATGAAAGGGGGAGGGCAAAGAGTTAAAAATTTCTTCTATCAGAAAATCAGAGACCAGTCCTGTACTTCAAAAGTCCCACCGACGTCTCCTTTTCCAAACAAAGGAAGTTCCTCTTAAGCACTGAAGCAGACAAAAGGAGTGGGGCGATAGCCACACTATTTTAACTCTTAACCTCTCCCCCCTTAAGAGGTTAAGAGCTGTGGAATAGAGTTGCCGAACGCAACCTTGAGGAACTATTTTCAATGTGGGTTTCTATATATGGTAACTTCTTTACAAGCTTAAAGTCTCAACCTCTGAGTGATTCTAGGACAATGCTCGTAGTAAGAACACACATAAGTAATAATATTAGCTATATTAAATTGAAGTCTACATATTCAGGTGATATATCCAAGTCATTTCTATGCATCATAAACTAATTATGTATAATTTACATGTGTTAGTGCATTATTTTACCATTAATTCTCTAACTTAATAATAATAATCAAGTCGTGTTTGTATTTGTTCTGTTTAATTTGGATTAGACTTTCCGATTAATTAGGCATAAGCTCAAGCCGGTGCATTGCCAACCAAACATCAGTCAAAGAGGACCATACAAGCTACCAGGGGAAAGGAGAGTTGGCAAAGCAACTGATGCTTTGGTGATGAGGTTGTGGGTTTAACTCTTCCTCCCCTCGATTTACCCATGAGTGAAGTGGGAATTGCCGAGTGGGTCGGGCTTCACTCCCGGAGGGATTAGTCCGAGCCTGAAGTGGGCCATTGCCCGAAAGGTTTTGGGACACCCGCTGATCTCAAAAAAAAAAAAAAAAGAGGACCATACATACCTATATATCATTTTGATCAATAATGTTGGTCATAAACTAAAGGGAAATTCTATGGTACCCGGCCACTATGGTACCGTACCAAAATTCAGAGCGACCAGATGGCCCTATGGTGGATCTCAGTCAGCCACCTAGGGTTCATCACATGGCCGCAAGAATAATGCTCCCACCACTACGATGCATGGAAAATGCGACAAATGATCGAGATAGGGTCGGTAAGGTACCAAAATTTTCAATTTGGTACTGTAGTGGAATCCAAAACTAAAGTAATTATAAGTTATAACCCTGTAGATAGGAACTCTAGACTGGTGCATCTGAGTGTTCATAATATCCAATAACACAATCCAATCATTAGTAAATGAAAGTTTGGATCTCGCACTTAAATCTAATAAGCTTATTGCATTTTGTTTGGACACGAATGAATTTAAATCCAATGGCTAATGTGATGATAATCTTCTTATACCATAATTGACACTGTTGTTACATTTGAGCCATACTATTAAATTAAGTCTGGCCTACCCTAAATCATGTCGGAGTTATACAGAATGTGTCATAAAAAAATAAAAAATGTTGGACCGGTCGACTAGACGGTCAACAGACAGTGTGCTAGAGCAAGGGCTCAAAGAGGTCTGAAGATCAAAAAGGAAACCCAGCATAGTAGAATTTCTACTTAGAAAATTTCATAATCCCCGTGGACATGACATCAATGGCCAGGATTCGCATAAACAAATAAGGCACAACGGCCTTGGGGGACAGTTCACTCCAGAGCTAGTGTCCAAACCAGGAGTCATAATATTGTTTTATGAAAATACCAAGTTAAACAAATTTGTTGGAAATAAATGTCAAAAGAGACATGACTATATTATAAAAGATTTGTTTTACTGCCTTTTAAACCCGATAATAATATAAATTTGTATCTAACCTGAATCCGAGCCAAATGTATCAATGTAGAAAATCAACAATGTAGTGTGAATCCAAACTCGAGGCCAACTCTTTTACAGCCCTATAGAGATTCAATATCTATTTGCTCTATTTACCAAAGAAACTTTCTCTTTTTTTTTTTTGAAAAATAAGTGGATATATTCACGACACCCATACCTAGATAAAATCATATGATAATTTGCACAAATTTGTGTTATGTCCTTCTCTCGTGTTAGGTCCTTCTATTTGGGAAAAGTCCATTTTACTCTACATGTAGTTGTACAATGAAATCACATAGAAGAGTAACAATTCGGTAAAAAAAGAGTAACAATTAAGTAAACAATCACATTACACTATAGCAAGCAAAGGGTAACAATATGCATAGATTGTTGCTCTTTGCACAGTGAAATTACTGTAGCATTATTTTAAAAAAATCATTGCAAAAATATAATTGCTACAATGAAATCATTGTAGCGAAGAGTAACAACCTGCAAAGATGGTTACTATTTTTCTACAGTGAAATCATTTTGGCAAAATTCTAGGGTTTTTTTTTAATCTAGCTTTAAAATAATTTGCTATAGTGAAATCACTAGAACAAAGAGTTACAATCTGCAAAAGGTATATAAAGAGTAACAAATACAGATTGTTACACTTTGCTACAGTGAAGAGTAACATTTTTTATTTTAGTATTAGGAGCAGTTTTGACATCTAAAGGGGAAAAAAGCCAAGGGAGAGACTTACAATAAATGCATCTTTTTTGATAGGGACCTACTGCAAAATGAATTTTAAATTGTTGTCATTTTCACCAAACCAATCTCTTGTGATGGACCGAACACTAAGTCCCCCTTACAATTTTGGATTTTATCAATGTGACTTTTTTAAATCTTTTGCTCCATTCAAACATCATTAAAAGATAATAAAGTGACATTAAATAAGTATGGGATTCCCTCACTCAATTTTTTTAAATGACCATTTTGCCACTATACCAGCTCTACAGTGAGAACAAAATGTTGTATATTTTTTTCTTTCAACATGTGTTTTACAGTGAAATTCCAATAGTAGACCCAAATCACTGTAGCTGCTACAATAATTTCCTTATAGCAGTAATTATTTTGACATATTAATTCGGAACAATAGAGTATCAATTCGGTTTGCTACATGAATTTCACTGTATGAATGAATCTATACTCTGTTGTCTCTAATGGAGTATCAATTTGGATTAACATAGTATAAATTCAATTGCTAATGTAATTTCACGGTAATTGCTCGAATGGGGTATAAATTCAGGTTAGCAGAGTATCAATTCGGTTTTTATAATGATTGTATTATAGCAGCTCGAACGGAGTATTAATTCATGTTAGCAGAGTATAAATTTGACTACTACATTGATTTCACTGTAGCAGCTACAGTGATTTGGGAGTATCAACCGAAGTGATACTCTATTATTCGAATTAATACTTCATAATCGTTGTAGCAGGGGTGCACATCACACTGAATTACTATTCATATTCGGATCGCCTGTCATCGAGCGGCTGTGATGCATGTGAACTATCGATAGGGGCCCACCGATTGGAGAAAATCTGAACTCAAGAAGAAAGGATAATCTTTATTATAATTTAGATGAGTTACACATAGATCCTCTGTAGTTTGACCGATTATCACTTACACACAATTATGTTTAAATACCCAACAAATTCCGTCTTATAGTTTAGAAAACCATACACGTAGACCCTCTCCCCCTCCGGAGGGCTTAAGGAGGGGTAGTAGTGATAATCGGTCAAACTACAGGGGGTGTATGTGTAATTTGTTGAGAATCTGTACAGCGAGAGTCGGCCAGCGATCGTAGGACCACGTTGCCGGGTGTGTGCTACAAAAAATTCTACATTATATAATCATATCATCTACACATGATAAAATAGTACGAACCCCTAATCGTCATTCTAACAAGATAATGCAACATTCATAAGATGATCTATGCATTAAAACTTAGAATGAGAGATAGAGAGATTATACCTCGTGCAGTTTTTTTCATCGCGAAGGATTTTTTCCTTTGTAGGTGGAGAAGGATACCGAGGTTCGGATGAAGAGGTACGGATGTAGATCCACTGTTGGGTTCACCGAGTCTCGCCTCCTAGCCGCGTCCTTGTTGAGAGCTCTCTGAATGCCTCTCGCCAATGAGCCTCTTTCGATGCTTGCAAGAGCCTTGAGGAAGAAGAGAAAGAGAGAGGAATAGTGTCCAAATTTTCGGCGCAAGAGGGGCTAGTTTTTAGCAGTAGATCACAGCAAAAATACTCAAAAAAAACCCTTGGACGAAATCCCCTTACACCAACCCCTTAAATGGCCGGCCATAGGGATTAAGATCCCCTTGATATGGCCGGCCCTTATCCTATCCAACAACCTGAAAAACGCCCCCTTGATTTTAGGGGGGCGATTCCACCTATGCAACAACCCATACCTAAAGAAGGATCTTCTCAGATCCTCTCCATATCAGGTCATGGTTACAAATGGGTGCCCCTATCATGAGTCGTCGGTCATGAGGGCATGCAGTGGCCATTTGGCAAAAGACTAAAATGCCCCGCAAGCTACTAATGGTCGTATACTTGTGTTCTGGGCTCTAATTGTGAAACCGTTCGAACCTGCAGGACCCCTAAGATTTCTAATGTCCTCTCGATATGGAAATATTGTACTCTCATCTAAGGGTACCCTCAGTAATTTATCCATACTTGGGGATGCCCTTAGTAAAATTTACCGAAGCAACTCTACCGAGCTCCTGTGCAATTCACGTACACTCAAATTGCATGTACCTATGAGGGGTGTTGGATATTGTACGCATGCCTCTAACCACTCTAGGGTTGCCCCCTGGAAGTATACTTTGTTTCTCTCTCTCCCATGCTCAAGTGCAAAGCACCCGTGAGGTGATCGTCTTCCTACCTAAGGTAGTGCAAGTAAGGGAAGAGATAGTAGACACGATTTCATATGTGAACAAGGTTAAACCTGCAGAGACTATGATTTGTGGCTAACAACCAGGACTCGACCAACACACCCTACAAGGGTCTCTGTCAGTCCTCTGATCCCCGGTTAACTTGTGAAGCTAAACAGAGCGCGATGCAAGTTGACCTCCAATCCTCCTATACTTATTATGTTCTCTCGTATACCCCTGATCTCCACTCAGTTATAGTAGTATGATATCCCTCCATGCAGTGCCATGACTCGACTTGAGCGGTAGAGAACACCGTCAGACTCGAGTGATCATTTGACATGGTTCCATCCATGTGAACTAACCTCAATGCACTTCCCTTTGCTTTGGCCAAGCTTGGGGATCTGGTCATCAACTCGACTAACAACCACCAGGCCTGGTTTTAGTACGATGTGAGTTCAACCATGGAACGCACTACCAGTTAGGGTTGTGGATGGCATGTAGGAGTGACATGCCGATGTGACGTCAATCGGGTAACCCAACATACTATGGTATTTGGTCACACATAAACGGATCTCTCACACGTTGGTGCATCAAAGCACCATCTAATTGGTTAGCCCAATGGTTATGATTCCTCAAGGTTTAGGACCAACTACTCTAAGCAGAAATACGGCTTAATGCACTAGTGTCTCCTCACTGATCTGTGCACCGTGTTGGCTCTATTCGATCACAGTAACTGTGTCTAGCGATGACCATAGTGAAGGTTCCATGTTTTGTCATTCCAACATCTTCTCACTATAGGGGAACCGGCCCTATCATAGCTGTGAGCAATTTATGTTATATGTTTCCAATTTACTAAGCCTTCCTCTTAGTAGATCTACATAAACCATGGCTTGATGTTATATCCTAGAACACATGATATGATCATATACCACTAATGTAATTCTTATTCAAATATAACATCTCTATTATTTCTCCAAATAAAAGGTTTTTACAAGGTAAGAACACATCAATTCCAACAATCTCCCACTTGGTCTAGTGAAGGAAAACGGTCTTGACTCCTATAGCTCTCGCATGTTGTTCGAACACCTTGCTAAGTATCGCCTTGGTGAGAGGATCAACAACATTATCTTCAGATGCTATCTGGGTCACCGCCACTCGCCCCTCCTTTTGAAACTGCCATATCAGGTGGTACTTGCGCTCAATGTGCTTCCCCTTCTGTTGGTTCCTTGGCTCCTTTGTTTATGCAACTGTCATGCCCCATAAATCTGAAACTGATCCCTGGGGTGTGAAGTGAGAAAAACCAAGGGCTTTACAGTTTAGTCAACTAACTACACCAATTAGGGTTTCTCACAGGGTTGTGGCTCTCTCCTAAATGAAGAAGAAGGAGGGGGAAAACAAGGTATACTTTAAAACTTGATTTTTGTGAATATATATATATATATATATATATATATATATTTAAAAAAAATAAATTAGAGAGATAATTTTTTTTTCGATAGAGAGATGACCACGCTCGATGTAACACCTATGGTGTTAGATTTGAGAATAATAGAAATCCTCCATGGCTAGTTTCGTCTTTTTACAGCCAGACTTTTTCTTTGGGTTTTTTCCCAATAAATGGATTGTAAACCTATGAGATGTTTTACGTTAACATTCTTCGTAACTTCGAGCATGTCACGATGGTGCGTTCTGTGCAACGATCATGTGTATGCACAGCCAGTTTCGGCAGCCTGGCAGGTAAACCCTAGAAAAACGATAATTGCTCAATAGTTGTAGCTGTTTTGTTTCTTGCAAGAGATCTAGTGATCGGATCATAATGAAACAGGATACGTTAGGTGAGTCTCTTAGAGAGCCTTCCAATGAGCCTGAGTTAGGGTCGATCCGACACCCGAGTGAATAGTTATTGCTATTTTAGGTTTTAGAGTCTTTCCTTCTTTTCGGGAGATCTAGAAATTAGAAAATTATGTACCAAGTGTTAACGCGTTCGCGTTGACGAGACCTTTCCAACGAATCCTCTCGGGCCCTATTTCAACTTCCAATTTGATAGTTACGACTTATTATTCTTTTCAGCCCGGTTGATGGACGAATCGCACCCGGATTCCAACCGAGCCCGGTTCAGGGCTCGGGACCGAGCCCGACCAGCCCTAGAGCCTACCTCCCGGTCTTCTAGCATAATTTAGGCTCTCTTGACCTCCCTCCCCAGTTATTTAAAATCCAAAATTCGTATGGGAATAATCGGACAGGATTGGGATGATGTATCGATCCCTATCTTTCTTTCCTTATCCCTTCGCCTTAACCGACCCTATCCCCAACCCCAATCACAACAGCCCCCCCCCCCCCCTTTATATATGAACCGAGAGAGAGGGAGAGAAATAGAGAGAGAACGGGAGAGAGAGAGAGAGAAGGACGTAGTAGAGAGAGAGAGAGAGAACGGGAGAGAAATAGAGAGAGAGGAAGAGAGAGAGAACGGGAGAAGGAGAGAGAGAGCGCGAGACAGAGATGGGGAAGGAGAAGAGATCGAGGGAGATCGGAGCACCCCACCCGCCCCTCGCCGGAGCACCGGCGAGCACGCCGAGACCCCCAGGTCAGCCACCCTCCTCCTCTCATCCCCTCCGCGACCCCCTTTCTCCTCCCTTGCCGTGGCCCGCACGGGCGGACACCGCCGCCGTACCTGAGCCTTCCCGACGATCGTCGGTGCGCCACCACCGGCGCCGTTACTTCAAACCCCGCGCCCCCCCCCCCCCACCGTCCAAGCTTTTGGGGCTCCGACGAGGGCTCAGGCCGCCTCCTCCCGCGCCTCCTCTGTGGGGGTGGTGCGGGAGAGGCCGGCCGAGCACTCGCCGGTGCCCCAGGCCGCCCCCTCCCGTCGGCCGCCGACGCGCAGGAACCAGCGCCGCTGGTTCGGTCTCGTGGAGAAGAAGAAGTTGGGGGGGGGGGCAAATAGGTAATTTCACAGGTTAGTTTAATTAAACCCCAGACCCGACCTATTAAACCCTGAACCCGACCCGACTTCCCACTGCAGACCCGACCCGACCCGACCAGAATAGTGAACCGGTCTGGTTCACCTGAACCAGACCCGTGAACCAGACGATTTTGGTTCGACTGCCATTTCTCCGTCCGAACTCGGAATTGGACGAAACTAGCGCCATTTCGACCGGCTCGGAAAATACTACCTGTTGGCCATAGTCTAGAATAGTATTTATACTGTTTAATATCCTGTTTTATCCTTTGATCCAAATCTTATCGCGGTACCGTGGTTTGACCGCCGTTTCATCGTCCGAACTCGGATTCAGACGAAACAAACGGCATTGTGCTCAGAACATTGAGCCCTACCTTTTAAACCTAGAAGATAACCCTAGAACCCCTTCTACCCTAGCAACCCAGCCATGTGATCGATTTTATCGGTTCTACGTGGTTTGACCCGAAACCATCCGACCGAAGTCGGATTCCAACGAAACTAGAACCATCGGAAAGGGTTCTTCGAGCCCGATTCGATGAGTAGGTTTAGCTTCTGTTTACTTGATTGACCTAGTATTGTTTAGGTTCGAGTTCTTCAGTCGCACGGATTTGCGTGCTGTCGACTCAATGTTGGTCCCCTATTGAGGGTGCCCGACTATCCTTGGCATAAAACCCTCATCGTAGATTCTTTTGTTTTAATCGATAAAGTTGTGATGTGGAGCTGTGGTTATTATCAGACCTTGATCGTGGTGATCCAGCGGAGACGGATCAGAGGCAGCTAGCAGGAGTCATGTGTAATCGACAGCTAGGTGACATCTACTACCCTTGCGTGGTCTTTAATGGTGGGAAATGAGAATGACTAAGGGTAGGTGTCCAGGACACTGCATGCGGGCCCCGCCGAGCATTGTCGCATGTGGTCAAGTAGACCCCGCCTTGAATGCGGAGTCGCGAGTCCGACGACGCATGCTTAAAATATTAATAGAATAATAATAATGATTGCTTTTGATTGTATGGACACCGTAATTAGGATTCCCTTAAATTAATCATTAAATTGAATAACTAATAATTATCAGGGCCCACCCTCCTGAGAGGAGTATGGCAACCCTAGCACACGGGTCACTGGGATGAGTGTTTTACTTTATTGATTTATTATGTCGCATGGGTTGCGAGAGCAGTACGGGACCAGGGGTAAATTATTGGAAATTGATAAGCATTAGATAGACTTTTTGTAGCTTCATTGTATATATTGAAAGATGTTATATGAGAATCTACCTGGTTAGAAGGTAGGGACCCCGTGCGCGCAAGGGCCATGAACCACCCTGCGCGTACAGCCGAAGTTAAGTAGGTTAGGGGTCACGGGCAAGGGTTGTGGTAAAGCCAATAGGAGGTGCCCTCGAGTAGGGATTGGCCTAGCAACCCTGTCCCGGGGAGTTGAAGTCCCCATAGTAAAGCAAGTTGGGCGGTAGAGCTCCACCGTGAAAGACGGAAAACCCTTTATGATCATCTGGGTGATTTGTGCATGGTGTTGGTGGATGCACGGCGAGAGAGTTGGCCCTCTACATCGAAATAAAAGGCCCTATAGTAATGCCCGACCGGGGGCAGGATGAACAAAATATCCGGGGTTCACATTTTGATAGTGTGTGTTTTATCTATATATGAATTTAGAATCGAGTGACTGTTTACATGATGACTTCGTGACTTTATCTGAACGTCTTATTTAATTTATTCTTTAATGCTGTAGAACATTGAATGGACTTCATGTTAGATAACCTAGTGAACGTAGGAATTGCATGTGAATATAGACTATTGATAGGTTTAGGTATCATTCTACAAACATTGATCATGCTAGAACTGCTAGATTATATCTTAATTTATTACGATTGATCGTCTCATATTATTAAAGACTATTAGGATGTCACTAGCCATTAATTTGGCTAATCTTCTAATTTCCTATTGGGGGCTACTCTTTCCCACGAGTAGGCTCAGTTGCAGGTTCGGAGGCTCAGGAGTAGCAGTAGGATTCCAGAGGCAGAGTTAGAGTTGCAGTATTACCTTTCTGCTTAGTACGTTAATCTTGTAGTCTTTTCTCTTCAGATATTGTAATTGTATTGGAATAAGAGTTTTTACTAGTTAGTTAGTATTCTATGGTTGTAGTTGCAATGGTTCCAGCTGAATTCTTTTGGGTAGGCCTTTCCTCAAGGCCCCAAGCCTAGGATAGATCATGATGAAAATATAAGTGTATATAAATGACTAAATTGATTAACCTTGTAGATAGGAACCTTAGACTGGTGCACCTGAGTGTTAGGGAGTGGGTGAGACTACTTGGCTAGCCGTATGAGGCTTGAGCCTCGTGCTCCCTCAGATAGACTCCTGTCAGCGTGTAGTGGCACCGAGATGTCACACATACTGAGAGGATATGACTTTTGAAGGTCGAGCTTGACTAGATAATGCCTTCTCTCTATTGACATTTCTCTTTCTTTGCTTTTCAATAAAAAATGTTTTTGAGAAATCAAATTTAAAAGATTCCCCTCTTGTTTCTCCCTCCTTCTTGTTTTTTATATTACAGAGCGTAGAAGAAGCCCTATGAGAACCCAAATTGGTGTAATTAATTAACCAAACCCAAAATCCCATCCTTTTCTCATTTCACACCCCAGGGATCGGTATTCAGATTTCTGGGGCGTGACAGTTATAGGTTCTATTGTCTATCGCTCTCACTGAACATAGTAGAAGCTAGAAATTTTTAGTTTTTTAAAAATAGCCACTTCAGTGAGAATATTCCTACACAATAAATTATGTTTGAGAAGATACAGGTTTCAGTTTATGTGTCTATAATACAAGAGGGACAAGTTGGTCATTAAGATAAACCACCTATGGTAGTTCCTAACATCTCAACTGATGTAGAACAAGTTGCCACTGAGCATGTATAGAGAAATATCAAGAAGAGGAACCGATAGGTTTTAGGAGATCCAAGAGAAGACATAGAGCGGTAATTTATAGTGACTATGAAATATACCTTCAAGGGCCATGAGCAAAAGAGATTACGCAAAATGGTTAGATGTCCTGAATGATGAGATAAAATCATTAGTGGATAATCAAGTCTGTAATTTAGTAAAGTTATCTAAAGGAGCTAATGTCATCGGCTGCAAGTGGGTCTATAATACCAAAACTGATACCGCAGGTTACATCAAACGATATAAGGCACGATTTGTAGCCAAGAGTTTTACTCAAAAAGACAACATTGATTATAAGGAAATCTTCTTTCCAGTTTCTAAGAAGGATTCATTAAGGATAATCTTGACTTTGAAAGCTCACTATGATCTTGAGCTACAACAGATGGATATAAAAACGACTTTTCTAAATGGGGATCTAGAGAAAGAGGTATACATGATGCAACCTAAGGGTTTTACTTCAGGTAAAGGAAGTCAACTAGTCTGCAAGTTGAAGAAGTCATCCCCCGATAGTGGTACTTGAAATTCTACAATGTTATTACCTCTTTCAGTTTTACGGAGAATACTTTGGATTATTGTATTTACCTTAAAATCTGAGAGAGCCATTATGTGTTTCTGGTCCCATATGTGGTTGATATTCTTTTGGCTAACAATGACTTGGGGATGATACACACGATGAAATAGTTTTCCTCTCAGAACTTTGACATGAAGGATTTAGGTGAGGTATCCTACGTGATCGGTAATAAGATTATCAGGGATCGATCTTAAAGATCACGAGGGTTGTCTCAAAGGGCCTATGTTGATAAAGTTCTAAAAATATTTAATATAGAAAACTGTTTGTCGAGTATTGCTCCCATGGTTAAAGGTGACGGATTTTACTTGTCCTAAAATCCGAAAAACTCTCTTGAAAGAAAGACTATAGAAAATATTTATATGCATATGCAGTTGACAGCTTGATGTATCTAGAGGTCTATACAAGACCTAACATCAGCTTTGTAGTAGGGTATTGGGTAGGTACCGGAATGATACAGCCTTCGATCACTAGAAGGGTGCCAAAAAGGTCATAAGATCTCTTTAGGGGACAAATGATTTTATACTTATATACAGACACTCTGAATACTTGGACCTAGTCGGCTATTTAGACTCTTACTTTGCTACATGCCTAGACACAAGAAAGTTGATATCGAGTTATGTATTTCTGTTGGCAAGAGGTGCTGTCTTATGGATAGTACCAAGCAAACCCTTACAACATCATCGACTATGGAGTCAGAGTTTGTTGCACTCTACAAGGCAACATCACAAACTTCTTGGTTAAGGAATTTTATCACAAGGATTAGGATTGTGAATCATATATTCAGACCTATAAAGATCTATTGTGATAATATGGTTGTTGTATTATTCTCAAAGAATAATAAGAACGAGAGTCATATCAAGCACATCGACATAAAGTACCTTGTTGTGTGGGATGACCAATCATCTAATAAGATCATCGTTGAGCATATTAGTACGGAGCTTATGGTTACAGATCCAATGATCAAGGAATTATCACCCGTTCAATATAAGGGTCATGTGGATAGCATAGGGCTTCAAAGCTTATTGTATATTTAATTATGCTTTTTTTTTTTCAGGAGCTAATAAAATTTATATTTCCATCTCACTCTAGATATGTATACTTAAGTTCGTTAGACATACAATATGACATCAGAGTAATATTTTGTCTATTACTCATAAAGTTTGATAATCACATAAAGTACTTATTTAAAGAGTATTGGTCATAGCATAATGTGTGAAAGAGAGTACGCGTTTGCTCATAAGGACATAACCACCATGATTCATATGACTATGAATCTCTGTCTAAATGAAGGAATACATCTTTAAGTTATGTGCCTAGTTTGTTTTTGCAAAATACAGTATGCTCGCACTAAGGCCTTTTCAAACCCTGTCATTACCCAATAACGTGTATGATTTCCAAAATAAAATTTTGTTTTGTTTTTTGGCCTTTATTTGCCAAGTGGAAGAGTGTTGGGTTTTGGCTCGACTTCACCCATTCGAACTTGGACTCGATCGGACTAGTGGGTAATTAGTCGAGCTCAGAGGTATATTGTTAACTGTTCATACACCAATCATAATCCTACATATGTTGGGATTAGATCTAGGATTTGAGATGGTGCGTGCGAGTCCCAACTTCGGTGCAATGGGGATGTGCCACACCTTGTGCAGCCCATTAGTAAAATCAAGCATATAGGAGACCCCAAAAAGGAAAGAAGAATAAAAGGGATATGGACACATGGGTTGTGATCAAGATTTAAAGAGGGGGGGGGATCCTCTCAATCCATCCGAGGGGGGGCCCGACACACGCAAAACTGAAGAAAAGAGAGAGAGAGAGAGAGAGAGAGAGAGAGAGAGAGAGAGAGGGAGAGAGGGAGAGAGAGAGAGAGGGATCACTAGAGTTTGTGACTCCCCTTCTCTCTCTTATCTATCCATCCGCAGAAAACACAAAGAAGGGTCTGCGGTCAGGTGCAGCCCCCTCCTCTTCCTTCCGGTTCTCCTCTCTCCCGAAAACCAAACAGATAGAGAGAGAGGACTGCTGCAACTATAGCCCCCTCCCTCTCCTTGGTGCTTTCGGGTTTCACAAAGAAGGAGAGAGAGAGAGAGAGAGAGAGAGAGAGAGAGAGAGAGAGAGAGAGAGAGAGAGAGAGAGAGAGAGAGAGAAGGTCCGACTACCCCTTCTCCCTCCTCTTGAGGTTTCGTTCTCCGTTAGATTGAATTAGAGAAAGAGAGAGATGATTTTTTGGCCTCGTAATTCCTCTCTCGTCTTGTTGATCTCTACGGGGTCTCCACATGTGTTTGGTCGCCAAGAAGAACTGGAGTTGAATGCTTCCACTCGAGATCATCAGATCTTATCGATCGCTATTTATTCCTCCATCACGATTAGAATCTCGTGAGAGGAAGAATTTGTCTGCATCAACTCAATTGCGGATCGTCATCACCCGGCGCATTATAGCCGGAGGTACGCTTCGATCCACCGCTTCAGCATATGGTCTCTATGTTCATAATTTTCAAAGTCAATGGTTCTCGATAATAGAGACATCCACATGTTTTTGTGTAGAAAAGTTCTTACAATTTTTTGATCCGAAAACATACATTTTTGGGGGATTTTTTTTATAGGTTTTGGTATGTGATCTCCAAATTGCTTTCTTAAGAATGTTTTGGGAGGTTGGTGTAGATTTTGCTAATGAATCAAACTCGATAGGTATTATTTCGAGGGTTTTTGTAAATATTCCGTCAGTAATTTACCATTTGCGGATTATTCTGTCAATTCTAGCTCTTGATCTTCATATGGATTATCTGTTGTGTGTTCTCATTGAGGGTTTTGTATAGATTGCGTTGATAATCGCTCTGCTGGAGATTATTTTGTTGAATTTGATGATAGAAGTGGCCCTGAAATAGAGCAAAAAAAAAAGAGATAGTTACCAAACGCTCTATTTGAAATAGACTCTGTTTCAGAATGAGTTTCAGGGCTCAACCTCTAATTCATACGGGCCTCTATTTTAAACAGCTCTTGACCTCTATTTCAAACAACCTCTATTTAAAATGTGCCGAACAGGCCGGTAGAGTTAATTGATGTGGCATTGGGGAGCATATGTTATGGTGGATGAAGTCGAATTGTTTGGTTAGAAGATTGGGATGCAGTTCAACGATGTGAAGCCCTCCCCCCGGTGGGGAGTGGACGGTGTCCATATGACTTCGGGGCAATGAGGAATTAGGTTGACCACATTAACTATTGAGATTCAAGGGACTAACACATGTCTATTGGTAGTGGTCCCCCTCTTTAAATACCACGTATATATCTTTTTGTCTTGTGTTTGAGAGTTGAGCAATTGCCCTAATTCAAGATATTTAAGTCAATATGTACATTACATTTTGTTTAGGTTTTTACGTAGAAGCCTTCAAAACTTCACACTTTGCTATAACTGCTCAACTCAAATTGTTCGTGGAAATGAATTTTCACTTGTTTATACTGTAATTCCATCCTTCACAGTTCATCAACTTAATTGTTTGGTCTTAAATGCCATCGGCTCGTGTCATCAAGTTCGTTGCATGTTTAGACTTAAAGGCACCGTGGGAAGACAAGAAGAGAGAAGGAAAGAGAAAATGAACCATGGTTTTTTAATAAAATCCCTTAGTATGAGAGAGAGAGAGAGAGAGAGAGAGAGAGAGAGAGAGAGAGAGAGAGAGAGAGAGAGAGAGAGAGAGAGAGAGAGAGAGAGAGAGAGAGAGAGAGGGGGGGGGGGGGGGGGGTTCTCAACAAATTCTATATAACAAGGGACGTCGGTTTTGTGCTGACTAGACAAAATGGAAGCTGATTAGGACAAGCTGACTGGACAAAAATGAACTGGATAGATCTAACCATTTGTTCAAAAATAAAGGCACGATCTCTTCTTGGTTTCAAATCTCAACCCATTTAAACTACACTAAACCCCTAAAATCCCGGCCCATTGAAACTGCTCTAAACCTGATTGTTCATCCTGTGATCGTTGTTCGCATCAATGGCTAGCTATAAACCCGCCTGCTGAAATTTCGGCCACCCCAAACCATCGAGTTGAACTCGAGGTATCCGTTCGAATAGAGACAACTATGATTAATCGATTATAGCGGAGGGGGAGTTGGTCGCGCCGAAGGTGCCCGCTTTGTGCTAATCAGCACGAGCGAGGAAATGGGTGTCTCTATGAATGCCGGTGTTATCTTCGAAAGTGTTTTGTTGCCGAAGGCTGCCCGTTGCAGAGCCGACAGGTGTGTTGCCATCGAAGGCGGCCCGCTGCAGTGCCGACAGGCACGGGCATGCACTAGTTTATTAATAGAATAAATCTCTTTTTTTCTTCTAGTTCATGAAGTGAAAGAAAATATATTAGGGGGTTATATACAAAATCTCTTTTTTTTGGGGGGCAAATGGCCGATGTTAGCTCCCAAACAATAGATACTGTTAATGAACATGACACTTATAAGATCACTTTAAGGGAATGTCCAAAATACATTTTATTATTCTGAAATTGTCCCTCCCCCCCTTTCTCCCCCTTCCATGTTCTCTCTCGAGTAGACAGTGGCGAGCAACGACAGAGACAACAGTGGTGCGGCAAGCAACGGGCGGCGAACAGCCGATGGGAGCTGTGGGCAGTAGCGGCAGCGGCAGTGAGCAGCGGAGACAAGAGGTAGTGATTGTGAGCTGGTTTGGATTGGTTCGGATTAGATCTAGGACTCTAGGGTTCATCCCATGGCCTATAGATCTTAGGTTTTAGGATTAGATCTAGGGTTTAGGTTTTAGGATTTGATATAGGGTTCACCCGATGGCATGTAAATCTTAGGTTTTAGGTTCGGATTAGGTTTTAGGGTTTGGATTAGGTCTAGGGTTCACCATATGGCTTGTAGATCTTAGGTTTTTGGATTAGGTTTAGGTTTAGTTTAGAGGAGAGCGACATGCAAATGAAAATTTGAAGCCAATTGAGGGGCATTTTTATCTTTTGTCCTTAGGCTTTAAGACTACTCCTGTTTTGGACCGATCACTAAGTCCCTATTTTTTTTCCTACCATTACAAAGGGTTTATCTTTGTATTGCATTTCAAATACTATGTATGGTTGGCAAGAACGGAATTTACAAGAATATTTACTCACAAAAAAATTCCAATCCAAGTCCTAGACATCTTTTTGCACATTTTTAATAATCTTGACTTGTATCTTGCTCCCCCTAGAAGAAAATTCTGACTTCGCCCCTGCTTGCATCATTTACATACAAATCAGTCAAGGATTGCAAAATTATTAAGCAGCGGTAGCCTAAACGCAACTGAAAATTAAGCCTAACACCATTACCTATTAGTGTTGTGTTGGAGAGAGAGAGAGAGAGAGAGAGAGAGAGAGAGAGAGAGAGAGAGAGAGAGAGAGAGAGAGAGAGAGAGAGAGAGAGAGAGAGAGAGAGAGAGAGAGATGGACTAGGGTATTTTTGTCATTAATGGGTATGATATTGAAGCTGAAATAGCAATTTCTGTAAGGGTAAATTTGACTTACTCCTGCAAAATTATATGTTATTTAGTAAGTCATTCCCCTTTTAATCGTTATTAGACTTACCCCCCATTCCATCCAATTCCGTCAGTCAAATATCTTTGACTGTTGTTCCACCCTCCTAGGGTTTTTTTTATTAGATCGTTTTGTCCCTCACTATTAAGAACACAATATTGGAGGAAAAAGCTAAAAAAAATTGCCCAAAGTTAGATTAAATTTTTGGGATTCGATAATCTAGGGGAGATTTTCATCTTCTACCTCATTAATGTATATTTAAGGATCTGGGAAAGATTTTTATTTTAGGAATTTGAGGATTTGGGAAAGATCTTTCATCTTTTTTTTCTCTCGGGTGGGTTTCTTCCTCATGAATGAATTTTATTTTCTTCTTCCATATTGGGTTCCTTCTTCATTAATAGGTCTCGTCTTCTTCCTCTTAAATTGGTTCCTTCTTTGCGAAAGAGTTTCATCTCTTTCCACACGAACGTGTTTCATTTCCTCCTCCAAAACATATTCCTTCCTCATGAATGTATTATTTCTTCTTGCGAATGGGTTCTTTACTTATGAATGAGTTTCATTTTCTTCCTCACTTTTCCTCTCAAATGGGTTCATTTTCTTCCTCCCGAATGAGTTATTCCTCGCAAGTGGGTTTCATCTTCTTTCTCACGGATGGGTTCTTCCCCATGAATGGGTTTGATCATCTTCCTCATGATCCTTTTTGAATGAGTTCTTGACACTGGATTTGAGGAAGAAGATGAAGTTCTTCCTCATGAACCAATTTTTAAATACCAAATTTGCAAATTTTCTTCATTTTCTTCTTTAAGATTGAATTTGTTGATAGCAAGGGGCAAAATAGTCAACTAAACAATCTAGGATAGTGGAATTGAAGTCAAACATATTTGACTGACAGAATTGGACGGAATGGGAGGGGTAAGTCTAATAATGATTAAAAGAGGGTTGACTTACTATATAATATATAATTTTGGGGGGTAAGTCAAATTCGCCCTTTCCGTAAACAAATGGAGCCAACATTCAAAATCGCATCAGAATTGAACTCAAACTGATTGCTTACTTTGATTTCTCGACCAGGGTGGCAGTTAGCTGGGTTCGGATCAGGCCCTATCTCTTACTCACACCATTAGGGTATGTGATGGTCCATATTTAGGGCTGTTAATGGGAGCGGGCCAGCCCGAAGCCCACTGAGCCGGGCCCGATTTGGGCCTTGTTTGGACAGAGTTAGTTTAGGCTTTGGGCTTGAACATTTTGACCCGACTATGTTATGGGTCGGGTATGGACAACCACTAACCCGACCTGAAGCCCGAACTGAAGCCCAAAATATCTTATCTTATTTTTTTTATATATAATGAATACATAGTTTTTGCCCACGTTACAAATATCAATGCCTCAGACTTTAGTAGCATTATTTCACATATATCCTTTCAATGTATATCGTAATAAATACTATTTTCTACTTTTATTGTGTGATCAAGAGAAAGAAAAAAAGATTTATGCATAAACCGCGTTAGAAATATGGGCTTAATTTGGGTCGGGTTTGGATTTGGGCTTTGTAAAAAATTTCGGGCCGGGTTTGGGCCAAGTCTAAAAAATTTTAATTTAGGCCCAGGCCGGGTATAGATACACACTCATAAGTTTGTGCCAGGGTTGGGCATGGGATGGCTCGATCCAAACACGACCCATTAACAGCCCTATTCATATTCCACCCATATTGTTTGAGAGGGTCTATACCCAACTTTGAGTGGCATGTTTTGATTCGGGTTTCGGATATGTATTAGGTGCAATTTTGCCTTTTTTTTTTTTCTTACAAGGTATTCCCTATTTTATCGCATTTAATTAGTTGAATATCGGTTCGGATTTTGATAGGTTACAATTAGTTTATAGTTTGACTTGTTATATAGATAGTGGATGCCCGTATCTATCGGCACTCGGACGGTCGTCTTCGGCGGCAACACACCCCGGGTTGCTTTCAACACTGGAGCGATTACCCCAAAACACTTTGGGAGGGGGCGCTTTGTTAGTAAGGGGCATAAAAAATCGTTTGGCGGCATTCACTTTCGGCAGAGCGGCAAAATTATATCGGCGGTGCCAACATTCAGTGGGGGACCACCACATTCGACCGTGGCATCCATTTTCAACGGTGGCCCCTCCATTCGATGGTAGTGGCAAAAACATTTGTGATACCGGCACTCGGCGGAGGAGTCGTCTTCAGGTTGGGTAGCAGTTGAGAGCAGGATAGAGATCGCAATTAAGGAGATGGCCTTGGTTGGGTAGTGGTTGAGGCCAAAAAATAGGAGATCACACGGAAGGGTATATAGGTAAGGCAAATTATAAAAACATCCCATAAACTATACACCTCATTTCATATTAGTCCCTATTTTTTTTTTTGGAACAATTTGATCACTCAACTATGCTCCATCTTCATTTAGCCCCCTCTGTCAACTTTTGTTTCAAAAATACCCTTGTCCTAGCTAGGACAATTAAATATTCTAAAATAATTAATTTTGAGTCTTACTGGAATTTGATATGGGTATTTTTGGGATAACAAGTTGACGAAGATTTGATAAATACAGATGCTCCATTGTTCAGAGATAAAATTGTTCAAAAAAAAGTTAAGAGACCAATATAAAATGTGGTGTATGGTTTGGGGGAGATTTTTGTAATTTTTCCTATAAATTATATAATACATGTGAATTTAGAATTCGAGGATGACTATTGGGATACCCATATTCATACCTGAGATTGGTAGAGTTGGACTTTGCTCCACTAAAAAAATGACTAGTAAGAGGCCGGTAACAACTAGAGATGGCAAGGGTCGGGTTTGGGACGGGTGGGCTCTATACCGAATCTGTCCCTTTATATTTTATCCTGCTCTATATCAGTTCCAAACATGCGTCAGGTTTTTGGAGCAATTTTCAAACCCATCCTAATTAGCACTGAAAAGACCCGTGCCCCACCCGCCCCGCCCCGTTTATTCTTTACGGGATGGGTCGGGTCAGGTCATGTCGGCTACACAAAACAACCTATACGAATTCAGCAATAATTGAAGAATGATTTAGAATTCGATAAGTATTGTGACTGCATGCTCTACGAAAAATCATTCAGTAAATTCTAATTCATGAATAATTGGAGAATCATTAGCAATTCAAAAAATAAATGCTTTACGAACTTAATACTGAGCACTCGTGCAGAGTTATTCATATAAGTTATATAACCGGATCGGGTCAGGTATATTCGGGTTGGAGTAAAACCCGAACTCAATCGGGTTTTAAATTTAAATCCCAAACCCACCCCAAGCCCGTTTTTAAGCATCCCAAACCCATCCAATAGGGGGCGGATTGTGTCAAGTAACCCGATAAATCAGATTAATTATCACCCCTAGTAACAACCACGTGTGTGTGATATGCAATAGTAGAGGCACAAATTTGATAGGAAGAGTTCGCCATTAGAGAGTAGGGGGGCAGTGAAGGTGGGGAGGGCGATCAGCCGATGAACTTGATGTTGGGTTTGGCTTGCAGAAGCCGGAACTCAAACGGGCTGAAAACAGGAAATTCGCACAGGCGCCGGCCAAGTTCGTTATTGCGGCCGGGGAGCAGGCACAATAGGGGTCGGATTGTGTCGGGTAACCCGATAAATCTGACCCATAGTTACAACCACGTGTGTGTGAGATTCAATAGTAGAGGCACGAATTTGATAGGAAGAGTTCGCCATTAGAGACCAGGGGGGCAGTGAAGGTGGGGAGGGCGATCAGTCGATGAACTTGATGTTGGGTATGGCTTGCAGAAGCCGGAACTCAAACGGACTGGAAACAGGAAATTCGCACAAGTGTCGGGCAAGTTCGCTCGTGCGCCCGGGGAGTAGGCATAACATTCATTTTCCAGGAATTTGGCCCGAGTGAAATTATTGTCTGCTGGGGGAAACCGACTGTTGACAAAAGTATCGGGATCCCAGGTTTTTCGTTCGGGTTCCCATAATTTGTCCTGGGCAAAATCACGATGGGAGCATGGGTTTTTACTAGCGGGATCAAGTTTTTGGACGCATTTAGAATGACCAAGTTCTTCTTTATTGTACTGGATGAATACCTACATAGTAGGGTTTCATAATTGTTGTTGAGACTGTCTACGAGAGAGCGAGACGAAAAGATAATGACAAGGAGACCCGGTCTAGGGCTCTTGTTGGTCGTTGTGAAGAGAGAAGAGAAGGAAGGAAGTGAGAGAAAAAGAGAAGAAGAAGAGAAAGGAAGAAAGTATTGAGATTAGTATGTCCAACATGCCAATTCCAGTAATGACGACACTTGATTACGATCACATCATTGATACTCACACACTATAGTGCATGAGATGCATAAGTCCACTAGGTCATATTCTTGTAGTTGAGGTGACTCAAGTATGTGGATGAGATCCGCATATAGGAGATGTAATTCACCGTACACACTCATGTAGGTTCACAGTCGATTGCTAGACTAAACACCTAGCTTGTAATATTGCAACACACTGACATTCTCTATAGGAGAGATAGTTTATCTCGACCATCGGTATGAGATACCAAGTCATGTAGTGTTAATGTAACTGGAGTGCATCGAACGAAATCAAGAGAGGAAACCAGTCTTAACAACTATCACTCAAGACCATAGGACCTCTACTGCGAGTTAACTAGAACTATAATCCTAGAATGTGTTATGAACTCTTAGTTTATTATTCAACGTTTTGATCTGTCAAATAGTGCGGTCTATCACAGACCTAAACCTGAGTAAATTGGTTAGTTTACGTTAGGCTTAAGAGAACGCAAGCAATCCACAGAAATTCCATATTCCCTTAGAGGAACTAGGTATCTAATTGAGTGATTCTCATGAAGGGTTGATCACTAAGGCTAGCTAGCCATAGTCGTAATAAGATGGTGATCACAAAGCTTTGAGAAGTCAGAACTCAAGTGGGTGAGCTGATCTGAGAGGGACAGTCGGTACCGATCTCAATTAGTTTTATGGATACCAGATTGGAAGGGTTCAAGTACAGCAAAACAGGGTAAAGGGTACTCGCATAATTATTAATAACCTCGAAGTGCAGTAGTATCTTAATAGTGGTTGTAGACACTGTTCACTGGTATGGCCTAGGTAATGTCATCAGTGGAAGCCAAAGTTATCAAGGTCCTGAAGATTTCAACTCCTAACCACTACTAACAGACAGCCATGCCGTTATGGTTTATTGATAGTGGGTAACACCACTAAGATCGGTAAACCTAGAGGCAAGTGGATCAGGAGTTATAACTTAGGTTTACCTAAGCGATTCCTTTTTAGGGCCCTCGTATGAATAAAAACTAGTTTGACTAGGGTTCCTCAGTGGGACCCACCTGGTGGGCTCTAGGCTTATGGAATGAAGATATAAATATTATTGTGTGGAAGTTAGTCATGTGTGATCTCTAGGATTTTCTAGGATCATGGGGTCTTGACTAAGTTGATTTTTTCCGAAAAAGTTATAATTGTCAACTAAGAGCTGAGTTGGACCTCAGACATTCTAGGAGAAGTCATTAGAGCCTAGTTAAATAGACTTTAATAACTTTCCTAAAATGTAAGAAGCTCCATAAGTGACCCGGGATGGAGTGTGACTCCATCTTCTTCTCTGGTCAATATCTTGGTGGACTAAGGAGATAACCCCTGAGTATAGAGGTATTATTATTATTATTATTATTATTATTATTTTGACATCGGCGGGTGTCCCGAAACCTTTCGGGCAATGACCCACTTCAGGCTCGGACTAATCCATCCGGGAGTGAAGCCCGACCCACTCGGCAATTCCCACTTCACTCCTGGGTAAATCGAGGGGAGGAAGAGTTGAACCCACAACCTCATCACCAAAGCATCAGTTGCTTTGCCAACTCTCCAATCCCCTGGTGGGTGAGTATAGAGGTATTATTATAATTATCCAAGGTGGATATTGATAGATAATTAATATTTTTTTATTGGTTCCCTAGTTGGATTAGAAGAAATCATGATGCAAGTTAGGATTTGACTGCAGTCAAATCGGGCTAACAAGTACACAAGCTTTTCTCGACTTAAGTGGGTGCCAGAATATGAGGGTCAAACTTGAGTGTAGTTGGCTGGCCCCTATGGGTCCTACCCATGTGAATTTCGGCCAAGGGATAAGCCCTAGCCGAAATTCACTAATAAATAAGATCCATAGGAGGTTGAGAGGTCTCTATCCCCCCAAAATAGAAAATCCCTAAAGGGGATTTTGGCCTATAAACTAACCCTAGCCACCCCCTTTGGTCCTAGACCAAGCCAAAAACCGTGCCCCCTCTCTCTCCTTGAGGGGTTTGCCCAAGAGAGAAGAGACGGAAAGAAAGAGAGAGAGAAAAAGAGAGAAGAAAAAAGAAAGAAGAGAAGGAAAAAATGTTTTCCTCCCATTCGGGATTCACACAACGGATCCGTTCATCTTCATCGAGCGTTCTTCACTAGGATCTAGAAGAAGGAGAATACTCCCACAAGTCTACCATCGTGGCTCGTGTGTGTGAGATAGACATTGAATCAAGATGGTAGTGAAATCAGAACCCCATCTCCAACCTTCGTTTTTATCGAATTTACGACCTTAGGCATCTATAAGTTATAAGAGGTAAACTTCTAATAATCCATACATGATGATAGTCATTAGAATTAATTATTCTGAGACCATGATAATTCATAATTAATTATGATCTAGCTATGTGCGAATTTGATTTTGATCCGACATAAAAAATTTAGCATCCCGACTTTTCGCCGGATAGTCAGAACTCTAATTCATATGCTATCTTTTGGATGGCGAAACATGCCTCTGCCGCACGCTCGGACCAATAGAAAGAAGAGGCCGGAAGGAAGAAGGCCAAAAGAAGATAAGAGAGATGAGGCGTTCATCTCCGACAATCTCGCTTTGATCATCCTTCGATTCTCCACCAGGTTCCTCGACGCACGTACTTCAGCTTCTATTTCGGCGGATGCTTCCATCTCTTGATTGATTCTCTGGTAAATTTCTATATCTTTACGGCGGGTGAATCTCTACTTTGTGAGTGCGGGTGTTCTGAGAAGATCAACTAGGGTCCAATAAAAGGTGACCACTGCATGCTGCAATCTCTTGATAGTGTAAATCCAAATCCTTGATTGTCGGTGATATCTGCTTGTTCGCATTATTGTTGTGGGTTCTCGAATTCTCTGTGCTTTGTTGTTGGGCATGATCTCCACAAGGTTCCGATCATTGATATGTAGTACGATGCTTCTGAAAAGACTCGAAGCATCGGATCTTACTCGTAGGGATCTTGTCTTCCAATGTAACACTTGAAAGTTATTGACTCTAAAACCAGCCTTGTTTGTATTTTCCAGTAATACAGTAATGTAAAGTTCAATTGAGTTAAATCTGCAAATGTTGGTGGGCATTTGATAATGCTGAAAACTAGAGTTATCCATATTGTGAGGTGAAAACCATATATATGTTGAATCTACAAATGTATATGGACGGACAATAATGTTGTCCTGTGAGGTAAAAATTGTGAATCTATATGACATGCTATAATAGTTTGTCAAAAAATTACAAGTGTGCCATGCTGACTAGGACACTTCAAGCCCTCGGATCTATTAAAAACTACTCACCACCATTCATAGAAAGAGAATCATCTATATAACATGCTACGGTTCAAACCCTCCAATCTATGAATAATTACTCACTACCATCCATAGAAAGAGAATCCCTCCCCATTGCCTAAAACTGAGCCTTACACATGATCCCTAAAATCCCGTCCCATTTAAAACTGTCCAATTTCTCTCTCTCAATTCCCTGTCACCCCCTCGTCCTGTTGATCTCTCCACGATTCGCACACACTGAACCATCAATCCCCTCGATCCCTCTGGCCATCAATGCCTAAACTCTCACCTATCACACACGCTGCCCTCACCCATCTCCTAAAAACTCCACACGTTGCCCTCTTTCCCTAAAAAGTAGCCGATGCCATGGGATTTCGTCGATTCGAAGGGACACGTCGTACCAGGGATTTCGGGAGCTATTTCGGCACGATAGGAAGAACGATTCACCACCCGGTCACGTTTTGGTCTTTTCTCTCCCCCAACTCCCCCCAACAACCACTGAATCGACACAACAAAGAGATAGAAGGGAAAGAGAGAAGGTTTGCATATCTACACTAAGTCACAATTCGAAGGTCTGTATACCTGCCATCAGCCACAATCATATTGTAAAGATATCAAGATATGAAGAGAGAGAGAGAGAGAGAGAGAGAGAGAGAGAGAGAGAGAGAGAGAGAATTCAAGCGGAGACGTGTGTGAATATGGCTCTTTCATAAATACTATTAAAACCTATTATAAAGATGATAAATACATATTTAATTAGTTTTTATTTTTGAAGGATAATCAGTACTCTCTTTCTCTCTCTAACAAGTGAATCACTCCTCGAAAGCAGCCACGGCCACCGAAAACTCTATCTCTTTCATTCTCTCTTTGATTGGATTTAGTAGTGTGTTACAACTTACAAGTGGAGAGTTACTCAAATTTGATTGGATTTTTAAAATTTAACTCAAACAAACTATCTACTTTACTGCTGGGAAATATAAGCAAAGCCTATGTTTTCCAAACCTTTTGAGTATTGGATATTTAAGTCTCTCACACCTAAAATCCCCAGTTTTTTTTTTTTTTTTTGGAATAAATGGAATATTTGAAGTGCGCCTTGGGAGAGTTCGGATCTCCTCCGGTTGGTAGTCCCGATAGGTGGGTCCGGCATGCATCACAACCACATGCAGTCGACTGGAGTATGTATCACTTTCGAGTCGTCTGCCATTGTGTGGCTGTGATGCGTGCAAGCCCACCGACCTGGCCGACTGACTGCAGAAGATTTAAACTCGCCTTTGGAAGTTCAACAGGATTAGGGCAGTAGGGCTGCAACTCGAGCAGATTGGGTCGGATTGGGGGTCAACCCAAGTACTAAAACCCCCAACCTAAAACCCGAGATGCCTAGCCCTAGTCCAACCCAAGCAAAAAATTGTATGCTTGGGTTAGCCTAAATTGGTCGGACAGGTCGGGTTGTGCAGGTTCGGGTATACTTATTGTTTAAAATTCTATCCTTTGTATATCAAAATCTAAAAAAAAAACTTATACTTGCTAATACTATCATACAACTTTTTTTTACATTTCTATCCATAAAATTTATTAGATCATTAGATAATGTCTTTATTTGATAAACAAGAATCAAATAAATAATATGAGACTGGGTGAAACGGATGACTCTGACTGCGACCCCTCAATATATAAGTACTCGGGATGATTGCAATGGCTTGGGATGTTCACATACACATAAATATACATAAGTACTCAGTCGGATTGGGGTCGGACTCCCCGATCCCTCAATCCAAACCTGATCCAAATTCAACTCGAGTCGTATTTTTTCAACCCTAACAGAACACAATCTTCAAATACATCATCCCAAACCCACCCAAAATTCGGATTGGGTTGGATCCAACCCGCCCAAGTTGCAGCCTATCGAGGGATTTTATGTGTCACTCTAACAATCACAGTCGGCTAATGGGGTGTGTGTGTGGGGGGGGGGGGGTTGAAAGTTTGCACAAGTCTCCTAAAGGTAGCTGGCCCTCATAAAAGATTTGTGGGCTCGGCTCATAGCACACGACATGTGGGGGCTCCCACGATCACAAGCCGTGGGAGAGTTGCTATCCGAGTTGGACATGCACCGCCCCACTTTCGGGATGGGTTCCAAATCACGGAAGTCACTTTCCGAGTATGTCGCTTCCTCGTTGTCTGGCTCCGCCCGGGCTTGAGATTCCCATGGCCGAATTTCTGCAACTGGATTCCCCGAATCTCAATGCAGTCACTCGTAGGGTAAGTGCTTTTCCAGTAAGTCCGGTAATTGTCGGTTATTCTGTTGAGGGAGGAACCGCTCGTGGAGATCAATCTGAGCACGAATATGAGCGCACAATAATCACAGAAAGAAACATAGGACACAGAGATTTTTAGGTGGTTCAATCCAGACTTGGGCCACGTCCACAGTCGTCGGTGCACTCAGAAGATTTAATTTCACTATGAATGAGAAAAATAAGATATACACCTCACACCTTCTTCAGACAAAGCACTCGCCTCCGCTTCCTTCTCCTTCGATTACGTGGAAGATCAATGACTAGTTCCCTCTCGATCTCCATAGAAGAACCTTAGCCGTCCCTTTCTCTCTATTGGTCATGCAACATATATGACTGCTCAATAAGGGTTTTATTGTTGTGGAACTAAGCCCCGCACAACGTAAACAGAGCCTCGAACTGTGAAGAATCTTGCACCGATAGACGACAATCTCCACCACCGATAAAAACGAACAAGAACAAAGCACAAGCAATTAAAGACAAGATGTTTCGGCAAAGAAGATCAATTGATTCACTAATTTGAGAATATAAGAGTATATGTTTGTTTGTCCCCTCCCAATTTCTCACCAACCCTTAAATAGATTACCCCCCCAAAGAGAAGAGATCCTGCAACCCTTGTAGATGCACAAATATCGTACCCCCACCCCCCATGTGACATGACATTAGGAGTTGTAAAATAGTCAAGGATCAGTCAACGGAATATGTCGACAGGATCAACCAGTAAAAGAATAGATGCTTTCAGTTAGCAGAAGGTAAAGCCAACAACAAAAGGTGAGGATAGCTTCAGCCAAGCAAAGAGTTGAAGGTGTACATTAAATTATCTCAAAGAGAATATTGGGGCAGAGATCATGAGTAATCTCAGTCACCTTCAATATTCTGAAGGTTTGATCTTATGAGTCATACTGAGGGTAGTCTGGGCCTATAGCACCAAGGCAAAGTATACCCACAATCATTGATACTTTATCATACACATCTGAAGGGAGAACCAATACAACATGAGCGTGTGGAAGGACCCTCAGGGCCGAGGCCATATTATAAATCCTTCATGACACCTGCGTATAGAGTAGCACATGATAAATGCACAGTCAATATATAAGTATATCCAAAGACTCTAGGTATCTCTAAATATCCATTAATTATGGGCATAAAGAACGAAACATATATTATGTTATGAGGTTGTTACGAGTTAACACAACATCATCAGAGCAAAGAGAGTGACAGTTATGGTTGCCAAATCAAGAAATGACAGCTCAATGACAGTTGTCCTTCCATGTTAGCGATGGCAGTTATGGAAAGTTAACAACCTGGGAATCTCTATAAATAGAGACCAACCCTTGTCGACTAGGTAACGCTTTCTAATTTTCTGAAATTGGTGAGCATTCCTTTAGAGTTTTCTCTAGATGACTTGAGCGCCAGATTCTTTTACTTGCTTGTGTCTTATGCAAGAAGATCATTCGATGGTCAATCGAGATTTCACCCGCACAGCCCTCACAAATCCAAGAACAAGAAGAACCATTCACCAAAACCCTAGAAAGAAAGCCCCGATGAATTCCCCCCGATCTCCACTACAAGAAAAATATTTTTTTCCGAGGAAAAATATTCATCGGTAAAAAATAATTTCCGTCGCTATATCTATTTCCCGACGGTAAAAATATCCGTCAGGAGGAAGTATTTCCATCGATAAAGATGGTGTCGGCAATAATAAATATGACGGTTTATGATTTCCATCATTATAAAATATTATTTCCGATGGGGAATATAATATCCATCGTTATTATTTACTTAATTAAAAAATAACATAAATAGTTTTTCCGATGGTAAATTAGTCCTAGTCGGTAATCAATAACTAAATCCCGACGGATAAATATGGCTTCCATCGGCATAAAGTTGATTAAGGCCGACGGTATTTACTCCTGTCAGTAATAAATAACTAAATAGCAACGAATAAATACGACTTTGTCGTCATAAAGCTGATTAAGGCCGACGGTATATACTACCGTTAGTAATATATATTTTACTACAAAATAATAAAATTACATATACCGACGGTATTACTAGTGTCCGTCGGTAAAATAGATTTTTTAAAAAATATTGCTATAATTTTATATTTAATTTTTGTTATTTTATACATATTATAATACCATAATACATAAAAATTTACACCACCATAACTACACAACTATAAATACATAAATATCACCAACCATTAATTAAACATACACAATACAATATTTTATTCAAAAATAAAATATATTTTAGAAAAACATAACATGCATGTTACCCTGGCATGAACGTTGCTACTGTTGCTGCTACTAATCCCCTAATGCTGAGCCTCTGACATTAAAAAGATATATTTATTATAAAAAATATTTTTAACATCCGTAGTTAATATAAAAAGATAATAAAAAGATAAATGGGTATAATTATAACAAGTTAGATGATAATTTGGTTTCAATCAGGTTTTGGATTTCAGATGGGTGTGCCGCCAAATTCAACAAGTTACTTTGGCCCTGAACGAGCTGCCCGTACCGTCTTTCAAACCTTTTAGCAGTTATTTTAGGATTAGGCCCTCCAATGGACGAATTTTGTGTCAAAATGTTCAAAAATTATAAGATTTCGTCTAATTTACAAATTGGGACTCCAATTGGTGTATTTTTGTCTTCGATAAGTTACTTTGTCCCTGAGTGAGATGCTCGTGCCATGTTCCAAGACTTTTAGTAGTTATTTTAAGATTTTGCCCTCTAATGGGCGAATTTTGAATCTAAGCGTTCAAAAATCATAAGTTTTTATCTAATTTGTAAATCAGAACTCTGATGGATGTGTTATTGGTTTTGAGAAGTTATTTTGACCTCGATCGAGGTGTACATACTGGTTTTCAGGTATTTTACTAGCTATTTTAAGATTTCACCATCCAATGGAAGAATTTAGAGTATAAGTGTTTAAAAATCATAAGTTTTTATCTAATTTACAAACCAGGACTCCAATTGGCATATTATTGGTTTCGATAAGTTACTTTGGTTCCAAATGAGATGTTCATGTTAGGTTTCAAGACTTTTAGTAGGTATTTTAAGATTTCGCCTTCTACTGGGTGAATTAAGAGTCTAAGCGTTAAAAACTAATAAGTTTTCATCTAATTTATAAATCACAATTCCGATGGGTGTGTCATTGGTTTCGACACGTTATTTTGACCTCGATCGACACGCATGTGCTGGTTTTCAGGCCTTTTATTAATTATTTTAAGATTTCGCTTTCTGATAGAAGGATTTTTAATCTAAGTGTTTAAAAATTATAAGTTTTTCGATCATCTAATTTTTAAACCGGGACTCTGATCGGAGTGTCATCGGTTTCGATAAGTTACTTTGACCCTGAGCGAGATGCTCATGCAAAATTTTAAGACTTTTAGTAATTATTTTAAAATTTTGCCCTCTAATGGGCGAATTTTGAGTCTACGTGTTCAAAAATCATAATTTTTTATTTAATTTACAAATCGGAACTCTGATGGGTGTGTCATTGATTTTGATAAGTTACTTTGACCTCGATCGAGATGCACATACTAGTTTTCAGGTATTTTACTAGCTATTTTAAGATTTTACCCTCCGATAGAAAAATTTTGAATCTAAGTGTTTTTTATTTAATTTACAAATCGGGACTCCGATAGGTGTGTCATCAACCGATGATTAGTTACTATGGCCTTGAGCGAGATGCTCTACTAGGTTTCAAGTCTTTTAATAGCAATTTTAAGATTTTGCCCTCTGATGGGCGAATTTTGAGTCTAAGCGTTAAAAAATTATAAGGTTTTCATCTAATTTACAAATTGTGACTCCGATAGTTGTGTCGTTGGTTTTGGTAGGTTATTTTGGCCTCGATCAAGGTACACTTGCTAGTTTTTAGATTTTTTACTAGTTATTTTAATATTTCATCCTTCGATAGGAGAATTTTGAGTCTAAGTGTTTAAAAATCATAAGTTTCGATCAGATAATTTACAAACTAGGATTCCGATCGGTGTGTCATCATTTTTGATAAGTTACTTTGGCCCTAAGCGTGATGCTTGTGCTAGGTTTAAAGACTTTTAGTAGCTATTTTAAGATTTTGCCTCTAATAGGTGAATTTTGAGTCTAAGCGTTCAAAGTTTTCATCTAATTTAAAAATCGGAACTACGATGGGTGTGTCATTAGTTTCAACAACTTACTTTAATCTTGATTGAGGTGCACATGCTGATTTTCAGGCATTTTACTAGCTACTTTAAGATTTTGTCATCCGATGGAAGAATTTTGAGTCGAAGTGTTTAAAAGCCATTTGTTTTTATCTTATTTACAAACTGGAACTCCGATCGGTGTGTCATCGGTCTTGATAAGTTACTTTGGCCCCAAGCGAGATGCTTGTGACAAGTGTCAAGACTTTTAGTAGCTATTTTAAGATTTCACCATCAGATGGACGCATTTTGAGTCTAAGCATTAAAAATCATAAGTTTTCATCTAATTTACAAATCTTGATACCAATGGATGTGTTGTTGGTTTTGACAAGTTATTTTGGTCTCGATCGAGGTGCACGTGCTGGTTTTTATGCTTTTTACTAGCTATTTTAAGATTTTGCCCTCCGATGGAAGAATTTTAAGTCTAAGTATTTAAAAATCATAAGTTTTTCGATCATCTAATTTATAAATCGGGACTCCGATCGGTGTGTCATCGGTTTTGTTAATTACTTTAGCCCAAGCGAGATGTTTGTGCCATATTTTAAGACTTTTAATAGCTATTTTAAGATTTTGCCCTCTATAGACGAATTTTGAGTCTAAGCGTTTAAAAATCATAAGTTTTAATCTAATTTAAAATTGAGACTCCAATGGGTGTGTCGTTGGTTTTGACAACTTACTTTGACCTCGATTGAGGTACACGTGTTGGTTTTTAAGTATTTTACTAGCTATTTTAAGATTTCGCCCTCCAGTGGAAGAATTTTGAGTTTAAGTGTTTAAAAATCATAAGTTTTTATCTAATTAATAAATTGAAACTCTGATCGGTGTGTCATCGATTTTGATAAGTTACTTTGGCTCCGAACAAGATGCTCATGCTTGGTTTCAAGACTTTTAGTAGTTATTTTAATAATTTGTCCTCTGATAAGCGAATTTTGAGTCTAAGCATTAAAAAAGCATAAGTTTTTGTCTAATTTATAAATCACGACTTCGATGAGTGTGTCGTTGGTTTCAATAATTTTTTTTGGCCTCGATCAAGGTGCACTTGCTAGTTTTTAGGTCTTCAGCTAGCTATTTTAAGATTTTACCCTCTGATGGGAGAATTTTGAGTATAAGTGTTTAAACATTACAAGTTTTTCGACCATCTAATTTATAAACCATGGTTTTGACAAGTTATTTTGAGTCTAAGAATTTTAGTAGCTATTTTACGATTTCACCCTCCCATGGGTGAATTTTTAGTTTAAGTGTACAAAATTCCAAATTTTTGTTTAATTTACAAACCTAGACTCCGATCGGTGTGCCATTGGTTCGACAAGTTACTTATCTATGTTTTTTGGTTGGATCCATATGGAACATAGAGTATCATCCTAACTTCAAATTATTCAAATGGGACCAAGACCCGATGCCTTTTAGAACTGAAAAAATGGCGATAGCTTCCACCCAATTTTAGTTAATGAGGTTAGGTCCCGGTCCCGGGCCAGAAGGCCAGTCATTGGCTATGACAAGCCACACAAGTCTTTAGAATCTACAAGGTCTTAAACGATATTAGGATTTCGTGGTAAGCCCACTCGTAGAGAATTAGAGATCGAAATGGTGAGAATAAACCTAAACCTAAATCTAACCCTAACCACTAATCCTATAACCTAACCCTAATTAGTCACAAAGGTCTTCGAATTTCTCAAAAAATCTTCAAATATTCATCTAATCCTAACCTAAACCTAACCCTAACCTTAATTCTAACCTAAACCCTAATGGTTAGGTTCACTGGTATATTGTGAGAGAATACGATTATGTGATATTCTCTCTTTCACACTCTCTCATTCACTCAATCATTATCTCAGTAATCTCAATCTCACTTTCATATTCTAATCCTAAACCTAATCATAACCCTAACCCTCAACCTAATCCTAACTCAAATCCCAATCCTCACCTTAACCCTAATGTTTAGAGTTAGGGTTAGGTTTAGTGTAGGGTTTAAAATTAGAGTTATAAGGTTATGGTTAGGTTTAGGGTTAACCTAAACCTAACCTGTAGTAATTTCAAACCATGTCTATGAGACACTCTGGCCCAACCATACCGGTTATCTAAGTATTTTGGTTGGCTCCATATGGAACATAGAGTATCGCCCTAACTCCAAATTGTTCAAATGGGCCCAATACTCGACTCCTTTTGAAACTGGAAAATTGGCGATAACTTTCGTACAATTTTAGTTAATGAGGTTAGGTCCTAGGCTTGAAGGCCAGTCATCAGCTGTGGCAAGCCACACCAATTCTTAGAATTTACAAGGTCTTAAACGATATTAGGATTTCGTGGTAAATCCACTTGTAGAGAATTAGATATTGAGATGGTGAGAATAAACCTAAACCTAAATCTAACCCTAACCAATAACCCTAACACCTAACCCTAACCAGTCACAAAGGTCTCCAAATTTTTTAAAAAATCTTCGAATATTCACCTAACCCTAACTCTAACCCTAATCCTAACCTAAACCCTAATGATTAGGTTTAGGGTTAAACCCTAACCTAAACCCTAAACCTAACCCTAACCCTAACCTTAATCATAATCATTACCCTAACCCTAAAAATAAAATTACTCCTAAATTTATCCCTAAACCTAGCCCAACCATAGTAACAAAGGTCTCCGAATTTTTTCATAAATCTCTGAATATTGACACATTAAGAGAATAAATTTGGGGAAGTTCGACATAAGTCATTTTTGAGAGATGATTTTTAGTTGCAGGACATGTTAATTTTGAAATATAGCTCAAGTCTCTCCCTACGAATATATACACTTTCTTAAGACGAATGTATACTCTTTCTAAAACAAATGTATACACTTTCTAAAGACGAATATGTACTCTTTCTGAAGACCAATGTATACTTGCAAAGACCTTAGCTAATATAGCAAATTATGGTGTCTTGCGGCTAATATTGCAAAATAGTTAAGGGCCTATACCTAATTTACCATATGGGGAAGTTTGACATTAGTCATTTTTGAGAGATGACTTTTACTTGTAGGACAAATATAGCTCAAGTCCCTCACGACAAATATATACTTTTTTCTAAATGCAAATGAATAATCTTTCTAAAAAGAATACTCTTTTATAAGATGAATATATACTCTTTTTGGAGACAAATGTGTACTTGTAGGGACCTTAGCTATAGCAAATTATGGTGTCCTGCGGCTAATATTGCAAAATAGTTAAGAACTGATACCTAATTTGCCAACCCCCCCCCCCCAACCACCACCACCACTCCGATCTCCCTCTCTGGCACCATCCTTCTATCCTCCTCATCATCCTCCTCCTGGCCTCCTTTCTAGCTTCCTCCCCCTCTTATTTCCCTGCCCCTCTAGCAGCTCCCTTTGTGCCCTAGCCACGGGCCATGGCTGACAACTATTGCACCGGTAGCTAGGGCACAAAAGGAGCTACAGGAGGGCAGAGTTAATCAAAGGAGGAGAAGAAAAGGGATAGCGCGAGTACTCACCGGAGATCGAGGTAGTGGGGTGGGCTGTCGCCGATCAGTCACCGATCTGGAGAGAGGAGGAGTTGTCGGGGATCGGGTCACCAGGCACCGAAGTTAGGGATCGATAACAGTTAGGGGATCAGGTTTTCTGAAATTAATAGTAGGATTTTTACCGACGGCCATAACAACTTCCGTCGATATATATATATATATATATATATATATATATATATATATATATATATATATATATATATATATATATATATATATATATATATATATATATATATATATATATATATATATATATATATATATATATATATATATATATATATATGGGGAGGGATACTCTTACTCATGGCCTCTTACTCATATAGTTACCTATGATCCAAGCCGTCCATTAGATCCCGACGTACGGTTCGGATTAGATGGGGAGTTAAAGCAACGGTATCCGCATTAAATGCCCATATTAAAAGCCCCTGTATTAAAAGCCCGCATTTAATGCGGACACCATTGCTTTAACTCCCCATCTAATCCGAACCATACGTCGGGATCTAATGGACGGCCCGGATCATAGGTAACTATATGAGTATGAGTAAGAGGTCATGAGTAAGAGTATCCCTCCCCTATATATATATATATATATATATATATATATATATATATATATATATATATATATATATATATATATATATATATATATATATATATATATATATATATATATATATATATATATATATATATATATATATATATATATATATATATATATATATATATATATATATTGAATACCGACGATCGGTTTATACTGTCAGCAATAATTATATATTTATCGACAGTATTATTATAACCGTTAGTAAATAATATAAAATATTTATTATATATAATGATTTATAATATTGACAGGTATGTTTCTATCCGTCAGTAATATATAATATTTTACCAATAGATATCATATAAGCCATTGGTAAAACTATTGTATTAACGAATACTTATTATATGTTGGTAATTAAAATAATTGTTTTTTAAAACATAGAAGTTATTGTACCAACGAATATTACAATTATCGTCGGTAAAACTCCATATTATAACGACGATAATAAAATAGTCCGTTAGTTAAATATGTCTCTATTGTAGTGCTCCCTTGATGATGGCCACTATCTCAACTCTAGAAAGCCTTCGATCTATCTCTTGGTTTGATATAGAACCAAGGTTCAAAATCTTCATTTCGGTAGAAATTTTTACCTTATGGATATGGAAATATTTCATGGAAATATTTCGACAGTATGGAAATATTACAATTCTGTAGAAATGGTAAAAATATTGATTTTTTAATGAAATTATTTAGTGAAACTCTGGATAGTCATAAACCAAGTATAAATACACACTTTGAAAAACTCAAATAATATTTGTACCCCCTGGGTGTAGAGCTTCACATAACATATATTCAATACATTGAGTTTCTGAGTCTTTTGGAATCTTATTTGGTTCAGTTTTGATATATATTTTTTAAATATTTTTTAATTTTTTTTGGATAAAAATATTTTTGAAATAAAAATTAGTTGATTGTTAAAATAATAATTCAAACGATTTTGAAAGCGGACTTAAAACAAGAAAGTTATGTACGTTTAAAATTATGCAAAAATTATGCTGAAATGTGAAACACTATTTTTTATTCTAAGTCTGAAAAAAAAAATTTATATAAAAATATTTTTATACATTCAAAATTTTCTAAGACGGACCATGGTTTTCTAGATACACTCGTACTTTTACATTTTGTGGAATTTTTTGTGCTAAAAAGGAGTTGATTTAATCACTTTTCTCACCATGTAGATTTTATAAAAAAACTATGAAAACTGTTTTCTCATACCAAAACTAAAAGTTTATTTTTTGATTCATTTTGTTTTTTATTTTTTCGATTTGTTTATTAAAATCAAATGGGGGGATATTTGCTTATTTACATATAATAACTTACGACATTTACTTAAATATTATTGTATATAGATAAGCTGCTGAGAACCAAGTCCCCCAGTCCTCTTTTATAATCAGTCAGTTGCAAAATTTTGGATATATTTCACGAAATATTTTGACATTTTTGCAAAATTTTGATAAAATCTTGCGATATTTCGTGGAGATAGAAATATTTCATGGAAATATCGTAATATTTTACGAAATCGCTCGATATTTTGACATTTTCAATTCTGCTCAAGATTGCAGATGGTATTTCGTATCGAGTTCTTATTTTTCCGATATGTTTCACGATATTTTTCAAAATACATCGATTTTTTGTACCTTGCATTGAACCACCTCAAAAACGCAACCTAAACCGACCTAATCCCGTGTCCAGACCCGATTTCACCTGGGCGAATCCCTAGGGGACACCTAATGAAATTCCTGGTAGAGGAATTTCAAGGCTCTGCTAAGCAGTTCACTTGGGCGAACCGTGTACGGCACCCGGGCAAACTTCCTCGTAGTGCCTAGTTCAACTCCTTCGTTGATCCGTCTTCCGTACGATATTTTTTACACATGAACCTTGGATATTTTCTTTGGCTTGTTTAGAGCAAAATCTCTAATGATGTCTACATTGGCTTCAAACAAGACACGAGTAATACCTTGAACACGAAATTCATACCTTCAAACTGTGAATCAATCGTTTGATCATTGTCTCCACCTTTGCTCTCGTGCTGAGAGCCCAATTTCTGTGTTTGGTGATTGCCAAAGTCGTTAGGCTTGGCCATTGGAACCCACTTCCTTCTCATCCTCGCCTCTGAGCATGCTCCACCGGCACCCTTGCTCATCACCAAATATCGCGCCTGTGCCACCGCTCTCCCGGCTAATTTGTATAGGCCTCTACCTAAGGTTCCCCTTTATAATCATGGATGCTCCGGCCCAAACCTTCACAACTGCACATGTTTTAGTGAATTGGCACTTGAGAGAATCTAGTCCAGAAAGAGAGACTACAGCCCCTTGTCACCCCGGAACATAAAAGATAACCTTGAGTGTCAAGACTCACCTGTCAGCATCTCAAGTCAAATATCCTTGAATCCCCTTATCGACACCTTGGAGTCATCACTAGTCGTCACCCTACCACAATCACACTCCGCATACTTGTCAAATCATGCCCAATGTGAACAGATATGATATATGGCCCTACTATCAATTATCTACGCCTGGCTTTCTGTAGAATCAGTGCTAGCCACAACGTCAAATCCCTCACACATGGTAAAATCTACAGATCTGTCATCCTCGGCACCTTTCTTTCCTTTAGGTAATCCTATGCAATCCGGTTTTTATCCACCTTTACACTTACACTTCGACTTGTAGTGCTTAAATTGACTACACTTCCGACCGAAACCTTACTCCTGCTTCTTCTTCACCCCCTTATGCATTTTCAATGCCTTGGCCTGGGGATCAACAACCACCTCCCTTGTCCCCGTTATATGAGCCTTGTTTAAGAGAAGTGTTTATATGACATCCTACAATTTGATCGAATCCTTTCCATAAAAGCATCGTGACCTTCAGATGCTCATAGAACTTGGGTAGTTATCCGAGAATAAGTAGTGTGTGCTTTGTCCTCCTCCTCATTTTTTCAATGACATTAATTAACTCCATCGTCGGTTGATTGAAGACTGAGATATGCTTCGCGATCCTCGTACATTCTGTCATCCAAATATTGAAAATCTTCTGCTTCAAGTACAACCTCTTCGTGAGTGACCGGGTCATGTACATACTCTTCAACTTCTCCCACAACCATAGAAATCTCCCTGGAGACTTTCATCAATATGACATTCGTAAGACACATCCGAATTGTGGTCACCATCTTGAAATCAAACACATCCCAATCATCATCCTTCATCATGTCTGGCTTGATGCCCTTGAAAGCTTTGATAATCTGGGATGGATCAATGCATCCCTGATTTGTATTTTTCATAAGTCAAAGTTGATATGCCCATCGAACTTCTTGATCTCGAACCTCACGTTCGACCCAAGACTCATCATCTCCAATTTCTTTACCTTCGACTTGGTTTGATAACAAGAATCCTGATACCAATTATTGTGGAACCAAGGTTTCATGTAGCGGAAAGAAATTCTCAATCGAGGTGTGATAAACCTTGCACTGGTAGACGACAATCACCATTATCGTGAAGAACGAACAAGAACAAAGCATAAGCATTCACACACAAGATATTATGACAACTGATCAATTGATTCACTAGTATGGGAAAACAAGAATACATGTTTGTTCATCCTCTCCCAATTCCTCACACACCCTCAAAGATATTACCCCTCCAAAAAGAAGAGATCTCGTAACCCTCACACCTAAGAACAAGAACCCTCCATCGAAACCCTAGGAGGCCCCGATGAATTTCCCTCGCTCTCCCTCGATGATGGCCACCCTCTCAACCCAAGAATATATACCTTCGATCCATCTCTAGGTTTGACCTAGAACTACCTACAAATAGGCAAAAGTCCGTGTACAAGTTGTAGGGGGAAACCCATGCAAAAACACAATCCTAATCGACCAAATCCCGCATCCAGACCTAATTTCGCCCGAGTTAGCGAAGCTCTAGGGATGTGTCAGGCCCTAGAAATTTGAATACTGATCCCTAGGGTGTGAGGTGAGAAGAAAGGGAACGGTTTGGGTTTTGGTCAAGTAACTACACTAAGTTGGGGGTCTCACAGGGCTACAATACTCTCTCTCGCACATCTGAAAACAAAAAAAATGAGAAAATAAACTCAACATTCAAGAAGGTTATCCTTTCAGTATGAGTGGCACTTGGTGCCACTGCATACTGACAGGGGGTCCCTCTAAGGAGCACGACGCTCAAGCTCAACGGCAAGCAAATTAATCTCACCCACTTCTTGACACTCGGGTGTACCAATCTGGTTGACATATCTACATGTTTGATCAATTAGGTCATTTATATATTATTATATTTTTGGATGATCTATCCTAGGATTGGGGCCTTAAGGAGATATCTACCCAAAGAAAATTCACAATTGAATCATTGCAATATAATCTAAACTAGACCACATATAGAGTTACATCCTTGATATAGTAAAAGTCTGACAAAGACAACAGAAAGTCCTCCAACTACTGCTACTACTCCATGATTGCTATCCGAAGTCCAGTTCCGATTTGCTAACCTGCAAGAGAGTACTCGTCGGAATGAGTAGCCCCCCCATTAATCCCTGGGAATGTTAGCCAATTTAATATCTAGTAACAAGCTGACAATATAAGAACTAGTAAATACCATATTTTAACACGATTTTCTGATTAACCTAATTGGCATACTATATTCTCAACATAACCAAGGTGTCCATGTAATAACAATGTTCTCATGCAAACCCTAATGTCAATAGATTATCAAGCATAATAGTTTCATAGTCCAACATCAACAATCCATTGTTCTTATATAATAATTAAGTGAGTCATTTATCCTATTGTGAACTCCGAATATTTTATTCGTCCTACCACTAGACAGGAATTACTATAGGGTCTTTTATTTCGATATAGAAGACCAACTCTCTGGCATTGCATCAACCAACAGCATGCACAAAATACACCTAGATGATCATAAAAGCACAATGGATAAAATATTCGGAGTTCACGGTGGTGCTTTAACTCCTAATTTGCTTTATTATAGGGCCTTTAATTACCCCAGGGGGGTTGCTAGGCCAATCCCTATTCGAGAGCTACTCCTCTTAGCTTTACCACAACCCGTGTCCGTGACCCCTAACCTACTGATATTTGGCTGTGCACACAGGTGGTTTACGACCCTTGCATACACGAGGTTTCTATCTTCTTACAAGGTAGATTATCAGATTAATCATTTCCCACAAGCTCTCAAATCTACACAGTGAGTAGTCATTTTCAATAATATAATCTGGGATTCGTACTGTACTCGCAACCCAGATTGCATGATATATATAATAATGTAAATTCTCCCAGATCCCAATTTAGATACAATCCCCACAGTCCTTTCGGGAGGGTGAGGGTCACAGTTGTCATTATTTATTATTTTATTCATATCTTAGATTTAAGGGGAAGGCATGCAAGATGTCCATAGAAAATTATAATTAATTATTACTCAGTGCGTGCGCCGCTGAATTAGTGACTCCGCATGCAAGGTGGGATCCACTTGACTGAATGTGACGAGTCCGATAGGACCTGCATGTAGTGTCATAGACACCTACCCTTAGTTTAACTAGACTATCCAAACTAGCAATTAGATTATGATGTGAGTGTCACCAGATTCGCACACAATCTACTGCTATCCTCTGCCCCGACTCCACCAAGTCGATGCAGCCCAAGCCTAAGAAGTGCATATAATCGAATTACCAGTCTATTATTTAAAGAGTCAGCTGTGAGGGTTTAGGCCTGAACGAGGTTCAACTCGTCAGTCATCCAAGATGCCCTTGGGCTTTGGTGCGAGTACATGTCAATAGGTACATATATAGTTCACAATGCCTCCCAAGCATAAACTCAAATTGGCAATAATTATCATACGTCGTTCGACCAAAACCCGAAATGGGTAAGGTTGACACAAGGGGTTAGGAGCCACTATTGTTGAGCCATAAGCATAGAAATTGATGCAGCCCATTCGGCGCAAAGATGGCACTATGCGCAAAGGCATGATGGCTTTGTATAAAAAAACAAAGGAGGCCATAGCCAGAGGTTTAACTCACGGCCAAAAGAGGCCGATCGACAATCGTCGATGTCCTGATGCGGTTCACATGGCTCGACACCACGGTCTAGCAACAAATAATAAAATTTTCACTAAATCGCCTTGCTCTATCATCAAAATTGACGACTCAAGAGAGTGCTCGGCTTGGCGGGTGGCTATCAGCCCATGAAGCTTGGCAGGACTTGGTCGGGCTCCGTCGGTTACATAGTTGCCGGCCACATGGCCGACGGGCATGACTGCGATAAAAGAGAAAAAGGAAATCATGCTAGGAGGCAAGGGCTGGTCTTGACAAAACCCAAAAAAAAGGGAAAGTAAAGTAAGGGGGAAGGAGGAGAGGGGCTGGCCTGGTGGTCCTCGCCTTCGGATGTGGCTCCTCTCCTTGCTCATCTTCTTCGTCGGCTCCTCTTTACCGATCAGCTGTTGCGCACCACCTAGAGAAAGAGCGGGATCGAGAGAGAGGTGAGATAGAGAGAGGGGTTAGGTTAGGGTTTTTGGTGATGGGAAGAGAAGGGGACTGGGCTCGAGCTTCCTTTAAAAGTGGAGGAGGGTGGCTAGGTATGAAAGGGGCCGAAATCTGCAGGATTTGGGGTGACGGAGAGGAGGGCTAATGTTACGAACCCAATCGTTTTTCCAAAAGCTCCGAAGCTATTGGAGATAGGGCTTGAAAACTATTTAGGCATATAACATACGACCATACTTCCTCGGCCGACGTCCTTGTTGGCCCACTCTATTGACACTCGGACAATGGTAGCCCTTTCCCTTTTTGGCAGCTTCCACTGACCTACCAGTATTTTAATCTAGCCTATAGGTCACCCTTCCGGGATTTGAACCTTTGATGTGGGGGTGGCTCTAATACCAAATGTTACGAACCCGACCGTTTTTTTTAGAAGCTCCGAAGTTGTTGGAGATTGTGCTCGATAACTATTTAGGCACATAACAGCTAAGGATTTAGGGTGGCTGTAGGGGCATGGTTTTAACAACGGGCGTCATGACGGCCGTCATGACGCCCAAACCCATATAACGTCATAAAAAGTATAGATATTACGGGTGCCTGTTTTTTAAGCGATAGAAATCGTCGTGACGCCTATGATGGCCATGACAACTAAATAACACTCATAATGTTGTTTTCTCTCAATTCTTCATCTACTTTATAATTTATTATCATCTCAATCTTCTCATTTTATACTAAAAAATATTTTTTTAATTATATTTTATATGATAAAAATGATTAATAAAGAATAAATAAGTAAAAAAATATCATTTATAGTCTAGCTTCTTGCTAACATAATTTTTAACATTATCAAATGCTATGTTTAACCAATTTCAATTTTTGTTTTTTCATTTCTATCATTTTCTTTTATATTATCTTATTTCTTACTATAAATATCCCCACACTCCTCTCATTTACTTCACACCCGAACTCATCTTTCTCCTCTCATTTTCCTCACACCCTCCTCTCATTATTTAAAATAATCAAAATTTAATATTTTATTAAACAAATTCTTTATATATCATTAAAAAATTAAGTACCGTTATTTTGTCCGTCGAACCATCGTGACACTTCCGTTATGACGTCCGTTAAACAACATAATAATATGAATATAAAACTTTAAGAAAAAATATCAATTAAAAAAAACTGTCTTAAAGATTGTCATACCGTCACGATGATCCTGAGACAACCCGTTATTGACCGAAATAACGTCATTTAAAATCTTGGTAGGGGGTGAGAAAGGGACAATGATGAAGAGGGGAGGCAGATTAGTCAACAAAAGGGGGTTGAATAGAGTGGCAGATAGGGTTATGTGTACATATGTGTGTTGGGGTTTGAGTTGGGTTTGGTTGGAAAGGTTGGTTGGATGGGTTGGTTGAGACGTGGATGTGGTGTATGAGATCAGATCAAAAAAAATAAAAAATTGGGTTTAAATCCGATTAAAGATCTCTTTGATCCTGGGTACTAACCAACTGGACATCCTTCTGTTTAAAGCTTCAATTCCAAATCACTTAATTAAGAAATAAAATATCTTTTGCCAAAGTAATGATCCAGTTAAAATCAGAAGATGATCATCCGACGATTCGATCCTGCGACCTACACTACTCTTTAGTATTGCTGCTAACCCTTTCTCGGCAACGAATCATCCACCGTTTATTGATATTTATACAATTGGTCACACACACATCTACTCAACACAAGAGTAATCCCTTCACTTTGCGACCCGGAATCAGGACCCATGGTCTAGCTCTTCACATCTCAACCCCACAAATCATCAAAATATTTTTGCACAATGACAAAAACTAGTTTAATTAATTTAGCAAAATATTATAATAAAGAGCATTGTGGTTGCCCTTGGCAAAAAAATAAACTCGGAAAAATCGGGCATTTTAGGACACCAGGGTGAAATTCCTGGCAGAGAGATTTCTTGGATCTGTGGGTGCAAAATCTGACTAACGCCCAACAGTGGGACCCACAGCTCTGCCTGGGGCGCACAAGTCCAGCGGTGGGACCCACAACTCTACCTGGGACCCACAAGTCCAACGGTGGGACCCGCAATCCTGCCTGGGGCTCACGAGTACGACGGTGGGACCCGCAGCCCTGCTGGGGGCCCACTTGCACTATCTGAGGTCTGATAAATCCCCCCGGATATTTACCAAACTCTGGATATTTCGAAGAATATTTCTAGAATATTCCCTAGATAAACTAAACCTCTATAAATAGCAGACCCTGTAAATGATTCCAAATCCTGAAATCAAAACCATAATTTCACTTTCTGTTTTCCAAAGCTCCTTGAGCTTTTTGGTTTTCAGATTCCCTCTCTAACCTCTGTCATCTTGTAAAAAAGCACTCATCGGCCTGCCGAGAGTAGCTCTATTTCATTTAGAGATAGTGGATTCAAAGGTTGCGTCTTACCGCACGGAGACGTAGGCTTCAGCCAAACTTCATCACCACATCTAGTGTCAACTATGTCTCTATTCTACAGTGTTTGTGTGACAGCTTAGCAAGTTACAACTCAGCGTTTCGAAGCGCGCCACATCCCGAAGGGTCAAATCTTCAATCGACTGTTGGAGTCACGTACGACGGTCATGAAATCCTCCCCCATAGTTTGACACCGTTTGTTGGATCTTCTGGTCCTATCAACTTACAACTTCTAAGTTTCCCAACTCCTTTGGTAGCTGCTACCGGTTGCCTGAGCAATCCGTCACTCTCCATTGTTACACCTAAATGGAGAAGACACCGATGGACCATCCGGAGTAAAGAAGCATGCACCCAGACGCTCAACATCCAACGACTCGCTCAATGAGTCGTCGTTTCGCGACGATCCAACACCCGGAACAATAACTCGCTGTTAATTCAAGGAGTCAACAGTCGGTTGATCGCGTCGCCCAGGCTCAACCTCAACAGTCGCCTCAACTCGCTGGCCTAACTCCTCAGCGCTTGGGGAAAGCACATATCTCTCCCAGTGCTGGTGCACAAACGACGTACCAGATCACGGTAGAGGACTTCCAGCTTCTCACTCTCATGGAGCAGAACGCTGCTCTCATGGTTGAGAGAGACTCTCTCCGATAAATCACTATCAATGCAAGAGTCAACCCTCCGTGGTCAACCACTGGCATCAACGATGGAGCAAACGTCCGCCGATCGGTCGACCAATCTTCCGCTCCTTCCAGACGATCCGTCATCGACATCCCTCGACTGTCCCTTGAATCCCTCTCAAGAAGACCCTCGCCTATTCCTCCCAAGCCAACGGTCTGGGAACGGCTCAATAAATCTACTTGCCATCCTGAGCCTCTCGGTTCCGAGTCATCCTTCGATCCCTGCATCGTGAGGGATGTTCGGAATGATGGACACCGCTCCAGAGTTTGACAATATTACAATGGCGACCGAGCCCCAGCCGGGCATCGGATGACGAGATGGACTCTGACACCTTCTTTACCTCCTCTTCCTCCAAGACGCCTCTCTGACCAGCAAGGCGATCGAAGGAACGATCATGCCTCCGGAGGCCCGCTTCATCGATAGATTCTCCGTGACCTGTTTCCTCGAAGCTGGAAAGCTCCCACTCTCCCCAAGTTCAACTGTCTGACTGGAGATCCGACGCTGCACGCCCTCGCCTTCAGACAAGCATTGATGCCACATGATAGGGACAACAAGGTTCTATATCGCACCTTCGTTCGCAGCCTGGATGATATGTTACTCGATTGGTATCACAACCTCTCGAACGGTTCCGTGAGTTGGTTCGAGGATCTGACAGACCTCTTTGTTTAATATTATTGACTAAACCTCAAGCCGGAAAAGAAGCTGGACTCCCTTTACCGGCTCAGGATGGGATCGAATGAAACCCTCCGAGAGTTCTCTCGGAGGTTCCGGAACAAGCATGCTGCGCTCTCCGGACACCACCTTGGCGATGAAGCCATCATGCTCGTATTCCAGAATGCCCTACGCTTTGACCTCCACATCTACAACGACCTCATCCGCAATCCTCCTGCCTCCCTTGGAGTGATATTCGATCAAATTCAAAAGGAGATCGAGGTGGAGGACGATCAAGTCGCTCGCAAGAAACGTGACCTCGAGAAGTGCTTTTTGATAACGCACCAACGAGACCAATACCTCAGAAAACCACGGACACCAAAGAAAAATATCCCATCCACTGATCAGAGTAGAAGGCCGTCGATTGTCAACAACTTGGAATGTCGCTCATCTGAAATCCTTGATATAACATCTTCCGAGTTATCAACAAAATAAGAACTGTTTCAAGTTATATCGAAGACTATCAAATTCTATCTCAATTTCTACTAAATGCCACAGTTAGTTCAGTTCGTGTTATAACACGATCGGCTAACTTGCAATGGTACAAAGCTATGTGTCCCGATACGTAGGTTCGACTGAAACAGTGCTTCGCTTAAGGTCAACTGATACAAGGGTGCTACGCTGAGTACTCTGAATCATTGGCATTGCACATTCTCCCATTGTCACGTAAGGACACATACACTAGTGCCTCCCTACAGTTAGTTCGGTTTGCGTTGCGACATGGCCGAATAACCTGCAACGGTACAAAGCTACGTGTCCCCATACATAGGTTCGACTGAAACGACGCTTCGCCCAAGTCCAACTGATATAAGGGCGCTACGCTAAGTACTCTGAATCATTGGCGTCGCACATGCTCCCGTTGTCATATAAGGACACATGCATTAGTACCTTGCCATAGTTAGTTCAGTTCGCATTGCGACATGATCGACTAATCTACAATGGTACAAAGCTATGTGTCCCGATATGTAGGTTCGACTACAATGGTGCTTCGCCTAAGTCTAACCGATAGAAGGGTGCTACAATGAGTACTCTGAATCATTGGTGTCGCACATGCTTCCGTTATCACGTAAGGGCACATGCACTAGTGCCTTGCCATAGTTAGTCTGATTCGTGTTGCAACATGGCCGGCTAACCTACAATGGTACAAAGCTACGTGATCCCAACATAGGTACGACTGAAATGGCGCTTCGCCTAAGTCCAACCGATACAAAGGCACCATGCTGAGTACGCCGAATTCTTACCCCCATCGACTGGTAAGTCCAAGGTCCCACCCTTGGCATTCGAAGACAAAAGCCTGAGACGGCAATATCGTCTCGGCCCAAGGAGACAACCTTGTCACTCAAAGACATAGCCCGAGGTAGGCTTCGCCTCCTCGGCGCCTTCCAAAGCCCGAGACGGTGGCACCGTCTCAGTCCAAGGAGATGGCCTCGTCATTCAAAGACAAAGCCCGAGGCAGGCTTCGCCGCCTCAGTACCTTACAAAGCTCGAGACGTCGACATCGTCTCGACCCAAGGTGATCTCTACCTCGATATTCGAACACAAAGTCCGAGGTTGGCTTCACTGCATCGATACCTGACGAAGCCCGAGACGTCGGCACCGTCTCCGCCCGAGGCGACCTTCGCCTCGGCATTCGAAGACAAAGTACGAGACAGACTTCGCCGCCTCGGGACCTGACGAAGCCCGAGACGTTGATACCGTCTCGGCTTGAGATAGCCTTCGCCTAGGTATTCAAAGACAAAGTCCGAGGCAGGTTTCGCCGCCTCGTCACCTGATGAATCTCGAGACATTGGCACCGTCTCGGCCCGAGGTGACCTTCGTCTCGGCCCGAGACGACCTTTGCCTCGACATTCGAAGACAAAGTTCGAGGCAGGCTTTGCTGCCTCGGCACCTGACAAAGCCTAAGACATTGGCACTGTCTCAGCCCGAAACGGCCTTTGCCTCGACATTCAACGAAACCTGTGGTGGTATCCACCTCGGTATTTGATGAAGCCCAAAGCTCCCGCTTCGGCACTCGAAGACGAAGCCCGAGGTGGACTTCGCCTCGGCATCCGATGAAGCCCGAGGCGCCCTCGCCACCTCGGCATTCAACAAAGTCCAAGGCCCTGCTCTTGGTGTTTGAATACAAAATCTAAGGAGATAGCCTTTAGCACTCGACGACAAAAGTCCGAGATCCAAGCCTCGGCATTCAACCAGCGACATCGATCCCCTGGACCGTCATCAGTTGGCAATGACTGATCAGACAGCACTTGACCGGGGGTCGTCCATATCAATCCACACACTCGGCGTTGGAATAATATCCTCGACTCCAATACGAATCTTCTAGGGATGGCCATTAAATTGGCTAAATGATATTTGTCCAAAGCTAATCAAAGCTACCAGTTATCGTGGGTATATGACGTTGCATCAAACCAGTCATTCAACATGGCTGCCAATAGCAAGCTCCATAACACCAACGGTTGGGATTTTCACTCATCAACAACAAGGCAAACGCTCCTCTTCTTCGATGGCACGATCGGCAGTGACCCCTTGACGAGCAGCTTATACTCGAGCTGCAATCCGATCACGGCATCTGATCACCGCATCCCGGGAGCATACCATCAACGAACGGGATTCGCATTGATAGCGGAACCCAATTTCAGTACAGAAGACATCTCCAACTAAAGAGAAGGGATCCCACTCGGACCACAATTTGGTATTCAATTCAACCGACTCTCAAGCGAACTCTATCCAGGTCAAAGAGCTGCCATTCATTGTGTTGATCGAATGAAATTTCGTCCAAAGCCATGCAAAGAACCCAATATCAACGGCCATGATTTGTTCACAGAAAAAAAAAATGGCTCCTTGTTGGTAACTGTGTCGGAAAAAAAAGCCTCTTGCAAGACCCGCCTCCCCCCCCCACAACACATAAGCCAAAAAAGACCCCCCCCCCCCCCCCTTCGGCCTCCCTCGCGCCCTACCGCCACCTCCCGCCACCGCAGCCGTCGAACCCGAGCCCGCAGCCGCGCCACCCGACCTCCCGACCCCACCTCCGTCCACTTCGGCCGGTGCCCGACCCCCCTCCCCCCGCTGCTGTCCCTTCCCCGCGCCCGGCCGTTGCCGTAGCCTTCGCACCCGAGCCCGCAGCCGCGACGCCCGACCTTCCGACCCCCGCCGCCCCACCTGCCCGGCCGCCGCCTCCCACCCGCCAACCACACCCCGCTGGCATCCCTCGCGCCCAGCCAACTCCCGCCAGCCCCGCCGCCGCCCGGCTACCTCCTCCCTCCCCTGTTCATCAAACCCTACGACCCAACCACGATTTTCCCTTTTTGCACAAAACACCCCCCTTGCGACCCGAACAAAACGCCCCGGTTTTTTACCCAAAAGCCCCCTGTGACTTTTGCCATAACCCCTCCCCCCCCACCGTCCCCTGCGATTTTTGCCCGAAACCCCCCGCGCCCTAAGTTCTTCGTCCCGAACCAACCCCCCCCCCCCCCCCCCCCCCCCCCCCCCCCCCCCCCCCCCCCCCCCCCCCCGCCCCCAGTTTCTTTTGCCAAAACCCCCCACTTCAGTTCTTTCGGCCAAAACCCCCCGACCCCGACTCACGTAATTGCCCACCGGCGCCGGCCTTGCCCTGTGGAGTCCCAGTCAACCAGATTTCCACCTGCCTAACTGGAGGGGGTAACGCATACCCGATCGGCCCCTAGCGAGGGGTCGGCGGGCCAACCGGTCAGCCTCGCACAACCAGTAGGCAGATGCGCACCCGATCGGTCCCTAGCAGCAGGTCGACAGGCGCAACGGTCGGCCACGCACAGTAGATCGACAGGCAGACGATGGTCGGCCCCACACAAGGGGTCGGCAGACGCACAACAATCGGCCCAGGACAGGGGATCGACAGAAAAACAGTAGTCAGCCCCAGACAAGGGGTCGGTAGACAGGCAACAGTCGTCTCCGGACAGGGGGTCGACAGGCAGACAATGGTTGACCCCACGCAACGGGCCGGCAGATGCACGACGAACATTCCCGAACAGATGGTTGACAGACGAGCGATCGATTTTGCACCAGGAAATCCCAGCCAACTGGGTTAACACCTATCTAGATGGGAGGGGATAACTGTGGGTGCAAAATCTGGCTAACGCCCAATGGTGGGATCCACAGCCCTGCCTGGGGCCCACGAGTCCAATGATGGGACCCATAGCCTTGCCTGGGGCCCACGAGTCCAACGGTGGGACCCGCAGCCCTGCCTGGGACCCACTTGCACTATCTGGGTTCTAGTAAATCCCCCCAGGTATTTACCAAACCCCGGATATTTCGGGAAATATTTCTAGAATATTTTCCAGCAGATAAACTAAACCTCTATAAATAGTAGACCCTGTAAATGATTCCAGATCCTGAAATCAAAACCATAATCCCACTTTCTGTTTTCCAGAGCTCCCTGAGCTTTTTGGTTTTGATATTCCCTCTCCACCCTCTGACATCTTGTAAGAAGCACTCCTCGGCCTGTCGAGAGTAGCTCAATTTCATTCAAATATAGTGGATTCAAAGGTTGCATCTTACCGCACGGAGACGTAGGCTTCGGCCGAACTTCGTCACCACATCTAGTGTCAACTCTCTCTCTATTCTACAGTGCTTGTGTGACAGCCTAGCAAGCTACAACTCAGCGCTTCGAACCGCGGTATATCCCGAAGTGTCAAACCTTCAATCGACTGTGGGAGGAGGGTCACGTACGACGGTCATGAAATCCTCCCCCACAGGATCTACCTGCCAGTTCACCCGGGCGAACCCTGTACGACGCCCGTGTGAAATTTCTGGCAGTGCATCACTTTCGCTCCGCTTCCGTTCCTTCGTTACTCCGTCTACCATCGTTCTTTCGCGCACAAAGCCTAAAGATGTTTTTTGACTTGTTTGTAGCTATATCTTCAACATTTCTATTGTTAAGATTTTATTTATTTATTTGTGTTTTAAAAACAAAATATCATCATGTTGGTTTATAACTGCTATAACGGCTACAAACGGCTAGAAACGTTCACACTAAATGTGATCTAATGGCTGGGCTTTAAAAGCCCATTAAATCCAAATGAATGGGTAGTCATCAACACATCTTGGGCTGGGCCTATATAAGAGACCCAAGACCATAGAGTTTTAGAAGAATAAGTTGTGCTTTTGCTACCAAAAACTCTATCCTTTTCATTCTCTATTTGTGTTTCAATCTTTGCTAACTGCTGGGTTCTTGAAAGCTACATTGGGGTTCGCCATACACCCTCTCGAAGTCGTGCTGACGGGAGGGAGAGCCTACCGGCTGGGTCGTCGTATCTCTATTAGTCGTTGTCGGAAGACCCGCACGCAGGGGGCAATCGACTTTTAGGACAGCGCTTGCGCGCTTCGACCAAACAGGCTCCATCCAAACTCTCTATTTTTGATTTCTCTATTTTGTAAATTAGAAATCCTAGATCATAGTCAACTAGCATCTATATATCTAATATTCAATCTTTTTATTCTAGCATAATAAATATACAAATATTCATGAGATCTTAATCCTATCTTTATTAGGCATTGCATGAATAGCATAATATTTTATTTCTAGCATTATAGAATTGATTTAATTTTGTTGAAATTTGTATATCATCTAATTTTTTAGGTGAGATCTTTTCACTTGTAGCTAACAATCTAAAAGTCGATAGATTTGTAAAATTCAAATTAGCTACATGTTATATGCTAAATAAAAATTAAATATATATATATATATATATATATATATATATATATATATATATATATATATATATTTTATATATATTTGTCATATGCTCTCATATATTGTATATTCATTCGTTAAATATTCATTATAATCATCCATGTTCTTGTAGAGATTAAAATAATTATTTTAATAGAAAAATTAAAAAAAAAATACTTCTTGTTTTAAAATAGCATATTTCATTAATACGAATTTGCTAGTAGTAGTATCTATTGCTAATTGTAATTAGCCAATATCCTAATATTAGTTCTTAGCATATTTTGTCATTTGCGTAAATTGTTTCCTATATTCTAGTTAGAACACTTGAAAATTAAATTATAAGAAAAATAATTTTAATTTGAGAAACTAATTAGTTATAGAAAAGAATAGTACATCTAATTAAAATATAAAAACTTATCGCTAGACTAGTAACTTCACGATCTCCAGTGACTATTCTATTGCGTAACGGTGTCTAGAAAAGCTTGTCAAAAAGGCATACGTGCCTAAGACGGACTGGTATTTAAGCGAGCCTAGTGCTCCACCACCCATCTGGAGCTGATCTGGCCGTTTACAATCTAGAATTTCATTTGGATATCTAAGTCTAATCTAGCTAAAATCCAAATCTATCCACCTAATCAAAACTCTAGTAGGGAGAGCTCGGCGTATACACTTGTGTATGCGTGTCTCGTCTGTAACCCTCATAATCTAGAGCATTTGATAAGTGGTCAAATACTTCTAGTGTAAGTGCACCTGACACGAAGTCTTAAACCAAAAATCGAAATGGCAACAGGATCTACTGGGACCATTTGTAGGCTAGTTCAAATTACCCCAGAAATAAACTTGGCAATCCAAGCACTTGACTGGTGGATAGATACCGGAGCTAATATTCATGTATGTTCTGATCGTTCCTGGTTCTCCACATATGAGATCTCGAATAGAGGAGTAGTGACCATGGATAATAATTCCGAAGCACACATGCTAGGAATAGGTCGAGTCAACCTAAAGCTGACATCAGACAAGACCCTAATCCTAAGCAATGTCTACCATGTTCCAGAGATTAGACGCAACCTTATTAGTGGGTCCCTCCTAGTCCAACACGGATATAAACTAGTATTCGAGTCAAACAAAGTGATTATAACTAAGGGCGTGTCTTTCATAGGGAAAGGATTCTTGATTGACGGCTTATTTAAGCTGAATACATGTATCCCTTCTAATAACAGTAGTCCCGTTATTTTGAACATTGAGTCTTCCTCCACCTGGCACTCTAGACTAGGTCATGTTAACTACAACGCCATCAAAAGAATGATGAACCTAAACCTGATACCTAAGGTAGATACCCAACATCACGACAGATGTAAAATCTGTGTAGAAGCCAAACAAGCCAAGAAGCCTTTCAGAACAATAGATAGAGACTCTGATCTCCTCGAATTAGTCCATAGCGATGTATGTGACTCAGGAAGAATCTCGAGAGGTGGTAACAGATACTTCGTTACTTTTATTGATGATCTATCTAAGTATTGTTATATTTACCTCATAAAAACGAAAGATGAGGTATTAAACAAATTTAAGGTCTACAAAGCTGAGGCTGAAAACCAGAAAGATAAGACCTTAAAAATTCTTAGATCCGACCGAGGTGGAGAATATACCTCAAATGAATTATCTATATTCTGTGAAATATCTGGAATAATTCATGAGGTGACTGCTCCATATACCCCTCAATAAAATGGAGTAGCCGAAAAAAAGAATAGAACCCTTATGGATATGGTCAATGCCATGTTAATTAGCTCAGGAGCACCTGAGAACTTGTGGGGGGAAGCCCTATTAGCAGCCAATTTTATTCTTAATCGTATTCCCTCTAAAAACAACAACCTTACCCCCTATGAGCTGTGGAAGAATAGGAAGCCCACTTTGAACTATCTCAAAGTATGGGGGTGTTTAGCAAAAGTTAGAATTCCTGACAATAAGAGAAAGAAGATAGGACCCAAAACAGTAGATGCTGTATTCATTGGTTATGCATTAGATAGCAATGCTAATCGATTTCTAGTATTTAACTCTGAGATAGAAGAAATCTCAAATAACACCATCATGGAAGCCAGAGATGCGACATACTTTGAAAGTATATTTTCCTTTAAGACTAGAGTTAGAAATCCGGATCGAACCGATGTTACAGAGATAGGTTCTAGTTCCAATCCAAACATAGGTTCTAGACCCATAAGACAAATAGAAGAAGAGTCATCAATTGAGCCTAGAAGAAGTAAAAGACAAAGGATAGAAAAGACATTTGATGACTTTTATGCTCTATTAATAGAAGATACTCCTACAACCTATGAGGATGGCATAAAGTCCTATGACTCCCCGTATTGGAAGGAGGCCATTGACAATGAGATTCAGTCAATTATGCAGAACCATACCTGGGAACTGACTGATCTCCCTTCTGGTTGTAAACCCATAGGATATAAGTGGGTATTTCAGAAGAAACTTAGACCAGATGGCACGATAGATAAATTTAAGGCTAGGTTAGTAGCTAAGGGGTTCAACCAAAAGCACGGAGTGGACTATTTTGATGTATATGCTCTAGTAGCGAGAATAACAACTATTAGAGTCCTACTAGCCCTAGCTTCAATTCATAAGTTGTTCAGTCACCAAATGGACGTTAAGACAGCCTTCTTGTACGGAGATCTAGATGAGGAGATTTATATGAATCAACCTAATGGATTTATAACTTTAGGTCAAGAGAAGAAAGTCTGTAAATTAATCAGATCAATGTATGGACTTAAGCAAGCTCCTAAACAGTGGCATGAAAAATTTGATAGAACTATTCTCTCTTTTGGATTTGAGATAAATAAAACGGATGAATGCGTATACTATAAAGTAAAGGAAAATGAAAAGGTTATCCTATGTCTATATGTTGATGATATATTGATTTTTGGCACGAGTATGCAAATTATAAATGAGGTTAAATCATTATTATCTCAAAATTTTGATATGAAAGATTTAGGACAAGCGGATATTAATCTTAACACCAAGATTATTAAAAAACCCGAAGGATTAATCTTGTCACAAGAACACTACATAGAGAAAATTTTGAGAAAGTTTTATTACTTTGATTGTAGTCCTATATCGACACCATTCGATGCTAGCATACACCTAAAGAAAAATCAAGGATTCCCTGCACTACAAAAGGAATATGCACAAATTATAGGATCTCTAAGATTCCTAACCAATTATACAAGGCCTGATATAGCACATGCGGTAAATAGACTTAGCAGATACACTAATAATCCAAGTACTGAACATTTGAATGCTTTAGAAAGGATCCTTAGATACCTTAAAGGTACAATATCCTATGGACTGCGATTTAGGTGATATCCAGCTGTTTTAGAGGGTTATAGCGATGCCAATTGGATTAGTGACTCACTAGATGTGAAGTCAACTACAGGATATGTATTCCTCCTAGGAGGAGCAGCAGTATCTTGGAAATCATCAAAGCAGACTGTAATAGCTAGAAGTACTATAGAGTCTGAAATGATTGCTCTCGATACTGCCAGTACCGAAGCTGAGTGGCTTAGGGATTTACTAATAGATATACCTCTAGTAGAAAAACCCTTGCCAGCTATTTCTATACATTGTGATTGTAGATCTGCTATAGACAAATGCAAACAAGAAAATGCAGACGTAAAGATGAATCGTCATTTAAAAGTACGACATAAGTCATTAAGATATAAAATAAAAAATCATATGATTGCCTTAAGTTTTGTAAGATCGGAAAAGAATTTGGCCGATCAATTAACTAAAGGCTTATCTAGAACAGTGGTTCTAGAAGCGTCGAGGGGAATGGGTTTAAGCCCATAAGAAAGATCACCACGGTAGCAACCCAACCTCACGGAGGTTCAATGGGTAGAAACAAACCGTATAGGTGACTATGAGGAGCACTGATCTCTCCTCCCATCCCTAGGGCGCCAGTGCTCATAAAAGCAAGGGATTAGGATGAGTTTTTACTCTTAATAAGTCCAAGATCCATGAGACAGGGTGCTACCTTGCTCGCACCCTTATAAGGACTCACCTATATGTGTAGTTGTGTGGCCGCAACAATGAGTATTGGGCGATACTCTAAAAAAACACATGAAAGATACTTGCGCATGGCCTAAATAGCGCAACCCGTCTAGAACCCTAAATTAGCTATACTATATGTGAATCTTATAAAAGTCTGAACCATGGTCCTGGTTCAAGGCATAGTCCACCAAGGTACTACAGACGGATATAATTTTTACTAAGTGGAGGTTCAAACCGAGAGGTACCTACACCCATTACATAGTATAAGGAATCCAGCAAATTATTTTATATTTTAATTTTTTTTAATTTTTTAATATTTAGAATATTTGATGTTTTTAAAACATGTGGGGGATTGTTAAGATTTTATTTATTTATTTGTGTTTTAAAAACAAAATATCATCATGTTGGTTTATAACGGCTATAACGGCTACAAACGGCTACAAACGGCTGGAAACGTTCACACTAAATGTGATCTAATGGCTGGGCTTTAAAAGCCCATTAAATCCAAATGAATGGGTAGCCATCAACACATCTTGGGCTGGGCCTATATAAGATACCCAAGACCATAGAGTTTTAGAAGAATAAGTTGTGTTTTTGCTACCAAAAACTCTGTCCTTTTCATTCTCTATTTGTGTTTCAATCTTTGCTAACTGCTGGGTTCTTGAAAGCTGCATTGGGGTTCGCCGTACACCCTCTCGAAGTCGTGCCGACGGGAGGGAGAGCCTACCGGCTGGGTCGTCGTATCTCTACTAGTCGTTGCCGGAAGACTCGCACGCAGGGGGCAATCGACTTTTAGGACAGCGCTTGCGCGCTTCGACCAAACAGGCTCCATCCAAACTCTCTATTTTTGATTTCTCTATTTTGTAAATTAGAAATCCTAGATCATAGTCAACTAGCATCTATATATCTAATATTCAATCTTTTTATTCTAGCATAATAAATATACAAATATTCATGAGATCTTAATCCTATCTTTATTAGGCATTGCATGAATAGCATAATATTTTATTTCTAGCATTATAGAATTGATTTAATTTTGTTGAAATTTGTATATCATCTAATTTTTTAGATGAGATCTTTTCACTTGTAGCTAACATCTATCAAGTCCTAAATAATTATAGTCTGGGTAATCTGGGCCGTGGGCGCCCGGGCGTGCCCTGTAAATTTGCCCGGGTATCCCGACTTTCAACTTCAGCACAGCATAGGGTTCGCCCGGACGCCCAACAGTCTCGTATCGAGGCCGAGTCTATCTGGTCTCTACCGACATGAGGATGGACACCATATCTGGTCTCTACCGACATGAAGATGGACACCCAACATAGTGATACGTATTCACCCCGTCACACTGAGCTAAACAAATGTAGCTGACGATCACGCTCGCTAACAAAAAGATCATGATACATCACAACCGTTGAATGCGCCTTTTTTTTGGACTCGCACCCAACAGCTTTCCATGTGGGTTCGATTGCCACTGCAACGCCCTGCTGCAGCAACACAAACAAAAACAGAAGGAAACAGGGGGACGAAAAAGAAAAAGGTAAATTACATATACACCCCTATAGTTGTCAGATTACAACTTTCACACCTCACGTTTCAAATCTTACAAATACCCCCCTACACTTTGTAACAATCACAAATCCATCTCCTCAGAGGCGGCGTTTGTGCAAGAAATCGATACTATAGGTAGCGGTGGCAATCGATCGGGTTCGGGTCAGACCCTACCCCTATCCATACCCATATCCATTTGAATAAGGCAGGGTCCATACCCGATCCATACCCATTCGGGTTGAGAGGGTCCATATCCGATCCATACCCAATCAGATTTCGAGTTTTAGTTCGGATTTCGGGTATTATTGGTATAATTTTTTATTTTTTTCTCCATCGTATATGCAATTACTCAAGAAAATAATAATTAAGGCATCACAATGCAAGGTTAAAAGAAGTTTTGTTGGTTTCTTATTAGAAGAGTAAGTTTGGGTAGGGATATGAGTTCAGTTGGAATTTGGATAATGACATTGATTTTGGAGTCAAACTGGATCTAGTATACACAAGGTATAGGGGCAATCGGGCTTACCTACCCAAAAGTTAATTGCGGAGAGGTTCTATACCCCAACCCTACCCTACCCAAATAATTTTCGGGTACAAAATCTGTACCCATACCCGGTGTTTCGGGTCGGATTTGGGTCGGGTTTTTGAAGTCCATTGCCCCCCTAACTATTGGGGGGGGGATATTTGCAGTGTTAGACACGTGAGGGGTGAAAGTTAAATCGGACATGGGCCTATGTGTAATTTACCCAAAAGATGGCCCCTTAAATAAGAGGCTGCAGCCAAAGCTTGGGATCCACAGGAGAGGCGAGCGATGACGATGAGGGCAGCCATGGCGGAAGAGACGCAGAGGAGTACTGGCCAATGCCTCCATGTCCAGAAAAGACAAGGAGGGCTCAGAACAATGCCCTTCATCTTCTGTAAGTTTACCATCATCTCCGACGCCGTCGACGTCGCCGGCACCGTCGTCCTCGTCCTCATATTCTTCAATTGTACTGTTGGTCCCCCACCGCAGCGAACGAGATTTCGGAGAAGCTGGCCGTCGTCGGATTCTCGGCCAACATGATCAGCTACCTGACCCAGCAGCTCCACTTGCCACTGACCAAAGCCGCCACCACGATCACAAACTTCAACGGCACCGCCAGCCTGACGCCGCTGCTCGGCGCCTTCCTCGCCGACGCCTATGTCGGCCGCTTCTGGACCGTCACTGCAGGCTCCCTCATATATCAAATTGTAAGGGTATCTCTGAATTTTATTATTTATTTTTTATATCGATCGATAGATGATAATTCTAGCTTTTTTTTTTTTTTAATGCAGGGTATGATCAGCTTGACGGTTTCGGCGGTCCTCCCGCAGTTCCGGCCCCCGCCGTGCGCCGCCGGCCACGCCTGCGTGGAGGCATCGCCGTGGCAGCTGGCGGTGCTGTACGTGTCCCTCCTGCTGACCGCGCTGGGGGCCGGCGGCATCCGGCCGTGCGTGGTGGCCTTCGGGGCGGACCAGTTCGACGAGTCGGACCCGAGCGAGACGACCAAGACGTGGAACTTCTTCAACTGGTACTACTTCTGCATGGGCGTCTCCATACTCCTGGCCGTCACGGTGGTGGTGTACATCCAGGACAACGTCGGGTGGGGCTGGGGGCTGGGGATCCCCGCCATCGCGATGGCTATCTCCGTCGCCACCTTCGTCGCCGGCTACCCGCTGTACCGGCGGCTGGACCCGTCGGGGAGCCCCTTCACCCGGCTGGCGCAGGTGGTGGTCGCCGCCGTGAGGAAGCGGAGGGTGCCCGCGGTGTCGGATCCCCGGTGCCTCTACGAGAACGACGAGCTCGACGCGCCCATCTCTCTGTCCGGCAAGCTGCAGCACACCAAGCATCTGAGGTTAGTCTCACTTTCCGACGTACAGACTCGAGAGTCAATGGGTCATGGACCTAATAAGAGAAGGGATGGGCCGAGTGCATCTTGTCCTGTTGTTGGGTCTTTAAGGCAAAGGCCCAGTGATGAATGAGCAAAGCGACAAGCGGCCTGCCAATATGCGTCGCTAGTGCCAACTTGTACGTGCACCAGCTCACACCCCAAAAATTTTTTGGGTTATTTAGACTTTGCTCCCCAAATTTTGCCTTGAATTACTCTATACACCCCTCATTTTTCATTAATTAGACTTTACCCCCCAAAACTAACTGTTCCGTCAGTTCACCACCTATAAGAGAAAGGGTGAGCTGACCGAAAAGAAATAAAGTTTTGGGGGTGAGCTGACGGAGGTTAGTTTTTGGGGGTAAAGTCTAATTAATGTAAAATGGGGGGTAAATTCTAATTTAAGGTAAAATTTGGGGGGCAAAGTCAAAATAACCGCTTTTTAAATTATTAATAAAAAGTTTGCCTACCCTCATATGCTTTTGTTTTTATTTCCTTTCACCCCTTCCTACCCCTTCCTTTTTCATCCTCGGAGCCCCCCACCGTCCTCGCCGAAGTAGCCATTGCCTCTCCTTCTCTTTTCACTGTCAGACCGTCGTCGCCTCCTCTCTCCTCATCCTCCTTCTTTTCCATCGTCGGAACCGCTGTTACCTTCCCCTCCTCCTTCCCCCTCACCTATGGCGTTGAGATGGATACAGTGACTATAAAAAAACACAGAAGGAAGGAAGCCGTTGGTGGCTCCGGGCCTCTGGCAATGAAAAAAGAGGAGGAGGATATAATAAAGAAGGAGAAGGTGGAGTACAAAAATGTGAAGTAACTAAAGGGGTGATTTCCAATAAAATTACCCTAGGTAGGGTTATCCACCCACCGAATGATTGAGCACTGGGGTGTTTGGTCAAAGAGAAGGGGACCGGGCTGACTCCATACTGACGCGTACGTGTTGGGTCTCGCCCTAATACTTTAGTCCTCGGAATAACATTCAGCTGGTGGACAGGAGCATCTCCAACGGAATCCCAGATTAACTCCCAAGTGTAGGTAGCCGAGCATGCCACATCAGCATAGGAGAAACCCAAAGTCCAGCTACACTCCAATCGACTCCTACTTTCACTATCTATTTTATTTAAAATAATATCCAACATATCCTTGGACAATTTATGAAATTACTCACGCATACCAGGTAGGGGTGGCAATGAGTCGAGTCGAGTCGGGTCGGGTCGGACTCGTGTCGTGTCCAAAACCCCTATATCTAGACCCGACTGGTTTAACTAATCGTGTCTAGATCCTAAACCCATACCCGACTTGTTTATAAACGGGTTGACCCGATAAGACCCGTTTACTACACGGGTTGATTCAGTTGACCCGATCCGACTCGACCCGACCTAGCCCGATAGACCCGATGATACTATATATTATAGTATCGGATTGCGGGTAAACCCGACACGACGCGTTGAATTTTAAACGGGTCTTCCTAGGTCTACCGTGTCCAGACCCTAAACCTGGACCCGACCTGTTTATTAAACGGGTCTATCGTGTCGACCCGTTTACGACCCGAACCGTTTAGCCTTGACCCAGACCCGCTAACTTCGTGTCGGGTCGTATCGAGTCCGAAATTGCAAGCCCTAATACCAAGTCATATTTCTAAATTATAATAATAATAAAACTAATAAAGAGTAAAAAATAATTATAAATTCAAATTAAAATTAATATTTAAATACTTTTTGAATAAATAGGAAATCATCAATAATCAGATTTTTATCCGTTGGGCACGTATTCCAATGAGACACGAGTTTTCACCAACGGTCAGATTTCTATCCGTTGGGCACGTATTCCAACGAGGCACGAGTTTTCTCTAGTTGTTAGATTTTGGTCCGTTGGGCATGCACTCCAATGAGGCACGTGTTTTCACCAACTGTCGGATTTCTATCCATTAGGCACACACTCCAACTTGGGTTTCTTCCTTCTATAAAAACGAATCTAGTTCGCATACGGAGTGGCGGTAGACTCTGTAGATGATTACGTTTGAATCGGACAACGCACTGCAATCGAGAGCCTATAAATGTTTGTTAAAGCTGTGATTGTTATATTCTCCGAGGGGTATCTTTGTTCCCCAAACAATGATGATGTCTCACGACTCCTTGCAATTAGTGAAAGTCGAGGATTCCCAGGCTTGTTAGGAAGCATTGACTACATGCGCTGGAAGTGGAAAAATTATCCGGCGGCGTGGAAAGGTATGTACACTGGCCACATACATGAAGATCGATGAAATATATGTACCGATGAAATATATGCCCCTCTTGTCGGTCATTTTCCTCTTCGGCCGGCCTTTCCAGCAGGGAAACGCGAGCACACTTCTGGTCGGCCCTTGGTAGGGGGTCGGCAAACGCAATGGTCCGCCTTGGACAACGGGTCGACAGGCAACTCTTTGGTCGACCCTCGACAGGGCGTCGATAGATTCCTCACAAGATGCATACCCAGCCGTTTAGGTATCAGAAGCCATGGGTTTGGAGCCAGTCCAGCTCAAACTCATTGTGTTTCTCACATCAATGGCAGCAGATCGATATTCAAGCTTGGGAGCAATCACCTTAATCGACAAACCCGAGGTCGGCCCTTGGAAAGGGGTCTGCAGACATGATGGTCGGCCCCAGACAACAGGTCGGTAGACAAACTACTGATCGGTCCTTGACAAGGGGTCGACAGATTATTCTCAAAACTTGTCAAACCACACCGACATCAACAAAACTGTTTTGCACCATGGAGTCCCAGCTAGCTAGGTTATCACCTGCCTAGCAGGGAGGGGGTAACTGTGGGTGCAAAATCTAGCTAACGCTTGATAGTGAAGCCCACAGCCCTGCCTGGGGCCCATGAAGATAACCGTGGGATCCGCAGCCCTGCTTGGGGCCCACAAAGATGACTAGAGGATCTACAGCCCTGCCTGGGGCCCACAAAGACGCCCGTGGGACTCGCAGCCCTACCTGGGGCCCACGAAGATGACCGGAGGATCTACAGCCTTGCCTGGGGCCTACAAATATGCTCGTGGGACCCACAGCCCTGCCTAGGGCCCACGGAGACAGTGGTGGGCCCACGCCAATTATCTGGGAACTGGTGAACGTCCCTAGATAATTAGCCAAACCCCGGGTGTTCCTAAGAATATCTCTGAAATATTCTCTTGAATATTCCCAAACCTCTATATATAGCCAATCCTGTAAGAAATTAAGATCGAATTCCATTATTCTCAACTCCACTTTCTGTTTACCAGAGCTCTTTGAGCCTTCTGGCCTTCAGACTCTCAAGCCCTCTCCACCCTCTGTCTGCTTGTAAGAAGTACTTCTCGGCTTGTCGAGAGTAGCTTTACTTTCTCAGAGTTAGTGGATTCAAAGGTTGCGTCTTACCACATAGAGACGTAGGCTTCGGTCGAACTTCGTCATCACATCTTGTGTCAATTGTCTCTATCTCTTTCTCTATCTCTCTCTTTACTCTACAGTGTATGTGTGACCGCTAAACACGCGATAGCTAGCTAGGCATCTCACAGTGCTACACCTCGAAGATTTAACCCTTCAATCGACTATTGGTGGGGGGTTACGTATATATGGCAGCCGAAATCCTCCTCCACAGATATGAGTACCTCGATACCACAACTAAAACATGAGACCCAATTGCCCCTCTACTTGTGGATAGCCTCCAAACTCTTTGTAATATATCCAAATTCTAACCAAACACGTACTCTACTAAAACCAACATAATAAGAAACCATAAGAGCTTCTTAAAGCAGCATTGTAGTATATTGGGTTTTTTTTGGTATCCACACCCCGGGTTCGAAACATATCATCGCAACTATGTCTTTTTCTGGTGATGTAATCAAGCGTATTCGACTGAGACGGCGACCGGCGACGGGCGACAGGAGGCGCCCAAAGGGTGCAACCTAATTCGATTGAAATGTGCTCTTGGACTACAGATTCTTCGACAAGGCCGCCATCCCGACGGAAGAGGATGAGGTGAAGGAGGCCTCCTCGTCACCGCCGCAGCATCCAAACCCATGGAAGCTGAGCACCGTTCACCGAGTGGAGGAGCTCAAGTCGGTGTTAAGGATGGGCCCCATCTGGGCCGCCGGCATCCTCGTCATCACCGCCTCCGCCCAGCAGAACACCTTCTCCCTACAGCAGGCCCGCACCATGGACCGCCGCCTCGCCCCCTCCATCTCCTTCCGCATCCCCCCGGGCTCCATGACCGTCTTCACCATGCTCGCCATGCTCACCACCATCGCCCTCTACGACCGCGTCCTCATCCCCACCGCCCGCCGCGTCACCGGCCTCAGCCGCGGCATCTCCTTCCTCCACCGCATGGGCATCGGCATGGCCATCTCCACCCTCGCCACCCTCGTCGCCGGCTTCGTCGAGGTCCGCCGCAAGCGCACCGCCGCCGCACACGGCCTGCTCGACCACGCGGCGGCCGTCGTCCCCATCTCCGTCTTCTGGCTGGTGCCGCAGTACGGGCTGCACGGGATGTCGGAGGCCTTCATATCCATCGGTCACCTCGAGTTCCTCTACGACCAGGCGCCGGAGAGCATGCGGAGCACCGGCGCCGCCCTCTTCTGGTTGGCGATCTCGGCCGGGAACTACATCAGCACGCTGCTCGTGTCGGTGGTCCACCGGTACACCGCCGGGCCCGGGGGCGCCAACTGGCTGCCGGATAATCTCAACAGGGGGAGGCTGGAGTACTTATACTGGATCATCACGTCGCTCCAGATGATGAACCTCGTGTACTACACCATCTGCGCGAGACTCTACACTTACAAGCCGGTACAGCTCCGGCAGAGAGTAGCGGGCGGTGGAGATGGGGTGGTGGAGCTGGCGAGCAAGGTGTGAGGTTGTTGAGCTTCACGACGTGACCTGCTTCTGTTCACTTCTGTTGCTATCTATATAAAAAAAAGAAAAAAAAAGAGGAGTACCTCACAACATATCATCCCATGAACAGGATCCGATCAGATTTCATTTCTAACAAAGATAATAAAATCAAAATTATCCTCCCCTGTTTCATCTTCCATCTCTCTCGAGCAGCTCTGGTGGTGGCAGCAGAGGCAATGGTAGCGACGAGTAGCTTCGATGGCGACTTTCGGTTCGATGGTTCGGTTGAGGATCCTATGTCTAGGGTTCATCCCATGACCTATAGATCTTAGGGTTAGGGTTGACAGCAGCAGCGACGAGCAGTTCGATGGTTCGGTTAGGTGCTTTGCTGGTTCGATTGCATGGCAAAAGAAAATTTAAAATGTTGTGGAGAGCATTTTTCTCCACAGCATTTCAAAATCCTTCAGATCAACCGATCTTTTTGTCAATGACGGCTCACTAAATCCCCCTTAAAAAAAAAGTATTTAGCAGTCTGTACATGATCAAAAGATCAAATTGCCTAAAGGATAGCCAAACTGCATGTGTGACGAAAAAATCTCTTCCCTTCTATTTTTCATTTAATGCTACTCCATTCAAACCTAAACCTAAACCTGAAATCCTATGCTCCAAACCAAACCAAACTACTCGCCGTCGCCGACGAGCTAAACCTAAACCTAATTATAAACCCAAGATCTAGAGGTCATGGGATGAACCCTAGACCTAGGAGTTCTAAACCTAATAAAACACGACTGAACCCCTCCGTCCCTGTTCCTTCTCGTCTCCGCTTCTCGCTGTCGTTGTTGCTCGTGCGATTGAGGAGGAAGGAGGAGGTGGAGGTCGAGGTGCCACTGTTGCCCGCTACCGTGGTCGTGCCGTTGAGCTGGAAGGAGGAGGCGTCAGGTGACGGAAGACAGTTGACATTTTCGGGTTTGGTAAGTGTAGTATTGGATTTCAGCAGCCCTTTACACCGAAACCATCTATCGTTGAGGGACTTTAGGCGGACGCCAACTGTTGCCTGTCCTTTTTTCACCACTGCGATCTATTGTCAGGTACCTTAGACATATAACCCCTAAAAAAACTCATCTTTAGCTAAATATCACAGTCGTTTGTTGACCCAAATCGATTGGTACTAATAAATGACCTCAAATCTACTATCACAACTACCTAAAATCAGGCAAGTAATAAATACCGGTCCCTCTTATAAAACCTCTTAAAAACCTACTATAAAGATATTAAAAACCTATTATAAAGATGATAAATGCCTATTCAACGGTATTCAATGACCATACTCTTTCTCCTAGTGCCGACATGCATGTCGCTGTCTTAGGCAGCCATCCAAGTACCGGCAAACACAGGCATTTACTAGTAAATCTTAAAGCACTTATCTCGTCCAAGTGCCAGCAAGCACAGGCAATTACTAGTAAATCTTAAAGCACTTCTCTCCCGCTCTCATCTTTAAGCACCTCTCTCTCTCTCTCTCTCTCTCTCTCTCTCTCTCTCTCTTACTCAGAGAATCCAAATTCAAATTAAATGGGATTATTTGAATAACATTAAAAAAAACATGAGAAGAAAACATACTATACAATATTTTAAATTTTTTTTTGAATATCCTTTTTTTGAATCAATCGAACGTTTATTAAAGCGTATAGCCTCCACCGTTTCTCACCGTCACCAAACCTAAGCCCAAGATCTATAGGCCATGAGATAAATTCTAGACCTAGAAATTCTAAACCAAACCTAACCTAACCGAACCCCTCCGGCATCCTCAAGATCGTGTCGATTGCTGCCATCACCGGAGATCGCCATGACTGCTGGTGAAGTCGAAGATGAATGGTGTGGGTCTTTTTGGATTTCTGATGAGTGCTACTTCGCTGTCCTGCAACTTCGAGATTCGTACAGTCCGATATTAATCACAAATTAACTCCAAAAAAAAAAAATTCAAATTCTGACATGAGTAAACAGATGCCCATGCAGGCATTTGCACATCATCCAAACAATAGTGAAACAGATTCATGAGTAGCATGTTCTTCACAATCAACATGGTTCAAATTCAAACGGCCAAAATGATGCCTTTATATGATAACCTAGCATTCAACCACAGTAAAGACCATAGTTACTAGTGTTAACATCAAACCATGAATAATGCACCTCAAACCATGATAAACTATCCCAACAATCATCCACTAAAACCGCGCCAGTCCTGATCTGCAATCTCCGAACATTGCGGCTACAAGGTCACATCACTGGCCCTCTCCTGATTCTTTTCTCGGAGCTTCTTTGATCTCATCCCCGGCATCCTCCTGGCAGCAACAAAAGCACACACAAGACAATAAATATGAATGGAAAAGAAGACATATCAAGAGAGGGGCAGGTGCGGCACCGCAGCTATCTGATGCACCCATCCGATGCGGCACATCAAACAGCTACGGTTGTACACCACACGCCATACCTAATCTCTCTCTCTCTCTCTCTCTCTCTCTATATATATATATATATATATATATATATATATATATATATATATATATATATATATATATATAGGGGCATGCTATAATGCGGCATGCGGCACCTTACCGCAGCCGTCTGATGCATCAGATGGCTGCGGTAAGGTGTCGCACTTACCGCATGCCGCATTATAGCATATATATATATATATATATATATATATATATATATATATATAGCGAGAGAGAGAGAGAGAGAGAGAGAGAAATGTTATAATGCGGCATGCGGTAAGTGCGACAACCGAATCGCAGCCGTTTGATGCACCGCTGCGTGCATGCGATGCACACAGCACGTGCATCAGACGACTGCGGTACAGTGCCGCACGTACCGCATTATAGCATGCCCCTATATATATATATATATATATATATATATATATATATATATATATATTGCAAACAAAAAAGGATCAGACCGTGATATCAGAGGTCCACAGCGTCAGGTTGTCCCGGAGAAGTTGCATGATCAATGTGCTGTCCTTGTAAGACTCTTCACCCAAACCGTCCAGCTCCGAGATAGCCTCGTCAAAAGCCTGTTGGAGACAAATAAGTGCCCATTACATGAGAGATTGGAGCAACTAAAATCAAATTTGGAGCAATCACAAATAAAAAGGAGGTAGACCCAGAAAGGGATATTAATATTTAAACTGCAAGTTGTAATACCAAGCTCGCAATGGAAGCTCTCTAAATGATCTCGCAGTAAAACAGTCTCTGACGATAATTTGGTCATGCTACAGGTAGCTTTAGTCTTTGCAAAAATGGAGAAGACTAACCATGACCTCTGTTTTCAGATGGTGCTTGATCATATTGGAAAGTTAATTTAACCAATAAGCTGCAGCATGGATCCTTTAACCCAACTGCCCAAAATACCTTTACAATTTTTGTGCAAGGCTTGCACTATCTTTTTCCGCACACCTCGTTAGAGGTTTCCATCTGAATAAATTGTCCGTAATAAACACACAAGTAGCTCCACATTTCCACAATAATCAAGAAATTGTTCCCAAACTTCTTATCCAGATGTCACTCTTTTTTGTCTCTCGCATATCAAGACTCCACAAAATCATTACTTGCCATCAGAGCTTGCAAGAAATTACTTGCATCTTTTGATGACCACTATGCAAAATAATAGTATTAGTCACAAAGCGAGTCATTCTGGGACGCACAATCTTCGTCCAATCAAGTCATTTCCTTAACCAAGATAATATGTATATGTGCTTGTATACGAAAAACTTGTTACCACGGATACACGCCCTGCAATGCCAGCTATATACTCCATCTAAGCAATATCGCTTAATATCAAATTCGAACAATATGTTGGCATGTTGCACAAAGTGAACAATTGTGATGCTTCTATGTCTTCTTTAGCATCCTTTCTATGCAATGTGACCAACACAGTTTGTGGAATTTATTGATACATAGATATTGTGAAGTCCGCACATAATTTATTCAAGTTGCTTTAAGAAATTGTGGAATAGTTGGGTGTAACTACTGTTGTGCGCCCTGTAACTGATAATGCATCTAACAATGTAGTCACAAGAAGAATGCTAAATGAGACATTGATGCATCAATTGGTCATCTTCTACGGCGCTCTCTCTGAATTTGATCTTTAAGCTATATAGCGAAGATTATGACCAAATGGCTGACATTGCAAGACGTGCATCCAAGGTAACAAGGTTTGTCTACATTCACATATACAAGTTATCTTTGTTAAGAGAGACCATATAAAGCAAAAATGGTGTCCATGAAATGATTCACTTATTGACTACTTTTATCGCTTTGTGTAGTGTAAAGACACATTCATAACTTGCAAGCTTTGATGATTCGCCTTGCAACTACTTTTCTGTCTTTGTGACTACTTTTACACATGCATGACTTGCAAGCTTTGAAGACTCGCCTTGCGACTACTTTTACGGCTTTGTGACTTCTTTAACGCATGCATGACTTGCAAGTTTTCATGACTAGTAAGGATTTCTAGATGTGCAAAAGAAAAGAAAGTGAAAGATGTCTCTAGAATTCTAAATAAGAAGTTTTGGATTGATTGACTGATTATTGTGAAAACTGTGGATCCAGTCATGTGATTATTACGAGTTGTAGATTTTAGATAAGATACATGAAATATCATATATTTATGGCAGCAAGAATACGGTATGGTTGGGAATCAAGAAAATATTTATGCATAAAACAAGATTTGACAAGCACTACACCAAATCATAAAGGAACGCAGGGATAGACAGTCATGTCCATGAATAATATTGCTTCTTATTCATTAACCTCAACTTTCCTATATGATCAACATTATGCAACAAATCGGGGATCATGGTAGGTATTCTTGATATTATTGAGACTAAAGTTACATACATCTAGACAAAGTTATTCTTGAAACTATAATATTTTGGAATAACCACAGTTGACCTAGTGTCTGAATCGTTGATCATTAACCATGTCCCTTTTCCAGTTCAATGAATGATCTGGGTTTTAAGGCATTGATTCATACTCCACCATACGTACAGTTACTTACATAAGGAGCAATAGCACTAAGAGCAATCACACAATCAAGAATTGATATGTCGTGATAAAGATAATTGTTCCCATAAATAACCATGAACATGTCTCCTAAACAGTTTCAAAATTATTTTTCTTTTTTGATGAGGTTGGTTTCTGAAAAGCCTTTTACAAAAATTTAACCGAAGTAACCAAATCCAAGCCCAAAAACTTGAGACCGGATTTGGACTGACATTACCAACTTTGCTTAAGGTTTAAGAAACCAAAATCATTAACCTGACACATCATCCCAATTATAACTGGGTTGGTCATATCTAAATTTTGGGCCCACATCTTAATGAGGTTGGAAATGGGTCAATGGGTACTATACTAGGCATTTATGGCTATCATACCATACACTTGCCCAATTTCAACCTAAAACCAAGCCTAAGACGGCTCTTTAAAATATCACCACAACTATCCCAACTTGCTCTAATTGTCGCATCAATGTTCTTTATTGTATAGGATCGCAATCCATCCTATCTCATACTTTCTTAAACATTAATGCTGATTGTTTAATCACAAGACTTGATGAAAGACGACAATGCGACGTCTAAAAGAAAATCCAATTGATCATAGGAGAAGTTCCTAACAGTGTTACCAAAATCACGAACTTTTTGAAAAAGTCATATTTTAATCGCGACTAATTCCCCAAACGTTCGCTACGGGAATAAATCGCGACTTTTTCAAAAAGTCAAATTTTTTTGAATAAATAGCGAATTATGCGTTTTTCCCCGATTTTTTCCCGTCTTTTTCCCAAATGATATATACATTATATATTGCTTAAAAAAATGTTACTGATTTTTTTTTATTTTTTCCTGTTTTTTTTGTTTTTTTTCCCTTGCGGCCTTTTTCCCGACTTCCAACTTGGTAACATTGGTTCCTAATACCAATTGATCACAATAATCTAAGAAAGTCAAAATAGAATGAGTTCAAATTTCTTGGGAATTGTCATGATCATTAAAGAGGCCTTAATCATCGCATACCCATTAGGTAGTCCAATTTCAACCTAAAACCAGGCCTGAAACAACTCTTCAATATATTGGCATCCCTATTATCCCAACTTTTTGTATTTGTTGCATCCGTTCTCTTTACAAAAATCCACCCTATTCTATAACCTTATTCGATAGGCCTCCACCTCATATCGACTATTTAATCTTCAAAAGTTGACTTTGGATGATGAGTACGCCATGGGTAATAGAAAGTCCGATTGAACATGGGAGATGTTCCTCGAGCAAGCTGATCTCACCAACCTACAAAAATCAGAGAACAAATATTATCTCTTGGGTCCTTGGGCATCGTCACTATCATCAAAGTAGCCTAGATCATCCCCTATACATCAAAATCATCTGGTAAATATTGTGGCATCAAATCCCTGGGAAATTGTATCGTATTCACTATTCATCCTCTTGGTGTAGATCTCAAAATTTTCATGAATCGATAAGAGAATTGTACAATCAAGGTATGTGTTATTCTCACAGTATTTACTAGGCCTACAAACAACGCTTGAGTGACATATATCATTGTTACCCTATTAAAAGGCTTGGACCTAATTCTATTGTTGGTTCAAAAAATTTCTGACCAAGATAGGTTGAAACCATAAAATAATAGTTTCTAGTTGAAGATGAAAATGAATAGCAAAATCATAAAGAATTATGTGAATTGGCGATCTATGTTTTCATACCTGCTAAAGAGGTCAAGATGCGTACATATTCTTCAACTCAAAAAGGAATTCAAATTAGGGATAATGATGGAAATCAGATAAGGATGCCTATGAAGTAACAATTATTATCGTTTTGTTTGTAGTTTTAGCTAAAAACCAAGCAACTTGGTGCAAAATAGAGGCAAAGTAGGTAAATCAATATTTTAAAAAGCGTTGGGTGCTAGACGAGCGGTGGGGGATTGCCTACTACCTAAGCACCAAGGTATTTTAAATTAAAAAAAAAAACATCATGTGGCAATAATCGCTTGCCTAGACTGCCTAGCCCGACTCAAAAACACATAGGTGGCGCCTAGGCCGTCGGCTGGGCGTTTGGGCTAGCGTCCGCCTAAGGCCCTTTATAAAACATTGAGATAAATATTTTATTTTCATCCAACTTCAGCCCGGTATGTTGAAAAAGAAAATGCTTATGGCAAAACATTTTGTTCTAGCTGAGCTTAAACCACGTCTATAAGTAAACTTCAAAGCGATTGTGATTTCACAAACGTAATGATCAAACACAAACATATTTCAATTAAACATTGTGAAACATCTTATGGAAGACGCAAAAGTGAACTAGCGGGTCATGCACATTAATTATTCACCAAGCTACATTATGAAATCTTTAACCTTATGACAACTGCTATAAGGACACTTAAACCACCCAAAAGACGATCTTAATAATATCAGAGCTTTTCTTTACAAATCAATAATAAGTAGATAAACTTGATAAACCTTATCGTATCAAACACATGTTGATAGGATGAAACATTTAACTAATGAAACTAGGATTTTCCTACACAAATTCAATAGAAAACAATAGTGTTTTTATTAACCCTTATAAAAAAAACTCCTAATTTCCCAAGTTAATAGATTCCCATAAACCTCAATCACTATGTGCCCCAAATACCTAAGAGTTCCTCCGCAATGTTCTTCCACGGAGGGTGAGTCAAGGCCTAAGACCTTGCCGAAAGCCTAACCCAACCCAATCTTCAAATATATCAACCCAAACCAACCCAAAACTCGGGTTAGATCGGGTCCAACACGCCCAAGTTGCAGCTCTATTACAAAGCATCTTAGCGCACTTCAGCCTCTTAAAAGCGCTTTTAGAATGCCCAACTACACAGACGTGCCCTAGATTCATCCAAATAAAAGTATATAATCAATACATAAGCCACTGGTTGAGTCCACCAAGGTCACATACTCACATCCTAACCTATTATGGCCTAAAGCAAGCCCAAAATAACTCTTAAATTAAGAAGATTATATTCTAGTTTTGTACATGAATCGAACGGTTACAAGTCTCCTTTCAATAAAGGGTTTCTTCCATATAGCTCCCTCAAAATATTTTGCACTTGCATACAATGCCCCAAATTTTTGATATTTGCATACAACTCCTTTAAATTTAGTATATAAGTGCTATAACACATTGAAGTTTTTCAGCTTCTAAATTCACCATGTTTTGTGAATGTAGGCTTCATGGACCAAACAACAATATGTCCATATCCAAACCACCCAATTTTCAAACCTAAACCCTACAAAACCATGAAAACTAGTCCTCTCGTGGTGACCTCTCCTCCTTCATCTCTTCTTGTGTCATCCAATCTCTTCCCTTTCTCCACGGTCTGTCTTCACCAGCTCCTCTACAATGCATGCTAACAATTGAACGACAATTGCTTACCCTCCTCCACCTCCTCAATCGCCCAACAAACTACTGCTATTTTATCCACTGTCCACTACTTTAAAGTCCACCCCTCGCAATTCTCATCACCCCACCCACCCACCCACCCACCACCACCACCAACATACACACCACCACTCTCCCCGCTTCACCTCTCGTTATTTTTTATTCCGTCACTGATAGGGCCTCATCGACTCCATCACTCGACAACCCACACCTCAAAGTCCATCCTATGTTGTCCATTTTGCATCCTACTTGCGACCAAGCTACACATACTTCTATACCCTCATGACCCTACCTCCTCCACCGCATCCACCCCAATCTCAACCACTCAACCACCACGTCCATCAATCCATCTTATGTTGTCCATTTTGCATCCTACTTGCGACCAAGCCACACCTCCTTCTATACCCCACAACCCTACCTCCTCCACCGCATCCACCCCAATCTCGACCACTCATTCAAAGCCCTCCCTCATCATTCTCAAAATTAATTGAACCTAATTAGAAGAGGAAGAAACCACAAGTTCCTTCCATGCGAAAAAAGTGACCTGCATTCCTCTTTCATTCGTGAAAGAGGGCCGACTAAACTTTTTTCCCCTATTTTCTTTTTTTACCCTTTTCCTCTTTTGATGGGTTTCTTGAATGGAAGAAAAAAGTGGGCTAGCTTGTGCAACAAGGCAGTGGAAAATCTATTGTCAGTGTACTAAAAAATAGTTAATATTGAATGAATTAAATTATTATTTTTTTAAATTCTAAGTCTTGTTCCTTTTTTTTCTCTCTTATACTCATTTTCCTCATTTCCTCTTCTAGTCCGAAGTTAAGTTACCAAGTCGGAAGTCTGGAAAAAACGGCTAGGGTAGGAGTCAAGAAAATTCAAGATAATCAGAAAAGAGTCGGGTAAAATTCAAGAAAATCATGAATAGGGAACATGCAGTGTTCTGAAAGGCTCAAGGCGCACATGAGGTGCAAAGGTCTCCTACACGGACAGAAAAATGGTTTTAGAGTTTTGCAGAAGTTGATACATTGAGTCATTTACAAGCTAATGTCATTTATAGAACTTCAGTATAGACCAACATAGCACATGACTTCATAAAAGTAGATTCAAAAGGAAAACTACTGAAGACTATTTATGAATAAAGGAAATGTACTATACATTAATGGATTCACGTGTATATAAAGACGACCATTAAATCACATTCTAATAACAACCATTGTACTCAGAGAGCTCCCAAGACATATTAGTATAGATCACTAATTATTAGCTATTATCGATGTAACCAGCTTAGTTCCTCAAGAAATATTTAGATATTGGAGCTAACCAGTATGCTATGCTATCAAAGTCGGGACTAGTCGGTGACTAGTCCCTGAGCAGCATTTTGCCGACCGATTAATTTCGATTCCGTCATTGCTGGGCGGAATCCCGACTAGACCCGACTAGCCTGACTAGTCCCCGACTAACGACTGCCGACTAGTCCTCAGGCAGCATTCTGCAAGCAAATTTTTTTTTTGAAAGGAGTCTTTGCAAGCAATTTTGTTTAGATTTTTTTACATTGGCTCAAAGTCTTGAGTCGCAAGACTCACAACTATGGCTCTTCCCTGTAATCATCTGTTGAGCGCCTGAGAATCTCAGATAAAAACATAGACAAATAATTAGTTTATTTGTTGATATCCATATAACCCTATAATCAAAATTGAGGTTGTTCACTGATTAAATATCATCAAACAAATATTGTGATGAATTCTTAGTTCTGAGTCTTTTGACATGGGCATGAAGCTGATACAACTGTGTTCTGTTAGACTGTTACTTATGTATTTATACCCATGCTGTGAAGTGTGAAGGTATGTATTGTTATTAACCGACTAATATTATATACCTATTGACATTTATGCTAGTTCATATATCATATATGTTTAGGGAGGGGGGGAGGGGTTAGAATAAGTTTTGGCCGACTAGTCCCGACTAGTCCTAGTCGGCCCTTGGCCAACTAGGGCCGACTACCGACTTTGACTACATAGCCAGTATGAACCCAATGCACTACACATGTTATCCCCGAGAAGATATTAGTTGGTAGATATTAGTGATTATTAATTATCAACCATGGAACCAGCTTAATTCCTGAAAAAAAATCATCAAGTATTGGAAATTACTAATATGAACCCATGAGTGAATGCACCAAATGATAGAGATCAAAAAAATTTCAAAGAAAAAAATGGAGCAAATTTCATAGAACCGAGCATAAAGTCTTAAAGATGATAACCATTAAGTGCCTGATAGAAACTAGGAAGCACCGCCATGGACACGGATACGAGACACGGTAAATCTTAGAAAACTAAGACACGGATACGGCGAATTTTTAATATATATAATATATGCAAATAATAACATGGTTTCCTTCAAAAACACATGAAGGAGAAGGGGAACCCGGAGAAGCAGAAGAGGGAGAAGGTGAAGAGGGAGGGATAGCATACAGTTGAGAGCGAGAGAGAACATAAAGAATTGTTTACGGCTTAAGTCAATTGTAGGAATTGTTTTTTTTTTTTTTTTGAAAGGTAATTGTAGGAATTGTTTGGGAGAATAGAAAGAATCTACACTCTCCCTTTTTGACTAAGAGCAATAATATGGTAGAGTACCACTAGAAGTTAATTAGACTTTTGTAAGATGTGTACTTACAAGTAATATTTAAATTGTTGGAAGACATGTATGATGAGGGAGTGATAAGCATTAGAAGCAATTGGATGAGGGAGATAAGTTTCCAATCAAGGATTACTCCAACACCCAATAATACTTGCATGTGACTTATTATTGTTATTCAAATAGGGGTCTCATGTTTAACGTTATTTACAAGTCACACGCCGAGTGGATTGTAGCCCTCTAGGACGTGTGTCAGTGATTTTAACATATAACATGTAGGTGAAGCATTCTATATACAAAAGCAAACTGGTAAAGGATGAAGTGGAGCATGATATCGAGTACTATTTGATTATGGTATGGCTTCCTTAAATTCAAGACAAATTTACAAGGCCAGCAAAGCTATGGATTAGAACACATAACGGTACGAAGGGTCCATGCACATAAATCGAGAATGACAAATACTGTAGATCAACTTTTGAATTTTAATGTTTTACTCTTCTTGCCAAAATTATAATTTGCCCCTATGCTTTTTATTGTTTTCCTCTTGGATGTACGCAGTTTTTGGTTAATTTTCAGATGATTATCTCCGGTTTTCGATCAAAATCCTGAATCGATTTTGATTGTTTTCCTCTTGGATATATGTAGGTTTTCGTTAGGTTTCTGTTGACCATCTCCGGGTTTCAATCAAACTCCTAAATTGATTTTGTGCTAGCCTAGGTGTGGGGTATGTCCCACCAACATGAGTCATAGTGCTTATGTGAACCAGAGTGATTAGATTAGGATGCTCTTGATTCAACTTAGAAATGATTGGAATAGAGGAAGCATAAGAGTTACATCAATGAAGACCCATCTAAGATGGTGTAGGCATATGAAGTAGATTTTGTGGAAGGCCCTGATACAATGCGAAGCTCACAGCAGCAAGAGAGGAAGACCAAAGAGGCTAAGATAACAAATAAAGAAATTGAGAAGGATGTCTAAATGGTGAAAATGGGTTCATAAATCCAGCCATAAATTACAATTTTTATGGCATGATTGGTGTATTGCAATTATACTTCCAAAACAACATATGCAAAGTCAAATACGCAGGTCGAATCCGTAGGATACCCATGCTTGCACGAACATGCATATGCATGCCAAACACAGACAATTCCCAACCCACGTCAAGCGACCACACCTATACATGTTAGTGTGGTGTCTATTTTAAAAGATGTATCTTTATTAAGCGTTTACACAAGTGCTTCTAAGAAGCATTTCCCCATATATTTAGAAGGTAATAATCACAATGTGTACGCCATATATCTTCGGGCAACTTGTGAAAAAGGTTCACAAAATAGTAATAGCTGATAAATAAGAGAACATGAGATTGCCTGAAGTAGGACAGATCATCATATTTGACATGCAAAAATTATAGAAGCTGCAATCTCCATGAGCATAAGCTAAAAGGAAGAAGGTTTAGCCTTTTCCCAATAGTCACTTTTGACTCATGATTACATGGGATGCCATTCAACCAGTGTTACCATAGCGCATGGTGGTAGTAGACCCTAAGTTTTTCTCATAGATCAAGGAAGAAACTCTTTACATTTGCCACCCCAGATTGAACGTATGTGATCATAAAAATGAGTATTGTATACACTTCTAAAGCATTACCATCCTTTCCATCCATATTCTAATACAAGTTCACAACTTTGGAAGTTGTTTGATTGCGCAATCAAATTTTACCAGTGCTCAACTTATCCCTTATTGTTCAAACTTTAGTCGAAAGTCAAGAACTTCATGAATAACACAAAATAAATGCATAAACTAACCTGCTTTGCAAGATTGCACGCACGGTCTGGTGCATTCAAGATCTCATAATAGAACACTGAGAAGTTAAGTGCCAATCCAAGCCTAATCGGATGAGTCGGGGCCAGTTCAGCCAGCGCAATATCCTACACCGTCACAATATCATAAAATCAGATAAATAGACAAGATTAACGTGACAATTTACAAAGAAGAGGTAGAATCACAAGAGTATGATGCATATGGTGTATGCATAAAGAAACAAACTTTAAGCATTTATGAGTTGCTAAATTGCAAAAAGACCCACCTGGGCAGATTTGTATGCCAACAAGGTGCTCTCGGCAGCCTCCTTCCTCTCTGGTCCAGCCTTAAACTCAGCAAGGTACCTGTGCATGACCATTCAGTGAGTAAGAAAATTGAGCCATTTTTTTTTTCTTTCAAATTTCAGCTTCAAATGGTTTCCTTAATACCCCCGTCCAACCTGTGGTAATCGCCCTTCATCTTGAGGTAGAAGACTTTGGACTCGGCGGCAGTGGCGGACGGGACGAGGTGGGAGTCGAGCAGCCGCAGGATCCCATCACAGATCTTGCGCAGCTCGGCCTCGATCTTGCCTCGGTACTCCTTGATCAGGGCCACGTGGTCCTCGTTCCCGCGGCTCTCCTCCTTCAGCTCGATGGAGGAGATGATGCGCCACGACGCCCGGCGCGCCCCGATCACGTTCTTGTATGCGACGGAGAGGAGGTTCCGCTCCTCGACGGTCAGCTCCTCCGAGTCCACCGCCCTCACCACCTTCTCCATGAACTCCACCATCTCCTCGTACCGCTCCGCCTGCTCCGCCAGCTTCGCCAGGTACACGTTCTCCTCCTTCGACGCCTCCACTATCGACATCTTTCCTTCTCGCTGTAGGGATCACCAGATTTCTTTCTCAACTATTATTATCCATCAAATTCCTCCAAAAAAAACAACAATTCTCGCTGTTTTAACGAGAGACCTGATGAAAATTATTTTTTTAAATAAAACAGATTGAATTTTTTTTTTTTTGGCATGAATAAAAAAGATTGAATTTGAGATAGAAAAATCAAGATCAGCGATGTAGGATTGATTTGCCTTTCAGAATTCCTCACCGCGATGACGGATCGATCCGTGAAAACCAAGATGCTGATGACAAGTTTGTTGAGGAGAGAGGGAGAGACGAAACCCTAGAATCCGCCGCTCGGTCTTCCGGTTCGACCAGAGGTGGTGTCCAGCCCAAAAATAAGGAAAATGCCCACTTATATTAACCAAACCGATTGCCGACCCCATAGCCAGACTTTATACGTGGCACAATAACTGCCGTCCGTTGCAGCACTCAGCACAGTCCAAAACAGCAGGTAAGTGACAGCTGTGTTATTCTAGGGGTTGGCTATAGGGTTAGTTGAATAGATTTTGCCCGAAATAATGGTGAGGAACTTCCAAACGCACCCAAGTTACGGACACACCCAAGCAATCACAAAATCACTGGGACGTGGGTGGCGTCACAATTGAGCGGTGCTCCCATAACTCCGACTTGGGTGAGGAAATGGGTGAGTATTGTGCGGTTCCAGAAATTGGTCCCCCGCTATCCTTCGCTGAACCAGAAACGGCAACGAGCAAAGCCGTGCACCCCTGCTGAAACAGTGAAATCTGTGCACAGGTAGTGAGCAGACGTCCGAGACAACAAAGTCAGATTCCGGTTTAAGGAACTACTGATTTTTTGGTTAATGAGACACCTATACTTCCATTTAGCCTAAAAGCTTCCTATCTTTTATGATAAATCCGAAATTACTCATCTTTTTTTTTTTTTTTTTTTTTTCTCCCGAGCAACTCCGGTGACAGTGGCTACGGCTACAACAGAGACAGCGGAGGCAGTGGCCAGCAGCTCTGACGGTGGCAGCAACGGCGAGCAGCAGAGACGGCGACAGCGACAGTAGCGACGAGCAGCAGAGGAGGAGGTGGCAACGGTAGCAACGAGCAGCAGAGGAGGAGGAGGCGACAGCGTCAGCGGCGGCGAGGTCATTCCGTTGAGGTTTAGGGTTCATCCCATGGCCTATAGATTTTAGGGTTTGGGTTTGGGTTAGATTCGGTTCGATTCGACAGCGGCGGCAGTGTTCAGTGGTTTGGCGGCTGCGGTGGTGGCGGATTTTTTGGTTTGGTGGCAACGTGTAGGTCCGGCGGGGGCGGCAAGCAGGTTCGATGATGACGGCAAGGTGATTCGGTGAAATTCAAATGAAAATATGAATTGCAGTGAAGGACTGCAGACACACAAATTGTGTCTAACCCGGACCTGACTCGCATGCACCAATGCGGAGGCAAACCCGATCCGCACTCGGACCCGGACCCGACTCGCGTGCACCAATGTGGAGGCAAACCCGACACGTACTCAGACCCGGACCCGATTTGCATGCACCGACTCGGAGGCAAAACCAACACGCGCTCGGACCCGGACCCGACTTGCATGCACCGACTCGGAGGCAAACCCGACACGCACTCAGACCCGAACCCGACTCGCATGCACCGACTTGGAGGCAAACCCGACACGCAAACCGCACCCGGCCCCCTTGCTAGAAATCCGAACCCCTTAGGGGGGTGGCCGGCCATGCAAGAAAAGAAAGAAAAGAAAAGAAAAGAAGGAAAATGAAGAAAAAAAGAAAAGAAAGAAAAGAATAGAAAAGGAAGGAAAAGAAGAAAAATGAAACAAATACCGTCATGCGCAGGGGGAGGTTGCGTATGACGTCTACATAAGTGTGGATCTGCACCGATCCCTCGATCCGATGGATAAGAAACGAAGTCGGGTCGCCATCGACTTTATATGCAAGATTCAAAATAAATTCAAAAAGGATTGAGCCATAACTACTCCGCCAAAAAAGGAAAGCAAATAAAGGCTCATTCACCTCATTAATGGATGAATAAATCTTGGATAGTTATGGGAGAGATATTAAAGGGATTCAAATAAATCTTCGCATATCTCTCCCCTCTCCTCCCCTCCTTCACCTATAAATAGAGGGGGAGAGGGAAGGCTTAAAGGGTCGGAAGCTGAAGACAAAGCGAAGCTCTACAGAGGAGGAGACGCGCCCTTCATCGACCCAAGGCTTCACGAGGCACGGGCAAGCCTATCCCTTCGGGACCGGCTTACTCCATTGAAAGTACTCATCAACGTGAAAACCCTTGCACAAGAAGATCAAGCCTTCGACTTTGTGCACGAAGAAGAAAGCTCGGAGAAGAAGAATCCTTCGACTCCAAAAACGTCAAAAGCAAAGGCCCGGAGAAGAAGACTGGAGCGGCACTACCCCGTTGGCTCTAACAAGCTTTCAACTCCGATCAAGCCCAAAAGCCCGGAGAAGAAGATCGAAGCATCATCACCTCGTCGCCTTCGACAAACGCCCGCTCCATCCACAAAGAAGAAAGCTTGAAGAGGAACACCCGAGGCGTCGCTACACCCGTCGTCTTCAAAACAAAGCCGACACTACAACCGTCGCATGGAGATCGGTGCCACCCCCGCCGTCTTCAAAAGGAGCTCTCGACTCCGATCACACCAAAGAAGCCCGGAGAAGAAGAGAAGCAAAGTCGTCGCCATACCCGTCGTCTTCAAAGCAAAGCCGATGCTACAACCGTCACACGAAGATCGGTGCTACCCCCGTCGTCTTCAAAGGAACCCTAGACTCCGATCACGCCAAAGAAGCCCGAAAAAGAAGAGAAGCAAAGTCGTCGCCACACCCGTCGTCTTCAAAGCAAAGCCGATGCTACAACCGTCGTACGGAGGTCGGTGCCACCCTCGCCGTCTTCAAAGGAACCCTTCGATTCCGAACACGCCAAAGAAACCCGGAGAAGAAGAAAAGCAAAGTCAGCGCTATACCCGTCGTCTTCAAAACCTTCGACTCCGATCACGCCAAAGACGCCCGGAGAAGAAGGGAAGTCGAGCCGATGCCTAAACTGTTGAGGAAGCCTGAAGCCTTGAAGAAGTAGCCACCGCCATTTGAGAAGAAGATTGAGTCAACGCCGAAGCAAAAGCCAACGCAAGAAGCCAAAGTAAAAGCCCCGGTAAAGCCCGCGCCAGAGCAACGCAAAGTGCCAAAGCTAAGCAACTATGCCGGTCATGAGCAAAGCACCACACGTTCTAGCCGATATGACGCAAAGTCCGGAAGAACGAAAGCATTGCAAGTCTCCCCCCTGTCTATGTTCAAGCGTAAGCGCTAAAGCAAAGCAAAAGCTAGAGCCACGCCAAAGCAAAGCCAAAGCCGACACCAAAAGCATGATCAACACCGCGAACCGACGATCAAGGACGTCGAGGTCTAGCAAGGATCGAGGAAGACACAAAGACTGAGGAACGAAATCGAAAACCCCTAGCCGAGAAAGCGCGAAGCACGGAAGGGACAAAAAAACAACGATGGATACTCCTTAGTCTCTCAAAAAAAACCCTCACCCTGTAAAGACCTCTGTCCTGGGCAAGCCCTTCAGAGTTCTCGCACGAATACCACATGGAGACGCAGATCAAAGGGACCCTCCAAAGGATCTCTCCCAAAATCTCCTGATCGAATATTCACCGCACCCGGCTCACTACCCCCGAGTCCCCGGGTCCCGGTATCTGTAATCTTCGTGTGTTTGCAATAAAGACAACCCGGATCTTTTTCTGCGCATATAGATTTCTGGCACGCCCAGGGGGACATCCTCTCCTTTCATCCGTACGGCTGAAGAAGTTGCTTTAAGTTCGCAATGGCCGGGATAAGCAATGATGTGTTTGCTCCAAGCCTTTCACTAATCGCTGAGTCTCCTCTACTCCAACACGGCGATCCAACAAACCCCGAGGGTGATGTTCCCCCGATGGTACGCGTCTACACTCGGCGTACTCGAACTCTTGCGGATATCTTCATGCCAGAAACTGCTGCCGAAGATGCTCGCCAAAGCGCTGACGAGGCCTTGATGCATGAAGAAACGAGCATCAATTCTGGAGTCAATGTCCAGAAGTTTGGGGAGGACCAGACCCAACCCCGAGCCTGTTCGGGTTCTTCAGCGGACGTTGCACCTCCTCCTACAGGGGGCAAACGTTCGTCATCAAATAGAAACGAGTCGGTGCAACTACGTCTTCGACGATGACGGCGAGGACGCAAGCATGCAACATTGAGACGTCCTTCGTCATCATCCTCCGTCCACTCTTCAGCTCCAAGTCATACAAATGGGTGGGCACATAGCACAAATCACCTAGATAATGGAAGAGAAGGATCGTTACATCAACACTTTGCTTCAAAAGCTAAGCGCAAGGGATACTGCAGCAGTCGAGCAACCTCTTGCTTCTCCAGTAGCCGCTCCAGCTCCATTTTCAACTCTCGCTCCTGCAGAGGTTGTTCCAACAGTTCCAATGACTACTCTAGCGCTCTCCTCAGTTCCTGTCCCGGTGGAAGTCGTATCTCCAATGCCAGTCTCGATGGCTACCCAATCTCCGATGACAGCGACAATGAATGCCCAGCAAATACAAGCGTTGGTGGCCGACATGATGCGTTCCCATGGCGGTGGTCTTTCTCCGATCACGGCGGCATACTTGAAGCCTTACACCGCGAGGATCCAGCAGCTGTGCTTCCCCATCGAGTTCCAACCACCAAAGTTCCAGCACTTCGACGGGAAGGGAAATCCAAGGCAGCACGTAGCCCACTTTATCAAAACTTGCAACAATGCAGGCACATACGGAGATAAGATGGTGAAGCAGTTCGTTTGCACCCTCAAGGGTAACGTGTTCGACTGGTATGTTGATCTTTCTCCAGGATCTATCGACAGTTGGGATCAAATGGAGAGGGAATTCCTCAACCGCTTCTACAACACCAGACGTATCGTCAGCATGACCGAGCTTACTGTCGTCAAGCAAAGGAAGGATGAGCCGGTGATCGACTATATCGATCGATGGAGGAACCTCACGCTGAATTCACGAAACTGCTTGTCTCAAGACTCGGCCATCGAGATGTGTACCCAAGGTATGCACTGGGGCCTGCTCTACATCCTCAAAGGTATCAAGCCTCGGTCCTTCGAAGAACTCGCAACTCGGGCTCACAACATGGAACTCAGCCTAGCAAATCATGGAGACTCGAAGAGCAAGGACTTCCTAAAAGTAGAAAAGAAGGACAAACCGTCGGCACCAAAACCGAAGCAAGTCAACATTGTCGACGTCGCTTTGACCTCTAAGCCGCTCAAGATCGGTGGCAAGCCGGATCAAAAAAAAGGAGCCACCATACCACCACCTCCGCCTCAAAGACAAAGGATGACTCTCGAGGAGCTCGAAGCAAAGGAATACCCCTTCCAAGACTCGAAAGTCTCCGCCATGTTCGACCAATTGCTACAAGAGAAGATGATCGAGCTTCCTCTTTCAAAGAGACTCGAGCAAATGCATCGCGTGGACGACCCTCTCTTCTACAAATACTACCGAGTGGTTAGCTATCCCATCGAAAGATGATTCGTCTTTAAAGAAAGAATCATGGTGCTCTCAAAGCAAGAGAAGATAGAGATCGACTCCGGGGAGGTCACTATAACAAACATGATGTCTATCACCTTCGGTTCCATCCCGCCTGTACGTGTTGTGCACGACAAGGAGTACCCAAATTGTGCGTCAATCATCAAAGGCCAATCGCAAAGTCAGCTTCCCAACCGAAGGTCTCGAATTGACGACAACGTGCTTCTATGCTCGCTGAGGAGAAAACGCCACTACTCCGGGGGCAACCGTCGCTCACACTAGCACCTCTCCCAAGCAAAGCCATGTCTTAATATACTCTTCAACAGAGGTATGAGCAAGGAGATCCAGAAGTTGGTCTGCTGGGCCAGCCTTCGAAAAAGATCGACTATTACGTCCTCTACTCAAATCCTCCATCTGTTTCAATCGAAGAAATCAAGCCCACCGGCTGGGGATCGAAAGACGAGCCAGTAGAGCCTCCGGAAGAATAAGCTTCTCCGACTAATAAGGAACCAGTTGCTGCTCTCGATCATCACCTTAGTAGGGAAGAATCCACCGACGAAGAGGCATGGGTTATGCTACCCCGGTGATGAAGGCCACGGCAAGCAAGGCAACATAAGCAAGACCGGGTGATGAAAAGACTTCCCGAGCGAAGAACTTACAAGAAGAAAAATAAGGCTTCAGAAAGAAAGGCGTTCAAAGTACCGCCAGCAGATCCAGATGATCTCCTCCAGCAAAGCCTTCCAGAACCAGCAACATTGCAAGAATTCTTCCCCGATCACTTCCTCTTAGCCAATCAGCACATCCGGGGTCGCCTGTTGCATGGTCGAAGTTTATAAAATGATAGAAGGAAAAGGCAAAATTGAGACTTCTGAAGAGGGCGACTCCAACGACGAGAGGAACAGCTCCGACAAGGAAGACATTGCCTCTCACGATGAAGCAATCATGCACTTGCCGCTCGTAGAAGCCTTGCACCTTCCGAAGAAAGCTCGCCTAGCGATGGCTGTAGTTTTGGCAGATCCAGACATCTACAAGAAGAAAAGAAAGGACGGCGAGAAGGGTAAGACTGTGGTCTCGTGCGATGCGACAATAACCTTCTCAGATGAAGACTTGCAACTCAGAGCGCGATTGCACAACCGGCCCATCTACGTTTCGGGATACATTAAGGAGAAGCCGGTAAACCGAATCCTACTAGATTATGGCTCCACTGTCAATATCATGCCTATCCAAACGATGCAGCAACTCGGTATCACCACTGACCAGCTCTCACACATCCAGTTGGTGATCCAAGGGTTCAACCAGGGCGGGCAGTCCACTATCGGAATCATCTGTCTGAAGCTTTCAATCGGCCCGCTCGATACAACGGTCCTCCTCTACATTATTGATTGCCAGACGTCGTATCGTCTCCTATTGGGAAGACCATGGCTACATGAGAACGACGCCGTAGTATCCACCTGGCACCAGTGCCTTAAGTATTCTAAGGAAGGCATGGAGAAGTGGATCGTCGATGATGATAAACCGTTCAATGAAGCCAAAGCATACCTTCCTAACGCCAAATTCTACCAAGCGAAAGACCTTGTAACAAAAATCCTTCCAGCCAAAGCTCCTCGAACCTGAAAAACTAAAGAAATCAAGCAGGGTGAGACTCCACCTGCAAATCCGATACAACCTTCCAACAAGGCGATACTCGAGGCCAAGGAAGCATCAAAATCAAGACAAAGGATGCGCATCAGCTCCAAGCCGAGATCCATGCAACATACTCCGTTGCCCGTCCAAATGACATCGGTCTTACGCCTCGCACCTCAATGGCTTCACAAACCCGAGCGACCACCTTCTTCTTCGACAAGAGAGCTGGTCCTGCCATTATCAGAGACCAATATCATCACTCTGTAAGAAATGACATTGCCGTTACCTAGTCTGACGCCAGCTTCAAACCCGATCGAACCTACCGGATCTACCGACATCAATCAACTCGAATTCAAGCCAAAAGAGAGTTGGGGGTAAAACACCGCCAAATTGCTATTCAAAGCCGACTACAACAAAGAAAGCACTATGCAAATGGGCACACTTCCCCCAACGACAACACCACATGGGATTACGAGGACTCAAGCTCGTCTGTTTCAAAGTGGCGAACAAATTCTCCTAAATCGCCGAGGCATCGGCTCCAGTCAAACTCCGATGGTCGTCAAGATTGCAACAAAGAAGACCTTCACCTCTAACTACATTGAGGTAAAGATGGTAGACGAAGCAGCTGAAGGATCGACAATCTCCGATGCATGCTCTACTTACGCCAGCTGTCCCGATAGCAAGAGAAGACGATGACGAGCTCGATGCCAAGCTATACTCCAGAAGCAAAACAAAAGCAGTCAAAGTTTGTTGAATCTAAAACGTACATCCGTATTCCAAAGGCTCGGGCCAATCAAGCAACCAAAGAAGATGTCGGTGTTCGACCGTTTGGAAACGCCAGTCGAGGATGTCGTTTCAACACCCGCCCACCCACCCATGGCGGCCGTCAATTATATCTCCATTATCAAAACTGACAACGGTGATACTTCTACTTCGGACGACGAGTTGCAAGAGGCCCCGCCGGTCCTCGAAGAAGGGGGGCAGTCCACCGTTGATGACTTGAAAGAAATCAACTTGGGTACAGAAATGGAGCCTCGATCTACATTCATCAGCACACTCCTGACTCCTGAAGAAGAAGCTGCATACATCAAACTGCTCCAAGAATATAGAGATATCTTCGCATGGTCCTACAAGAAGATACCGAGTCTCGATCCTAAAATCACAGTGCACTAACTCAGCATTAAACACGGAGCTAGTGCTATCAAGCAAGGACAAAGATGCTACCGGCTGGAACTGGTACCCCAAATAGAAGGCGAAGTAAACAAGCTAATCGAAGCCGGTTTCATCCGAGAAGTCAAGTACCCGACATGGATCTCCGGTGTCGTCCCAGTCAAAAAGAAGAATGGACAAATCAGAGTGTGCGTGGATTTCAGAGACTTGAACAACGCATGTCCGAAGGATGACTTTCCACTGCCAATCATAGAGCTAATGGTGGACGCGACGATAGGCCACGAAGTGCTAACTTTCATGGACGGATCCTCAGGCTACAACTAGATCCGGATGGCACCCAAAGATGAAGAGCTCACAGCATTTCGCACACTAAAGAGAATCTACTGCTATAAAGTTATGCCATTTAGCTTGAAAAACGCAGTAGCCACCTACCAACGAGCAATGCAGAGAATCTTCGACGATATTCTTCATCAAAATATGGAGTGCTACGTCGACGACTTGGTTGTAAAATCTAAGAAGAAGTCGACACATCTGCAAGATCTTGAGCTGATCTTCAAATAGCTACGAAGGTACCAGCTCTGCATGAATCCGCTCAAGTGCGCGTTTGGAGTCTTCTCGGGCAAATTCCTTGGCTTCGTCATACGACATCGAGGTATTGAGATAGATCAATCCAAAATCGATATTATCATCCATATGCCCGCACCAAAGACCGTGCGAGACCTCAAAGGTCTCCAAGGGCATCTGGCATATATCCAAAGATTCATCGCCAACCTAGCTGGGAAGTGCCACCCGTTCGGTCACCTTATGAAGAAGGGAGCACTGTTCAAATGAGATGATTCTTGTCAAGAAGCTCTCCAAAGCATCAAAAGCTATCTACTGAAGTCGCCAGTTCTATCAGCACCGGTTCAAGGAAGGCCGCTAATCCTCTACAGTAGTGCCCAGGAGCAATCCTTGGGGGCACTCCTGGCTCAAGACAACGAGCTAGGCAAAGAGACGGAATGCTACTACTTAAGTCGCACTCTCATCGGCGCAAAGCTAAACTACTCTCCAATCGAGAAGGTCTGCCTGGCACTCATCTTCGCTACAAAGAAGCTGCGACACTATATGCTGGCTCACACCGTCAGACTCATCTCGAAGGTCGACCCCCTTAAATACATCATGTCAAAGCCAGTGCTCTCCGGACATCTGGCGAAGTTGGCACTACTACTTCTTGAGTTCGACATCACCTTCGTGCCACAGAAGGCAGTCAAAGGGTAAGCTCTCGTGGACTTCCTCGCAGAATATCCCCTCCCGACAGAATAGGAACTATTAGAAGATCTCCCAGACGAAGAAGTGTTCTCCATTGACATCGCCCCCTCCTGGAAGATATTCTTTGATGGTACATCAAGACAAGACATAGCAGGAGTCGAGGTCATCTTCGTCACTCCAAACGATAAGATACTCCCCTTCTCGTTTCTACTATCGAAACCTTGCTCCAACAACGTGGCAGAATATCAAGCTCTACTCATCGACTTCGAACTCACCAACGATATAAAGTTTCAAGGACTCGAGATTTTCGGTGACTCTCAGCTTGTCATCCAGCAAGTCTTGGGGGCATACGAAGTCAACAAGGAAGACCTAGTACCGATGCACGCGCGAGCTTTGAAACTTCTCGGCAAACTCGAGGCTGCTTCTATTCAGCATGTCTCCAGAAACCTCAACTTGCAGGCTGACGCGCTCGCGAACCTAGCGGCTACACTCCCATTTCCAGAAGAACATCAGCTCGTCGTCCCCATCTGCAGAAGAATAGTGCTCACCAAAGAAGAAGCCCCTATCGGGATCCTAGCTCAAACCAACACGGTGCACGTCTTAAAAATTGAAGAGCAAGACTGGAGGCAACCCTTTGTGGATTACCTCGTCGATGGTAGACTCCCCGATGATCCAAAGCGCAAAATTGACGTTCGTTGACGGTCTCTGAAGTTCTACCACTTCAACAATGAGCTGTACCGTCGAAGTTACGATGACACACTCCTGAGGTGCCTCGTAAAGGAAGAGGTAGAAGCAGTACTAGAAGAAGTACACGCTGGAATCTGTGGCTCGCACCAGTCTGATCCAAAGCTTCACTTTCGCATCAGAAGGATGGGCTATTACTAGCCCACCATGATTAAAGACAGCTTGGAGTTCGCAAAGAAATATCACGCTTGCCAGCTACACGGTGATTACATCCGTCAACCGCTAGAGCCTTTGCACCCAACAATCGCGTCGTGGCCCTTCGACGGATGGGGACTCGACATCGTCGGTCCCTTGCCCAAGTCATCCAAACGATATCTTTATATCTTGGCAGCAACGGACTACTTCTCCAAATGGGCTGAAGCAATACCTCTACGGAATGTTACAAGACACTCCGTCATCAGCTTCATCCAGAATGACATCATCTTTCGCTACGAAATCCCTCACTACATCGTAACGGACAATGGGAAGCAATTCAAAAATACTGCGGTCAGCTAGTTCTGCGCCAAGTACGATATTAAGCAGAAATGCTCAACAATGTACAACGCTCTGGCCAACGGTTTGGCAGAGGCCTTCAACAAGACTCTTTGCAAGCTTCTGGAGAAGATCGTCTCGAAAACAAAAAAGGACTGGCACGAACGCATGGGCGAAGCACTATAGGCCTACCAAACGTCTTTTCGCACTCCAACGCAAGCAACTCCGTACTCCCTCGTCTATAGGGTAGAAGTCGTTCTTCTGCTCGAGCTCCAGATCCCATCGCTCAAGATAGCAATCCAAGAAGGCCTCACCAACGACGACAACGCCCAGCTTTGCCTAGCAGAATTAGAAGCTCAGGATGAAAGGCGTCTCGAAGCTCAGCAACGTCTGGAGTGTTATCAGGCCAGATTGGCACGCGCCTTCAACAAGAAGATCCGCCCTTGATCCTTCCAAACAGGAGAACTGGTGCTGGCAGTCAAACGCCCCATCATTCTCTCGCATCGAGGAGAGAAGAAGTTTGATGCCAAATGGGATTGACCACATGCCGTCAAAGAAGTCTACTCCAACGGTGCTTACCTCCTCACCATGCCAGAAGGGCTTACACTCGGCTCTATCAACGACAAGTACCTCAAAAGGTACTATGTCTAAAGCAAGGCCACACTCCTTTTAAAAAAAAAACGAACTACGTGTGACTTGATCCCTCTCAGTAGGGTATGTAGGCAACCTACAAAGGTTCAGTCCAGACAAAAAAAAATCCCAACATCGTTCCAAAAGACCAGTCCGAAAGAAAATGAGTGTAGATCCACAAGTCCAGTCAGCAAACAAAAAGATGACAAGAAAGTCAAAGTCCTTGAGGCGCTGAAGCAGCTTGCCTCACGTGGCCTACACGTGCTGCAACTCCCGTAGTAGAGAAGCTGTCAACTTCCGACGCGTCGCTAGCTATGCACGCTGCTTTGCATAGTCCGCTCCGGAAGCCTTCTCGATCGCTCCACCAGCTCCCGACGCTTCGTCAGCTCTTCACGCTGCTTCACAAGCTCTGCTCTAGATGCCTTCTCGGTCGCTCGAGCTTTCCCCAAACGGAACTCTAGCTTCTAAAACGATGCACAAGTAGCAAGTCGAAGTCCTTAAGGCGTCGAAGTGGCTTGCCTCCCGCAGCTTACACGCTGCAACTCCAGGGGTGGAAAGGCTGTCAACTTCCGACGCGTCACCAGTTATACACGCTACTTCACAAGGTTCACTCCGGAAGCCTTCTCGATCGCTCCATCAGCTCTCGGCACTTCGTCAGCCCTTCACGCTGCGTCGCGAGCTCTACCCCAGAAGCCTTCTCAGTCGCTCGAGCTTTCTCCAGACAAGGACTCCGACTTCTGAAGCGGCACACGAGTGGCCTCCACCCTTTTCTGCATCCGAACCAAGTCTGCAGTAGCAAGCGTGTGAAGCCCCTCCAACTAACGTCTTTATCCCTCGGTCGCAGCTAAGCCCAAAGAAGCATCCTCCAGCGAAGACCGTCGCAAGCAACGAAGCTCGCCACCCTCCAAGAAGGTGTCCGTCTAATCTGCAAACAAAGAGTCGTCCACCTTGAAATCCGCCAGGCCCGTGCAAAAGCTTGGGCCCATCCAAAGGTCACCAGTCCCTCAAAGTAAAAGACCCAAAGGATTAGAACTGCTACTGAAATCGAATGCAGTAACCCGAAGGTAGGCGGATACATCGGCGACAACCGCATCCTTTGCGACCATAAAAAAAAAAAGTGAAGAGAAAGAAGACGAAGGAGCCACCTTCACTGGCCTCCGAAGTCTTCGCTTCGTCCTTGCACCAAGCGATTGTCATCACACTCAGCTTCGTCTTGTCCTCTCGTATTGCCGTTTGTCATCACGCTCTTGCACCAAGAAGACGACAATACTCCGTTGAAGAATCCTTCTTCTCCGGGCCGCCAAAGAATCCTTCGTCTCTAAGCCGCCAAGCGAGCCTTTGTCTCCAAGCCATCGAAGAGTCCTCCACCTCTAAACCGCCAAAGAATCCTTCGTCTCAAAGTCGCAGAGGTTCTAAACTCCCCCCGAGGCTAGGAGTCGACACTACATCGGGTCAAGCGGGAGCAGATCTTCGAAGCCACTACCGGTGCGGGCACAAAGTCTTCAGCGCAGTGGTGAAAAGGCAAGCTCAAACTTGGGCGAAGGAGCTTCATGGAGATCGCCTCATCGGTGTAAACTTTCTTGCTCAGCTTCGGTATCCCGCAACTCGCATCGGCGAATCCATCCTCTATGATGCACTCATGGATAGGAATTCGGAGCATCGGCAGAAGGTCTTCTCTCCTCGAAGCACGGTGACGAAACACCCGAGTAAGGGGGAAGCGAAGGTACTTACTCCCACCGGAGAAATCCTCAGCTATACGCCCCGGCAAGGCCAAACCCTCAAAGCTCAGATCCTGAAAAGACACAACGGGAAGCGAAGGTACTTACTCCCGTAGGAGAAGTCCTCAGCTATCCACCCCGGCGAATCTATCTTCTATGATGCGCTTATAAATAGGGATCCGGAGCATCGACATAAGGTCTTCTCTCCTCGAAGTATGATCGTGAAACACCCGAGTAAGGGGAAAGCGAAGGTACTTACTCCCACCGGAGAAGCCCTCAGCTATACGCCCCGGCAAAGCCAAACCCTCGATGCTCGGATCCTTAAAAGACACAAGGGGAAGCAATCAAGTCAAGACAAGCTAGAGGAACCAGCAAAAAAAAAATCAGGCCCACAACCCCCTCTTTTCCCATCCGAACCCGCACGGATGGCAGGGGTCGCAGCCCCCCTTCTTCTCCTACCCGATCAGGGAGCCCCGACCAAGCTGGAGCCACAGCCGCCTGCCAGCCCGGCCCCCGCCAACCCGCTCGAGGCACCCCTGCGTCGTACGGCGTCCGCACACCACCTGCGCCGGCCAACCACAGCTGCTCCGTGCACTCGGCCCCCGCCAACGCCGCGATTGCCGCCACTGCTGCTATTGGCCATGCGAAAAAAAAAGAGGGGGGGGGGGGGGTCACAAGAGAAACCCCTAGGAGACTCGAATCCTCCTAAAAAAAAAAAACAGCAGCAGCAAGAGAGAGGGGACCGCAGCTCCTTCTCTGATTTGAACCCACAAGAGAGAAAAAAAGGGAGGGGGCGGGGGGGGGGGGGGGGGGGGGGGCACAGCCCCCCTTCTCCTTCTCTTACCTGGTCAGGGAGCCTGACCAAGTCGGAGCCGCGCGTCGACCTCGCCGCCAGCCTCGCGCGCAGACCACCACCGACCGCCACCGCTGCGCCCCGCGCCGCACTCGCGCCGCCGCCCCGCGCCTGTCCGACCTTCGCGCCCACCTGTACTCCACCTCCGTGCGCGTCACCTGCGCCACAAGCTACTACCGCCTGCGCCCCCGCCTTCGCGCGCGCCGCCACCCGACTTCGCTGCTGCACCGTTACGCCCTGCACCGCAGCTCGTGCGCAGCTCGACCGCCAGCGCTGAGCCTCACACCCGGCCTCCTGCGCGCCGGCCACCACCTGCGCCGCACGCCGTCGCCCGCACCTGGCCTCCTACGTTGCACGCCGCCACCGCAGCTCCGACCGTCGCTGTCGCTGCTACCTCCGTATACCAGAACTAGAAAAGAAAGAAAGAAAGAAAAGAAAGAAAGAAAGAAAGAAAGAAGGAAAGAAAAAGAAAAAGAAAAAGAAAAAGAAAAAAAAGAAGAAGAAGGAGGAGGAAGAAGAAGGCGGCGAAGGCGATCGACACCGCAGCCACGCTCCTCCGTCCTCCTCACCGTGGTCATCATCGCCCCATCGCTTCGAGCCTGCCTTCACAATAACCTTCAGTTCGCGCACCATCACCGTCGCCGCCGATGAAAGAGGCGACACCAGGAAGACGGAGTAAGTCACGTCCAACCCCGGGCTGCACTCTTCTGACAGCGGTCTCCAAACGCCAGCAGAGCCTTCACAAGAGCAAGGTATTGGATAAAAGGGGGTAGTGGCCCTTAAATAAGCCACCTATCCCATCCAAGAAAGGAATCAAGGATAAGTGCTGTGCGTTTCCTACGTACACAAGTGCTTTGCGTTTTCCCCCGGTGTACTCATCCTTGAGGGGCCATTTGTAGACACACAAATTGTGTCTAACCCGGACCCGACTCGCATGCACCAACGCGGAGTCAAACCCGACGCGCACTCGGACCCGGACCCGACTCGCGTGCACCAATGCGGAGGCAAACCCGATACGTACTCGGACCCGGACCCGACTTGCATGCACCGACTCGGAGGCAAACCCGATACACACTCGGACCCAGACTCAACTTGCATGCACCGACTCGAAGGAAAACCCGACACGCACTCAGACCCGGAGCCGACTCGCATGCACCGACTCGGAGGCAAACCCGACATGCAAACCGCACCCGGCCCCCTTGTTAGAAATCCAAACCCCTTAGGGGGGTGTCCGGCTATGCAAGAAAAGAAAAAAAAGAAAGAAAAGAAAAGAAAAAAAGGAAAAGGAAGAAAGAAAGAAAAGAAAGGAAAGAAAAGAAAAGGAAAAAAAAGAAAAAAAAGGAAACAATACCGCCATGCACGGGGGGAGGTTGCATATGACGTCTACATAAGTATGGATTTGCGCCGATCCCTCGATCCGACGGACAAGAAACGAAGGCGGGTCACCATCGACTTTATGTGCAAGATTCAAAATAAATTCAAAAAGGATTGAGCCATAATTACTCTGCTAGAAAAGGAAAGCAAATAAAGGCTTATTCCCCTCATCAATGGATGAATAAATCTTGGGTAGTTATGTGAGAGATATTAAAGGGATTCAAATAAATCTTCCCATATCTCTCCCCACCCCTCCTTTACCTATAAATAGAGGGGGAGGGGGAACGCTCAAAGGGTCGGAAGCTGAGGACAAAGCGAAGCTCTGCAGAGGAGGAGACGCGCCCTTCATTGACCCAAGGCTTCACGAGGCACGGGCAAGCCAATCCCTTCGGGACCGGCTTAGTCCATTGAAAGTCCTTATCAACATGAAGACCCTTGCACAAGAAGATCTGTAACACCTGTGGTGTTAGATTTGAGAATAATGGAAATCCTCAATGGCTAGTTTTGTCTTTTTACAGCCAGACTTTTTCTTTGGGCTTTTTCCCAATAAATGGATCGTAAACCTATAAGATGTTTTACGTTCACATTCTCCGTAACTTCGAGCATGTCACGATGGTGCGTTCTGTGCAACGATCATGTGTATGCGCAGCCAGTTTCGGCAGCCCGACAGGTAAACCCTAGAAAAACGATAATTGGGCAATAGTTGTAGCTGTTTTGTTTCTTGCAAGAGATCGGGTGATCGGATCGTAACAAAACAAGATACGTTAGATGGGGCTCTGAGAGAGCCTTCCAATGAGCCTAAGTTAGGGTCGATCCGACACCCGGGTGAATAGTTATTGCTATTTTGAGTTTTGGAGTCTTTCCATTTTTTCGGGAGATCCAGAAGTCAGAAAATTATGTACCAAGCGCTGACGCGTTCGAATTGACGAGACCTTTCCAACGAATTCTCTCAGGCCCTATTCCGACTTCCGGTTTGATAGTTACAAGTGATTATTCTTTTCAGCCCGGTTGATGGATGAATCGCACCCGGATTCCAACCGAGCCCGGTTCAGGGCTCGGAACCGAGCCCGACCAGCCCTAGAGCCTGCCTCCCGGTCTCCTAGCATAATTTAAGGTCTCTTGACCTCCCTCCCCAGTTATTAAAAATCCGAAATTCGGATCGTAATTATCGGGTAAGATTTCGGAATGACAAATCCATATCTTTTAGCCCTTATCCCTATCTTTCTTATCCTTATCCCCTCCCCCTTAGTAGGAGGTCTTAACCAACCCCTATCCCAACATCCCCCTTTATATATGAACCGAGAGAGAGAGAGAGAAATAGAGAGAGAACGGGAGAGAGAAGGACGTAGTAGAGATAGAGAGAGAGAGAGAGAGAGAGAGAGAGAACGGGAGAAGAAGAGAGAGAACGGGAGACAGATAGAGAAGGAGAAGAGATCGATGACGATGGAGCATCCCGACCTGCCCCTCGCCGGAGCTTCGACGAGCATGCCGGCATCCAAGGTCAGCCCCTCCTCCTCCCATCTCCTCCGCGACCCCCTTCCTCCTCTCTTGTCGCGGCCCGCACGGGCGGACACCGCCGCCGCAACCAAGCCCCTCCCGACGATCCCCGGCGCACCACCACCGGCCGCAACCCCATGCGAGCCCCTCCGGCCGAGCCTCAGGCTCCGACGGGCGCTCCGGCCACCTCCCACCGTGCCTCCTCCGTAGGGGTGGCGCGGGAGAGGTCGGCCGAGCGCTCGCCGGCGCTCCAGGCCGCCCCTCCCGCCGGCCGTCGTCGCACAGAAACCAGCCCGCCGCTGGTTTTTGTGAAGAAGATGAAGTTGGGGCCGGGGGGCATAACGGTAATTTCCTAGATTTTAAGTTAACCCCAGACCCGATCGTATTAAACCCTGAACCCGATCCGTTTAGCCCTGAACCCGACCCGACCTAACCACTACAGACCCGACCCGACCAGCAGGCTTGACCCGAGCCACATAGTGAACCGGTCTGGTTCACCTGAACCAGACCCTAGGTGAACCAGACCCGTGAACCAGTCGATTTTGGTTCGACTGCCATTTCTCCGTCCGAACTCGGAATTGGACGAAACTAGTGCCATTTCGACCGGCTCGGAAAATACTACATGTTGGTCATAGTTTAGCATAGTAATTTTACTGTTTAATATCCTGTTTTATCCTTGGACCGAATCTTATCGCGGTACCGTGGTTTGACCGTCGTTTCATCGTCCGAACTCGGATTCGGACGAAACTAGCGGCATTGTGCTCAGAACATTGAGCCCTACCTATTAAACCTAGAAGATAACCCTAGAACCCCTTCTACCCTAGCAATCCAGCCATGCGATCGATTTTATCGGTTCTACGTGGTTTGACCCGAAACCATCCGACCGAAGTCGGATTCCAGCAAAACTGGAACCATCGGAAAGGGTTCTTCAAGCCCGATTCGATGAGTAGGTTTAGCTTTTGTTTACTTGTTTGGCCTAGTATTGTTTAGGTTTGAGTTCTTCAGTCGCACGGATTTGCGTGCTGTGGACTCAATGTTGGTCCCCTATCGAGGGTGCCCGACTATCCTTGGTATAGAACCCTCATCGTAGATTCGTTTGTTTTAATCGATAGAGTGTGATGCGGAGCTGTGGTTGTTATCAGACTGTGATCGTGGTGATCCAACGGAGGTGGATCAGAGGCAACAAGCTGGAGTCGTGTGCGATCGACAGCCAGGTGACATCTACTACCCTTGCGTGGTCTTTAATAGTGGGAAATGAGAATGACTAAGGGTAGGTGTCCATGACACTGCATGCAGGCCCCGCCGGGCATCGTCGCATGTGGTCAAGTGGACCCCGCCTTGCATGCGGAGTCGCGAGTCCGGCGACGCATGCTTAAAATATTAATAGAATGATAATAATGATTGCTTTTGATTGTATGCATGGACACCGTAATTAGGATTCCCTTATATTAAACAATAAATTGAATAACTAATAATTATCGGAGCCCACCCTCCTGAGAGGAGTATGGCAACCCTAGCACACGGGTCACTGGGATGAGTGTTTTACTTTATTGATTTATTATGTTGCATGGGTTGCGAGAGCAGTACGGGACCAGGGGTAAATTGTTGGAAATTGTTAAGCGTTAAATATACCTTTTGTAGCTTCAGTAAATATGTTGAAAGATGTTATGTGTGAATCTACCTGATTAGAGAGTAGGGACCCCGTGCGCGCAAGGGCCGTGAACCACCCTGCGCGTACAGCCGAAGTTAAGTAGGTTAGGGGTCACGGGCAAGGGTTGTGGTAAAGCCAATAGGAGGTGCCCTCGAGTAGGGATTGGCCTAGCAGCCCTGTCCCGGGGAGTTGAAGTCCCCATAGTAAAGCAAGTTGGGCGGTAGAGCTCCACCGTGAAAGACGGGAAACCCCTTATGATCATCTGGGTGATTTGTGCATGGTGTTGGTGGATGCACGGCGAGAGAGTTGGCCCTCTACATCGAAATAAAAGGCCCTATAGTAATGCCCGACCGGGGGCAGGATGAACAAAATATCCGGGGTTCACATTTTGATAGTGTGTGTTTTATCTATATATGAATTTAGAATTGTATGACTGTTCACATGATGACCTTGTGACTTTAGATGAATGCCTTATTTAATTTATTCTTTAATGCTGTAGAATATCTAACGGACTGTATGTTAGATAACCTAGTGACAGTAGGAATTGCATGTGAATATAGACTATTGATAGGTTTAGGTTTCATTCTGCAAACTTTGATTCTACTAGAACTGATAGATCTCATCTTAATTTATTAAGATTGGTCGTCTCATATTATTATAGACTATTAGGATATCACTAGCCATTAATTTGGCTTATCTCCCAATTTCCCATTGGGGGCTACTCTTTCCCACGAGTAGGCTCAGTTGCAGGTCCGGAGGCTCAGGAGTAGCAGTAGGAGTCCAGAGGCGAAGTTGGAGTTGCAGCTTTACCTTTCTACTTAGTACGTTAGTCTTGTAGTCCTTTCTCTTCAGACATTGTAATTGTATTGGAATAAGAGTTTTTATTAGTTAGTTAGTATTCTATGGTTATAGTTGCAATGGTTCCAGCTGAATTCTTTTGGGTAGGCCTCTCCTCAAGGCCCAAAGCCTAGGATAGATCATGATGAAAATATAAATGCATATAAATGACTAAATTGATTAACCCTGTAGATAGGAACCCTATACTGGTGCACCTGAGTGTTAGGGTGTGGATGAGACCACTTGGCTAGCCGTATGAGGCTTGAGTCTCGTGCTCCCTCAGATAGACTCCTGTCAGTATGTAGTGGCACCGACAGGTCACTCATACTGAGAGGATATAACTTTTGAAGGTTGAGCTTGACTAGATAATATCTTCTCTCTGTTGATAATTTCTCTTTCTTTGCTTTTTAATAAAAATGTTTTTCGAAAAATCAAATTTAAAAGATTCCCCTCTTGTTTCTCCCTCCTTCTTGTTTTTCATATTTGAGAGCGTAGAAGCCATGTGAGAACCCAAATTGGTGTAATTAATTGACCAGATCCAAAATCCTATCTTCTTTTTCTCACCTCACACCCTAGGGATCGGTCTTCAGATTTCTGGGGCGTGACAGCTGGTATCAGAGCTTAGGGATATGTTCCTAGGGGTTTTGTTAGGATGTGGTTCGTGTCTTGCGATTCCTTCTTCGGAAAGTTTAGACTCTAGTGGTGTTAGAACGTTTTCTAGAGATTGTATAGATATTGAGTCGATAGAATTCTCGTAGTAGATAGTGGCGGTATAACGATTATTTCTAAGGATAAGGACCTAGGGTTAATCATACTTGGAGAACTGGTTTTGTTTGAGGGATTGATCTGTAGCTAAGAACTGTCTATGATTGAGTTTTTGATTGATCGAGAATCATGAATCAATCTATATGTCGTGTGAGTATAATTGTATTAGAACTCTGAGGTGCTGTAATGTTTAGGTTTAGAGTTAGTCGTTGCAACTCGGGTGATAGTTCTTAGGAAGAAGCCACGTGGAACATCTTAACCAAGGGTGGTATTTCTTGATCCCTAAGACAGAAGTATAGTGTTTGAGTCTATATTGGAGTATAGATTGGGAGTCTCCTAATATGGTTTCTTTTAAACTTTCTAGTGGTAAGGAGCTGACCAAGGACTAGAGATTCAACTCCAGTTAGTAATTTTGGTTGATTGGTTTTTGAATGGATGTATTTGAATATATCTGGAAGGATGTATATCCTTGATGATTTATCTGGCATGGTTGTGAGGTTACTCTTTTTGTTGGTTTTGTTATTTTTCGTTGACCCTAAGCACTAGAAACCTAGTCGGTGTTTAGGATCCCTTGATCGATCTTCGTCGACCCTTAGTACTAGAGACTTAGTTGGTGTTTTAGGATTCCTTGATTCTTGTTGACCATTGGTACTAGAGACCTAGTTGGTGTTCTTAGGATTGTCCATTATCTCGATATAGATGTAATAATTAGATTAGTTTACTTGTTAGATCTTTCTGGTGTATCGTGGTTTATAATTAGTTTGATGTAGAGCTTGTGTGTTTTTTTTTAATAAATCCTATGAGTAATGATGATGACTCTTGGGAATGGTGGTTTCAATGAGTACACCAGGAGATAGAAATCTCAGATGGTGGTTTGAATTTCCCATGGTTCGTAGATTACGGGATACCTTGATAGTGACTCTTGCAAAAGAGTACGCACTGTTCCTAGGGAACTTTGGCGGTGGATGATGATTGTCCGGTAGAGGACATACTGTGGCTACGCACTGACTCTTCGGAGGCTTTAGCGGTTGGTTTCGTAGTTCTTATTGGAACTCGTGGGAGAGAGCGCACTGGCTAGATGACAGTGACGTTAAGATCGAATTGAGATATTTGAGTACTAAAAAGATGTTAGCGACGATGTCAAATGGATTGCCTACGTTTATAAAATTTGGGAATACCTTATCAGTTGGACTCTTAAGAATGATCATTATTCTGCTGATTTACCTCGCTTTGTTACTAATTATTATTCGATTCAAGTAACTTTCGTTTGCTTCAGTTTCTTTTGAGTGATTGCTTTTAGTTCTCAGAATGTTAAGATTGTGCTAGTTCCCTCAGTTGTCCCTTTTTCTAAGTTGTCCCTATTTGTCTCGGGTCCTTTATTCTTATTTTTGTATGGTTGCGAGGTTTCCGTCTAGCTATCTCGATGTTTAGTTTAGGGTAGAATTTAGTACTTGGTATCGATCTGCTCAGTCGATATTAGTTGGCCATTAGTTTTCTAGTAGGTAGTTTCTTCAGCCAACTCATAATAGTTTGGTTTAGGATCGGTCCCCTTGTCTTGGAATGAGCCAATGAAATGACTATTTATTGTCAGAGTGTAGCTATCTAGTTTAGACCCACTTGAGAAATAGATTTTTCGGGCCTTTGTTCGTTAGTCCCTTGAGCAGTATTGGTAGTTCGGTGTTGGTCTCATTGGAATCTTATAGGATTTTAGTTTAGTATTAGATACACGTTAGGCGTACTAGTTGAGACATCTCTTTTGTCAAATCATTCTGGAATGTGTACTTAAGCATATGTGTATGGGCACATATGTGTAGTATACGTTGCTATGATTATAGAGTCGATACCAAAAGTATAAATTATATATGGGTGTATGGGCACTCATATACATTGATATACCTTTTATATCGGCACTGACAATTGAGTGCATTTTAAGTTTCTGAATCTATGAGTTTTGGTAGTGACCCTACCGAGGAGGACACCCCTCGACGGTACTAATAAGGGGGATGCCCCTTATCTAGGCAGGGTTAATGATCAGAACTCATGAGTTTGGTCTAATCCGTAATGCTTAGAATGAGAAATGGAAACCAAAACTCGTATTCATGATGTGAGAATTTAGAGGTTCATTTCTATCCTAATAATTATGAGAGTCAATTCATATAATGTTTAGGTTAGTAGAGAGTAGGATTGTGAGTAGTAGAGGGTCAGGGTTTCTTTTAGTAAGATTTGGTGAAGTGACTTGGCTTTCTTGTTGGCAGTGTTAGTGAGGATGTTTGCGCTCGTTATAGTTAACTTTTCATTGCTATAATGTTCTTGTTTTGGTAGTAGAGATGAGTGGACTCGTATATATGGTTTTTGTAGTTGAATTTTCGGGACGAAAATTTTTTTAAGGTGTGTAGGTTGTAACACCTGTGGTGTTAGATTTGAGAATAATAGAAATCCTCAATGGCTAGTTTCGTCTTTTTACAGCCAGACTTTTTCTTTGGGCTTTTTCCCAATAAATGGATCATAAACCTATAAGATGTTTTACGTTCACATTCTCCGTAACTTCAAGCATGTCACGATGGTGCATTCTATGCAACGATCATGTGTATGCGCAGCCAGTTTCGGCAGCCCGGTAGGTAAACCCTAGAAAAACGATAATTGGGCAATAGTTGTAGCTGTTTTGTTTCTTGCAAGAGATCGGGTGATCGGATCGTAACAAAACAAGATACGTTAGATGGGGCTCTGAGAGAGCCTTCCAATGAGCCTAAGTTAGGGTCGATCCGACACCCGGGTGAATAGTTATTGCTATTTTGAGTTTTGGAGTCTTTCCATTTTTTCGGGAGATCCAGAAGTAAGAAAATTATATACCAAGCGCTGACGCGTTCGAATTGACGAGACCTTTCCAATGAATTCTCTCAGGCCCTATTCTGACTTCCAGTTTGATAGTTACAAGTGATTATTCTTTTCAGCCCGGTTGATGGACGAATCGCACCCGGATTCCAACCGAGCCCGGTTCAGGGCTCGGAACCGAGCCCGACCAGCCCTAGAGCCTGCCTCCCGGTCTCCTAGCATAATTTAAGGTCTCTTGACCTCCCTCCCCAGTTATTAAAAATCCGAAATTCGGATCGTAATTATCGGGTAAGATTTCGGAATGACAAATCCATATCTTTTAGCCCTTATCCCTATCTTTCTTATCCTTATCCCCTCCCCCTTAGTAGGAGGTCTTAACCAACCCCTATCCCAACATCCCCCTTTATATATGAACCGAGAGAGAGAGAGAGAAATAGAGAGAGAACGGGAGAGAGAAGGACGTAGTAGAGATAGAGAGAGAGAGAGAGAGAGAGAGAGAGAGAGAGAGAGAACGGGAGAAGAAGAGAGAGAACGGGAGACAGATAGAGAAGGAGAAGAGATCGATGACGATGGAGCATCCCGACCCGCCCCTCGCCGGAGCTTCGACGAGCATGCCGGCATCCAAGGTCAGCCCCTCCTCCTCCCATCTCCTCTGCGACCCCCTTCCTCCTCTCTTGTCGCGGCCCGCACAGGCGGACACCGCCGCCGCAACCAAGCCCCTCCCGACGATCCCCGGCGCACCACCACCGGCCGCAACCCCATGCGAGCCCCTCCGGCCGAGCCTCGGGCTCCGACGGGCGCTCCGGCCACCTCCCACCGCGCCTCCTTCGTAGGGGTGGCGCGGGAGAGGCCGGCCGAGCGCTCGCCGGCGCTCCAGGCCGCCCCTCCCGCCGGCCGTCGTCGCACAGAAACCAGCCCGCCGCTGGTTTTTGTGAAGAAGATGAAGTTGGGGCCGGGGGGCATAACGGTAATTTCCTAGATTTTAAGTTAACCCCAGACCCGATCGTATTAAACCCTGAACCCGATCCATTTAGCCCTGAACCCGACCCGACCTAACCACTGCAGACCCGACCCGACCAGCAGGCTTGACCCGAGCCACATAGTGAACCGGTCTGGTTCACCTGAACCAGACCCTAGGTGAACCAGACCCGTGAACCAGTCGATTTTGGTTCGACTGCCATTTCTCCGTCCGAACTCGGAATTGGACGAAACTAGCGCCATTTTGACCGGCTCGGAAAATACTACATGTTGGTCATAGTTTAGCATAGTAATTTTACTGTTTAATATCCTGTTTTATCCTTGGACCGAATCTTATCGCGGTACCATGGTTTGACCGTCGTTTCATCATCCGAACTCGGATTCGGACGAAACTAGCGGCATTGTGCTCAGAACATTGAGCCCTACATATTAAACCTAGAAGATAACCCTAGAACCCCTTCTACCCTAGCAATCCAGCCATGCAATCGATTTTATCGGTTCTATATGGTTTGACCCGAAACCATCCGACCGAAGTCGGATTCCAGCGAAACTAGAACCATCGGAAAGGGTTCTTCAAGCCCGATTCGATGAGTAGCTTTAGCTTCTGTTTACTTGTTTGGCCTAGTATTGTTTAGGTTCGAGTTCTTCAGTCGCACGGATTTGCGTGCTGTGGACTCAATGTTGGTCCCCTATCGAGGGTGCCCGACTATCCTTGGTATAGAACCCTCATCGTAGATTCGTTTGTTTTAATCGATAGAGTGTGATGCGGAGCTGTGGTTGTTATCAGACTGTGATCGTGGTGATCCAACGGAGGTGGATCAGAGGCAACAAGCTGGAGTCGTGTGCGATCGACAGCCAGGTGACATCTACTACCCTTGCGTGGTCTTTAATAGTGGGAAATGAGAATGACTAAGGGTAGGTGTCCATGACACTGCATGCGGGCCCCGCCGGGCATCGTCGCATGTGGTCAAGTGGACCCCGCCTTGCATGCGGAGTCGCGAGTCCGGCAACGCATGCTTAAAATATTAATAGAATGATAATAATGATTGCTTTTGATTGTATGCATGGACACCGTAATTAGGATTCCCTTATATTAAACAATAAATTGAATAACTATTAATTATCGGAGCCCACCCTCCTGAGAGGAGTATGGCAACCCTAGCACACGGGTCACTGGGATGAGTGTTTTACTTTATTGATTTATTGTGTTGCATGGGTTGCGAGAGCAGTACGGGACCATGGGTAAATTATTGGAAATTGTTAAGCATTAAATATACCTTTTGTAGCTTCAGTAAATATGTTGAAAGATGTTATGTGTGAATCTACCTGATTAGAGGGTAGGGACCCCGTGCGCGCAAGGGCCGTGAACCACCCTGCGCGTACAGCCGAAGTTAAGTAGGTTAGGGGTCACGGGCAAGGGTTATGGTAAAGCCAATAGGAGGTGCCCTCGAGTAGGGATTGGCCTAGCAGCCCTGTCCCGGGGAGTTGAAGTCCCCATAGTAAAGCAAGTTGGGCGGTAGAGCTCCACCGTGAAAGACGGGAAACCCTTTATGATCATCTGGGTGATTTGTGCATGGTGTTGGTGGATGCACGGCGAGAGAGTTGGCCCTCTACATCGAAATAAAAGGCCCTATAGTAATGCCCGACCGGAGGCAGGATGAACAAAATATCCGGGGTTCACATTTTGATAGTGTGTGTTTTATCTATATATGAATTTAGAATTGTATGACTGTTCACATGATGACCTTGTGACTTTAGATGAATGCCTTATTTAATTTGTTCTTTAATGCTGTAGAATATCTAACGGACTGTGTGTTAGATAACCTAGTGACAGTAGGAATTGCATGTGAATATAGACTATTGATAGGTTTAGGTTTCATTCTGCAAACTTTGATTCTACTAGAACTGATAGATCTCATCTTAATTTATTAAGATTGGTCGTCTCATATTATTATAGACTATTAGGATGTCACTAGCCATTAATTTGGCTAATCTCCCAATTTCCCATTGGGGGCTACTCTTTCCCACGAGTAGGCTCAGTTGCAGGTCCGGAGGCTCAGGAGTAGCAGTAGGAGTCCAGAGGCGGAGTTGGAGTTACAGCTTTACCTTTCTACTTAGTACGTTAGTCTTGTAGTCCTTTCTCTTCAGACATTGTAATTGTATTGGAATAAGAGTTTTTATTAGTTAGTTAGTATTCTATGGTTGTAGTTGCAATGGTTCCAGCTGAATTCTTTTGGGTAGGCCTCTCCTCAAGGCCCAAAGCCTAGGATAGATCATGATGAAAATATAAATGCATATAAATGACTAAATTGATTAACCCTGTAGATATGAACCCTATACTGGTGCACCTGAGTGTTAGGGTGTGGATAAGACCACTTGGCTAGCCGTATGAGGCTTGAGTCTCGTGCTCCCTCAGATAGACTCCTGTCAGTATGTAGTGGCACCGATAGGTCACTCATACTGAGAGGATATAACTTTTGAAGGTTGAGCTTGACTAGATAATATCTTCTCTCTGTTGATAATTTCTCTTTCTTTGCTTTTTAATAAAAATGTTTTTCGAAAAATCAAATTTAAAAGATTCCCCTCTTGTTTCTCCCTCCTTCTTGTTTTTCATATTAGAGAGCGTAGAAGCCATGTGAGAACCCAAATTGGTGTAATTAATTGACCAGATCCAAAATCCTATCTTCTTTTTCTCACCTCACACCCCAGGGATCGGTCTTCAGATTTCTGGGGCGTGACAAGATCATGCCTTTGACTCCATGCACGAAGAAGAAAGCTCGGAGAAGAAGAACCCTTCGACTCCGAAGACTCCAAACGCAAAGGCCCAGAGAAGAAGACTGGAGCGGCACTACCCCATCGACTCCAATAAGCTTTTAACTCCGATCAAGCTCAAAAACCCAGAGAAGAAGACCGAAGCGTCATCACCCCGTCGCCTTCGACAAACGCCCGCTCCATCCACAAAGAAGAAAGCTTGGAGAGGAACACCCGAGGCATCGCTATACCTGTCGTCTTCAAAGCAAAGCCAACGCTACAATCATCGCATGGAGATCGGTGCCACCCCCGCCATCTTCAAAAGGAGCTCCCGACTCCGATCACGCCAAAGAAGCCCAGAGAAGAAGAGAAGCAAAATCGTCGCCACACCCGTCGTCTTCAAAGCAAAGCCGACGCTACAACCGTCGCACAGAGATCGGTGCTACCCCTATCGTTTTTAAAGAAACCCTTCGACTCCGATCACGCTAAAGAAACCCGAAGAAGAAGAGAAGCAAAGTCATCACCACACTCGTCGTCTTCAAAGCAGAGCCGACGCTACAACCGTCGCATGGAGATTGGTGCCACCCTCGCCGTCTTCGAAGGAATCCTTCGATTCCGAACATGCCAAAGAAACCCAGAGAAGAAGAGAAGAAAAGTCAGCGCTACACCCGTCGTCTTCAAAACCTTCGATTCCGATCACACCAAAGAAGCCCGGAGAAGAAGGGAAGTCGAGCCGACGTCTAAACCGTTAAGAAAGCCTGAAGCCTTGAAGAAGTAGCCACCGTCGTTCAAGAAGAAGATCGAGTCAACACCGAAGAAAAAGCCAATGCAAGAAGCCAAAGCAAAAGCCCCGGTAAAGCCCGCGCCAGAGCAACACAAGTGCCAAAGCCATGCAACTACGCCGGTCACAAGCAAAGCACCGTACGTTCTAGCTGATACAACACGAAGTCTGGAAGAACGAAAGCATCGCAAGTCTCCCCCCCCGTCTACATTCAAGCGCAAGCGCCAAAGCAAAGCAAAAGTCAGAGCCACGCCAAAGCAAAGCCAAAGCCGAAAGCCAAAGCTGACACCAAAAGCATGATCAACGCCGTGAACTGACGATCAAGGATGCCGAGGTCTAGCAAGGATCGAGGAAGACACGAAGACTGAGGAACGAAACCGAAAACCCCTAGCCGAGAAAGCGCGAAGCACGGAAGGGACAAAAAGCAACGGTGGATACTCCTTAGCCTCTCAAAAAAACCTTAATCCTGTAAAGACCTCTATCCTGGACAACCCCTTCAGAGCTCTTGCACGAATACCACGTGGAGACGCGGATCAAAGGAACCCCTCAGAGGATCTCTCCCACAATCTCCTGATCGAATATTCGCCGCACCCGGCTCACTACCCCCGAGTACCGGCATCTGTAATCTTCGTGTGTTTGCAATAAAGATGACCCTGATCTTTTTCTGCACATACAAGGACGTTTTTGTCCACTGCATTTGTTTGGATTGCAACTTAAAGCATCTCATTAAAATGAGTTTTCACCAACTCCCCCATGATTAGTTTGGATAAATTACACTTTGCCCCCCCTGATATTTAGCTCAAAAACACTTAACCCCCCTATAGTTTTGTTGCAAATCGTTACCTAAAATTTGAAATATTAGCACAATAACCTTTTTTCTCAACTAAGTAATTTCCTCATTTGATTATTTTTATATGATCAAAACATAATTAAAGGTGGCAAAACGTACTTTTTTAACTATATATGAGTTAAGTGTTTTTGAGGTAAACTTCAGGGGCAAAATGTAATTTACCCAAAAATTAAAACTTAACATACTAAGAGTAGGGCTTGCTATTGGCCATGACTCAATGAAGGCCGAGTCAACGTCCCAACTTTTTTCAGCCTAATCCTGAGTCCTAACCCGTTTTATAAGTTAGCTTTAATGTCCAAGCCCTAGCCCGTATTAGTGGGCAGAACCCGGACCAGGTCTGGGCATGGAAAACTTCCATCGACAACTCTCTTCAGCAGGATTGGATTGTAAATGGGTGGGGGTTATATACAACCCTCGGTTTGCTATAGACTGCCATTTTATTATTAAAATATATACCGATTAAACCCATGCTTGTAGATTACTTCTGTGGGTGTAAAAATTATACTGGACTAGACCAGACCCGCGTGGGCCCTCGCAACAGCCCATGTAGGCAGCCCAGGCCTATAGACCTACTGTATAGGGCCTGCAAATCAAGCCCCCCCCCCCCTTTTTTTTTTGAGAAAATAAGGCCCCCCTTATTGGGCCCATACAACGGCCCAGTAGGGCCCCATCGAGGAGGCCCAGGAATAACGTCACCTTATCACTGTCATGTCATCACTGCCATATCAGCACAGACTTCAGCTATAAAAAGACCCCTTGGTATCCAGAGAAGGAGTTGATGGGTTGATTGGTGGGTCATTCGATCAAAGGAGAAGGATTCCAGAGCTCACTTTTCCCCTTTTTGTTTCTCTTCTAGTTGCTCCGTGCAACCCCACTGTACAAAACTTCTCTCAGCCTCTTCAGAGAATGATCCCCTCTTTTTCATACATTATAGTGCAAACCAGGTGGCACCTCTCGCTCGGAGACATAGTTCGTAAGACCGAACTTCGACAACAACTCTCTGTGTCATCTCTCTTTAATCTCTAATCTCCATCACCACGAATACAAATAATCCAATTCAATCAAGACTTGTCGGGCGAGGTTTCCGATCAAGACGGCACGAAAATTTTCCCCACAGCTTCCATCCAAACTGAAGGTAACCTTGAAGTGAATTGAAAATGACATGAGGAATGAAAAGACCAAAATGTCCCCGTGTGTCGGCTATCTCCTCCTCCTCCCCTTCTTCCTCCTCCCTTCTCCTTTTTTTTTGTCTTTCCCTTATTCTTTCCCCGCTCATCCTCCATGAAATTGTAGCGTTAAGCCATATCAGTCCGAATGCACCATATGTGCATTAAGCACCTGGTAGAATACACTGAAGGATATCTAGCCTGCACCAAGTCCAAATACCACTTTTGTGCATTCTATTAAGGGTGGCTGAATGCACAGAAGGTGCATTCGGACTGGTATGGCCGAACGCTATGATTTCAGAGAGGGTGAGGGGGGAAAGTGGAGGAGGAAGAAGTAGAAGAAAAATGAGAAGGGAGGAGGAAGAGGAGGAGGAGGAGAAGGAGGAAGAAGAAGCAAAAGAAGGGGAGGAGGAGGAGGAGGCGGTGATGACGGGTTGGATGGACCGACGGCAGGCAGTAGGTGGTGGCACGTGGCAGGCGACATGGGCACGATGAATGAAAAAGATGAGGAGGAGGAGGAGGAAGAAGATAGAATAAAATCGTCCATACAGGTGGAGATGCCCTAAAGCAGGTGGGTTGTAAACAACAACCCGGCCGTAATAAGTTACTGGTTGTATACAAATAAAGATAGCCGAGAGCAAATCATGGGCTATATATAGCCCTACCCATTGTATATTGCATCAATCAAACTTGTATTACATTTTTCCTCGTTCTAAACAACATAATTATATTAACCTTTAAGTTATTTGATAAGTACATTTTTTTGTGAAAATGATTACACAACTATTGTAAAGTTAGGTCATACAACAATGAATAGCTAGCACACAAAATAACAAGGGCCCACATCCAATCTGGCAATCGTGGAGAACTCCAGAAGACGGTCAACATAAGAAAGATCATGTTCAGTTGTCCAAGTGCGAGTAGCCAACTGGTTGCCCTCTTGAAAAAATTAGAATGTGTGCCACTAAAAGTAACTAAGGAGCCACCAACAATCTTGGAGAATAGTTGATGAAGGCTAGGGATCACCTAAATGACTGAGGATTATCTGAAAATCTCCGTCGACCCATAAAGAATAACCCGGCCATCGATGGAAGATGAACTAGAGGCCAAGCCGTAGTCTACGCTCATTAGCCTCAAATGCTGACTGGCCAAGGAATGGGGAAGCTCCAGCAAGAAGAACTAGCCACAGTGATCTCAAACTACAAACCCCACACCAACATAAAAAGAAGAAGAGGCATAAGACCCATCAATTTGAGTTTGAGTTCACCCTAGTTCGGGGGTTCCCACTTAACCCCAATTGCATGTTGTCATCGTCCCTAAGCCACCCCATAGACAGAGTTATTAGCGTGAGAGAAGGAAGATACATCAACGAGAATCTGACGAAAGGTGATAGGAGGAAGTTCCAACTCATGCTCGAAAGCCGTCAGATTGTTAGATTTCCAAATGTGCGAAGCTACGGTCATAGTTGCTAATTATGTTGGTATCTAATAAGTACTTGACATATAACTAACAACAAGCACACATGTATGATACAAGAAAAATTATCAAGAAATGAGAATTATCAAATATGGAAGAAACTATTAAGCGAAAGCAGTACAACAATGGAGGCATAAATTGTTGGAAGTTAATCTGGGTCAGAAGCTCGCAGCGGAAACGATTTGGCGGTCGAAAGACCGTTCATGGTGCACGTTACACGATTTAATTTTTCACAGAAACTAATCTACATATGTGTGCATGTGTATGCACGAGAATCGAAAACCCCTAACGGCAATCTAGCGTAATGATTAACTAGCATGGATGCAAATCATAATGCTCGCTAGATCTACATGTTAGATTACACATACCTTTCGTACGGATCTTTTAACCGCGGAGGATTGTCTTCTTTGTCGATGGAGACGGAAGATCGTTCGCGAAGATGCCGACGGTACGAATGGAGATGTTACCTTCTTGTTCACCCGATCTCACACGATGCACGGAACGTCGCTCTCGGATCTCTGAGTGCCTCCGAAGAACGACCCTTCTCCTTCTTCAGAACTCCACGCGAGGAAGACGAAGTAGCAAGCGGGAAACGGAGAGAGATTAGGGAGAGAACTAGAGAGATGAGAGAGAGGGGGGTTCGGTTTTTCTAGTGCATGGGGCCGGCGCCCATAGGTGCCTTTATAGGGCCGGCCAACACCCCTTGGATAAGGATCCAAGGGGATATTAACCCCCTCTCATTATCTCTCCATTATCTCCCTTTTATCTCTCCGCGTATTTATCCGTTTTTCCACTTTTTAGGGCTCGATTTTAACCGATTTATCGCCCCATCCCTATCCATATGGCCGGCCCTATAGATGAGGGATTCTTATCCCTACATCATAGGGCCGGCCCTAGCAAGGTGTCACACCAGTGAGGTCGGCCAACAGTGAGGTCCGGCAGAGTGAGGTTTTTACCAAAACGCCCCGACGCCTCATTTTGACCATTTCTGGTGTGCGATACCTAACGGCCATTATTTAAGTGATATCTACTAGTTACTTACTATTAACTGAGGCCACCGGAAGGTGCCTCTAGCAAAGTCAACTAGTCAACTCGCAACATACCCCGGTGCATCGCACCTATGCAGCGAAGTTCACTTATGGCTAGGGATTACTACATACGACTCTGTACTAATCCCGGGCTCAACCCTTAGTACTCGTATGTAGTTACGCATCTACCGTGCTCTAGTGCCAAGCACACACGGAGCGTATACTTCTATCTTCCTCCTGCTTATGGTGTTCCGAGGAGACGATTCAAGAACCGTACATAATGTTGATAAGGTGGAACCTTCAGGGACCGGGGTTCATGGCTTCCAACTCAAGCTCGATCGACACACTACCCGAGTGTACCATCGATCCTCTGAGCTCGAGTTAACCTGCGTAGCCACCCAGAGTGCGACGCAGGCTGCACTCCAATTCACCCAGACTTACTATGTTCTCCATCATACCCCTGCTCTCCGCTTAGTAGTGGTAAACCCGCTGTCCCTCCACTTGATGCCATGATTCACTTCGAGCGGTGAAGACTACCGTCAGACTCGAACGATCATATGACTTGGTTCCTTCCAGGTTGACCTATACATCGTACCTCTGATTACCCCGTCGAGTAATCGAACCCGGTCAACAGTCAAACTGATGACCACCAGGCCTGGGTTTGGTACAGTGTAAGTCACACCAAGGAACGCACCTCCCATCAGGGGTGTGGATGGCCTGCAGGAGTGACACGCTAATGCAACGCCAGCCGGGTAACCCAGTACACCGTGGTTTTGGATCACTGCATATGGACCCTCACACATTGGTGCGCCAAAGCACCACGCAACTGGTTAGTCCATCAGACGTGGCTCCTCAGGGTTTAGGACCGTTTTACCCTAAGCAGAAACACGGCTTAGTGTACCAGTGTCTGCTCACTGATCTGTACACCGTGTTAGTTCCGTTCAGCCACAGACACTGTGCCTGGTGATGACCATGGTGAAGACATCCCATGAACTGTCATCGCCAACAGCTTAACATGATGAGGCGACCAACCTGATCATAGCTGCAAACTTATTTAGGTTATACGGGACCAATCCACTTAGTCTTCAACTCAGTGGACTACCATATAACCATGGCTCTCTGTTCTCTAAAGAACACGTAACTATGTTACGCACCTATATGCATCTCATATATTAATAACTATCAATCTTTATTAGACCAAAACATAAAGTTTTACAAGCTTAGAACACATCAATCCTAACATAAATTGTAAGGGATGATGATGAAAATGGGTATCATGGCAATGATGGCACAACCACTTGTATCCCAATGGTTGACGCCACGGTTTCCTCCCTGGGCGGTAACAAGATCGAATTACAGGCTTGTCTGACGTATAAATAAAGTGGTGTACCTGTGGGAAAAAACAAGGCTCGGTCTTTGGCGAGGAAAAAAATATTTTGCACTCCTGCAGTTTGCGGGCTTCGAACCGTGGTCTCGATCTCTAGTGCAATGGTACTTATAGGCATCGCTCTAACCAGAACAAGTATTCCTCTTCAAAAGAAAAAAGGATGATGATGGCGGATTTCCCTAGGGATGGGGATAGGCCGCTCTCTAGGGTCTTAGCGAAGGAGGGGGGCCTTGGCACTGGATGGATGTGGATGATTAGGGAGGGGGGGGGGGGGAGAATTCTCGTGGTCGGGCATCAAATAGTTGAAGGGGCTGAAATGGTGAAACATCTCTCTCTCTCTCTCTCTCTCTCTCTCTCTCTCTCTCTCTCTCTCTTTCTCTCTCTAGGTTTCCACTAATGGTCTTATAACAAAGGAAACCAAATGGAGCTCATACCACACCCATGGGCAGTGGCATGCTGCATTAAGTGACGGTGGGTGATGAGAAAGGGCGAAAGCACGGGGTGATCTTAGGATTTGGGTTTGGGTTAGGGTTAGATTCGGTTCGATTTGGAGCGACGACGGTGTTCAGTGGTTCGGCGGTGTTTTTGGTTCGGTGGTTCGGTGGTAATATGTAGGTTCAGCGGTGGCGGCGAGCAGGTTCGATGACGACGGTGAGGTGGTTCGATGGGATTCAAATGAAAATTTGAATTACAGTGAAGGACGATTTTGTCTACTGCATTTGTTTGGACTGCAGCTTAAAAGCATCTCCTTAAAATGAGTTTTCACCAACTCCCCCATGATTTTTTTGGATAAACTACACTTTGCCCCCATGAAATTTAGCTCAAAAACACTTAACCCCTTGTAGTTTTGTTCCTAATCGTTCCCTAAAATTTAAAATGTTAGCACAATACCCTTTTTGTCAACTAAGTAATTTCCTCTTTTGATTATTTTTATATGATCAAAACAGAATTAAAGGGGGTAAAATGTAGTTTTTTAAGTATATACGAGTTAAGTGTTTTTGAGGTAAACTTCAGGGGCAACATGTAATTTACCCAAAAATTAAAACCTAACATACTAAGAGTAAGGCTTGCAATTGGCCTGGGCCTTCTGCTCATGACTCAATGAAGCCCGAGTCAACGTCCCAAATTTTTTCTGTCCAATCCTGAGTCCTGACTCGTTTTATAAGTTGACTTTAATGTCTAAGCTCTAGCCCGTATTAGGGTAGGACCCGGACCAGGTCAAGGCATGGAAAACTTCCATCGATGACTCTTTTCAGTAGGATTGGATTGTATCTGGGTGGAGGTTATATACAACCCTCAGTTTGCTATAGACTGTCATTTTATCATTAAAATATATACCAATTAAACCCATGATTGTAGGCAGCTTCTGTGGGTAGAAAAATTATACTGGACTAGACCAGACCCACGTGGGCCCTCGCAACAGTCCATGTAGGCAGCCCAGGCCCATAGACCTACTCTATAGGGCCTGCAAATCAAGCCCCCCTTATTGGGCCCAGACAACGGCCCAGTAGGGGCCCATCGAGGAGGCCCAGGAACATTGTCACCTCATCACTATCACGTCATCACTGTCATATCAGCACAGGCTTCAGCTATAAAAAGACCCCTTTGGCATCCAGAGAAGGGGTTGATGGGTTGATTGGTGGATCATTCGATCAAAGGAGAAGGATTCCAGAGCTCATTTGTCCCTTTTTTTGTTTCTCTTCTAGTTGCTCCATGCAATCCCACTATACAAATCTTCTCTCGACTTATTGAGAGAACGCTCCCCCCTTTTTCATACATTATAGTGCAAATCAGGTGACACCTCTCACCCGAAGATGTAGATCTTAAGACCGAACCTCGACAACAACTCTCTGTGTCATCTCTCTCTTTAATCTCTAATCTCCATCTCCATGAATACAAATCATCCAATTCAATCAAGACTTGTGGGGCGAGGTTCATGATCTAGATGGCACGAAAATTTTCCCCACAGCTTCCATCTAAAATGAAAGTAACCCTGAAGTGAATTGAAAATGATATAAGGAATGAAAAGACCAAAATTCCCGCGTTTATAGGCCATCTCCTCCTCCTCCCCGTTCTTCCTCCTCCCTCCTCCTTTTTCTTTATATTTCCCCTTTTCTTTCCCCCCTTGTCCTCCATGAAATTGTAGCATAAAGTCATATCAGTCCGAATGCACCATATGTGCATTCTACACCTGGTAGAATACACTAAAGGAGCATCTGGCCACCAAGTCCAAATACCCTTTTTGTGTGTTCTATTAAGGGTGGCTGAATGCATAGAAGGTGCATTCAGACTGGTATGGCCGAATGCTATGATTTCAGGAAAGATGAGGGGGGAAATAGGAGGAGGAAGAAGAGGAGGAAAAAGAAGAAGGGAGGAGGAGGAGGAAGAAAAAGCAAAAGAAGGGGAGTAGGAGGCGGTGACAACGGGTTGGATGGACCAGCGGCGGGCTGTAAGCGATGGCGCGAGGCAGGCGACATGGGCACGATGAAGGAAAAAGATGAGGAGGAGGAGGAGGAAGAAGATAGGATAAAATCGTTCATACAGGTGGAGGTGCCCTAAAGCAGGTGGGATGTAAACAACAACCTGTAATAAGTTACGGGTTGTATACAGATGAAGACAGCCTAGAGCAAATCGAGGGATATATATAGCCCCACCCATTGTATATGCCATCAATCAAACTTGTTTTACATTTTTCCTCGTTCTAAACAACATAGTATTATTCACCTTTAAGTTATTTGATAAGTACATTTTTTGTGAAAATGATTACACTACTACTATTATAAAGTTAGGTCATACAATAATGAATAGCTAGCACACAAAATAATAAGGACCCACATACAATCTAGCAATCATGGAGAACTCTAGAAGACAGTCAACATGAGAAAGATCATGTTCAGTTGTCCAAGTGCGAGTAGCCAACTGGTTGCCCTCTCAAAAAAAATGAGAAAGTGTGCCCACTAAAAGTAACTAAGGAGCCACCAACAATCTTGGAGAATAGTTGATGAAGGCTAGGGATCACCTAAATGACTGAGGATTACCTGAAAATCCCCTTCGACCCATAAAGAATAACCAGGCCATCGATAGAAGATGAACCAAATGCCAAGCCATAGTCTACGCTCATTAGCCTAAAATGCTGACTGGCCAAGGAATAGGAAAACTCCAGAAAGAAGAACTAGCCACATTGATCTCAAACTACAAACACCGCACCAACATAAAAAGAAGAACAGGCATAAGACCCATCAATTTGAGTTTGAGTTCCCCTTTGACACAAAGATCTAACCCCTGTAATGTAGTCGACATTATTAACTATATTGGGCCCCACTTGGACTCCTCTCACAATGTACTATATGAATAAGGATCACATAATAGTGTGACCCCTCCTAGGTATGTGACTATATTTTGGAAAAATAGATGCTGGTTTTAAAGTTAACCCTTTGACATAAATATTACCCCCCTATAATATAGTCAACATTGTCAACTAGAGTGGGCCCCACTTGGACTCCTTTTATAATATACTATATGAATACTATATGAATAAGGATTCCATAATAGTGTGACCCCTTCTAGCTTTGTGACTCTTTATATTTTGGCCACACAGATGTCAATGTTAAAGTCATACCTTTTGACATATAAATGTACTTCTTATAATTAGTCAACCTTGTCAACTCGAGTGGGCCCAATATGCACTCCTCTCGTAATCTACTATATAAATAAAGATGGATCTATAGTGGGATCCCTTCAAGTTATGGGACTCTTTATATCTTTGCCACACAGATACGGGTGTTAAAGTCACCTCTCTCACACATAAATATATCGCCCTTTTATATAGTTGACATTATCAAATGCAGTGGGCCCTACTCGAAATCCTCTCGTAATCTACTGCATGAATAAAGATCCAACAATAATAGGACCCCTCTTAGCTATAGGACTCTTTATATTATGGCCACACAGATGCGAGTGTTAAGTCATCCTATTAACACATAGATACCCCTCCTATAATATAGGCGACCTTTTCAACCATAGTGGCCCACTTGGACTCATCAAGTCACACCTTTGACACATTGATGTACCCACCTATAATGTAGTTGACCTTGTTAGGTAGAGTGGGCCCAACTTGGACCATCTCTAAATCTACTACATGAAAAAGGATCCCATAATAATAGAATCCTTCCTAGCTATGGGATATTTAATAATATTTTAGCCACAAAGATGCGGGTATTAAAGTCACCCCTTTTGATATATAGATGTATCCCACTATAATATATTCGATATTTTCAAGTAGAGTGGGCCCCATTTGGACTCCTCTTATAATCTAATACATGAATAAGGATTTCACAATAGTAGGACCCCGCATAGCTATGAGACTCTTTATTTTTTGGACATACAAATATGGGTATTAAAGTTACCCCGTTTGACACATAGATGTACCCCCTATAATATAGTCGACCTTATCAATAAGAGTGGGATCCATATGGGCTCCTTTCTTAATCTACTACATAAATATTTATCCTTTATTAGTGTGGGCCATTCTATCTATGAGACTCTTTATCTTTTGGCCACACAGATGCGGTGTTACAGTCGCCACGTTGATACATAAATACCTCATATAATATAGTCGACGATGTCAACTGGATTGAGCCCCACTTGGACTTTTCTCCAAGTTCACTACATAAATATAGATCCCACTATAGTGGGATCCTTCCTAACTATGTGTCCCTTTGTATTTTTTTTCAAATAGATATGAGTGTTAAAGTCACCATTTGACATTTAGATATACTCTCCTGTAATATAGTCAACCTTCTCAACTGGAGTAGTCCTCATTTGGACTCCTTCATAATTTATAACATGTGTAAGGATCCTACAATAGTAGGACCCCTCCTAGCTATGGGACACTTTATATTTTGGGCACACAGATGCAGGTGTTAAAGTCACACATTTGACACATAGATATACCCCCCATAATATAGTTAACATTGTCAACTGGAGTGGGCCCCATTTGGATTTCTCTCATAATCTACTAAATGATTAAGGATCCCACAATAGTGGGACCCTTTCTAGCTATGGGACTCTATATATTTTGGTCTTACAGGTCGGGTGTTAAAGTTACCCCATTGACACATAGATATACCCCCTTATAATATAGTTGCCCTTGTCAACTGGAACGGGCCCTACTTTGACTCTTCTTGTAATTTACTAAACTAGGATCCCATAAGAGTTGGACGTCTCCTTGCAGTGGGACTATTTATATTTTTGCTACTGAGATGCAGGTGTTAAAGTTATCCCTTTGACACATAGATATACTCCCCTATATTGTAGTTGACCTTGTCAACTAGAGTGCCCTACTTGGACTCCTCTTGTAATCTACTATATGAATAAGGATCCAACATTAGTATAAACCCGCCTAGTTATAGGACTCTTTATATTTTGGCCACATATATGCGGGTCTTAAAGTCACCCTTTTGATACATAGATCTACCCTCTACAATGTAGGCGACTTTGTTGACCAGAGTGAGCCCCACATGGACTCCTCTCGTAATCTACTATATGAATATAGATTCCATAACAGTAGGATCTCTCCTAGCTATGAGACTATTTATATTTTGGTCACATATATGAGGGTGTTAAAGTCACCCTTTTTATACTTAGATGTATCCTTATATAATATAGTCAATCTGGTCAAATAGAGTGGGCCCTACTTGGACTTTTCTTGTATTCTGTAATGAATAAGGATCCTATAATAGTGGGACCTCTCCTAGCTATAGGACTCTTTATATTTTTGCAACACAGATGTGGGTGTTCAAGTCAACCCTTTGACACATTGATGTACCCCTCAATAATATAGTCGACCTTGTTAACTATAATGGCCCTACTTAGACCCTTTTGTAATTTACTACATGAATAAGGATCCCAGGATAATGGGACCCCTCCTAGCAATATGTTAAAGGTCTTTAACAATACAATATAGTAGTTTTATATTTTGTGGTAAGAATTATGCCCTTTGTGCTATATGCTTATGAGGAATACAACGAGGCTTTCTTCTATATGATGTGTACTTCAATTCATAACTAATAAAAAAAGAGAAATGATCAAACAAAGTCGCCCTATATGGTAAGATGATGCATTACAATCGTCCGATGGCAGAAAACCCGATAGTTGAAAATGATACTCATTTCAAGATTTAGCTTAGTTACTTTGACTTATCAATTAATAAGCTCATTAAAATTCTATATCTTAGGAATTCTAATAACCGTGCTAAAATAAATCCACTACACAAACCTAGTGGGGTGCCCAACAACGGGTAGATGTAAGGCACGGGTTAGATCGCACAATCCAAAGATTAGCGAAAGTTATATATAGTGATCACGAGTTATAACACTAAAGAGCACACAAGCATATATAAGGTAGAAACCCTTAATAAGGATAAAAATCACCCCCTGGTCGAAACCAGGCCTAGAGCCTTCAAACAAAGGGGTATAACTTCCCTTAGAAAATCAGGACAATGTTCCAAGCAAACTAGACGTGATAACACAGAGATTACCCCTTAGCCCCCTAGGTCCGCGACCCGCACCTTCGGTGAAGTAGAGGTGGCATTCTCACTTTATAGATCCTAAATAGAGCTGACTCTTGCACCTCTGTTATCATTCTTCTCCGCTTGTCCCTCTCTCTAAAAAGGCATCCCATAGCGAGCGGTGTCACGAACGATGCTCAACACAAAAGGTGTTACAGAACGCTTTTACAAGAGCCTTCCACACAGTGGTGGGAATGTTGGAATTGATGTGTTCTTAATTGTAAAAATCTTTTATTCAGAAAAATAATAGAGAGATTGTATTTAAATAAGAATTGTATTAGTGGTACATGATCATATCACGTGTTCTATGATAGAACAACAAGCCATGGTTTATATAGATCTGCTGAGAGGAAGGCTTAGTGAATTGGAAACATATAACCTAAATTGTTCATAGCTATGATAGGGTTCGTTCCCCTATCGTGAGAAGTTGTTGGAATGACAGAGCATAGAACCTTCATTATGGTCATTGTCAGGCACAATTACTGTGACCGAACAGAGCCAACATGGTGCATAGATCAGTGAGCAGACACTAGTGCAATAAGCCGTGTTTCTGCTTAGAGTAGTTGGTCCTAAACCCTGAAGAATCATGACCGGTGGGCTAACCAATTGTGTGATGCTTTGATCCACCAACGTGTGAGGGATCCATTTATGTGCGACCCAATACCATGGTGCGTTGGGTTACCCGATTGACGTCACATCGGTATGTCACATTGGCCCCTCCTAGCTATGAGACACTTTATATTTTTACTACATAGATACGGGTGTTAAAGTTACTCCTTTGACACATAAATGAACCCCTCTTTAATGTAGTCAATATTGTCAATTGAAGTGGGCCACACTTGGACCCCTCTCGCAATCTACGTTATGAATAAGGATCCTACAACAGTAAGGCTTACCAACTATGAGACTCTTTATATTTTGGCCATAGAGATGCGGGTGTTCAAGTCACTATTTTGACATATTGATGTTCCCCCTATAATATAGTCGACTTTGTTAACTAGAGTGGGCCCTACTTGGACCCCCTCATAATCTACTACACGAATAAGGATCCCATAATAGTAGGACCCCTTCTAGCTATTAGACACTTAATATTTTAGCCACACAGATGCAGGTGTTTAAGTCACCCTTTTAACACATAGATGTATCCCTTTATAATATTGTTGACTTTTTTAATTGGAGAGGGTCACACTTCTAATTTACTACATGAATAAGGATTCTACAATAGTGGGACCTCACATAGCTATGAGAATCTTTATATTTTGGTTACATGAATATGGGTGTTAATCCTATCCCTATGACACAAAGATATACCCCCATAAAACCATGTCAACTAGAGTGGGACTCACTTGAACTATTTTCATAATCTACTATATGAATAAGGATCCTACAATAGTGGACCCCTCCTAGTTATGTGAGTTTATATTTTGGTAACAAAGATATAGGTGTTAAAGTTACCCATTTGACATATAGATATACCTCCTATAATATAGTCGACCTTGTTAAATAAGTTGGCCCAACTTGAACTCCTCTCATAATCTAGTACATGAATAAGGATCCCACAATAGAGGGCCCCTCATAGTTATTTTGGCCACACAAATACGGGAGCTAAAGTCACCCCTTTAATACAAAGATGAACTATTTTATAATATAGTCGACCTTGTCAACTTAAGTGGGCCCTACTTGAACTCCTCTCGTAATCTACTATATTAATAAGAATCTCACAAAATGGGACCCCTCCAAGCTATACGATACTTTATATTTTGGCCATAGAGATACGAGGGTAAAAGTCACGCCTTTGATATACAGATGTACCACCAATAATATAATCGACTATATCAACTGGAATGGGCCCTACTTGAACTCCTATCGTAATCTACTGTAAAAATAAAGATTCTATTTATGAATTTTTATATTTTTTCGACATAGATATGTGTGTTAAAGTCACCCATTTGATACATTGATGTACCCGTCTAAATTATAGTTAATCTTGTCAATTGTAGTTAGCCCTACTTGGACTCCTCTCGTAATCTACTACAAGAATAAGAATTACATAAAAATAGAACCTCTTATAGTTACCTCTTTGACACATAAATATACTCCCTCTATAATATAGTTGACCTTGTCAACTGGAGTGGGCACTCCTACTATGGGACCCTCCTAGAATAAGGATCGTAGGGCCCTCATGGTATGAGACTTTTTATATTTTGGCCACACAGATGCGGGTGTTCAAGTCACTCCTTTGACACATAGATATCCCGCCTATAATTTAGCCGACCTTATTAACTAAAGTGGCCCCACTTGGACCCTCTCATAATCTACTATATTAATAAAGTTTCCATAATAGTGGGACTCCTCCAAGCTATGGGACACTTAATATTTTGACCACACAGATGTAGATATTAAAGTTACCCCTTTGACACAAAATGTATCCCTATATAAAATAGTTGACCTTTTTAACTTGAGTGGGATGCACTTCTAATTTACTATATGAATAAGGATCCCACAATAGTGGGACCCTACCTAGATATGAGACTCTTTATATTTTGGCCACATACAGGTGTTAATGTTATCCCTATAACACATAGATATACCCCCCATAATATAGTAGACTTATCGACTAGAGTGGGACCCACTTGGACTCCTTTCATAATCTACTATATAAATAAAAATCCCATAATAGTGGATCCCTTATATGTAACATCCGCCCCAAACATATAAGATTTTGTCCGCTTTGCCCGTGCCCGCACGAGAACTTCCCAGGGTGGTCACCCATCCTGGTACTACTCTCGCCCGAGCACGCTTAACTACGGAGTTCTTACGAATTCCGTAGCGGCGCACGGTTTTAAAACGCGTCTTCTATGTTTGGGAGGGGAATTATATAAGTAGCTCAGGATCTCCTTCTCTCCAGGCGATGTGGGGCTAACTCATGGCCTTGTACACCTCACCTCACCTCACCTCACCTCACCTCATCCATCTTGGCATTCCCGCCTCAGGAGTCTTGGCTCTTGGCTATTGGCCTATTGGATCTTGGTCGTCACAATCCACCCCCCTTAGGGCTACACATCCTCGTGTAGGGTTAGACCCCCCCATAGCGAGGAGAACCGGCTCTGATACCATTTTGTAACATCCGCCCCAAACATATAAGATTTTGTCCGCTTTGCCCGTGCCCGCACGAGAACTTCCCAGGGTGGTCACCCATCCTGGTACTACTCTCGCCCGAGCACGCTTAACTACGGAGTTCTTACGAATTCCGTAGCGGCGCACGGTTTTAAAACGCGTCTTCTATGTTTGGGAGGGGAATTATATAAGTAGCTCAGGATCTCCTTCTCTCCAGGCGATGTGGGGCTAACTCATGGCCTTGTACACCTCACCTCACCTCACCTCACCTCACCTCACCTCACCTCATCCATCTTGGCATTCCCGCCTCAGGAGTCTTGGCTCTTGGCTATTGGCCTATTGGATCTTGGTCGTCACATTATACCTATATGACTCGTTATATTTTGGCAACACAGATACGGGAGTTAAAATCACCCGTTTGACACATAAATATACCCCCTATAATATAGTTAACCTTGTCAAATATAATGGACCCACTCTGACCCCTCTCGTAATCTAGTACATGAATAAGGAACCTACAATAGTGGGGCCTCTCCTACCTATTTTGGCCATATTGATACAGATGGTAAAGTCACCCTTTTGACACAAAGATGTATCCTTTTATACTATATTCGACCTTGTCAACAGGAGTGCTCCACTTGGACTCCTTTTGTAATCTACTACATGAATAAGGATCCTACAATAGGGTGCGACCCTACAAGTTATGCGGAATTTTATATTTTGGCCACATAGATTTGGATGTTAAAGTTACCCTTTTTATATATAGATGTATCCCCTATAGTGTAGTCGACTTTGTCAACTAGAGTGGACCCCATATGGATTTCTCTCGTAATCTACTATAAAAATAAAGATCCTATTATATTGGGACCCCTTTGACACATAAATGAACTCCCCTATAATATTGTTGACCTTGTCAACGGGAGTGGGCCCTACTTGGACTCCTCTCGTAATCTACTATATGATTAAGGAACCTATAATAATGGGAACCCTCCTTGTTATAAAACTCTTTATATTTCGGTCACACAAATGTGGGTGTTAAAGTCACACCTTTGATACATAAATATACCCCCTTATAATGTAGTCGACCTTGTCAACTTGAGTAGGCCGTACTTTAACTCTTCTTGTAATCTACTATATTATTAAGACTTCAAAATTAGTAGGACCCCTTGTAGATATGAGACACTTTATATTTTGGCCACACTGATTCAGGTATTAAAGTCATCATTTTAACACAAAGTTGTACCCCCTTTGTCAACTAGAATGAGCCCTACTTGGACTCCTTTCGTAATCAACTACATGAATAAGGATCCCATAATAGTAGGACCCTTTCTAGCTATAAGACTCTTTATATTTTTGCCACATAAATATGTATGTTAAAGTCAACCCTTTGGATATAAATATACTCCCTAAAATATAGTCGACCTTTTAAACTAGAGTAGGCCCCACTCAGACTCCTCTTGTAATCAACTACATAGATAAAGGTTTTACAATAGTGAGATCCATCCAAGATATATGACTCTTTATATTTTTGCCACACAGATGTAAGTGTTAAAGTCATCATTTGACACATAGACATACTCCTCTTTAATTTAGTTGACCTTATCAACTGGAGTGTGCCCCAATTAGACTTCTTTTGTAATCGACTATATAAATAAAGATCCCACAATAATGAGATCCTACCAACTTATGAGACTCTTTATATTTTTGCTGCACAGATACGGGTGTTAAAGTCACCCCTTTGACATATAGATGTACCCTCCTTTAATATAGTCGACCTTCAACTAGAGTGGGTACCACTTAGACTCCTTTTATAATCTAGAACATCAATCAAGATCCCACAATAGTGGGACCCTTCCTAGTTTTGGGACTTTTTATATTTTGGTCATACATATACGGGTGTTAAAGTCACCCTTTGACATATAGATATACTCCCATATAATATAGTTGACCTTGTTAACTAGCATGGGCCCCAATTGGACTCCTCTCGTAATCTACTATATAAATAAGAATCCCACAATAGTAGGACCGAGCTTTGTGACTTTATATTTTAGCTACACATATGTGGGTGTTAAAGTCACCCTTTTGAGAGAAAGATGTACCCCCCTTTAATGTCGTTGACCTTGCTAACTAGAGTATGCCCCACTAGGACTCCTCTTGTATTCTATTATCAGAATAAGGATCCCACAATAGCATGGCTCCTCTTAACTATATGACTCTTTATATTTTATCCACATAGATGCGACAGTTAAAGTCACACCCTTTGATATATAGATGAACCCCCTATAATGTAGTCGACCATGTCAACTGGAGTGGTTCCTACATGGAGTCATCTCATAATCTACCATATAAATAAAGATCCCACTATAGTGAGACTCCTCATAGTTATAGGAATCTTTATATTTTTGCCACACATAAGCTACCCCTTTGATACATAGATGTACCCCCATTTTATATAGTCGACCTTGTCAATTGGAGTGGGCCCTATTCTGACTTCTTTCGTAATCTACTATATGAATAGGGATCTCATAATAGTAGGACTCCTTCTATGGGATAGTTTATATTTTGGCCACACAGATATGGTGTTCAAGTTACCCCTTTGACATATTAATATGTACCCCCCTTATAATGCAATATACCTTATTAACTAGAGTGAACCCTACTTGGACGCTCTCTTAACCTACTACATGAATAAGGATCCCACAATAGTGATACCCATTCTAGCTAAGGGATATTTAATATTTTGGCAACATAGATGCTCGTATTAAAGTCACCCATTTGACACATAGACATACCCCCTATAATATATTTGATATTTTCAACTGGAGTGGGCCCCGCTTGGACTCCTCTCATAATCTAATACATAAATAAAGTTTCCATAAAAGTGGCACCCTACCTAGCTAAGGAAATCTTTATATTTTGGCAAAATAGATGCGGGTGTTAAAGTTACCCCCTTTGATATATATATATGTACCCCCTATAATGTAGTCGACCATGTCAACAAGAGCGAGACCCATATAGATTTCTTTTGTAATCAACTATATAAATATGGATCCCTAAATAGTGGGGCCCCTCCTATCTGTGAGACCTTTTAACTTTTGACCATATAGATACTGGTGTTAAAGTCACCAATTTAACACATAGATATACCTCTATAATATAGTCAACCTTGTCAAAAGGATTGGGCCCCACTTGGACTCTACTCCTTATCCACAACATAAATAAAGATCCCACTCTAGTATAACCCCATCTAGCTATTAGTCTCTTTATATTTTGACCAAACTGATATGGTTGTTAAAGTTATCTTTTTGACATATAAATGTGTATCCTTATAATGTAGTTGACATTGTCAATTGGAGTGGACCTCACTTGGACTCATTTCGTAATATACTAAATAAATATGGACCCCACAATAGTGGGCCTCTCCTAACTATATGACTCTTTAAATTTTGGCAAAACAGATACAAGTGTTAAAGTCACCACTTTGACTTATAGATGTACCCTTATAATATAATCGATCTTGTCAACTATAGTGGGCCCCATTTGGATTCCTATCGTAATCTACTATATGAATAAGTATCCCACAATAGTGAAACCCCTTCCAAGTTATGAGACTATTTATATTTAGGCCGCATAGATAGGATGTTAAAGTTACTCTTTTGACACAAAGATATACCCGCTTTAATATAGTCGACCTTGCCAATTAGAGTGGGCCCCACTTGGACTCCTATCATAATCTACTATATGAATAGGGATCACATAATAGTAGGACCCCTCCTAGCTATGCTACTCTTTATATTTTAGCTAAACAGATTCAAGTATTAAAGTCAACCCTTTGACATATATATATGTACCCCCTATAATGTAGTCGACTTGTTAACTAGCGTGGTCCCCAAAGGGACTCCTCTCAAAATCTACTACAATAATAAAGATCCTACTATAGTTGAACCCAACTAGTTATGAGACACCTTTATATTTTTTCCATATATATATGGATATTAATGTACCTCTTTGATACATAGATATACCCCACCTTAATATAGTCGACCTTGGCAATTAGAGTGAGCCTCACTTGGACTCCTCTCGTAATCTACTATATAAATAAGGCTCCCACAATAGTAGGACCCTTCCTAGCTATAGGATAATTTGAATTTTGGCCATATAGATACAGGCGCTAAAGTTACCCCTTTGACATATAGATGTACTCCCCTATAATATAGTTGACATTGTTGATTGGAGTAGGACCCATTTGGAGTCCTCTCGTAGTCTACTACATGATTAAGGATCTCACAATAGTGGGAACCCTCCTAGTTATACAACTCTTTATATTTTGGTCACACAGATATGGGTGTCAAAGTCATCCCTTTAACACATAGATGTACCCCCTTGTAAAGTCACCCCTTTGATATATAGATATACCCCTAATAATATAATCAGCCTTGTAAACTGGACTGGTCCCCACTTAGACTCCTCTCGTAATCTACTACAGAAATAAAAATCCCATAATAGTGGTACCCATTTTAGCTATGGGACTCTTTATATTTTTGACACAAGATATGAGTTTTAAAGTTACCCCTTTGATATATAAATATACCCCCCTTTAATATAGTCGACTTCGCCAACTAGAGTGGCCCTCACTTGGACTCCTCTCATAATCTACTATATAAATGATGATCTTACAATAGTGGGACCCCTCCTAGCCATATGACATTTTATATTTTTGCCATACAGATACAGGTATTAAAAGAACCCCTTTGATACATTGATGTACTCCCTATACTGTAGTTGATCTTGTTAAATAGAGTGGCCACCTCTTGGACTCTCTCATAATATAATATATAAATAAGGATCCCATAATAGTAGGACTGCTTCTAACTATCAGAATCTTTATATTTTGGCCAAAAAGATGCTTGTATTAAAGTCACCCTTTTGATATATCAACTGGAGTGGGCCCCACTTGGACTCCTCTCGTAATCTACTATATGAATAAGGATCCTATAATAGTGTGACCATACCTAGTTATGTGACTCTTTATATTTTGGCCACATCGATATGAGTGATAAAGTTATCCCTTTGACACATACATATACCAATATATAATATAGTCAACCTTGTCAACTAGAGTGAACCCTAGATGGATTTTTTTTCATAATCTACTATATAAATAAGGATCCCACAATAGTGGGAACCCTCCTACTTATGAACCTCTTTATATTTTGGCCATAAAGATGCGGGTATTAATGTCACCCTTTTGACACATAGACATGCATGCCCTATATAATATAGTCGACCTTGTTAACTACAGTGGTCCCCACTTGGACTCCTCTCATAATCTACTACTTAAATAAGAATCCCATAATAGTGGGACTCCTCTTAGTTTTGGGACTCTTTATATCTTGGCCATACAGATGTGAGTATTAAAGTTACTCCTTTGATATATTACGTAACCCACTATAATGTAGTCGACCATGTCAACAAGAGTGATCCCCACTTGGACTCACGAATAAGGATCCCATAATTATTGGACCCCTTCTAAATATAGGACTCTTTATATTTTACCTATACAAATATAGATGATAAAGTCACTCATTTAACACATAGATGTAACCCCTATAATATAGTTGATATTATAAACTAGAGTGGGCCCCACCTTGACTCCTCTCTTAATTGACTATTAATAAGGACCCCATAATAGTGGGAGCCCTCTTAGCTATAGAACTCTTTCTATTTTTCCCAAACAAATATAGGTATTAAAGTTATTTCTTTGACACAAAGATGTACCCCCCCTATAATATAGTCGACCTTGTCAGCTGGAGTGGGCCCAACTTGGTTTTATATCGTAATCTACTATATGAATAAGGATTCCATAATAGTCGGATCCCTCTTATCTATGAGGCTCTTTATATTTTTTCCACACAGATATAGGTGTTAAAGTCACCACTTTGACATATAGATATGCCTCCTATAATGCAATCGACCTTATCAATTATAGTGGGCCTCACTTCGATTCTATTCTTAATCTACTATAAAAATAAAGATCCCATAATAGTGAAATCTATCCTAGCTATAAGACTCTTTATATTTTTACCACAAAGATGTAGGTGTTAAAATTACCCCTTTGATATATAGATGTACCCCCTTTAATGTAGTAACCTTGTCAACTGGAGTGGGCCAACTTGGACTCCTCTCATAATATACTATAGACATGAGGATCCTACAAAAGTAGGGCCTTCCTAGTTTTGGACTCTTTATATTTTGGCTATAGAGATGCGAGTGTCCAAGTCACCCCTTTGATAACTTGTTAATTTGAGTGGACCCTACTTGGACCACTCGTAATCTACTACATAAATAAGGATCATATAATAGTGGGATCCCTCATGGCTATATGGAACTTAATATTTTGACCACACAGATACGATGATTATTGTCACCCTATTGACACGTAGATATACCCCCCTATAATATAGTTGATCTTGTCAACTGGAGTGGATACCACTGAGGCTCTTCTTCTAATCTACTATATGAATAAGGATCCCATAATAATGGGATCCCACCTAGCTATATAACTCTTTATATTTTTACCACACAGATGCGGGTGTTAAATTATACTTTGATACATATATGAGCCCCCTTTTAATATAGTCGACCTTATCAACTAGAGTGCGACCCACTTGAACTCCTTTCGTAATCTACCATATGAATAAAGATCTTACAATAGTGAACCCGACCTAGCTATGTGACTCTATTTTTTAGCCTCACAGATACGAGTGTTAAAGTTATCCCTTTGACACAAAGATGTATCCTCTATAATATAGTCGACCTTGTACAGTGGGCCCCATTTGAACTACTCTTGTATTCTATTATATAAAAAAGGATACCATAAAAGGATGAATCTTTATATTTTGGCCACAATATTATGGGTGTTAAAGTCACTTCTTTGATATATAAATGTACCCCTTATAATATAGTCGACTTTGTAAACTGAAGTGGGATCCACTTAGACTCATCTCGTAAACTACAACATAAATAGAGATCCCATTATAGTGGGACTTCTCCTAGTCATAGGACTCTTTATATTTCTTCCACACAAATATAGGTAGTAAAGTCATATTTTGAACATATTAATATACCTTTATTTTATATAGTCGGTCTTGCCAACTAGAATGGGCCCTACTTGGACTTCTCTCATAATCTACTATATGATTAAGGATCCTACAATAGTTGGATCCCACCTAGCTACATGACTCTTTATATTTTTACCATACAAATACAGGTATTAAAGTTACTCATTTGACACATAGATATCCCCCCATATAATATAGTCAATCTTGTTAACTAGAGTGGGCCCCACTTGGACTATTTTTGTTATCTACTATATGAATAAGGATCCTACAATAGTGGTTCCCCTCTTAGCTATAAGACTTTTTATATTTTGGTCCTATAGATACGTGTGTTAAAGTCACCCCTATGATACAGATGTACCCCCCTATAATATAGTCGTCCTTGTCAACTAGAGTGGGACCCACTTGGATACCTATCATAATTTACTATATAGAAAAAGATCCTATAATAGTAGGACACCTTCTAGCTATGAGACTCTTTATATTTTGGCCACACAGATATGAGTGTTAAAGTCACTCCTTTGACACAAAGATGTACCTCCCTATAATATAGTCAACCTTATTAACTTGAGTGTGCCCCACTTGGACTCCTCTCGTAATCTACTATATAAAAAGAAATCCATAATAGTGGTACATATCTTAGTTATGGGAATCTATTTTGGCCATATAGATGCGGGTATTAATATTACCTACTTGACTCAAAGATTTACCTCCATATAATACCGTCGACCATATCAACTGGAGTACGCCCTACTTGACTCTTCTTATATCTAATACATGAATAAAGATTCCTACAATAGTAGGACCCCACCTAGTTGTGTGATTCTTTATATTTTGGCCATACAGATGCGAGTATTAAAATTACTCCTTTGATCTATAGATGTACCCTCCAATTATATTATCGACCTTGTCAACTAGAGTGGTCCATACTTGGACTCCATTTGTAATCTACTATATAAATAAGGATCCTATAATAGTGGGACCCCTCTTAGCTATGAGACTCTTTAAATTTTGGCTACACAGATAAGGGTGTTAAAGAAACCTATTTGACACATAAATATACCGCTTATAATATAGTCTACCTTGCTAACTAAAGTGGGCCCCACGTTGATTCCTTTTGTAATCTACTATAATAATAAGGATCCCATAATACTTGAATCCCTCATCTCTACAAAACTCTTTATTTTTTACTACAAATACGCGAGTGTTAAAGTCACCCATTTAACACAAAGATGTACCCCCTATAATATAGTCCACTATTTCAACTAGAGTGGGCCTAGTATGGACTGCTCTTGTAACATACTATATGAATAAGATCCTACAATAGTGGGATCCCTCCTAGCAATGAGACACTACATATTTTTACTACATAGATATGGGTGTTTAATTTACTCCTTTGACACATAGATGTACCCCCTTTAATGTAGTCAACCTTGTCAACTGGATTGGACCATACTTGGACGCCTCTTATTATTTACTATACCAAAAAGGATTCTATAATAGTGGGGACCTCCTAGTATGGGACAATATATATTTTGGCCACACGGATGCAAGTAACCTCTTTGACACATTGACGTTCCCCCATATAATATAGTCGACCTTTTTAACTAGATTGGGCCCCAGTTGACTCTCTTGTAATCTACTACATGAATAAGGATCCCATAATAGCGAGACCCCTCCTAGCTGTGGGACACTTAATATTTTTGCCATACAGATACAGGTGTTAAAGTCACTCTTTTGACATATTGATATAGCCCCTATAATATAGTTGACCTTGTCAACTTGAGTTGGCCACACTCCAAATCTACTATATGAATAATAATCCTAAAATAGTGGGACACTACCTAGCATTGAGACTCTTTATATTTAGGCCACACAAAATACGGGTGTTAAAGTTTCCCTTTTGACACATAGATGTACCACCTTAAAATATAGTTGATCTTGTCAACTATAATGGGACCCACTTGGACTCATTTTATAATCTACTATATGAATAAGGATCTCACAATATTGGACTCCTCCTAGCTATGTGCATCATTATATTTTGGTAACACAGATACGAGTGTTAAACTCGCCCCTTTGACACATAGATGTACACTCTATAATATAATCGACCTTTTTAATTATAATGGGCCATACTTGGACTCATCTTGTAATCTAAAAGATGAATAAGGATCCCACAATAGTCCAACCCCTTATAGTTTTTTTGGCCATACAGATGCCGATGCTAAAGTCACCTCTTTGATACAAAGATGTACCCTTCTATAATATAGTTGACCTTGTCAATTGGAGTGAGCTTTACTTGGACTGCTCTCATAAACTACTATATGAAGAAGGATCCTACAATAGTGGGACCCCTATAAACTATACGTTAATTTAAATTTTAGTCACACAGATACATGTATTAAAGTTACTCCTTTTACATATAGATGTACCCCCTATAATATAGTTGACCTAATCAACTTGAGTGGGGCCCACTTGGACTTCTCTCTTAATTTACTACAAAAATAATGATCCCAATATACCGGGATCCCTCCTAGCTATAGGACTTTATATTTTTTCTATACGGATACGGGTATTAAAGTCACCCCTTTGACACATTGATGTACCACCCCTTTATTGTAGTTGACCATGTCAACTATAGTGAGCCCCATTAGGACTTCTCTTGTAATCTACTACATGAGTAAAGATCCAACAGAAGTAGGACCCTTTTTACCTATGGGACTCTTTATATTTTGTCTACACAGAAGCGGGTGTTAAAGTTACCCCTTTGACACATAGATATATACCTCTATAATATAGTCGACCGTCTCAACTGAAGTGGGCTGTACTTGGACTCCTCTCGTAACCTACTACATAATTAAGTATCACACAATAGTCAGAACCTTCCTTGTTATGGAACTCTTTATGTTTTAGTCATATAGATAAGGGTGTTAAAGTAACCCTTTTGATATATAGAGATATCCCCTTATAATGTTGTCAACTTTGTCAATTGAAGTGGGCCCTACTTTGACTCCTTTCGTAATCTACTATATTAATAAGGATCCCACAATAGCGGGAGCCCTCCTATCAATGAGACTCTTTATAATTTGGCCATAGATATGCGGGTGTTAAACTCATCCCTTTAACACAAAGATGTAGCCCCCTTTAATATAATCGACTTTGTCAACTGGAGTGGGCCCCACTTGTACTTATCTCGTAAGCTAATACATAAATAAGAATCCCATAATAGTGCAAACTTTCCTAGTTATGATACTCTTTATATTTTTGCCACACAGATATGGGTATTAAAATCACCCCTTTGACTTATAATTGTACCCTCTATAATATAGTCGACCTTGTAAACTGGACTGGGTCCGACTCGAACTCCTCTCATAATTTTCGATATAAATAAATGTACTACAATAGTGGGGCTCTTTATATTTTTACCATACAGATGTTGAAGTTCACGTCACCCCTTTGATAAATAGATATAACATCTTTTAATTTAGTCGACCTTGTCAACTGAAGTGGGCCCCACTTGGACATCTATCGTAATCTACTATATAAATAAAGATCCCATAATAGTGGGACCCAACCTAGCTAAATGACTCTTTATATTTTTACGATATAGATACGGGTATTAAAGTCACATCTTTGACTCATAGATATACCCCCTTTAATATAGTCACCCTTGTCAACTAAAGTGGGCCCTGCTTGGACTCCGTTTATAATCTAGTACAGGAATCAAGATCCTATAATAGTAGCACCCCTCCTAGTTATAGGACTCTTTAAATTTTGGCGATAAAGATACGGGTGTTAAAGTCACCCATTTGAGATATACATGTACCCCTGTATACTGCAGTCGACCTTATTAACTAGAGTGGGCCCCACTTGGACTCTTCTCGTAATATACTATATGAATAAGAATCTAACAATAGTGGGACCTCTCCAAGCTTTGGGACTCTTTATATTTTGGCCACACAGATAGGGGTGTTTGAATCCCCCTTTTGACACAGTGATATACCTGCTATAATGTAGTCGGCCTTGCTAACAAGAGGGGGACCCACCTTGACTCTCGTAATCTACTACATGAATAAGAATTCCACAATAGTGGGATGCCTCCTAATTATTGGACTTTTTATATTTTGACATATACAGGTGTTAAAGTCACCCCTTTTACACACAGATGTACCCCTCTATAATATCGTCGACCTTGTCAGCTGAAGTGGGCCCCACTCATACTCTTCTTATACTCTATAATATGAATAAATATCCCATAATATAGGGACCCCACATATCTATTGGATTATTTATATTTTGGCCGCACACTTATGGGTGTTAAAGTTATCCCTTTGACATATAGATGTATCCCTCTATAATATAGTCGACATTATCAACTAGAGTAGCCCCAATTGGACCCTCTTGTAATCTACTACATAAATAAGGATCCCATAATAGTAGGACCCCACCTAGCTATGGGACACTTAATATTTTAGCCATACAGATGCGGCTGATAAAACCACGATTTTGACATATAGATATACCCCCTATAATATAGTTAACATTGTCAATTAGACTGGGACGCACTCCTAATCTACTACATGAATAATTACCCCACAATAGTGGCCGGGACAATAACTAGCTAAAAGACTCTTTATATTTATGCCACATAAATACGGGTGTTAAAGTTACCCCTTTGACATATGGATGTACCACCCTATAATATAGTCGACCTTGTCAACTAGATTGGGACCCACTTGGACATCTTTTGTAATCTACTATATGAATAAAGATTTCATAATAGTGGTGCCCTCCTAGCTATGTGACTCTTTATATTTTGGCAAAACAGATACCGGTGTTAAAGCCATTCCTTTGACACTTAGATGTACCCTGGTCTATAATGTAGTCAATCTTGTTAACTATAGTGGGCCCCACTTGGGCTCCTCTCATAATTTACTATATAAATAAGTATTCCATAATAGTGGAATACCTTCCAATCTATGAGACTCTTTATATTTTGGCCGCATAGATACAGTATTAAAGCTACCCCTTTGGCACAAAGATGTACACTCCTTTAATATAGTCGACCTTATCAACTGTAGTGGGCCCCACTTGGACTCATCTTTTAATCTACCATATAAATAGGGATCCCACAATAATGGGACCCCTCCTAGATATAGTACTCTTTATATTTTAGCCATACATATTCAGGTGTTAAAGTCACTTCTTTGACATATAGATATATACCCTTATAATATAGTCGACCTTATTAACTATGATGGGCCCCAGTTGGACTCCCCTCAAAATCTACTATAAAAATAAAGATCCCAGTATAGTTAGACCCCTCCTAGTTATGAGTGTCTTTATATTTTCCATACAGATACGGGTGTTAAGTCACCTCTTAGAAACATAAATGTGCCCCATTTTAATATAGTCGATCATGTCAATTGGAGTGAGCCCTACTTGTTCTGCTCTCGTAATATACTACATGAATAAGGATCCCACAATAGTAGGACCCCTCCTAGATGTAAGACACTTTATATTTTGCCACACAGATATAGGTGTTAAAGTCACCCCTTTGACATGTAGATATACTCCCCAATAAAATAGTCGACCTTGTCAACAGGAGTAGGACCCACTTGGATTCCTCTTATAATCTACTATATGATTAAGGATCCCATAATAGTGGGACCCCTCCTAATTATGGGACTCTTTATATGTTGGTCACATAGATGTAGGTGTTAAAGTCACTCATTTGACACAAAGATATTCCCCCTTATAATATAGTCGGCCTTCTCACCTGGAGTGGGCCCTACTTTAACTCCTCTTGTAATCTACTGCATTAATAAGGACCTCACAATAATAAGACCCCTTCTAGCTATAGAATACTATATTTTGGTCACACAGATGCAATTATTAAAGTCACCCATTTGGCACAAAGATATACCCCCCAATATTATCGTAGACTTTGTCAACTAGAGTGGGCCCCAGTTGGACTCCTCTCGTAGTCCACTACATGAATAAGAATCCCATAATAGTGGGACCCCTCCTAGCTATTATACTTTGTATGTTTTTGCCACACAGATATGGGTATTAAAGTCATCCCTTTGATATATAGATGAATCCCCTATAATGTTATCAACCTTGTAAACTAGAGTGGTCCCAACATAGACTCCTCTCGTAATCTACTACATAAATAAAGATCCCATAATAGTGGCATGCATCCTAACTATGGGACTCTTTATATTTTTGCTATACAGAAGATGGTGCTAAAGTCACACCTTTGAAATATAGATATATATGCCTTTAATATAGTCAACCTTGTCAACTAGAGTAGCCCCCACAGGGACTCCTCTCATAGTCTACTATTTGAATAAGGATCCTACAATAGTGGGACCCTTCCTAGCTATATGACACTTTATATTTTGGTCATACAAATATTGGTATTAAAATATCCCCTTTGATACATTGATAAAACCCTTTATAATATAGTTGATCAGTTAACTAGTAGAGTAGCCCCCTCGTTGACTATCTTGTAATTTACTATATAAATAAGGATCCCATAATAATAGGACCCCTCCTAACTATTGGATACTTTTTATTTTGGCCAAATAGATACTGGAGTTAAAGTCATCACTTTGATACATAGATAAAACTCCTATAATATAGTCGACCTTCTCAACTAGAGTGGGCCCATTTGGACTCCTCTCGTAATCTACTATATGAATAAGGATCCTATAATAGTGTGACTCTACCTATTTATGAGACTCTTTATATTTTGGCCAAACTGACATGAGTGTTAAAGTTACCCCTTTGACATATGTACCCACCTATAATTTAGTCGACCTTGTCAACTAGAGTGAGCTGCACTTGAACTCCTTTCATATTTTACTATATGAATAAAGATCCTACATTAATGAGACCCCTCTTAGTTATAGATCTCTTTACATTTTGACCACAGAGATATGGGTATTAATGTCATCCCTTTGACACATAGATTTGCCCCCATAAAATATAAAAGACCTAATTAAATACATTGGGCCCTACTCGGACTCCTCTTATAATCTACTACATGAATAAAAATCCTATAATAGTGGGACCCCATCAAGATTTAGGACTCTTTATATTTGGCCACATAGATGTTAAAGTTATCCCATTTGACACATATATGTATTCCCCTATCATATTATCGATCTTGTCAACTGGAGTGGGCATTCCTAATATGAGACCCTCCTAGAATGAGGATCCTACAATAGTAGGGCTCTCGTTATATAAGACTCTTTATATTTTGGCCACACAGATATGGGTGTTTTTTTTATTCATTCGACACATTGATATCCCCCTATAATATAGTCGACCTTGTTAATTAGAGTGAGCCCCACTTGTACCCTCTCATAATCTACTACATAAATAAGGTTCCCATAATAGCGAGACCCCTCCCAGCTATGGGACACTTAATATTTTACCCATACAGATACGGATGTTAAAGTCACCCCTTTGACACATAGATGTACCCCTTTATAATATAGTTGATATTTTCAACTGGAGTGAGCCGCATTTCTAATCTACTAAATAAATAGGGATCCCATAATAATGGGACCCCAATTAGCTATGAGATTCTTTATATTTTGGCCATACAAATACAGGTGTTAATGTTACCCCTATGACATATAGATATACCCCCGTATAATATAGCTAACCTTGTCAACTAGAGTGGGACCCACTTGGACTCCTTTTATAATATAGTATTTAAATAAGGATTATATAGTAATGGACCCCTTCTAGCTATGTGACTCTTAATATTTTGTCAAAACGGATATAAGAGTTAAAGTCACTCATTTGACACATAGATGTACCCCCTAAAATGTAGTCGATCTTGTCAACTACAATGGCCCCACTTGGACTCCTTTTTTAATCTAGTACAAAAATAAGGATCCCACAATAGTGGGGGCTTTTCTAGCTATTTTTTTCATAAAGATACAGGTGCAAAAGTCACCTCTTTGATACAAAGATATATATTTTATTATATAGTCAATATTGTCAACATAAGTGCCCCTCTTGGACTCCTCTTGTAATCTATTACATGAATAAGGATCCAACATTAGTGGAACCCCTCTAAGCTATATAATACTTTATATTTTGGTCGTACAGATACAGGTATTAAAGTTACCCCTTTTATATATAAATGTACCTTCTATAATATAGTCGACCTTGTCAATTGTAGTGGGCCTTACTTTGATTCCTCTCGTAATTTACTATATAAATAAAGATCCTACTATATTGGGACTTCTTTGATACAAACATGTACTGGCCTATAATATTATTGACCATGTCAAATAGAGTGGGCCCCACTTGGACTCCGCTCGTAATCTACTACATAATTAAGGATTCCACAATAGAGGAAACCCTTATACCTATAGGACTTTATATTTTTGTCACATAGATATGGGTATTAAAGTCATCCCTTTTATACATAGATATACCCTCTTATAATATAGTCTACCTTATCAACGGAATAGGCCCCACTTTGACTACTCTCGTGATCTATTATATTAATAAGGCTTTAATAATAGTGGGACCCCTTCTGGCTATGAGACTTTTTATATTTTAGCTATACTGATGCGGGTGTTAAAGTTATGCCTTTGACATAAAGTTGTACCCCCCTATAATATAGTCAATTGGAGTAGACCCCAAATGGAATCCTTTCGTAATTTACTACGTGAATAAAGATCCCACAATAGTGGGATCCCTTCTAACTATGAAGCTCTTCAAATTGTTGCCATACAGATACATGTGCTAAAGTCACCCCTTTGATATATAAATATACCCCTATAATATAGTCCACCTTTTAGACTAGAGTGAGCCCCACTCAGGCTCTTCTCATAATATACTACATAGATAAAGGTACTACAATAGTAGGACCCATCCTAGATATAGGACACTTTATACTTTTGCCACACAGATGCCGGTATTAAAGTCACCCTTTTGATACATAGATGTACCCCTCTTTAATTTAATTGATCTTGTCAACTGGAATGGACCTAACTTGGACTTCTTTCATAATCGACTACGTAAATAAAGATCCTACAATAGTGGTACCCTACCAAGTTATGGGACTTTTTATATTTTTGCCCACAGATACAAGTGTTAAAGTCACTTCTTTGACATATATATATACCCCTCTTTAATATAGTCAACCTTGTCTACTAGAGTAGACACCATCTGGATACCTTTTATAATCAAGTACATGAATCATGATCCCATAATAGTGGGACCCCTTCTAGTTATAGGACTCTTTATATTTTGATCATACAGATACGGGTGTTAAAGTCACCCCTTTGAAATATAAATATACCCTCGTATAAAATAGTTGACCTTGTTAAGTAGAGTGGGCCCCAATTGGACTCCCCTCAAATTCTACTATATGAATAAGAATTCCCCAATACTAAGACCCATTCTAGCTTTAGGATTCTTTAAATATTAGCCATACAGATATGGGTATTAAAGTCACCCATTTGAGACAAAATTATACCCCTTTTTAATGTAACTGACTTTGCTAACTAGAGTATGACCCCCCTTCGACTCCTCTCATAATCTATTATACTATAATAGTATGACTCTTCTTTACTATACGACTCTTTATATTTTGGCCACATAGATATGGGTGTTAAAGTCACACCCTTTGACATATAGATAATCCCCTATAATATAATTGACCTTATCAACTGGAGTGGGCTCCACTTGGACTCCTCTCGTAATCTACTACATAAATAAAGATTCCACTATACTTGGACTCCTTCTAGCTATGAAACTCTTTATACTTTTATCATACATATATGGGTGTTAAAGTCACCCCTTTGATACATAGATGTACCTTACTTTAATATAGTTGACTTTGTCAACTAGAATGGGCCCACGTCTGACTTTTCTTATAATCTATATATGAATAGGGATCCCATAATAGTAGAACCCCTCTTAGTTATAGAACTCTTTTTATAATCTTTTATATATAAGGATCCTATAATTGTGGCCGAGACTTGTCCTTTCTATTGGACAGTTTATATTTTGGCCACACAAATATAGGTATTCAAGTTACCCCTTTGATATATTAATGTCCCTGCTATAATATAATGGACCTTGTTAACTAGAGTGGGACCCACTTGGATCCTATGCTAATTTACTACATGAATGAGGATCCCATAATAGTAGGACCCTTCCTAGCTATGGGATATTTAAAATTTTGGCTATACAAATATAGGTGTTAAAGTCACCCCTTTAACACATAGATGTACCCCCTATAATGTATTCGACCTTTGCAACTGGAGTGGGCCCTGCTTGGACTCCTCTCATAATCTAATACATAAATAAGGCTTCCATAAAAGTGGCACCCCACCTATCTATGGGAATCTTTATATTTTGGCTACATAAATACGGGTGTTAAAATTACTCCATTAGAAATATAGATGTACCACCCTATAATGTAATCGACATTGTCAACTAGAGTGGGACCCATATGGACTCCTTATGTAATCTACTACATAAATAAAGATCCCTCAATAGTAGGGCCACTCCTATCTATGGGACTCTTTATTTTCTAACCATATAGATACAGGTGTTAAAGTCACCATTTTGATACAAAGTTATACCCCCTATAATATAGCAACTGGATTGGTCCCCACCTGGACTCCTCTTATTACATAAATAAAGATCCCACTATAGTGGGACCCTTGCTAGCTATGAGACTCTTTATATTTTTTTGCCATACTTACGAGTTTAAGGTCACTATTTGTTACATAGATGAACCCTTTTTTAAGATAGTCGACCATGTTAACTAGAGTGGGCCCATAATATGAATAAAGATCCCATAATAGTAGGATCCCTCCTCGCTATATAACTCTTTATATTTTGGCCATATAGATATAGGTGTTAAAGTCACCCCTTTGATACATAAATATACCCCCTATAAAATAGTCAACCATGTCAACTAGAGTGGGCCCCATTTGGACTTCTCTCTTAATCTATTACATGATTACGGATACCACAGTAGTGGGACCCCTCCTAGCTATAGGATTCTTATATTCAGGTGCTAGTGTTAAAGTCACCTCTTTGATACATAGGTGTACCCCCTTATAATATAGTCGACCTTGTCAACTGGAGTGGGCCCTATTTTGACTCCTCTTGTAATTTACTAAATAAGGAAGCCACAATAGTGGGACTTTTAACTATGAGACTCTTTGTATTTTGGCCAGTTAGATGCAGGTGTAAATTCATCCCTTTGACACATAGATATACTCCATTATAATATAGTCGACTATATCAACTAGAATGGACCCTATTGGGACTCCTCTCCTAATTTACTATATGAATAAGGATCCCATAATAGTATGAACCTTCTATCCTATGAGACTCTTTATATTTTGGCCATACTGATATGGTTGTTAAAATCACCCCTTTAATGCATAGATGTACCCCCTATAATATAGATGATTTTATCAACTACAGTGGCCCTACTTGGACTCTTCTCATACTCTAGTACATTAATATGGATCCCATAATAATAGAACCCCTTCTAGCTGTGGGACTCTTTATATTTTTGCTATATAGATATAGATGTTAAAGTTGCACATTTGACACATAGATATACTTAATATAATGTAGTTGATCTCGTAAACTAAAGTATGCCTTGGACTCCTCTTGTTTTCTAGTACATGAATAAGGATCCCACAATAGTGGGACCCCTCCTAGCTATAGGACTCTTTATATTTTTGGCCACACAGATACGAGTATCAAAGTTACCCCTTTGATAAAAAGATGTACGCCCTAAAATATAGTCAATCTTGTTATCTAGAGTAGGTTTACTTGGACTCCTCTCGTAACATACTATATAAATAATGATCCCACATTAATGGGACCCCTTCTAGCTATGGACTCTTCATCATTTGGCCACACAGATACATCTGTTAAAGTCACCCCTTAGACATATAGATGTACCCTCTATAATATAGTCGGCATTGTCAACTAGAGTAGGCCCTATTTGAACTTATCTCTAATCTAATATATAAGCAAATTTCCCACAATAGTGAGACCCGTCATTGATATATGACAATTTATATTTTGGCCATACAGATACGGGTGTTAAAGTCACCCCTTTGACATATTAATGTACCTTTTTTATACCGTAGTCGACCTAGTTAACTAGAGTGGCCTTCCTTGGACCCTCTTGTAATCTACTATATGAATATGGGTCCCAGAATAGTGGGACTACTCCTTACTATAGTACTCTTTATATTTTGGTTACACTGATATGAGTATTAAAGTCACTATTTTGATATATAAATATACCCCATATAATATAGTTGACCTTGTCAACTGGAGTGGGCCCCACTTGGACTATTACCGTAATCTAGTATATGAATAAGGATCCCATATTAGTGGGACCCCATATAGCAATTGGACTCTTTATAATTTGTCTACACCGATCTGAATATTTAAGTTGCTTAATTGATACCTAAATATACCCTTTATAATATAGTCGACTTTGTCAACTAGAATAGGTTACACTTGGATTCATTTTGTAATCTACTATATGAATAAGGATCACACAGTAGGGGGATCCTTCCTAACTATGAAACTCTTTATATTTTGTCTACATAAATATAGGTATTAAAGTCACCCCAGTATCACATAGATGTACCCCCTATAACAGAGTCTACCTTGTCAAATTGAGTGTGACCTACTTGGAATCCTCTTGTAATCAAATATCTAAAAAAGGATCTCCCAATAGTAGAAACCCTCTTAGTAATGGGATTCTTTATATTTTGGTAATACAGATGCGGGTGTTAAATTCACCCCTTTGATATAAAGTTATACCCCTTATAATATAGTCGACCATGTTAACTAAAATATGTCCTACTTGGAATCCTCTCATAATCTACTATATGAATAAGAGTCCCATAATAGTGGAACCCTTCTCAGTTATGGGACTTTATATTTTGGCCACACAGATGTGGGTGTTAAAGTAACTTCTTTGACACATTACGTACCCTACTATGATATAGTCGGCCATGTCAATACGAGTGATCCCCACTATAATAAGGTCTTAACGATATATAGATGTACCCCCCTTTAATCTAATTGACTTTCTCAACTGGAGTGGACCCTATTTGGACTCCTTTCTTAATCTACTTCATGAATATAGATCCCATAATAGAGGAACCTACCTAGCTATGGGACACTTTATATTTTGGCCACATAGATACGGGTGCTAAAGTTACCATTTTGACACATAGATGTACCCACCTAAAATATAATCGACCTTGTACACTTGAGTAGGCCTTACTTGGACTCTTCTCATAATCTAGTACATGACTAAGGATCCCACAATAGTAGGACCTCTCCAAGCTATAGAACTATTTATATTTTGATCACACGGATGCGGGTATAAAAGTCGCCCTTTGATACAATAATGTACCCTGCTAAAATTTAGTCGACCTTGTCAACTAGAATAGACCTACTAGGACTCTTTTTGTGATGACCAAGATCTAATAAGCCAATAGGCAAGAGCCAAGACTCTTAAGGCTGTGATGCCAAGATAGCAGAGGTGAGGTCTCCAAGGCTATGAGTTAGCCCCACATTGCTTGGAAATAAAGTGATCCTAAGCTATTTATATAATTTCCCCTCTCAGATATAGAAAACATATTTTAAAACCATGAGCCGCTATGGATTTCGTAATAACTCCGTAGTTAAGTATACTTGAGCGAGAGTAGTACTATGATAGGTGACCCCCCTGGGAAGTCCTTGTATGGGCACGAACAAAATAGACAACATCTTATATGTTTGGGGCAAATGTTACAAAATGGTATCAGAGCTGATTCTCCTCGCACTGGGTGGGGGTCTAACTCTACACGTAGATGTGCAGACCTTAAGGGGGGTAAATTGTGACAACCAAGATCAAATATGCCAATAACCAAGAGCCAAGACTCTTGAGGCTATGATCCTAAGATGGGTGAAGTGAGGTATCCAAGCCCACGAGTTAGCCCCATATCGTTTGAAAAAAAAGGGATTCTGAGCTACTTATATAATTTTCCCTCCTAAACATAGAAGATGCATTTTAAAACCATGTGATTCTACAAATTTCGTAAGAACCCTATAGTTAAGAATGTTCGGGTGAGAGTAGTACCAGGATTGGTGACCCCCCTAAGAAAACTTCATACGGGCACGGTCAAGTGGACAATATCTTGTATATTAGGGGCGAATGTTACACCTCTTATAATATACTATATGAATAATGATCCCACAATAGTGGGACCCCTTCTAGCTGTATACTCTTTATATTTTGGCCAAAAAGTTATAAGTGTTAAAGTCACCCCTTTGATATATAGATGTACCCCTTATAATATAGTCGACCTTATCAACTGGAGTTGGCCCTACTTTGACTTCTTTCATAATTTAATATATAAGTAAATATTACACATAAGTAAATATAGTTGACCTTGTCAACTAGAGTAGACCTGATATTTTTATATTTTTACCAAACAGATATGGGTGTTAGTCACCCTTTGACACATAGATGTACCCCCTATAATATAGTTGACTTTGTCAACTTGAGTTGGTCTCACATGGACTTCTTTAGTAATCTACTATATGAATAAGGATCCAACAATAGTGGAACCCTTCCTGGCTATGAGACTTTTAATATCTTAGCCATACAGATGTGGGCAGTAAAGTTACACCATTGATATATTAATGTACCCCCTCTAATAATTTCAACCAAGTTAACTAAAGTGGACCCCACTTGGATCTTTCGTAATCAACTTTATGAATATGAATCCCATAATAGTTGGACCCCTCCTAACTATAAGAGTCTTTATATTTTGGGCACACAAATATGGGTATTAAAGTTACCATTTTGATATATAGAAGTCGACATTATCAATTAGAGTTGGCCCTACTTGGGCTACTATAGTAATCTAGTATATAAATAAGGATCTCATAATAGTAGGACCCTATCTAGCTATGAGAATCTTTATATTTTGGCTACACAGATACGGGTGTTAAAGTTACCTCTTCACACATAGATATACCACTTTATAATATAGTCGACCTGATCAACTAGAGTTGTCCCCACTTGGACTCCTTTTGTAATCTAATATACAATTAAGGATCCTACAATAGTAGAACCCTTACTAGAGATGAGACTCTTTATATTTTGACCAAAAAGATATGGGTGTTAAAGTCACCTATGCAGTACATAGATATACTACCTATAATGTATTGACATTGTAAAATTGAGTGGGCCCAACTTGGACTCCTCTCGTAATCTAGTACATGAAAAAGGATCCCACAATAGTGGGACCCCTTCTACCAATGTGACTTTCTATATTTTGGCCACACAGATGCTGGTGTTAAATTCACCACTTTAATAAAATAATATACCCCCTATAATATATTCAATCTTGTTAATTAGAGTGGGCCCCACTTAGACCCCTTTCATAATCTGCTACATGAATAGGAATCCCATAATAGTGGGACCCATTTTACATACATGACTATTTATATTTTTGCCACACAGATGTAAATATTAAAGTTACCCCTTTGATACATTACATAACCTACTATAATATAATAAACCTTGTCAGCAGTAGTAGTCTCCATATAGACTTCTTCGTAATCTACTACATGAATAAGGATTCCACAATAGCGGGACACCTCCTAGCTATGAGACTCTTTATATTTTCGATACACATATACAAATGCTAAAGTCATCCATTTGCAAATAGATGTATCCCGAAAATATAGTTAACCTTGCCAACTAGAGTGAGCCCCATATCGTCTACTAAAGTTATCCCTTTGATATAAAGATGTACCCCCCTATAATATAGTAAACCTTGTAGAATGAAGTGGACTCTACTTGAACTCATCTCGTAATCTACTATATGAATAAGGATTCCACAATAGTGGGACCCCTCTTACCTATGAGACTAATTATATTTTTACTACACAGATATTGGTGTTAAAGTTACCCCTTTGACATATAGATATTCCCCCTATAATGCAGTTGACCTTGTCAACTAGAGTAGGCCCCACTTAGACTCATCTTATAATCTATAACAAAAATAAAGATCTTATAATAGTGGGACCCATCATAGCAAAAGAACGTACTCTTTATATTTTTACCGCACAGATGGGTGTTAAAGGCACCCCTTTCACATATAGATATACCCTCCTTTAATGTAGTCGACCTTTTCAACTGGAGTGGGTTTCACTTGGACCTCTCTTATAATCTACTATATGAATGAGGATCGTACAACAGTAGGGCCTTCCTAGTATGGGACTATTTATATTTTAGCTATACAGATGCTGGTGTTCAAGTTACCATATTGACACATTGATGTTCCCCCTATAATGTTGTCGACCTTGTTAACTAGAGTGAACCTCACTTGGACCCTCTCGTAATCTACAGAATAAATATTTAATGGGACCCTTCCTTGCTATATCACACTTAATATCTTTGCCATATAGATATGGGTGTTAATGTTACTCCTTTGACATATATATATACCTTACTATAATGTAGTTGACCTTGTCACTAAGTGGGCCTTATTTGTTCTCCTCTCTTAATCTACTATATGAATAAAAATTCCATAATAGTAGGACCCCACCTAGCTATGGGACTATTTATATTTTTGCCACATAAATATGGGTGTTTAAGTTACCTCTTTGACACATAAATGTAGCCCCCTCTAATATATTCGATCTTGTCAACTAGAGTGCAACCCACTTGGACTTTCTTGTAATCTACTACATGAATAAGGATCCCACAATAGTAAACCCTTCCTTGCTATATGACTCTTTATATTTTGGCCATAAAGATACGGTTGTTAAAGTCTTCCTTCTGACACAAAGATGTACCCCCTATAATATAGTCGACCTTGTCAACTGCACTGAATCCCACTTAGACACTACTCGTAATCTACAACATGAATAAGGATCCTAGAATCATGGGACCCTTCTAGCTATAGGACTCTTTATATTTAGGCTACATTGATGCGGGTGTTAAAGCCATCCCTTTTACATAAAGATGTAGCCTCATATAATATAGTCGAACTTGTCAGCTGGAGTGTGCTCTAATAGGACTCATCTTGTAATCTATACATGACTAAGAATCCCACAATAGGGTGACTCTTTATATTTTGACCTCTTAGGTTCGGGTGGTAAAGTCACCCCTTTGATATATAAATATACCCCTTTTAATATTACTGATGTTATAAACTATAGTGAGTCCCATATGGACTTTTCTTATAATTTACAACATAAATAAAGATCCCACTATAGTAGGACCCCTCTTAGCCATGGGACTCTTTATGTTTCTTCCACAAATATATGGGTGTTAAAGTCACCCTTTTAACACATAGATATACCCCTTTTTATGTAATCGACCTTGTCAACTAGAGTGGGCCCTACTTGGACTCCTATTGTAATCTACTATATAATTAAAGATCCCATAATAGTTGGACCCTACTTAGTCATGGGACTCTATATTTTGGCAACACATATATGGGTGTTAAAGTTACCCTTTTGATACAAAGATGTACCTTCCTATAGTATAGTTGACCTTGTTAACTAGAGTGTGTTCCACTTGGACTCCTCTTGTAATATAATATATAAATAAGAATCCCATAATAATGTGATCTCTCTTAGTTATGAGAATGTATATTTTGGCCATATAGATGCGAGTGTTAAAGTCACCACATTGACATAAAGATTTACCCCCATATAATATCCTCGACCTTGCCAACTTGAGTGGGCCCCATATAGACTTTTCCCATACTATACTACATGAATTATTATCTCACAATAGTAGGACATTACCTAGCTATAAGACTCTTTATATTTTGGCTATATAGATACGAGTACAAATATTACCCCTTGACATAAAGATATACCCCCCTATAATGTAGTCGACATTGTCAATGGAAGTGATCCATACTTGGACTCTTTTCGTAATATACTACATGAATAAGAATCCGAGAATAGTGGGACCCCTCCTAGCTATGGGACATTTTATATTTTGGCCATACAAATATGGGTAATAAAGTAACTCATTTGATGCGAATATACCCCCGTATCATATAGTCAACCTTACTAACAAGAGTGGGCCCCATATTGTCTCATCTTGTAACCTACTACATTAATAAGGTTCCCACAAAAGTTAGGCCCCTCCTTGATATGAGACACTTTATATTTTTTCTACATAGATGCGGGTATTAAAGGTACTCATTTGGCACATAGAGGAACCCCCCTTTTAATGTAGTCAACATTGTCAACTAAGTGGGCCATACTTGGAACCCTCTCGTAATCCATGATATGAATGAGGATCCTACAAAAGTGAGGCTCTCCAAGTATGGGACTCTTTATATTTTGGTTATACAGATGTGGGTGATCAAGTCACTCTTTTGACATATTGATGTTCCCCCTATAATATAGTCGACCTTGTTAACTATAGTGGGCCCCACTTGTACCCCCTTCTAATCTACTATATAAATAAGGATCTCACAATAGTGGGACCCCTCCTAGCTATGGGACACTTAATATTTTAGCCACACAGATACAGGTGTTTAAGTCACCCCTTTGATACATAGATGTACCCCTCTATAATATTAACCTTTTCAACTAGAGAGGGTCGTACTTCTAATTTACTACATAAATAAGGATTCCATAATAAAGGGACCCCACCTAGCTATGAGACTCTTTATATTTTGGCTATATAAATATGGGTATTAATATTACCCCTATGGCACATAGATAAACCCTCTATAACCATGTTAACTAGAGTGAGACCCACTTGAACTGCTTTCATAATCTACTATATGAATAAGGATCCCACAATAGTGGACCCCTCCTAGTTATGTGACTTTATATTTTGGCAACAAAGATATAGGTGTTAAAGTCACTTATTTGACATATAGATGTACCTCCTATAATATAGTCAACCTTTTTAAATAAGTTAGCCCCACTTGAACTACTCTCATAATCTAGTACATAAATAAGGATTCCAAAATAGAGGACCCCTCATAATTATTTTGGCCATACAAATACGGTTGCTAAAGTCACCCCTTTAACACAAAGATATACCCTTTTATAATATAGTCAAACTTATCAACTTAAGTGGGCCCCACTTGAACTCCTCTCGTAATTTACTATATTAATAAGGATCCCACAATAGTGGGACCCCTCCAAAGCTATATGGTACTTTATATTTTGGTCACAGAGATACGAGGGTTAAAGTCACCCCTTTGACATACAGAGGTACCGCCAATAATATAATCGACCATGTCAACTGGAATAGGCCCCACTTGAACTCCTATCGTAATCTACTATAAAAATAAAGATCCTACTATATTGGGACCCCTTTTAGCTTTGTAAATTTTTATATTTTTTCCATATAGATACGTGTGTTAAAGTCACCCCTTTGATATATTGATGTACCCGCCTAAAATGTAGTCGACCTTGTCAATTGTAGTTTTAGCACAGCCTTCCACCCTCAGACAGATGGCCAGTCCGAGAGGATGATTCAGATTCTGGAGGATATATTGCAGGCATGTTCTGTGGATTTTGGAGGCAGTTGGGAGGAGCATCTACCACTTGTGGAGTTCGCCTACAACAATAGCCACCAAGCCAGCATCGGCATGGCCCCATATGAGGCCTTGTACGGGAGACCGTGTCGGTCTCCTCTTTATTGGGCAGAGGTAGGAGAGCGGAGCATTTTGGGACCGGAGCTCGTACAAGAGACGACGGAGAAGATCCAGCTGATCAGGGAGCGACTTCGAGTAGCGCAGAGTCGACAGAAGAGCTATGCTGATGTGCATCGGTGCCCGCTCGGGTTCATCATTGGAGACCATGTCTTCTTGAAGGTTTCCCCTCGTCCAGGCATCACGAGGTTTAGGAAGAAAGGGAAGTTGGCTCCGAGATTTATCGGTCCCTTCGAGATCTTGGAGAGAGTTGGTGAGGTAGCATATCGGCTGGTGCTGCCTCCACAGCTCTCTAGTGTCCATGGTGTATTCCATGTATCGATGCTTCGGAGGTACGAGCCGGACCCGTCCCACGTGTTGGATTGGCAGGACCTGGGCCTCAGCTCAGATGCATCCTACGAGGAGCGACCGATCAGGATTCTGGCTAGTGAGGATCGAGTGCTTCGCACGAAGACCATCCCTATGGTGAAAGTTCAGTGGCAGCACTGCAGAGAGGAGGAAGCTACTTGGGAGCTTGAGTCCGTGATGCGATCCCTGTACCCATTTTTGTTTGATGACTAGTGTTATTTAATTTTCTGGACGAAAATTCTATTAAGGTGGGTAGGGTGTAATGACCAAAAAAAACTAAACAAAAACTAAAAAAAAAACCACCCAACTCTCTCACCCTCTCACCTAACCTGTACCTAACCCACTACCCAAACCCACCCGTGGCCCTCTCTTCTTCTCTCTCTCATCTTTCTTCTCTCTCTCTCTCTCTCTCTCTCTTCTCCCCCATCTCTCCGACCCGGCTCCTTCCCCAAACCCGATGCCGATCCGACCCGGCCCCCCAAACCCGATGCTGTGCAGCCGGCCGTCGCCCCCATGCCCTGTTCCCCTGATCTCCGCTACCATTCTCCCCCATCTCACGCCATCGACCCTCACCGCCCCATCTCCTGTCAACTCTGATCTCCCCCTCACCCCAGATTCCTGAAAACCCGGTCCCAAATCTGTCGACCACCAGTCGTCGCCCCTCCTCTCCCTTTAAAAATCCCAGGCCCTCTTTCCCTTCCCTCCTTCAGCCCAACCCCCTCAACCCCTTCTCTGAGCCCTCTCCTTCCACCCTCCGATCTCTCTCTTTTCCTCTTTTAATCTCTCTCTTCCTCTTGCTGTGTGTGTCGCACGCGGCAGCCGGGGTGCAGCCGGCCGGAGGAGAGTCACCAGGCGGAGCTTGGAGGGAGGAGCCCCCAACAGGAGCTAAGGCCAGGTCAGCCCTGCTCTCCTTCCCCCTTTTTTGCTTGTGTGTGTATGTATTATGGGTTGACCAACCACCGCCACCCCCGTTCGCCTCATGCCACGACCATGGCCGCCGGCAAGGTGACTGGTAGCTGTGCAGCCGGCGACGACTGACCACCTTGGCCAGTCACCACCAACCACCCAACCATCAACCGACCAGTCAGATTTTGCATCCTTTTCGCCATTGTCATGGTTACCGATGGTTTGCTGTCGACGACCAAGCAGCAGATGGCTCCCGACCAAGCTAGGCCCCACCAAACCCCCTACATTGACTGATTCCTCCAAGTACGATTGATTGCAACAGCACTCCCTCTCTTGTGCCCTATGGTGTTGTGGGTCGACGATCAAGTAAATTGTAGCAGATTCGATGGCCGATCAATCAGGCGATAGCTAGCCCTTGAGCCTCGTGATGCACGATCGGACAAATCATTTTTTGCTATGGTTGATTGTAGCCGTTAACCCTCTTTTTATACTGGAACGGTTTCAACCATATCAGGCCATGTAGTCAAACCTCGAGACCACCCGACCTTATCAATAGTGGTCATCCGAACCCTATCTCTAGCAGTGAGTGGAGTTATGCCTTGTGCACTATAGTGCATATCTCGGAACCTCATGTGGAATTAGCAAATCGGAACCTTCGTGATCGTGTTTACCTGATGTTGACAATACCGTGAACTCGGGAAATTATTCTCTTGTGATAATATGGATGCGGGTCCAACCGATTTGTGTATTCGTTTGCGCACGAGATCGACCCCGTGGCGGCAACAATTGCATAAGGTGGGCCACCGGTGCGATTCCCTTGTGAGTCCCTTATTTAAGGGACCGAACCAATTAAATCCGTATTTAGCTCGAAGTTATCTCGGACGAATGACGAATCGAACCCACAACCTTGTCTATAACGGACCCTAGCGATGCACGCCTTGGTGGTGATGCGGAAGCTCCATCGGAGCATGATAGCATGCTACGGTCAACAACCTACGCAAGTCCGACCGTTTAATCGGATCAGTGCAAGTAGACCCTAGTACGACCGTTGGTATCGGCAACATCCACTATTTGAGATGGTGCCATTGGGGCATCGTTTTGCGTATGGGTAGACCGGTGTCTGATGACGCTACCCTTGGCTCATCGGTTTGCATGCCAGTAGACTGACATCCGATGACGCATAAATTCTTGACTTGGCCAATCAGGGTCTAAGCCAATAGTATTTTAGTAGCATTTAATAACCATGGGCTGCTGGTATATTTGGCAGTTAGTGGGCACGTGGACCGAGTCGAAGGCGGAGCAGAGGGCACTTAGCAGCATCAGCTCGAGCACACTTTCCAGGTGACACTGCACGCTGTTTAGCTAATTAATTATGCTATTATAGAAATTAAGGGTAGGTGTCTATAACACTGCATGCAGGTCCCGCCGGACATCGTCGCATGTGGTCGAGTGGACCCCGCCTTGCATGCGGAGTCACGAGTCCGGCGACGCATGCTTAATAATATAATTTAATAATAAATTTTCTGATTGCTTGGACACCGTAAGTAGGAATTCCCTTCATGTTAGAAATTAATAATTAAAATATAATTATCGGGCTCACTCTCCTGGATGGAGTGTGGAGACCTGGGCACACGGGAATACGTGCGAGAGTAAATTCTTTATAGTTATTGTGATATATGGGTTGTGAGCGCGATGCGAATCCCGGGGTAAAACATCAAAATCACTTTATTATTATAATTGTGTGATATTCTATCCTGTGGAAAGATTCGGACCCCGTGCGTGCAAGGGCCGTGAACCACCCTGCGCGCACAGCCGAAGATCAGTAGGTTAGGGGGTCACGGGCAGGGATTGTGGTAAAGCCAATAGGTGGTGCCCTCGAAGAGGGATTGGCCTAGCAATCCTGTCCCGGGGTAGTTAAAGCCCCCAAGGAAAGAAAGTTGGGCGGTAGAGCTCCACCGTAAAAGATGGGAAACCCCTTATGATCATATGGGTGACTTTGCGCATGGTGTCGGAGTATGCGTGGCGAGAGAGTTGGCCCTCTACATCGAAATAAAAGGCCCTATAGTAATGCCCGACCGGGGGCAGGATGAACAAAATATCCGGGGTTCACATTGTGTGTGTTTAATTTTATTAATTCTAAAATAGTACTCTTGATAACTTAGTGATAGTAGGAATTGTATGCAAATGTAGAAACTGCATGGACACTTAGGGCGTAATTCAAAACGTAGTTGAACAATTAGGATAATCAGTAAACTGTTTATAAAATATGGGCGTCATTAATTACCTAAGCAGTTAGCTTGTCACTAGCCATTTATTTGGCTAATCTCCCAATTCATTTTGGGGGCTACTCATTCCCACGAGTAGGCTCTTCTGTAGGTTCAGAGACTCAAGGGTAGCCGCAGCACGAGGCCAGCGGCGGAGTTAGGACGGTTGCAGAGTTTAGATTTCAGTATGTAATGTAGCAGTACTGTTTCTTTCTGGCATTGTAAATGAACTAAGTTTGGCTTAGTGTATATTATTAATGGCAATGATACAGCTGTGTTCTTTTTGGGTAGGCCTCTCCTCAAGGCCCCAAGCCTAGGGTAGCTCACTATGAAAAATATAAGATATAAAATGACCTAATTGACTAGCCCCATAGATAGGACCTTTAAACCAGTGCCCGTGTGCTAGAGAGCGGGCGAGGCTACTCGGCTCACCGTCAGAGGCTTGAGCCTCGTGCTCCCTTAAGAGGGACTTCTGTCAGCATATGGGGCACCAGTAGGCCGCGCATGCTGAGAGGATAGCCCGGTTCAGGATCGAGTGTGATAATCTCTCTGTCGATAAAATTGTATCTCTATACTTTCTTTGAAAATAAAAATATTTTTGTAAGTGTTAAAATATTCCTTGAGAACGTGGAAGCCCCGCGAGAAACCCTAATTGGAGTAGACAGTTGACCAAACCCTAAATCCCTTGGTTTTTCTTAATTCACATCCCAGGGATCGGTACCAGATTTCTGGGGCGTGACAACACGAATAAGAATCATATAAAAATAGAACCTCTCATAGTTATGTGACTCTTTATATTTTGGCCACAAAGATACAAATATTAAAGTTACCGCTTTGACACATAGATCTACTCCCCTATAGTATAGTCAACCTTGTCAACTGGAATGGGTACTCCTACTATGGGACCCTTTCTAGCTATAAGATTTTTTATATTTTTGCCACATAAATATATGTGTTAAAGTTAACCATTTGGATATAAATATAATCCCTAGAATATAGTCTACCTTTTAAACTAGAGTAGGCCCCACTCAGACTCCTCTTGTAATCAACTACATAGATAAAGGTTTTACAATAGTGGGATCCATCCAAGATATATGACTCTTTATATTTTTACCACACAGATGTAGGTGTTAAAGTCACCCTTTGACACATAGACATATTCCTCTTTAGTTTAGTTGACCTTGTCAACTAGAGTGTGCCCCACTTGGACTTATTTCTTAATCGACTATATAAATAAAGATCCCACAATAGTGGGATCCTACCAAGCTATGAGACTCTTTATATTTTTGCTGCACAGATACGGGTGTTAAAGTCACCCATTTGACATATAGATGTACCCTCCTTTAATGTAGTCAACCTTCGACTAGAGTGGGTACCACTTGGACTCCTTTTATAATCTAGAACATCAATCACGATCCCACAATAGTGGGACTCTTTCTAGTTTTAGGACTTTTTATATTTTGTTCATACAGATGCTGGTATTAAGTCACCCTTTGACACATAGATATACCCCCATATAATGTAGTGGACCTTATTAACTAGCATGGGCCCCAATTAGACTCCTCTCGTAATCTACTATATAAATAAGAATCCTATAATAGCGGGACCCTCTGAGCTTTGTGATTTTATATTTTAGCCACACAGATGTAGGTATTAAAATCACCCTTTTGAGACAAAGATGTACCCCCCTTTAATGTCGTTGACCTTGCAAACTAGAATATGCCCCATTTGGACTCCACTTGTATTCTATTATTAGAATAAGGATCCCATAATAGCATGGCTCATCTTAACTATATGACTCTTTATATTTTGGCCACATAGATGCAGGTGTTAAAATCACAACTTTTGACATATAGATGTACCCTCTATAATGTAGTCGACCTTGTCAACTAGAGTGGGTCCTATATGGAGTTATCTCATAATCTAGCATATAAATAAAGAAACCACTATAGTGAGACTCCTCCTAGTTATAGGAATCTTAATATTTTTACCACACATATAGGTGTTAAGGCCACCCCTTTAATACATAGATATACCCCCTTTTATGTAGTCGACCTTGTCAATTGGAGTGAGCCCTATTCTGACTTCTCTTGTAATCTACTAATGAATAGGGATCCCATAATAGTAAGACTACTTTCTATGGGACAGTTTATTGTTTGGCCATACAGATATGGGTGTTTAAGTTACCTCTTTGACACATTAATGTACCCCACTATAATACAGTGGACCTTGTTAACTATAGTGGACCCCACTTGGACCCTCTCTTAATCTACTATATAAATAAGGATCCCACAATAGTGACATCCTTTAAAGTTAAGGGATATTTAATATTTTGGCAACACAGATGTTCGTGTTAAAGTCATCCATTTAACACATAAATGTACCCCCTAAAATATATTCAATATTTTCAAATAGAGTGGGCCCCGCTTGGACTCCTCTCGTAATCTAATATATAAATAAAGTTTTTATAAAAGTGGCACCCCACCTAGCTATGGGAATCTTTATATTTTTGGCAAAATAGATATGGATATTAAAGTTACCCACTTTGACATATAGATGTACCCCCCTATAATATAGTCGACTTAACTAGAGTGAGACCCACATGGCCTTCATTCGTAATCTACTACATGAATAAGGATCCCTAAATAGTAGGGCCCCTCATATCTAACTTTTAATCTTTTGACCACACAGATACTAGTTTTAAAGTTACCAATTTGCCACATAGATATGCCTCCTATAATATAGTCAGCCTTGTCAATAGGATTGGCGCCCACTTGAACTCCACGCCTAATCCACAAAATAAATAAAGATCCTACTATAAAGATCCCACTTGGTCAAACTGATACGGTTGTTAGTTATCCCTTTGACATATAGATGTGCATCCTTATAATATAGTTGACATTGTCAATTGGAGTAGGCCTTACGTGGACTTATTTCATAATATACTAAATAAATATGGATCCCATAATAGTGGGCCTCTCCTAACTATGTGACTCTTTAAATTTTGGCAAAATAGATACAAGTATTAAAGTCACCCCTTTGACTATAGATGTACCCTTATAATATAGTCAATCTTGTAAACTATAGTGGGCCCCACTTGGACTCCTATCATAATCTACTATATGAATAAGTATCCCACAATAGTGAGACCCCTTCCAAGCTATGTGACTCTTTATATTTTGGCCGCATAGATGGGATGTTAAAGTCACCCCTTTGACACAAAGATATACCCCCCTATAATATAATCGACCTTGTCAATTGGAGTGGGCCCCACTTGGACTCATATCCTAATCTACAATATGTATAAGGATCCCACAATAATAGGACCCTTCCTAGCTATACTACTCTTTATATTTTAGCTAAATAGATTCAGGTGTTAAAGTCAATCCTTTGATATATATATATATATATATATATATATATATATATATATATAGGGCTGTTATAGTGAGCTGTGGGCTACCGGGGGGGAAAGTGAGCTGCGGGTATTTTGACCCCCCAAGAAGTTATATAATTTTATAAAATTTGGTGAGGTTGTTGCCTAGGATAAGATGATCATCCTCACCAATTTTTATCAAATTCCAAAACTTCTAGGGGGGTCAAATGGTCGAAGCAATTTTAACAGTGACTACGGATGACAGAAATTGCTTCGACCATTTGACCACCCTAGAAGTTTTGGAATTTGATAAAAATTAGTGAGGATGATCATCTTATCCTAGGCAACAACCTCACTAAATTTTATCAAATTCCATAACTTCTTAGGGGGTCAAAATACCCGCAGCTCACTTTCTCCCCAGCAGCCCACAGCTCACTGTAACAGTCCTCTCTCTCTCTCTCTCTCTCTCTCTCTCTCTCTATATATATATATATATATATATATATATATATATATATATATATATATATATATATATATATATATATATATATATATATATATATATACCCTCTATACTGTAGTCGACCTGTCAACTAGTATGGTCCCCAGTGGGACTCCTCTCAAAATCTACTACAACAATAGAGATCCCACTATAGTTGGACCCAACTAGTTATGAGACTCCTTTATATTTTTTCCATACATATACGGATATTAAGTCACCTATTTGATATGTAGATATACCCCACCTTAATGTAGTCGACTTTGGCAATTGAAGTCAGCTCCACTTGGACTCCTCTTGGAATCTACTATATAAATAAGGTTCCCACAATAGTAGGACCCCTCATACCTATAGAATAATTTGAATTTTGGCCACACTGATGCGGGCGCTAAAGTTACCCCTTTGATACACAGATGTACTCTTCTATAATATTGTCGACATTATCGACATGAGTAGGACCCATTTGGGCTCCTTTCGTAATCTACTATATGATTAATGATCTTATAATAGTGGGACCCCTCCTAGTTATGTGACTCTTTATATTTTGGTCACACAGATATGGGTGTCAAAGTCATTATTTTCACACATAAATGTACCCTTTTATAATATAGTTGAACTTCTTAACTGGAATGGGCCCCACTTTGACTTATTTCGTAATCTAATACATTAATAAATATCACATAATAGTATAACCCCTCCTAGCTATGGAACACTTTATATTTTGGCTATATAGATGCGATTGTTAAAGTTACCACTTTGACACAATGATATGCCCCCTAATAAAATAGAATACTTTGTCAACTAGAGTGGGCCCTACTTGGAATCCACTTGTAATTTACTATATGAATAAGGATTCTATAATAGAAAGACTGCTTCTAGCTATGATGCTCTATATGTTTTGGCCATATAGATATGAGTATTAAAATTACTTCTTTGATATATAGTACCCCTAATAATATAATCGGCCTTGTAACTTGGACTGGTCCCCCTAGAGAAATAAAAATCCCACAGTAATGGTACCCATCTTAGCTATGGGACTCTTTATATTTTTGACACATAGATATGAGTGTTAAAGTCACCCCTTTGATATATAGATATACCCCCCTTTAATATAGTCGACTTTGCCAACTAAAGTGGCCCTCACTTGGACTCCTCTCGTAATCTACTACATAAATAATGATTTTACAATAGTGGGATCCCTCCTTGATATATGATACTTTATATTATACCTTACAGATACGGGTATTAAAATAACCACTTTGATACATTGATGTACTCCCTATACTATAGTTGATTTAGTTAAATAGAGTGGCCACCTCTTGGACTCTCTCATAATATACTATATGAAAAAGGATCCCTCAATAGTAGGACCCTTCCTAACTATCGGAATCTTTATATTTTGGCCAAAAAGATGCTAGTGTTAAAGTCACCATTATGATACATAGATATACCCCCTATAATGTAGTCGACCTTCTCAACTGGAGTGAGCCCCACTTGGACTCCTCTCGTAATCTACTATATGAATAAGGATCCTATAATAGTGTGACCATACCTAGTTATAGGACTCTTTATATTTTGGCCACACCGATATGGGTGAAAAAGTTATCCCTTTGACACATAGATGTACCAATATATAATATGGTCAACCTTGTCAACTAGAGTGAACCCTTCATGGACTTCTTTCATAATCTACTATATAAATAAAGATCGCACAATAGCGGGAACCCTCTTATGTTTGAAACTCTTTATATTTTTGGCATACAGATGCGGGTGTTAAAGTTACCCCTTGGACACATTACGTACCCTACCATATTGCAGTCGACCATGTCAACAAGAGTGATCCCCACTTGGACTCCTTTCATAATTTACTACACGAATAAGGATCCCATAATAATTGGACCCTTCCTAGATATAGGATTATTTATATTTTGGCTATACAAATATAGATAATAAAGTCACCTATTTGACACATAGATGTAACCCCTATAATATAGTTAACATTGTCAACTAGAGTGAGCCCTACCTTGACTCCTCTCATAATCAACTATTAATAAAGATCCCATAATTGTAACAACCCAAAAATTTATTAATAATTTAAAAGGTCATTATAAGAAAATTTTTATAGAAAATTCAAAATAAAAAATCGGATGGCGCCATTGCGTTCGTCTCGTCGCGACGATCAAAAAACCTATACAAACTTTTTCGTTTTGGACGCATTTAGAGTATTTAAAAATTGTGAAAAAAAAAATATATATATGTACATATATATTTAGCATTTAGAAGGATTTGAACCTATGACCTCTTCATTAGAATTTTTAAAGTTTTTCCTCTAGCCAAAAGACCCGTAGTGCGTTTCTGTATCAGAAACAGCTAATATAACTAATATATATACTAATGGGGAGACCAACAGCCGTTGACCCTTCGTTTCCGATCGGACGGAAAGGGTCGCGCAGATGTAACCGAAGCCGGCGACCTTTCATTTCCGATCGGACGGGTACAGCCGCAGTACGCACTAAATGGCCGATTTGCAATAAAGACCCTGTGACTTTTAGAATTCCCAAAACTACTATATAAACCCCCCCCCTCCACAAGAGATTTTCACTCCATCCCGCCTCGAAAACCGTGCCCTACCTCTCCCCTCCCCCTCGACAACCACCGACCGCCGCCGCCCGCCGCCGACCGCCGCCCGCCACCGGCCGACTGACCACCGCCGGCGACTGCCGCCGCCCACCGCCGGCGACTGCCGCCGCCGCTGTTGGAAGTTAATCCGGGTTAGAAGCTCACAGCGGAAACGATTTGGCGGTCGAAAGACCGTTCATGGTGCACGTTACACGATTTAATTTTTCACAGAAACTAATCTACATATGTGTGCATGTGTATGCACGAGAATCGAAAACCCCTAACGGCAATCTAGCATAATGATTAACTAGCATGGATGCAAATCATAATGCTCGCTAGATCTACATGTTAGATTACACATACCTTTCGTACGGATCTTTTAACCGCGGAGGATTGTCTTCTTTGTCGATGGAGACGGAAGATCGTTCGCGAAGATGCCGACGGTACGAATGGAGATGTTACCTTCTTGTTCACCCGATCTCACACGATGCACGGAACGTCGCTCTCGGATCTCTGAGTGCCTCCGAAGAACGACCCTTCTCCTTCTTCAGAACTCCACGCGAGGAAGACGAAGTAGCAAGCGGGAAACGGAGAGAGATTAGGGAGAGAACTAGAGAGATGAGAGAGAGGGGGGTTCGGTTTTTCTAGTGCATGGGGCCGGCGCCCATAGGTGCCTTTATAGGGCCGGCCAACACCCCTTGGATAAGGATCCAAGGGGATATTAACCCCCTCTCATTATCTCTCCATTATCTCCATTTTATCTCTCCGCGTATTTATCCGTTTTCCCACTTTTTAGGGCTCGATTTTGACCGATTTATCGCCCCATCCCTATCCATATGGCCGGCCCTATAGATGAGGGATTCTTATCCCTACATCATAGGGCCGGCCCTAGCAAGGTGTCACACCAGTGAGGTCGGCCAACAGTGAGGTCCGGCAGAGTGAGGTTTTTACCAAAACGCCCCGACGCCTCATTTTGACCATTTCTGGTGTGCGATACCTAACGGCCATTATTTAAGTGATATCTACTAGTTACTTACTATTAACTGAGGCCACCGGAAGGTGCCTCTAGCAAAGTCAACTAGTCAACTCGCAACATACCCCGGTGCATCGCACCTATGCAGCGAAGTTCACTTATGGCTAGGGATTACTACATACGACTCTGTACTAATCCCGGGCTCAACCCTTAGTACTCGTATGTAGTTACGCATCTACCGTGCTCTAGTGCCAAGCACACACGGAGCGTATTCTTCTATCTTCCTCCTGCTTATGGTGTTCCGAGGAGACGGTTCAAGAACCGTACATAATGTTGATAAGGTGGAACCTTCAGGGACCGGGGTTCATGGCTTCCAACTCAAGCTCGATCGACACACTACCCGAGTGTACCATCGATCCTCTGAGCTCGAGTTAACCTGCGTAGCCACCCAGAGTGCGACGCAGGCTGCACTCCAATTCACCCAGACTTACTATGTTCTCCATCATACCCCTGCTCTCCGCTTAGTAGTGGTAAACCCGCTGTCCCTCCACTTGATGCCATGATTCACTTCGAGCGGTGAAGACTACCGTCAGACTCGAACGATCATATGACTTGGTTCCTTCCAGGTTGACCTATATATCGTACCTCTGATTACCCCGTCGAGTAATCGAACCCGGTCAACAGTCAAACTGATGACCACCAGGCCTGGGTTTGGTACAGTGTAAGTCACACCAAGGAACGCACCTCCCATCAGGGGTGTGGATGGCCTGCAGGAGTGACACGCTAATGCAACGCCAGTCGGGTAACCCAGTACACCGTGGTTTTGGATCACTGCATATGGACCCTCACACATTGGTGCGCCAAAGCACCACGCAACTGGTTAGTCCATCAGACGTGGCTCCTCAGGGTTTAGGACCGTTTTACCCTAAGCAGAAACACGGCTTAGTGTACCAGTGTCTGCTCACTGATCTGTACACCGTGTTAGTTCCGTTCAGCCACAGACACTGTGCCTGGTGATGACCATGGTGAAGACATCCCATGAACTGTCATCGCCAACAGCTTAACATGATGAGGCGACCAACCTGATCATAGCTGCGAACTTATTTAGGTTATACGGGACCAATCCACTTAGTCTTCAACTCAGTGGACTACCATATAACCATGGCTCTCTGTTCTCTAAAGAACACGTAACTATGTTACGCACCTATATGCATCTCATATATTAATAACTATCAATCTTTATTAGACCAAAACATAAAGTTTTACAAGCTTAGAACACATCAATCCTAACAATCTCCCACTTGGTCTAGCGAAGCAAAACGGTTTTGACTCCCATCGCGTCCACATGTCGCTCGAATGCCTTGGTAGGTATTGCCTTTGTGAAAGGATCAGCAACATTATCTGTAGATGCAATCTGCGTCACCGCTACTCGCCCTTGCTTTTGAAACTGTCGAATCAAGTGGAACTTGCGCTCGATGTGCTTCCCCTTTTGGTGATGTCTTGGCTCCTTGGCTTGTGCTACCGCCCCACTATTGTCGCAGTAAAGCACAATAGGTAACTGGGCCTCTGGTACACATCCCAAATCCGTAAGGAATTTCTTGAGCCATACCGCCTCTTTGGCTGCCTCGCACGCTGCAACGTACTCAGCCTCTGTGGTAGAGTCTGCGATGCATTACTGCTTCACACTCTGCCAACTAACCGCTCCTCCTCCTAGCATAAACACAAAACCTGATGTCGACTTTCTGGATTCCAAATCTGACATAAAGTCAGAATCTGTATATCCAATCGGCGTCAGTTCTTGTCCAGTGTATACCAACTCATAGTCCCTTGTTCTACGAAGGTACTTGAGTATACACTTCACAGCTGTCCAGTGATCTGGACCCGGATTCGACTGAAACCGACCCATCATGCCTACTGCGAAACAGATATCTGGCCTTGTACAATGCATAGCATACATTAGACTACCCAATGCCGAGGCATAAGGTATCTTCTGCATTTCTGCTCTCTCCTCAGGTGTCTTAGGACATTGATCCTTAGACAGTTTTATGCCATGTCTAAATGGCACAAAACCCTTCTTGGAGTTTTGCATGTCAAATCTAGCCATAACCTTATCTATGTACGCAGCCTGTGACAGCGAGAGAATCCTGTTCTGGCGATCACGTGTTACCTTGATCCCCAAAACATAACTCGCTTCACCTAGGTCTTTCATATCGAACTGTGTTGACAACCAGACCTTTACCGTTGATAATGTTCCTACATCATTTCCAATGAGCAGAATATCATCTACGTAAAGTATCAAATATACTACTGTGGTCTTATCAGTCCTCTTGTATACACATGGTTCATCCTCGTTTTGAGTAAATCCATATGACTGGATTGCCTGATCAAAACGGATGTTCCAACTTCTAGATGCTTGCTTTAGTCCATAAATGGACTTCTGCAACTTGCAAACTAGATGTTCCTGACCCTCTGACTCAAAGCCTGGTGGCTGAATCATATAAATGTCTTCTTCCAAATTTCCATTAAGGAATGCTGTCTTGACATCCATTTGCCAGATCTCCCAGTCATAATGGGCTGCAATGGATAGGAGGATCCGAATAGACTTTATCATAGCTACCGGCGAGAAGGTTTCGTCAAAGTCGATCCCTTCTCTCTGGGTGTAACCCTTGGCAACTAATCTAGCTTTATAAGTCTCTATTGTACCATCGGATCCTCTCTTCTTCTTATACACCCACTTACACCCAATAGGTTTAATATTGGATGATGGTGTAACAAGAGTCCAGACTGCGTTATGGGACATTGATTCAATTTCTACCTCCATAGCCTTTTGCCAGTCAGAGCTGTCAGAAGCTCCCACTGCCTCATCGTAGCTCAGTGGGTCATCCTCCTGACCCTCTGGATCAACCAATAAGGTTTCTCCATAGTATCTGTCAGGAGCTCTGATGTTTCTCCCACTGCGACGAGGTGGTGGTGGTGTTACAGGATTAATAGGTTCTACAGTATCTAGTATATTATTATCTGTAATGTCAGCTCCCACTATGCTTTTGGATGCGCTCTCTGATCTAGTACCCAGTAGCTCATCCAGAACTACTTTACTAGTAGGTTTGTGGTCCACAATATAATCCTGTTCTAGGAAATAGGCGTTCGTAGAAACGATCACTTTCTTTTCCTCAGGATCATAAAATAGACCACCTTTGGTCTCCTTGGAATACCCTACAAATAAGCATACTCTGGTTTTAGATTCCATCTTTTCCCTCTTATCCCTTCGCACATGTGCAGGGCATCCCCATATTCTGAAATGCTGTATCAATGGCTTTCGCTTTGACCACAGTTCTCTAGGGGTCAGAGGCACTGACTTAGACGGAACGTGATTCAGAATATAAACTGCTGTTTGTAGGGCATATCCCCAAAAGGTCATTGGTAAACTGGCGTAACTCATCATGCTACGAACCATGTCCAACAAGGTTCGATTCCTTCTCTCGGAAACTCCATTCTGTTGTGGGGTACCTGGAGCAGTTAACTGAGATTTTATCCCATGCTCCACCAAATACCCTAGGAACTCGTCAGATAGGTATTCACCTCCTCGATCAGATCGAAGGGTTTTTATATATTTACCTGTCTGCTTTTCTACTTCAGCCCTGAACTCTTTGAACATGTCAAAGGATTCCGACTTCCGATGCATCAGGTAAATGTAACCATATCTTGAGTAATCATCAATGAATGTGATGAAATACTCATGGCCTCCTATCGCCTTGACGTTCATGGGTCCACATACATCCGAATGGATTAACTCTAACACCTCGGTAGCTCTTACTCCTTTGCCTTTAAAGGACCTCTTGGTCATCTTGCCTTCCAGGCAGGATTCACAGGTGGGAAGGATCTCCGTAGGATCTGTTTCCAGAAGCCCGGCCTTCACCATTCTATGGATCCTATCTAAGGCAATATGCCCAAGTCGTAAGTGCCACAGGTGGGTTAAATTTTCCGAAGGATTCTTACGCTTAGATGAATTAACATTAAATGCTGAAGTTATTATGTTATCCTTTTCAAATTTAGGACTTACAACATAGAGATGATTCTGAACCATTCCTCTTATTATAAAAGTTCCATTCAGTTTAAACGACACACCAGAAGCATCAAAATAAACTGAATAACCTTCATTAACTAAAGAAGAAACAGAAATTAAGTTACGTCGCAAGGACGGTACATAAAAGACATCTCTAAGTGTCAAAGTCTTATTATTCGAAAAACTAAGATTAACATCTCCAATAGCTTCAGCAGAAGCCACGGCCTCAGTTCCCATGCTCAAGGTCACCTCTCCATCAAGCAATCTTCTGCTTTCCCGAAACCCCTGAAGAGAGTTACAGGCATGGTTAGTGGATCCAGAATCCACAATCCAACTAGCAAAAGTACTATTACTTGAAAGAAATGATTCAACAACTAAGAGTTGTAGATTACCTTCACCAGCATTCTGAGGCTTCTTGCAGTCCTTCTTCCAATGACCCTTCTGGCCACACCGGAAGCACTTCGTGCCCGGTTTCTTTGATTCTCCAGACCCAGAGGCTCCATCAGAGTCCTGCACAGGCAATGACTTAGGTTTCCTTTTATGTTTCTTGCCCTGAGGTTTACCAGGCTTCTTGAAGGATCTGCGTTGCACGTGAAATGCTTCGCCCTTCTGCTTGAAGCCATCCTCAGCTGCCTGGAGAGCTCCCAGAAGCTCTGCATTTGTCATAGCCAACTTGTTCAAATTAAAGTTGGTGACAAAGCCTTCAAAGGCTCCAGACAGTGACGAGAGGAAGATGTCTGTCATCACCTCGCCTTCTAGCACAATGTCCATGGTGGCTAGTTCGTTCTGGAACCCAAACATTTTCATCATGTGTTCCCGAACCAGCGTCCCATTGGACATCTTAGTGCCGACGAGTTTCTTGATGGTAAGGTATCGCGTAACGCGATTGTGACCTTCAAACATCTTCTTCAAATACAACATCATGTCAGAAGCGTCGGGCATCTCCTCGACTTGCTTCTGCAGAGTTGTTTGCAAGGATGCTATTATATAGCATTTACATATCTCATTGGATTCCTTCCAGTCAGTGAATGCCTTTAACTGTGCCTCTGTGGCATTGGGTCCTGGCAAATCTGGCTCAGGGTCATTAAGGGCTGACATATGTTTACCAATCCTTAGGACCAGGTACAGGTTGCGCTTCCAGTCCTCATAGTTGGGACCGGTAAGTTTGTGGTCATTTAGGATGGCGGACAGGGGGTCTAACTTAGTCATCTGTAAATAAAGATTGAATAATGAGTATGCATAAAAACTTATTTTATGGATTTTTAAAACAAGCTAATTATATCCATATGTCGACGCTACCCTCAAGCGAAGTCATTACCATGGATTAATTAACCATGTATGTAAGATCTCGGAATCGACTGTACCTGCCCTAGGGGGCATCATACAGCGTCAATCCGCTCACACGGGCCTTTTCCTTGACCCTATCCAAATCTGCCAACTAAGGGCTGTGATGGACCATGGTTATCTTTCGGCCAGTACCACGTGATCACCGTTGTCTTCGCAACGAATACCTCACGTGTACTTAGGATGCTTACCCACGAGCCTAAGCAATTACGACACGGGAGTTCATGCGGCCCCCACTAGGGTGGGATGAAAAGCCCTTCTCTCCTGGCCCCGTAATCGCCATATCCACAGGGAGGTCATTAAGTAATTTGGCATGGAAACACACAGCTCCCACCCTAGGGGGTGTGAAGTTATGCATCCCCACCCAAACACAAAACGACTGGCCGTGGAGGCCAGAGGATCTTATAAAAGTCCTCTCTTGCATCCCTTATAAATCTGAGGGTTATTTTGCGAGTATGAATTTATGCAAATGCAAAGGTAGCGACCTCCTAAATACTAGACCCTGGTCACACCATGCTCCCACTAGCGTTCAAACCTTTCGCCTAGCATTAATCACTCTCGGAATATCATAGTCCCTGCCTCAAGTGGATTTCTCCATTCAAGGGTCACATTACATATTCCAAGAGTATCGATGCTTTGCAAAATTGGTTATCACGCTAATGCTCTGGAGCTAATCCTAGAGTCAGACTCACTGGAAAGGACTCCCACTAGTCATGGCGCCTCGCTTATAGATTTGACAATTGATGTTCAATGGATCTCCATCTCATCTTTGATTTCGATGCTGGCCAAATAGGCACACCCGACTAGTCGGGTGCTCTCCTAATGGTGGCATAACCATATGTGATGGGATCCCACTAACATCAAAAGTCAACTAAATAATAGGCGTCATCTAGCGGGATCCTAACCTCAAACAGTCGCTTGGACCGGAGGGGAAAGGCATCCCTCTGAAAACTGATAATCATATTATCTCATCGGGGTTCGATATGAAGCATAAAGAACTAATTAAAGAAAACAACCATAAAAACTGAATTAAGTTCAGGGTCCGACCCCTGAACCTAATTAGCACAGCGCAGGCCTCTAGCTTTCTTCGCAAGGTTCCTCGGTCCGGCTCCTCCGTCGCGCTTGCGAACACTTTGCCGGATCGTCTTCATCCTCCAGGGTTCCGCTTCCGCTCCCGATGGTGGATTTCTTTGGCACGTCTTTCTTCTCGATCTGTAACTGAAAAAGTCTAGTACGCTACGAGCAAGTGCTCGGTCGTACACAATTTCCTAGAAAGAAAAGAAAACACACCTAGAAAAAAGGCCATGGGAAACCGAGGATGGACAAACCCCATCGCTCGCCCAATCTATGGCTCAATTACATATCCACACACAGAAAGCAAATCCAGACAATTACTAACTCGGGGTCCGACCCCCGGTAGCAAGCACAAAGCATAGATCTAGATTTTTTATAGCGGCGCCCTGCAAGAATGATTAATAGAACAAGCACAATCTATATATATGCATGATCTAAGCGTATGAACCCCGATGATCTCAAGCATTCATCATGCGCCCACATGTTCGTTTCATGAAAAAACATGAAACGCACACCACTAATGCGGCTCTGATACCAATTGTTGGAAGTTAATCCGGGTCAGAAGCTCGCAGCGGAAACGATTTGGCGGTCGAAAGACCGTTCATGGTGCACGTTACACGATTTAATTTTTCACAGAAACTAATCTACATATGTGTGCATGTGTATGCACGAGAATCGAAAACCCCTAACGGCAATCTAGCGTAATGATTAACTAGCATGGATGCAAATCATAATGCTCGCTAGATCTACATGTTAGATTACACATACCTTTCGTACGGATCTTTTAACCGCGGAGGATTGTCTTTTTTGTCGATGGAGACGGAAGATCGTTCGCGAAGATGTCGACGGTACGAATGGAGATGTTACCTTCTTGTTCACCCGATCTCACACGATGCACGGAACGTCGCTCTCGGATCTCTGAGTGCCTCCGAAGAACGACCCTTCTCCTTCTTCAGAACTCCACGCGAGGAAGACGAAGTAGCAAGCGGGAAACGGAGAGAGATTAGGGAGAGAACTAGAGAGATGAGAGAGAGGGGGGTTCGGTTTTTCTAGTGCATGGGGCCGGCGCCCATAGGTGCCTTTATAGGGCCGGCCAACACCCCTTGGATAAGGATCCAAGGGGATATTAACCCCCTCTCATTATCTCTCCATTATCTCCCTTTTATCTCTCCGCGTATTTATCCGTTTTCCCACTTTTTAGGGCTCGATTTTAACCGATTTATCGCCCCATCCCTATCCATATGGCCGGCCCTATAGATAAGGGATTCTTATCCCTACATCATAGGGCCGGCCCTAGCAAGGTGTCACACCAGTGAGGTCGGCCAACAGTGAGGTCCGGCAGAGTGAGGTTTTTACCAAAACGCCCCGACGCCTCATTTTGACCATTTCTGGTGTGCGATACCTAACGGCCATTATTTAAGTGATATCTACTAGTTACTTACTATTAACTGAGGCCACCGGAAGGTGCCTCTAGCAAAGTCAACTAGTCAACTCGCAACATACCCCGGTGCATCGCACCTATGCAGCGAAGTTCACTTATGGCTAGGGATTACTACATACGACTCTGTACTAATCCCGGGCTCAACCCTTAGTACTCGTATGTAGTTACGCATCTACCGTGCTCTAGTGCCAAGCACACACGGAGCGTATACTTCTATCTTCCTCCTGCTTATGGTGTTCCGAGGAGACGGTTCAAGAACCGTACATAATGTTGATAAGGTGGAACCTTCAGGGACCGGGGTTCATGGCTTCCAACTCAAGCTCGATCGACACACTACCCGAGTGTACCATTGATCCTCTGAGCTCGAGTTAACCTGCGTAGCCACCCAGAGTGCGACGCAGGCTGTACTCCAATTCACCCAGACTTACTATGTTCTCCATCATACCCCTGCTCTCCGCTTAGTAGTGGTAAACCCGCTGTCCCTCCACTTGATGCCATGATTCACTTCGAGCGGTGAAGACTACCGTCAGACTCGAACGATCATATGACTTGGTTCCTTCCAGGTTGACCTATACATCGTACCTCTGATTACCCCGTCGAGTAATCGAACCCGGTCAACAGTAAAACTGATGACCACCAGGCCTGGGTTTGGTACAGTGTAAGTCACACCAAGGAACGCACCTCCCATCAGGGGTGTGGATGGCCTGCAGGAGTGACACGCTAATGCAACGCCAGCCGGGTAACCTAGTACACCGTGGTTTTGGATCACTGCATATGGACCCTCACACATTGGTGCGCCAAAGCACCACGCAACTGGTTAGTCCATCAGACGTGGCTCCTCAGGGTTTAGGACCGTTTTACCCTAAGCAGAAACACGGCTTAGTGTACCAGTGTCTGCTCACTGATCTGTACACCGTGTTAGTTCCGTTCAGCCACAGACACTGTGCCTGGTGATGACCATGGTGAAGACATCCCATGAACTGTCATCGCCAACAGCTTAACATGATGAGGCGACCAACCTGATCATAGCTGCGAACTTATTTAGGTTATACGGGACCAATCCACTTAGTCTTCAACTCAGTGGACTACCATATAACCATGGCTCTCTGTTCTCTAAAGAACACGTAACTATGTTACGCACCTATATGCATCTCATATATTAATAACTATCAATCTTTATTAGACCAAAACATAAAGTTTTACAAGCTTAGAACACATCAATCCTAACAGCCGCCTCCTACCGCCGGCCGCCGCCTCCTGCCGCCGGGCGCCACCTTCCAAAACTTTGGTCAGTTTTTTTTTATTATTTAAATATTATATGGGCTGAAGCCCAGTAGACCGTATATAACCCGCTATGATATATAGGCTGAAGCCCATTAAGGAATGGGCCAGGCCCATTTAATTAAAAATTTAATTTGTTAGAGTGACTCTAATTTTTATTAACTGGAACAGTATTGCTAAAGACAACTGAACTGTTTTACTAAGGGCAGACCCAAATTAAAAATCCGCTAGAAGCCAACTGTTTTGGCCGTACCGGGAGCAAACGAACTCGGAATTGAGTTCCGTTTGCGGCCACGGGTCCAAAATAAAAAGATCTACACAACAGTATAGATTTAAGGTATTTTTGAAATTACAAAAATACCCCTAAAAGGAGAAAAAACCCATTAGTTCACATCGAAAAATATTTCGAAAAAATCCTAGAAAATTTAGGAAAAACTAACAAATTATTAGTAACATATTTTCAGGTTTCGAGCGTGATAAAGCTTCCTCATCAGAAATAAGAGCTTGCAACGGTTCAGGTAGGGGAGTTTAACCAAGTTTCTTCATGCTAAATATCTGCTATAGATCATCGGTAAATTGCTATGGGTAGTAAATTGTGAAGTACGTGATCACTTGTTTGGGTGTGGGTCTAGCCCTGGAGGAAGGCCAGAAAGTACCTGGGTGTGGGTCTAGCCCTGGCAGAAGGCTAGAAAGTATCTGGGTGTGGGTCTAGCCCTGGCTACAGGCCTAAAAGTTACCTAGGTGTGGGGCTAGCCTAGTCTGAGGACTAAAAGTACCTAGGTGTGGGGCTAGCCTTGTTGCGGACTAAAAGTATCCGGGTAAGGATTGAGATTCCTACCCTGGCCGGAAGAGCCAAAAAGAGAATCGGGTGATTCATGTTTTTTATTATTTACATTTCGTAGTCAGGTTTACTGTTTTTCCATACAAATATTTAGCATGAAATAAACTATGTCATGAGGTGAGTCAGTGGTTTTGGACTCACCCCCCTACAGATGTTGTGCACCCTTCAGAGTCAAATCCTGCAGGACTGGAAGAGGACGGAGAGCGAGTAGGGAACGACCCAGAAGGAGTTGAGGACCCGCTGTACACCCCTTTCTACGAAGACGCCGAAGCCGAAATATGAAGTGTCGTTGTAGAAGAATAAATTTATGCCTTAGACTTTTGTTTTCATGAAATGTATCAAACAATGGTTTTTATAATAAAGTGGCTCAGTTAAGTTCCAATCTTGATGGAGCTTAGTTATACCAAGCTTTTATTTCTAACACCTCAGTATTATACGGATAAAATAAATCCGTAAAATATCGGGGCGTTACAACTTGGTATCAGAGCCTAGGTAATAGATCCTAGGAGGTAAATATATATATATATATATATATATATATATATATATATATATATATATATATATATATATATATATATATATATATTTGTGGGACATCGGTAGGGTAGACACCAAAAATTTAAGATAATTATATTTATAAATTAAATTTTTTTTTTCCTTTAAACAGAAGCATGAAGTCGAAACTGTCCGAAGGTAGCTCATCAGGAGAAAAGGTGAAACCTAAGAAGAAAATCGTGAAAGCAAAGAAGGCGAAGAAACCGGTTATACATAACCAAAATGAGAATGTTTTCTACAAACGTTATCGATGTATCTGTGGAAAAGTGGGCGATGAAAATCGTTGTGAACACCCGATGTTTTTCAAAATAGTTGTCGGTTATATATAGACTGATAAGAAAATTATAAATAATGAACGAGTACGTTATTGTGAGTTTGTGTTTAAAAATGTTTTTTTTTTTATTTTCAGAAATTATGAACTCTCACGACAACAGTACTCCCAATGAAGACCTGACAAAGGTGTTAGGAGCATTACACCAACTGATAGAAAGGATGAACTCCTCTAAGGATAGTTCAAGGATGGGAGTAATGCTGAAAGAATTCAAAGAATTAAAACCCCCTGTTTTTAGAGGAGAACCGGATCCCTTGATTTCCGATAGGTGGCTCAAACAAATAGAAAAGATATTGGAGACTTTAAAGGCAAACGATGAACAAAAAGTTATCTTAGCTACATACATGTTAGAAGGAGAGGCGGACTACTGGTGGGACACGGTCAAAAGAACTCAAGCAAGTTTCACTTGGGAGGAATTTACAAAAGCATTCCTAGGGAAGTATTTCTCAGATGCAACCAAGGATAGAATGATTGCAGAATTTTTAGAACTTTATCAGGGAAAACTTAGTGTTTCGCAGTATGAAGCTAAATTCATCGAACTATCACGCTTTGCTCATTATCTTATAGCCACAGAGGAATTAAAGTCCAAAAGATTTGAACAGGGTTTGAATCCTCATATTCGAACCCGAGTGGCTGTACTTCTCATACAAAACTATGGTGAACTAGTACAGACTGCAATGGTGGCAGAACATGAATGGGAAGAAACGCGGAAGATATTTGAGAAAAATAGGGTGAAAAGGAGTGCACCAGGGGTAGAGACAAACAAAAGGCCAAGGATGCAAGAATTTCCAACAGGAAATAATGGTCCTCAAATGGCTTCGGGACCTCGTAATTGCTTCATCTGTGGATCGCGGGATCATTTTCAATGGACCTGCCTTCGTCTGAATAATAACGCTCCAGCCAGACCTCCCTTCAAGAATAATCCGTAATTACCCGGAAATCGCCCTGGTCAACTTCCTAAAGTGCCTGGAAAAGCTTTTGCAATATCCACGGAAGAGGAATCAAATAACGTCATTGAAGGTACGAACTATTCATTTCAAAAATTAGTCATTTCGTAGATAAGTTTTAACCGCAAAAGTAAATTTTTGTAGGCACTATTCTTATTTATGGAAGTCTAGCTCGAGTAATACTAGACCCTGGTTCAACACATTCATTTATATCAGTTCACGTGGCCAAAGAGCTACAATTAAAGACTGAACCGCTAGGGTATATACTGGCCATTACTACAACACTTAGTGATACGGCCAAAACAAACAGAGTCTGCAGAAACTGTATACTACGAGTTGAAGAAGTGGAATTAGTGGCAAATTTAATTTTACTGAAGTTGGAAACTTTTGACATTCTATTAGGGATGGACTGGTTATCCAAGTATAGGGCAATGATGGATTGTTACCGAAAGAAGGTTACTTTACAAACATCAGATAGTAAAGAAATAATATTCCGGGGAAGAAAGTTCAGAAAGGCAAGAGCAAAAGTATGTTACTTAGCTCAACTTTTAGAAGAGGAGGTGAAGAGTCCTATACAAAATACCACATTGGTAGTATCAGAATTTTCACAAGTGTTTCCGGAAGATCTTCCAGGGTTGCCACCGAAAAGAGAAATAGATTTTTCAATAGAATTGATGCCAGGAGTGGCTCCTATTTCAATTGCCCCATATAGAATGGCACCAGTAGAATTAAAAGAGCTGAGGAAGCAGTTGGACGAGTTACTTACTCTAGGGTTTATAATCGTTCAGAAAAAGGATGGAACAAAAAGAATGTGCATCGATTATAGAAGATTGAACCAGGTGACTATAAAAAATAAATATCGACTCCCAAGAATAGAGGATCTATTTGACCAACTTAAGGGAGAAAAATATTTCTCCAAAATAGATCTTCGATCAGGATATCATCAATTAAGAATCAAAGAAGAAGATATACCAAAGACGGCCTTCAGAACTAGGTATGGGCATTTCGAATTTTTGGTAATGCCTTTTGGTCTAACAAATGCCCCTGCGGCATTTATGGATTTGATGAATCGAATCTTTAAAAACTTCTTGGACCAATTCGTGGTAGTATTCATCGATGATATTTTGATCTACTAAAAAACCAAGGAGGAGCACGAAAACTATTTGAAGATGGTATTACAAGAGTTGAGTCTTCATCAACTGTACGCCAAACTCAGTAAATATGAGTTTTGGATTTCAAAGGTAAACTTTTTGGGACATGTAATCTCCCAAGAAGGAGTTACGGTAGATCCAAAAAAAATTGAAGCAGTAGTGAATTGGAAACCACCAAGGAATGTAACAGAAATCAGGAGCTTTCTGGGGTTAGCAGGATATTATCGCAGATTCATTCAAAAATTTTCTAGTGTCGCTGCACCTATGACTTGACTTACTAAGAAGGGGGTAAAGTATGAATAGTCAGAACTTTGTGAGGATGCGTTCCAAGAATTAAAAATAAAACTCACTACAGCCCCGGTACTAACAATACCAGAAAGTGGGAAGAAGTACACACTTTATACGGATGCCTCTCACGTGGGGTTAGGGGCTGTACTTATGCAAGAGGGCCGAGTTGTGGCTTATGCTTCCAGACAATTAAAAGCTCATGAAAAGAATTATCCTACACATGATCTAGAGCTAGCTGCGGTCGTGTTTGCACTGAAAATTTGGCGTCATTATTTGTATGGGGAACAGTTTGAGTTATACTCGGATCATCAGAGTTTGAAATATATAAGCACACAGAAAGATCTAAATCTACGGCAAAGAAGATGGGTGGAATTGTTGGTCGATTATGACTATAATTTTATTTACCACCCTGGTAAGGCTAATGTAGTAGCAGATGCCCTCAGTAGAAAGGGGCAACTGGCCAACATACTAGCTGATAAATGGCAGTGGGCTTGCACGTTAGAAAGCCTTGATTTAGTCACGAAGAACAACTCACCACAAGCTTATCTAAGTCACCTCAGAGCCCAGTCGGAAATGATAAAAGGAGTAATAGAGGCACAAACATCAAACTCAGAACTGCAGGGAATTCGATACAAACTAGAAAAGGGTGAAATTGTAGAAAATTGGGCACTCGGTTCAGACAACGGACTGAGATTCCGAGGCAGATTAGCAGTCACTGATGCTCCTTATCTGCGAGAAGATATATTAGCTGAAGTTCATCATTCAAAGTTTTCTATCCATCCGGGGGAAAATAAAATATATCACGACTTAAAACAAAACTTTTGGTGGAGTGGAATAAAGAATGATGTAGCCCAATTTGTGTCAAAGTGTCTCACTTGTCAAAAGGTGAAGGCTGAACACAGAAGACCACCTGGGTTATTACAACCTCTTCCGGTAGCAGAATGGAAATGGGAACATATAACCATGGGTTTTGTGACCGGTTTTTCGACCACCAGGAAGGGAAATGATTCAATCTGGGTGATTGTGGATCGATTAACAAAGTCAACCCATTTTCTACCCCGAAAGACAACTGCGTCCACTAGAGACGATAGTACCCTATACCTAAAGGAAATTGTTAGACTTCACGGTATTCCGGTAACTATTGTGTCCGACAGGGACCGTCACTTCACCTCTAAGTTCTAGAGAAGTTTACAGAAGGCTTTGGGAACAGAATTAAATATGAGTACGGCATATCATCCTCAAACTGACGGGCAGTCATAGACAATAATACAAGGTTTAGAAGACATGTTGAGGTCTTGTGTGATGGACTTCAAGGGTAGTTGGGAAGATTTCCTGCCGTTAATAGAATTTACTTATAATAACAGCTATCAGTCCAGCATACAAATGGCACCTTTTGAAGCCTTATATGGAAGACCCTGTAGATCCCCAATTTGTTGGACGGAAGTAGGAGAGAAAAGTATAATGGGGCCTGAAATTATCCAGGAAACAACCGACAAAATAAAAATTATTCGGGCCAATTTACTAAAAGCACAGAGTAGACAGAAGAGTTACGCAGATAATCAAAGAAGACCTCTCGAATTTGAAGTGGGAGATTTTGTTTTTCTAAGAATCTCACCGAGGAAAGGTATTCAACGTTTTGATCTCAAGGGAAAACTTGCACCCAGATATATTGGGCCCTATGAAATATTGGGAAGAGCTGGACCAGTGGCATATCGACTGTCATTACCCATAAATTTGGCAAACATACATCCAGTTTTTCACGTGTCCATGCTTCGCAAGTATGAACCAGATCCTTCTCACATTCTGAAAGATGAAGATATCAGTATTCAATCAGATGCCTCATACATAGAAGTACCTGTGAGAATTCTAGACACCAAGGATAAAGAATTGCGAACCAAGACTATTCGACTGGTAAAGGTACTATGGCAACATCACAACGAGGAGGAAGCTACTTGGGAATTGGAATCAGAAATACAAAAGCAATATCCACACCTATTCAACAACTGAGGTATGTACTCTAATTCAACCACTGAGATATGTACTCTAAATTTCGAGGACGAAATTTTTATTAGAGATAGAGAATGTAACAACCCAAAAATTTATTAATAATTTAAAAGGTCATTATAAGAAAATTTTTATAGAAAATTCAAAATAAAAATCGGATAGCGCCATTGCGTTCGTCTCGCCGAGAAGATCAAAAAACCTATACAAACTTTTTCGTTTTGGACGCATTTAGAGTATTTAAAAATTGTGAAACAAAAAATATATATATATATGTATATATATATTTAACATATAGAAGGATTTGAACCTATGACCTCTTCATTAGAATTTTTAAAGTATTTCCTCTAGCCAAAAGACCCGTAGTGCGTTTCTGTATCAAAAACAGCTAATATAACTAATATATATACTAATGGGGAGACCAACAGCCGTTAACCCTTCGTTTCCGATCGGACGGAAAGGGTCGCGCAGATGTAACCGAAGTCGGCGACCTTTCATTTCCGATCGGACGGGTACAGCCGCAGTACGCACTAAATGACCGATTTGCAATAAAGACCCTGTGACTTTTAGAATTCCCAAAACTACTATATAAACCCCCCCCTCCATAAGAGATTTTCACTCCAGCCCGCCTCGAAAATCGTGCCCTACCTCTCCCCTCCCCCTCGACAACCACCGCCCGCCGCCGACCGCCGCCCGCCGCCGGCCGACCGCCGCCCGCCACCGGCCGACTGACCACCGCCGGCGACCGCCGCCGCCCGCCGCCGGCGACTGCCGCCGCCGCCGGCCGTCGCCTCCTACCGCCGGGCGCCACCTTCCAAAACTCCGGTCAGTTTTTTTTTTATTATTTAAATATTATATGGGCTGAAGCCCAATAGACCGTATATAACCCGCTATGATATATGGGCTGAAGCCAATTAAGGAATGGGCCAGGCCCATTTAATTAAAAATTTAATTTGTTAGAGCGACTCTAATTTTTATTAACTGAAACAGTATTGCTAAAGACAACTGAACTGTTTTACTAATGGCAGACCCAAATTAAAAATCCGCTAGAAGCCAACTGTTTTGGCCGTACCGGGAGCAAACGAACTCGGAATTGAGTTCTGTTTGCGGCCACGGGTCCGTAATGAAAAGATCTACACAACAGTATAGATTTAAGGTATTTTTGAAATTACAAAAATACCCCTAAAAGGAGAAAAACCCCATTAGTTCACATCGAAAAATATTTCGGAAAAATCCTAGAAAATTTAGGAAAAACTAACAAATTATTAGTAACATATTTTCAGGTTTTGAGCGTGATAAGGCTTCCTCATCAGAAATAAGAGCTTGCAACGGTTCAGGTAGGGGAGTTTAACCAAGTTTCTTCATGCTAAATATCTGCTATAGATCATCGGTAAATTGCTATGGGTAGTAAATTGTGAAGTACGTGATTACTTGTTTGGGTGTGGGTCTAGCCCTGGCGGAAGGCCAGAAAGTACCTGGGTGTGGGTCTAGCCCTGGCGGAAGGCCAGAAAGTATCTGGGTGTGGGTCTAGCCCTGGCGGAAGGCCTAAAAGTTACCTAGGTGTGGGGCTAGCCTAGTCTGAGGACTAAAATTACCTAGGTGTGGGGCTAGCCTTGTTGCGGACTAAAAGTACCCGGGTAAGGATTGAGATTCCTACCCTGGCCGGAAGAGCCAAAAAGGGAATCGGGTGATTCATGTTTTTTATTATTTACATTTCGTAGTCAGGTTTACTGCTTTTCCATACAAATATTTAGCATGAAATAAACTATGTCATGAGGTGAGTCAGTGGTTTTGGACTCACCCCCCTACAGATGTTGTGCACCCTTCAGAGTCAAATCCTACAGGACTGGAAGAGGACGGAGAGCGAGTAGGGAACGGCCCAGAAGGAGTTGAGGACCCGCTGTACACCCCTTTCTACGAAGACACCGAAGCCGAAATATGAAGTATCGTTGTAGAAGAATAAATTTATGCCTTAGACTTTTGTTTTCATGAAATGTATCAAACAATGGTTTTTATAATAAAGTGGCTCAGTTAAGTTCCAATCTTGATGGAACTTAGTTATACCAAGCTTTTATTTCTAACACCTCAGTATTATACGGATAAAATAAATCCGCAAAATATCGGGGCGTTACAATAATAGTCGAAGCCCTCTTAGCTATAGAAGTCTTTCTAATTTTCAGACACAAATATGGGTGTTAAAGTTATTCGTTTGACACAAAGATGTACCCCCCTATAATATAGTAGACCTTGTCAGCTGGAGTGGGCCCAATTTGGTCTTATATCGTAATCTACTATATGAATAAGGATCCCATAATAGTGGTATCCCTCTTAGCTATGAGATTCTTTATATTTTTTTCCACACAGATGCAAATGTTAAAGTCACCCCTTTGATATATAGATATGCCCTCTATAATGAAATCGGCCTTATCAAATATAGTGGGCCTCACTTAGATTCTATTCATAATCGACTAGAAAAATAAATCCCCACAATAATGGAATATATCCTAGCTATAAGACTATATATTTTTAGCACAAAGATATGGGTATTAAAGTTCCCTCTTTATCACATAGATGTACCCCATTTAATGTAGTGACATTGTCAACTGGAGTGGGCCTACTTAGACTCCTAGCATAATATACTATAGATATGAGGATCCTATAAAAGTGGGGCCTTCCTAGTTTTGGACTCTTTATATTTTGGCCATAGAGATGCGGGTGTCCAAGGCACCCTTTTGATACCTTGTTAATTTGAGTGGACCTTACTTGGACCCTCTCATAATCTACTATATGAATAAAGTTCCCACAATAGTGGGACTCCTCCAAGCTATGGGACACTTAATATTTTGACCACACAGATGTGGATATTAAAGTTACCCCTTTGACACGTAGATGTATCCCTATATAATATAATTGAGCTTTTCAACTTGAGTGGGACGCATTCCTAATCTACTATATAAATAAGGATCCCACAATAGTGGGACCCCACCTAGATATATGACTCTTTATATTTTGGACACATGCAAGTGTTAATGTTTCCCATATAACACATAAATGTACCCCCCTATAATATAGTAGACCTTATCAACTAGAGTGGGACCCACTTGGACTTCTTTCATAATCTACTATATAAATAAGGATCCAACAATATTAGACTCCTTCTATCTATGTGACCTTTTATATTTTGGCAACATAGATACGGGAGTTAAAATCACCCGTTTGACATATAAATGTACCCCCTATAACATAGGTGACCTTGTCAAATATAATGGACCTACTCTGACCCCTCTCGTAATCTAGTACATGAATAAGGAAGCTACAATAGTAGGGCCCCTCCTAGCTAGTTTGGCCATATTGATATGGGTGCTAAAGTTACCCCTTTGGCATAAAGATGTATCCATTTATACTATAGTTGACATTGTCAACAGGAGTGCTCCACTTGGACTCCTCTTGTAATCTACTACATGAATAAGGATCCTATAATAGTGCGACCCTCCAACTTATACGGTACTTTATATTTTGGCCATACAGATTTGGGTGTTAAAGTAACCTTTTTTATCTATAGATATATCCCCTATAGTGTAGTCGACTTTGTCAACTAGAGTGGACCCCATATGGATACCTCTCGTAATCTACTATAAAAATAAAGATCTTATTATATTAGAATCCCTTTGACACATAAATGCACTCCTCTATAATATTATTGACCTTGTCAACGCGAGTGGGCCCCACTTGGACTCCTCTCATAATCTACTACATGATTAAGGATCCCATAATAATAGGAACCCTCCTTGTTATTGAACTCTTTATATTTTGGTCACACATATATGAGTATTAAAGTCACACCTTTGATACATAAATATACCCCCTTATAATATAGTCTACCTTGTCAACTTGAGTGGGCAGCACTTTGACTCTTCTTGTAATCTACTATATTATTAAGACTTCAAAATTAGTGGGACTGCTTATAGATATGACACTTTGTATTTTGGCCATACTAATTCAGGTGTTAAAGTCATCCCTTTGACACAAAATTATAACCCTTTTGTCAACTAGAATGGGCCCCACTTGGACTCCTTTCGTAATCAACTACATGAATAAGGATCCCATAATAGTGGTACCCTTTCTAGCTATGAGACACTTTATATTTTTGCCACATAAATATGTATGTTAAAGTCAATCCTTTGGATATAAATATACCCCCTAAAATATAGTCGACCTTTTAAACTAGAGTAGGCCCTACCTAGACTCCTCTTATAATCAACTACATAGATAAAGGTTTTATAATAGTGAGATCAATCCAAGATATATAACTCTTTATATTTTTGCCATACAGATGTAGATGTTAAAGTCACTCTTTGACACATGGACATACTCATCTTTAATTTAGTGGACCTTGTCAACTGGAGTGTGCCCCAATTAGACTTCTTTCGTAATCGACTATATAAATAAAGATCCCACAATAGTGGGATCCTACCAAGCTATGAGACTCTTTATATTTTTTTTGCATAGATACGGGTGTTAAAGTCACCCCTTTGACATATAGATGTACCCTCAATTAATGTTGTTGACCTTCAACTAGAGTGAGTACCACTTGGACTCCTTTTATAATCTAGAACATCAATCAAGATCCCATAATAGTGGGACCCTTCCTAGTAATGGGACTTTTTATATTTTGTTTATATAGATGCGAGTGTTAAAGTCACCCTTTGACATATAGATATATCCCTATATAATGTAGTTGACCTTGTTAACTAGCATGGGTTCCAATTGGACTCCTCTCGTAATCTACTATATAAATAAGAATCCCACAATAGTGGGACTCCTTTGAGCTTTGTGACTTTATATTTTAGCTATACAGATGTTGGTGTTAAAGTCACCCCTTTGAGACAAAGATGTACCCCCCTTTAATATCGTTGACCTTGCTAACTAGAGTATGCCCCACTTGGACTCCTCTCATATTATATTATCAGAATAAGAATCCCACAATAGCATGACTCCTCTTAACTATATGACTCTTTATATTTTAGCCACATAGATTTGAGTGTTAAAGTCACACCCTTTGATATATAGATGAACCCTCTATAATATAGTCGACCTTGTCAACTGGAGTGGGTCCCATATAGAGTCATCTCATAATCTACCATATAAATAAAGATCCCGCTATAGTAAGACTCCTCCTAGTTATAGGAATCTTTATATTTTTGCCACAAATAAGTTACCCCTTTGACACATAGATGTACCCCCCTTTTATGTAGTCGACCTTGTCAATTGGAGTAGGCCCTATTCTGGATTCTCTCATAATCTACTATATAAATAGGGATACCATAATAGTAGGACTCCTTTCGGTAGGATAGGTTATATTTTGGCCACACAAATATGGGTGTTCAAGTTACCCTTTTTACATATTAATATACCCCCCTAAAATGTAAGGACCTTGTTAACTAGAGTGGACCTCACTTAGACCCTCTCTTAACCTACTACATGAATAAGGATCATATAATAGTGATATCTATTCTAGCTAAAGGATATTTAATATTTTGGCAACACAGATGCTCGTGTTAAAGTCACCCCTTTGACATATAGATATACCCCTTATAATATATTTGATATTTTTCACTGGAGTGGGCCCCGCTTGGACTCCTTTCGTAATCTAATATATAAATAAAGTTTCCATAAAAGTGGTACCCAACCTAGCTATGGAAATCTTTATTTTTTGGAAAAATATATGCGGGTGTTAAAGTTACCCCCTTTGCTACATAGATATACCCCCTATAATGTAGTTGACCATGTCAACTAGAATAAGACCCATATGGATTTCTTTTGTAATCTACTATATGAATAAGGATACCTAAATAGTGGGGCCTCTCCTATCTATGAGAGCTTTTATCTTTTAACCATATAGATACTGGTATTAAAGTCACCAATTTGACACATAGATATACCCTCTATAATATAGTCAACCTTATCAATAGGATTGGTCCCTACTTAGACTCCACTCGTAATACACTACATAAATAAAGATCCCACTATTGTATAACCCTATCTAGATATTAGTCTCTTTATATATGATAATTTGAATTTTGGCCACACAGATGCAAGCGCTAAAATTACCCCTTTGACATATAGATGTACTCCCCTATAATATAGTCGACATTGTCGATAGGAGTGGGACCTACTTGGACTTTTCTCATAATTTACTACATGGTTAGTTAAGGATCTCACAATAGTAGGACCACTTCTAGTTATGTGACTCTTTATATTTTGGTCATACAGATATGGGTGTCAAAGTCATCCCTTTAATACATAGATATATCCCCTTGTAATATAGTCGAACTTTTCAACTGGAATAGGCCCCACTTTGACTCATTTCATAATATAATACATTAATAAATACCCTATAATAGTATGACCCCTCCTAGCTATGGAACACATTATATTTTGGCCACACAGATATGATTGTTAAAGTTACCATTTTGACACAAAGATGTGCCCCCTAATAATATAGAATATTTTGTCAACTAGAGTGGGCCCCACTTGGACTCCACTTGTAATTTACTATATGAATATGGATTCCACAATAGTACTACCCCTTCTAGATATAATGCTCTATATGTTTTTGCTACATAGATATAGATGTTAAAGTCACCCCTTTGATATATAGATATACCCCTAATAATATAATCGATCTTGTAAACTGGACTGGTCCCTACTTAGACTCCTCTCGTAATCTACTACATAAATAAAAATCCCACAATAGTGGTACCCATTTTAGCTATAGGACTCTTTATATTTTTGACATACAGATATAAGTATTAAAGTCACCCCTTTGATATATAGATATACCCCCCTTTAATATAGTCGACTTTGCCAACTAGAGTGGCCCTCACTTGGACTCCTCTCGTAATCTACTATATAAATAATGATATTATAATAATAGGACCCCTCCTAGGCATATGACACTTTATATTTTTTTCCATACAGATACAAGTATTAAAATAACCCCTTTGATACATTGATATACTCCCTATACTGTAGGTGATCTAGTTAAATAGAGTGGCCACCTCTTGAACTCTCTCATAATATAGTATATGAATAAGGATCCCATAATAGTAGGACCCCTCCTAACTATTAGAATCTTTATATTTTAGCCAAAAAGATGCTTGTATTAAAGTCACCCTTTTAATGCATAGACATACGCTCTATAATGTAGTCGATCTTCTCAACTAGAGTGGGCCCCAATTAGACTCATCTCGCAATCTACTATATAAATAAGGATCCTATAATTGTATGACCATACCTAGTTATGAGACTCTTTATATTTTGGCTACATCGATATGGGTGATAAAGTTTTCCCATTGACACATAGATGTACCAACATATAATATAGTCAACCTTATCAATTAGAGTGAACCCTACGTGGACTTTTTTCATAATTTACTATATAAATAAGGATCCCACAATAGTGGAAACCCTCATACTTATGAACCACTTTATATTTTGGCCATAAAGATGCTAGTATTAATGTCACCCTTTTGACAAATAGACTTGCATGCCCTATATAATATAGTCGACCTTGTTAACTATAGTAGGCCCCACTTGGATTTCTCTCGTAATCTACTACTTAAATAAGAATCATACAATAGTGGGACCCCTCTTAGTTTTGAAACTCTTTATATTTTGGCTATACAGATGTGGGTGTTAAAGTTACCCCTTTGACATATTATGTAACCCACTATAATGTAGTCGACCATGTCAATAAGAGCGATCCCCACTTGGACTCCTTTCATAATTTACTACACGAGTAAGGATCCCATAATTATTGGACCCCTCCTACATATAGGACTCTTTATATTTTAGCTATACAAATATAGATAATAAAGTCACTCATTTAACACATAGATATAACCCTTATAATATAGTTAACATTATAAACTAGAGTAAGTCCCAGCTTGACTCCTCTCATAATTAACTATTAATAAGGATCCCACAATAGTGAGAGCCCTCTTAGCTATAGAACTCTTTCTATTTTTTCCATACAAATATAGGTGTTAAAGTTATTCCTTTGACACAAAGATGTACCCCCCTATAATATAGTCAACCTTGTCAGCTGGAGTGGGCCCAACTTTGTCTTATATCGTAATCTACTATATGAATAAGGATCCCATAATAGTCAGATCCCTCTTAGCTATGAGGCTCTTTATATTTTTGCCATACAGATGCAGGTATTAAAGTCACCCCTTTGATATATAGATATGCCCCCTATAATGCAATCGACCTTATCAATTATAGTGGGCCTTGCTTTGATTCTTTTCGTAATCTACTATAAAAATAAAGATCACATAATAGTGGAATCCATCCTAGCTATAAGACTCTTTATATTTTTAGCACAAAGATATGGGTGTTAAAATTATCCCTTTGGCATATTGATGTACCCCCTTTAATATATTGACCTTGTCAACAGGAGTGGGCCTACTTGGACTCCTCTCATAATATACTATAGACATAAGGATCTTACAAAAGTGGGGCCTTCCTAGTTTTGGACTCTTTATATTTTAGCCATAGAGATGTGAGTGTTCAAGTCACCCGTTTGATATCCTGTTAATTTGAGTGGACCCTACTTGGATCCACTCGTAATCTACTACATATATAAGGATCTTATAATAATGGGATCTCTCATAGTTATATGGAACTAATATTTTGACCACATAGATACGATGGTTATTGTCACCCCATTGACACATAGATATACCCTTATCAACTGGAGTGGACACCACTGAGGCTCCTCTTCTAATCTACTATATCAATAAGGATCCCATAATAATAGGATCCCACCTAGCTATAGAACTCTTTATATTTTGGCCACATAGATGCGGGTGTTAAAGTTACACTTTGACACATAGATGAACCCCCTTCTAATGTAGTCGACCTTGTTAACTAGAGTGCGACCTACTTGAACTCCTTTCATAATCTACTATATGAATAAGGATCTCACAATAGTAAACTTGACCTAGCTATGTGACTCTATCTTTTAGCCTCACAGATACGAGTGTTAAAGTTATCCCTTTGACACAAAGATGTATCCTCTATAATGTTGTCGACCTTGTAAACTACATTGGGCCCCATTTGAACTACTATTGTATTCTACTATATAAATAAGGATACCATAATAGGATGAATCTTTATATTTTGGTTACAATATTGTGGGTGTTAAAGTCACCCCTTTGATATATAAATATACCCCTTATAATTTAGTTGACCTTGTAAATTGGAGTGGGCTCCACTTAGACTCATATCGTAAACTACAACATAAATAGATATCCTATTATAGTGGGACCTCTGCTAGTCATGGGGCTCTTTATATTTCTTCCACACAGATATAGGCATTAAAGTCATATTTTTGACATATTGATATACCTCTCTTTTATATAGTCGACCTTGCCAACTAAAATGGGCCCTATTTGGACTTCTCTCAGAATCTATTACATAATTAAGGATCCTACAATAGTTGGATCCTACCTAGCTATATGACTTTTTATATTTTTACCATACAAATGCAGGTATTAAAGTTACTCCTTTGACACATAGATATACCCCCATATAACATAGTCAACCTTATTAACTAGAGTGGGCCCCACTTGGACTATTTTTGTAATCTAATACATGAATAAGGATCCCATAATAGTGGGACCCCTCTTAGCTATAAGACTTTTTATATTTTGGTCATATAGATACATGTGTTAAAGTCACCCCTATGACACATAGATATACCCCTTATAATGTAGTCATCCTTGTCAACTAGAGTGGGACCCACTTGGATACCTCTCATAATTTACTATATAGAAAAGGATCCCACAATAGTGGGATACCTTCTAGCTATGAGACTCTTTATATTTTGGCCACACAGATATGAGTGTTAAAGTCACCCCTTTGACACAAAGATATACCTCCTTATAATATAGTCAACCTTATTAACTAGAGTGTGCCCTACTTGGACTCCTCTCGTAATCTACTATATAAAAAGAAATCTATAATAGTGGGACATATCTTAGTTATGGGAATCTATTTTGGCCATATAGATGCGGGTATTAATATCACCTATTTGACTCAAAGATTTACCCCCATATAATATCGTCAACCTTGTCAATTGGAGTAGGCCCTACTTGACTCTTCTTGTATCTAATACATGAATAAAGATTCCTACAATAGTAGGACCCCACCTAGTTGTGTGATTCTTTATATTTTGGCCACACAGATACGAGTGTTAAAGTTACTTCTTTGACACATAGATATACCCCCTAATAATATAGTCGACCTTGTCAACTAGAATGGTCCCTACTTGGATTCAATTTGTAATCTACTATATAAATAAGGATCCTATAAGAGTGGGACCCTTCTTAGCTATAAGACTCTTTAAATTTTGGCCACACATATAAGGGTGTTAAAGAAACATATTTGACACATAGATATACCGCCTATAATATAGTCAACCTTGCCAACTAAAGTGGGCCCCACGTTTACTCCTCTTGTAGTCTACTACAATAATAAGGATCCCATAATAGTTGAATCCCTACTCGTTATGAAACTCTTTATTTTTTAGCATCAAATACGTGAATGTTAAAGTCACCCATTTAACACAAAGATGTTACCCCTATAATATAGTCCACTATATCAACTAGAGTGGGCCCAATATGGATCGCTCTTGTAACCTACTATATGAATAAGATCCCACAATAGTGGGACCTCTCCTAGCAATGAGATACTTTATATTTTTACTACATAGATGTAGGTGTTTAATTCACTCCTTTGACATATAGATGTACCCCCTTTAATATAGTTGACCTTGTCAATTGGATTGGGCCACACTTGGATGCCTCTTTTTATCTACTATATGAAAAAGGATTCTACAATAGTGGGGACCTCCTAGTATGGGATAATTTATATTTTGGTCACACAGATGGAAGTAACCTCTTTGATAAATTGACGTTCTCCCATATAATATAGTCGACCTTTTTAACTAAATTGGGCCCCAGTTGACCCTCTTGTAATCTTCTATATGAATAACGATCCCACAATAGCGAGACCCCTCCTAGCTATGGGACACTTAATATTTTTGCCACACAGATGCGGGTGTTAAAGTCATTCTTTTGACACATAGATATAGCCCCGATAATATAGTTGACCTTGTCAATTTGAGTAGGCTGCACTCCAAATCTACTACATGAATAATGATCCTAAAATAGTGGGATACTACCTAGCATTGAGACTCTTTATATTTAGGTTATACAAATACAGGTGTTAAAGTTACCCCTTTGACACATAGATATACCACCCTAAAATATAGTTGACCTTGTCAACTATAATGGGACCCACTTGGACTCCATTGTAATCTACTATATGAATAAGGATCCCATAATATTAGACTCCTCCTAGCTATGTGCATCATTATATTTTGATAACACAGATAAGGGTGTTAAACTCGCCCCTTTGACACATAGATGTAAAGTCTGTAATATAATCGACCTTTTTAACTACAGTAGGCCCTACTTGGACTCATTTTATAATCTAAAAGATGAATAAGGATCCCACAATAGTCCAACCCCTCCTAGTTTTTTTTGCCACATAGATGCCGGTGCTAAAGCCACCTCTTTGACACAAAGATGTATCCGTTTATAATATAGTCGGCCTTGTCAACTGGAGTGGGCTCTACTTTGACTCCTCTCATAAATTACTATATGAAGAAAGATCTTACAATAGTGGGACCCCTCTAAACTATACATTAATTTAAATTTTGGTCATACAGATGCAGATGCTAACGTTACTCTTTTTATATATAGATGTATCCCCTATAATATAGTAGACCAAATCAACTTGAGTAGGACTTCTCTCGTAATCTACTACAAAAATAATGATCCCACTATAGCGGGACCTCTCATAGCTATAGGACTCTTTATATTTTTTCCATACGGATATGGGTATTAAAGTTACCCCTTTGACATATTAATGTACCCCCCTTTATTGTAGTCGACCAAGTCAACTATAGTGAGCCCCACTAGGACTTCTCACGTAATCTACTATATGAATAAAGATCCAACAAAATTAGGATCACTTTTACCTATGGAACTCTTTATATTTTATCCACACAGAACCGGGTGTTAAAGTCACCCCTTTGACACATAGATTTATACCTCTATAATATAGTCAACCGTCTCAACTGAAGTGGGCCGCACTTGGACTCCTCTCGTAACCTACTACATAATTAAGTATTACACAATAGTTGGAACCCTTTTTGTTATAGAACTATTTATGTTTTGGTCACATAGATATGGGTATTAAAGTCATTATTTTGATACATAGAGATATCCACTTATAATGTTGTAGACTTTGTCAACTGAAGTGGGCCCTACTTTGACTCCATTTGTAATTTACTATATTAATAAGGATCCTACAATAGCGAGAGCCCTCCTATCAATGAGACTCTTTATAATTTGGACATATATATGTGGGTGTTAAAGTCATCCCTTTAACATAATGATGTAGCCCCCTTTAATATAGTTGACTTTGTCAACTGGAGTGGGCCCCACTTAGACTCATCTCGTAATCTAATATATGAATAAGAATCTCATAATAGTGCGAACTTTTCTAGTTATGATACTCTTTATATTTTTGCCACACAGATATGGGTATTAAAATCACCCCTTTGACTTATAATTGTACCCTCTATAATATAGTCAACCTTGTAAATTGGACTGGATCTGACTCGAACTCCTATTGTAATCTTCTATATAAATAAATATACTATAATAGTGGGGCTCTTTATATTTTTACTATACATATATTGAAGTTCAAGTCACCTCTTTGACACATAGATGTAACTTCTTTTAATTTACTCGACCTTGTCAACTGAAGTGGGCCCCACTTGGACATCTCTCGTAATCTACTATATAAATAAAGATCCCATAATAGTGGGACCTAACCTAGCTAAGGGACTCTTTATATTTTTACGACACAGATATAGGTGTTAAAGTCACATCTTTGACTCATAGATATAGCCCCCTTAATATAGACACCCATATCAACTAGAGTGGGCCCTGCTTGGACTCCGTTTATAATCTAGTATAGGAATCAAGATCATATAATAGTGGCACCCCTCCAAGTTATAAGACTCTTTAAATTTTGGCGACAAAGATATAGGTGTTAAAGTCACACATTTGAGATATATATGTACCCCTATATATTGCAGTCGACCTTATTAACTAGAGTAGGCCCTACTTGGACTCCTCTCGTAATATACTACATGAATAAGAATCCGACAATAATGGGACCCCTCCAAGCTTTTGGACTCTTTATATTTTGGCCACACAGATTGGGGTGTTTGAATCCCTCTTTTGACATAGAGATGTAGCCGCTATAATATAGTCTGCCATTCTAACTAGAGTGGGACCCACCTTGACTCCTCTCGTAATCTACTATATGAATAAGAATCCCACAATAGTGGGATGCCTCCTAGTTATTGGACTTTTTATATTTTGGCATATGCGGGTGTTAAAGTCACCCCTTTGACACATAGATATACCCCCCCTATAATATCATTGACCTTGTCAGTTGGAGTAGGCCCCACTCATACTCTTCTTATACTCTATAATATGAATAAATATCCCATAATATAGGGACCCTACCTATCTATTGGATTATTTATATTTTGGTCGCACACTTGCGGGTGTTAAAGTTATCCCTTTGACATATAGATGTATCCCTCTATAATGTAGTCGACGTTATCAACTGGAGTAGCCCCAGTTGGACCCTCTTGTAATCTACTATATAAATAAGGATCCTATAATAGTGGGACCCTACCTATCTATGTGATACTTAATATTTTAGCCACACAGATACAGGTGTTAAAGTCACGGTTTTGACATATAGATATACCCTCTATAATATAGTTAACCTTGTCAACTAGAGTGGGCCGCACTCCTAATCTACTATATGAATAATAACCCCACAATAGTGAGACAATAACTTGCTAAGAGACTCTTTATATTTAGGCTACATAAATATGGGTGTTAAAGTTACCCCTTTGACACATGGATGTACTACATGAATAAGGATCTTATAATAGTGGTGCCCTTTTATCTATGTGACTCTTTATATTTTGGTAAAACAGATACGGGTGTTAAAGTCATCCTTTGATACTTAGATATACCCCGGACTATAATGTAGTCAATCTTGTTAACTATAGTGGGCCCCACTTGGGCTCCTCTTATAATTTACTATATAAATAAGTATTCCATAATAGTGGGATACCTTCCAATCTATGAGATTCTTTATATTTTGGCCGGACAGATACAGTGTTAAAGCTACCCCTTTGGCATAAAGATGTATCCTCCTTTAATATAGTCAACCTTGTCAACTGTAGTGGACCCCACTTGGACTCATCTCTTAATCTACAACATAAATAAGGATCCCATAATAGTGGGACCCCTCCTATATATGGTACTCTTTATATTTTAGCCGTACATATTCAGGTGTTAAAGTCACCCCTTTGACATATAGATATATACCCTTATAATGTAGTTGACCTTGTTAACTATGATGGGCCCAAGTTGGAATCCCCTCAAAATCTACTATAAAAATAAAGATCCCAGTATAGTTAGACCCCTCCTAGCTATGCGAGTCTTTATATTTTCCATACAGATACGGGTGTTAAGTTACCTCTTGGAAACATAGATGTGCCCCATTTTAATATAATCGACTATGTCAATTGGAGTGAGCCCTACTTGTTTTGCTCTCTTAATATACTACATGAATAGGTATCCCACAATAGTAGGACCCCTCTTAGATATAAGACACTTTAAATTTCGGCCACAAAGATATAGGTGTTAAAGTCACCCATTTGACACGTAGATGTACTTCCTAATAATATAGTCGACCTTGTCAACAGGAGTAGGACCTACTTGGATTCCTCTCATAATCTACTACATGATTAAGGGTCCCATAATAGTGGGACCCCTTCTAATTATGGGACTCTTTATATTTTGGTCATACAGATATGGGTATTAAAGTCACCCATTTGGCACAAAGATATACCCCCCAATATTATCGTGGACTTTGTCAACTAGAGTGGGCCTCATTTCGACTCCTCTCGTAGTCTACTACATGAATAAGAATCCCACAACAGTGGGACCCCTCCTAGCTATTATACTTTGTATGTTTTTGCCACACAGATATGGGTATTAAAGTCACCCCTTTGATATATAGATGAATCCCCTATAATGTAATCAACCTTGTAAACTAGAGTGGTTCCAACTTAGACTCCTCTTGTAATCTACTACATAAATAAAGATTCCACAATAGTGGTACGCATCCTAGCTATGGTATTCTTTAAATTTTTACTATACAGAAGATGGTGCTAAAGTTGCACCTTTGAAATATAGATGTACCCCTTTTAATATAGTCGACCTTGTCAACTAGAGTAGCCCCTACTTGGACTCCTCTCATAGTCAACTATTTGAATGAGGATCCTATGATAGTAGGACCCCTCCTAGCTATATGACACTTTATATTTTGGCCACACTGATATTGGTATTAAAATATCCCCTTTGATATATTGATAAACCCCTTTATAATGCAGTTGATCTAGTTAACTAGCAGAGTGGCCCCTACGTGGACTCTCCTGTAATTTACTACATGAATAAGGATCCCATAATAATAGGACCCCTCCTAACTATTGGACACTTTTTATTTTGGCCAAATAGATACTGGTGTTAAAGTCATCACTTTAATACATAGATAAAACTCCTATAATGAAGTCGACCTTCTCAACTAGAGTGGGCCCCACTTGAACTCCTATCGTGATCTACAATATGAATAAGGATCCTATAATAGTGTGACTCTACCAAGTTATGAGACTCTTTATATTTTTGCCACACTGATATGGGTGTTAAAGTTACCCCTTTGACATATGTACCTACCTATAATGTAGGTGGCCTTGTCAACTAGAGTGAGCCGCACTTGAACTCCTTTCATATTCTACTATATGAATAAAGATACCACAATAATGAGATCCTTCTTAGTTATGGATCTCTTTATATTTTGGCCACACAGATATGGGTGTTAATGTCACCCCTTTGACATATAGATTTGCCCCCATAAAATATAAAATACCTTGTTAAATACATTGGGCCCTACTCGGACTTCTCTCATAATCTACTACATGAATAAAAATCCTATAATAGTGGGACCCCTTCTAGATTTGGGACTCTTTATATTTGGCCACATAGATGCTAAAGTTATCCCTTTGATACAAAGATGTATTCCCCTACAATATTATCGGCCTTGTCAGCAGAAGTGGGCATTCCTAGTATGAGACCCTCTTAGAATGCGGATCCTACAATAATAGGGCTCTTATTGTATAAGACTCTTTATATTTTGGCCACACAGATATGGGTGTTCAAGTCATTTATTCGATACATTGATATCCCCCCTATAATATAGTCGACCTTGTTAATTAGAGTGTGCCCCACTTGTACCCTCTTGTAATCTACTACTTGAATAAGGTTCCTACAATAGCGAGACCCCTCCCAGCTATGGGACACATAATATTTTACCCATACAGATACGAATGTTAAAGCCACCAATTTGATACATAAATATACCTCCTTATAATATAGTTGACATTTTCAACTGGAGTGAGCTGCATTTCTAATCTACTAATGAATAAGGATCCCATAATAGTGGGACCCTAACTAGCTATGGGACTCTTTATATTTTGGCCACACAAATACGAGTGTTAATGTTACCCCTATGACATATAGATATACCCCCATATAATATAGCTAACCATATCAACTAGAGTGGGACCCACTTGGACTCCTTTCATAATATAGTATATGAACAAGGATCCCATAGTAATGGACCCCTCCTAGCTATGTGACTCTTAATATTTATGGGTGCAAATTTTGGCAGAAGTTTACCAGCTACCGCGGGACCCACCGGCCCTGCCTGGTGGGCCCACGAGGACCACCGCGGGACCCACCGGCCCTGCCTGGTGGGCCCACGAAGACTACCACGGGACCCACCAGCCCTGCCTGGTGGGCCCACGAGGACCACCGCGGGATCCACCGGCCCTGCCTGGTGGGCCCACGAGGACCACCGCAGGACCCACCGGCCCTGCCCGGAAGGCCCACGAGCTGTAGAATTCCCCAGAAGACGGTAGCGGGGCCCGCTAGTTTTACCTGGAGAATCCCCAGATACGACAGCAGAAAACCGCCATTTGCCCCGGAATTCCTCCCCGAGAAGTCTATAAATAGCAGAGCCTTCGAATGTAATGGAGGAGGATCTCAAATCGAATTCTCAGTTCTAAAACCAGAGCTCAGAGATTTCCAACTTCCCATCTACCATCTCTCTTTGACCTTCTTCTCTCCTTCGAAGAGATCAGAGTGTTTCTAGTGATACTCGGCCTGTCGAGATCACTTCGACATAAGTGTTAGTGAATTCGGGTTGCTCCCTATAGCATGGAGACGTAGGCTTCGGCTGAACTCCGAGATCACCTCTCGTATCTACTCTCTGATTGCATATCTCTTTCTATTGACATATCAAAAGGCTTCAACTCCAATCAACAGATCGACCAACGATCTTCGACGTCAACTTCAACTCCAATTGACTGGTGCTGCGAAGGTCTTCGGGTCGGCACGAAGATTTTCCCCCACAATATTTTGTTAATACGGATATAAGAGTTGAAGTCACTCATTTGACATATAGATGTACCCCCTAAAATATAGTCGATCTTGTCAACTACAAGGACCCCACTTGGACTTCTTTTTTAACCTAGTAAAAAAATAAGGATCCCAGAATAGTAGGGGCCCTTCTAGCTATTTTGGCCATAAAGATACAGGTGCAAAAGTCACCCCTTTGATACAAAGATATATATTTTATAATATAGTCGACATTATCAACAGAAGTGTCCCTCTTGGACTCCTCTCGTAATCTATTACATGAATAAGGATCCCACAATAGTATAACCCCTCCAAGCTATACAGTACTTTATATTTTGGCCACACAGATACAGGTATTAAAGTCACCCCCTTTTCATATAAAATATACCTTCTATAATATAGTCGACCTTGTCAACTGTAGTGGGCCTTACTTGGATTCCTCTCATAATCTACTATAAAAATAAAGATCCTATTATATTGGGACTTCTTTGACACATACATATACTGGCCTATAATATTATTGACCATGTCAAATAGAGTGGGCCCCACTTGGACTCCTCTCGTAATCTACTACATGATTAAGGATTCCACAATAATGGGAACACTTATACCTATAGGACTTTATATTTTGGTCATATAGATATGGGTATTAAAGTTACCCCTTTTATACATAGATATACCCCCTTCTAATATAGTCTACCTTATCAATGGAGTAGGCCCTACTTTGACTACTCTCGTGATCTACTATATTAATAAGGCTTTAATAATAGTGGGACCCCTTCTAGCTATGAGACTTTTTATATTTTGGCCATACTGATGTGGGTGTTAAAGTTATCCCTTTAACATAAAGTTGTACCCCCTATAATATAGTCAACTAGAGTAGACCCCATATGGAATCCTTTTGTAAGCTACTACGTGATTAAGGATCCCATAATAGTGGGATCCCTCTTAGCTATGAGGCTCTTTATATTTTTGTCATGCAGATACATGTGCTAAAGTCACACCTTTGATATATAAATATACCCCTATAATATAGTCTACCTTTTAAACTAGAGTGAGCCCCACTCAGACTCCTCTCATAATATACTACATAGATAAAGGTACTACAATAGTAGGACCCATCCTAGATATAGAACTCTTTATATTTTTGCCACACAGATGCAAGTATTAAAGTTACTCTTTTGATACATAGATGTACCCCTGTAACGCCCTGATATTTTACGGATTAATTCAACCCGTATAATACTGGGGTGTTAGGAATAAAAACTTGATATAAATAAATTCCATCAAATATGGAAATTACTGAGCTACTTTATTCAATAACATAAGTGTTTGATATATTTCTTGAATAATCAAAAAGCCTAAGGCTTAATTTCAACATCAACACTTCATATCTCTGCTCCCGCATCCTCGAAGAATGGTGTGTAGAGCGGATATTCAACTCCCTCTGGTTCGTCCTCTATTCATGCTTTCTCTTTTTTTTTCTGGTCCTTTAGGATCAGTCTCTGTAGGATTCATAACACCTTTAGGGGGGTGAGTCTAATCCACTGAATCACCTAATAACTTAGTTTTATTCATTCTAAAACATATGTATTGAAAAACAGTGAACATGACTATGAAATATAAATAATAAAAACATTGATCACCCGATTCCTTTTTTGGCCATCTGCCAGGGTAGGAATCTCAATCCTTACCTGGGTACTTTTTGTCCGTAACAACGCTAGCCCCACACCTAGGTTCTTTTAGTCCTCAGACTAGGCTAGCCCCACACCTAGGTAACTTTTTGGCCTCTGCCAGGGCAAGACCCATACCCAGGTTACTTTTTGGCCTCAGCCAGGGCTAGACCCACACCCAGGATACTTTTTGGCCTCATCCAGGGCTAGCCCCATACCCAAACAAGTGATCACATATTTCAAAATTTACCACTCCATAGCAATCTACTGACATTTTATAGCATATACTTAGCATGAACAAACTTAGTTTAAATCCCCTACCTGAACCGTTGAAGACTCTTACTCCTGATGAGGAAGCCTCAGGAAGCTCAAAACCTGAAAGTATGTTACTATAATCCGTTAGTTTTTAACCTAACTTTTATCAGGACTTTCTGAAATGTTTTCCGATATGAACTAATAGGTTTTTCTTCTTAAGGGGTAATTTGGTAATTTCTAAGATATCTAAATTTATACTTAGTGTGTAGAACTTTTTATCCTGAAACCATGGCCGCAAGCGCAACTCAATTTGGAGTTCGTTTGCTCCCGATATGACCAAAATAGCCGGTATTGACGGAAAATAAACGGATGGTCTGCCTATAGTAAAAGGGTCAGGTTGCTCTAAATAATAGCGTTTTAGTTTGACTAATGGCAGAGTCGTTTTATTAGTTGGTTACTGGGCTTCGGCCCAAGGTGTATAACTGCGGTCAATGGGCTTCGGCCCAAAGGATGTTTAATGGCTTAATGGGCTTCGGCCCAGAGGATACTTCGGTTCTAATTATTACTTAATGGGCTTCGGCCTAATTTTCTAGTAGGCTTTAGCCCAGAAATTTAAAACAAAAAAACTATATTTGTGGCATACTAGTTTTAGGGGTTTTATAATATTGGTAATTCCGAATCATAACCACAATCATGTGGTCGCAGACGGAATTCGATTCCGAGTTCACATAAAAAGGTTATGACCATTTTACCTTAGGGGTAAAATGGTAATTTTACTTTTTAATTGTCGGTTATGATATTTTATAATCTCAGTAGGTGTATTTTGTCATTACGAGTCCAACACCACTAACAGAACTCAATTCAGAGTCCGTATGGGTAAGATATGGTCAATACAGTTTACCTTGATAATCTATATATTTAATGTTATTTGATTCTTAACAGAAATCATAAAGTGTTCTACTGGTTAGAGTGAGCCTTCTTAGGTTGTTGTTTAGAGAGGTCATGGGTTCTAAAATTAAGTCTCTAGCCTTTTTGCACCAATATTTTATAATGGGTTGATGGGTTTAAATTTCATACCCGACCCGACAAGCCGGGGTAGTGTGAGGCTACGGTCGGCCGGAGGTGGTAGCCGGAGGTGGTAGTGGCGGCCGGCGGTGATGGGTGGTGGCCGGAGGTGGTGGCGGCCGGCGGTGGTGGGCGGTGGCCGACCGGTGGTGGTGGCCGGAGGTGGTGGCTAGCCGGAGGTGGTGGCCGGCGGCGGACGGTCGGAGGCGAGCGGCGACGGGTTGCCGGCGGTGGTCGGCCGGTGGCGGGTGGCCGGCGACGGGTGGTGGTGGCCCGGATTCCGTGAGGGGCTTGGATGAAAGATTCTATTGAAGGGGGGGGGATTTATATAGGCCTTCTGGGAATACGAAGAGTCCCAAGGTCTTTATTGCAAATCTGTCGTTTTATTGTTTCGGCTGTGCGACGGTTCCCGTTCGATTGGAAACGAAGGGTCGTCGATGTCGTTTGGTCTTCCCATTAATATAACAATTATTTCCCTTGTATTTGAATAGGAAAGTTTTAATGGACTTTTGGTTAGAGGAAACAGGTTTAAAATTCTGCTAAGTGGATTCTGGGTTTGAACCCTTCTATTGTCTATATATATATTTATACATATATAACATTTTTTCTTTAAATTTTTAAATGTTTTAAATGAGTTCAAAACGCAAAAGTTTATATATGTTTTTTGATCGTTTCGACGAGACGAACGCAATGGTACTGTCCGATTTTTATTTTGAATTTCTTATAAAATTTTTCTTATAATGACCTTTTAATTATTAATTTATTTTGGGATGTTACAACCCCTCTTTAATTTAATCGACCTTGTTAACTAGAATGGTCCCAACTTGAACTCCTTTCGTAATCGACTACGTAGATACAGATCCCACAATAGTAAGACCCTACCACGTTATGGGACTCTTTATATTTTTGCCCATAGATGTGAGTGTTAAAGTCACTTCTTTAACATATAGATGTACCCTCTTTTAATGAAATCAACCTTGTATACTAAGTAGACCCTATCTGGACATCTTTTATAATCAAGTTCATGAATCATGATCCCATAATAGTGGGCCCCCTCCTAGTTATAGGACTCTTTATATTTTGGTCATACAGATACGGGTGTTAAAGTCACCTCTTTGAGAATTTCCTAATAATAAGACCCATTCTAGCTTTAAGACTCTTTAAATTTTATCCATACAGATATAGGTGTTAAAGTCACCCCTTTGAGACAAAATTATACCCCTCTTTAATGTAGCTGACCTTGCTGACTAGAGTGTGACCCTCTTTGACTCCTCTCATAATCTATTATATGAATAAGGTTCATACAATAGTATGACTCTTCTTTACTATATGACTCTTTATATTTTGGCCGTATAGATATGGGTATTAAAGTCACACCCTTTTACATATAGATAATCCCCTATATTATAATCGACCTTGTCAACTAGAGTGGGCTCCACTTGGACTCCTCTCGTAATCTACCATATAAATAAAAATCCCACTATAGTGGGACTTCTTCTAGCTATAAAACTCTTTATACTTTTGTCACATAGATATGGGTGTTAAAGTCACTGTGGGTGTAAATTTTGGCAAGAAGTCTACAAACAGCGGGACCCACCGGCCCTGCCTGGTGGGCCCACAAAGACAAACAGCGGGACCCACCGGCCCTGCCTGGTGGGCCCACGAAGACTACAGCGGGACCCACCGGCCCTGCCTGGTGGGCCCACAAAAACTATCGCGGGACCCACTGGTCCTGCCTGGTGGGCCCAATAGCCTGTGGAATCCCCCAGAAGACGGTAGCGGGGTACACCAGCTTTACCTGAAGGATCCCCAGATGCTGCAGCATAAACCGCCATTTACCGCCAGAGAATCCTATAAATAGCAGAGCCTTCGAATGTAAAGGGGTCTCCGAAATTTCTGATTTCCACTCTGAGATCTGGTTTTCAGAATCCAGAGCTCTGGAATTTCTCAGCTTCCCATCTTCCACCTCTCTTTGATCTTCTTCTCTCCTTCGAAGAAATCAGAGTGTTTTTAGTGATACTCGGCCTATTGAGATCACTTCGATATAAGTGTTAGTGAATTCGGGTTGCTCCCTATAGCACGGAGACGTAGGCTTCAGCTGAACTCCGAGATCACATCTCTCGTGTCAAATCTCTGATTGCATCTCTCTCTATTTGCATATCAAAAGCAACGACTTCAATCAACAGATCGAGCAACGATCTCTTCGACTCGAAACTTCAATTGACTGGTGAGGCGAGGTCTTCGGGTCGGCACGAAGACTTTCCCCCACAGTTTGGCGCCGTCTGTGGGATCAGAATGAAAAGTCAAGCTCTCTCCACTACTATCAGATCGGTTGAGCATACAACCGATCTTCATAGCCAAACTTCCTCGCCTCCTCGGTTGATCGGACAATTGATCGGACGTCGGCACTCTTGTTGCACCCTTCGCTCTCTGAATGGCAAAAACTAAGCACCAGGGTCAACCAGAAAGAAGTAACACTCAACAACAAGCTCGTCCTGAGACTCGTTCAATGAGTCAAAGGCTCAACTTCGGGCAGCCCCTTGCTGTCCCCGAGATGGAGGTTCGCTCAGGGAGTGGGAGATCTGTCGATCGACCGATCGCCCATCCCGCACGACAGTCAATTGGGCAAACGGCCCCTGCTCCAGCTGAAGACCCTCCATCGACCTACCAAATCTCTGCTGTCGACTTCCAACTGCTCCAATTGGCGAAGCAAAATGCCACCCTCACCGCTGAGAGGGATGCTCTTAAGAAAGCAGCTTCCGAGGCTGGGATTGCCCTTCCAATCCCCTCTACAAGTGAGAGGGTTAATCTTCCTCGACATTCAATCCACTCTGAGCAACGGAGGTCAATGGGCACTGCTGCCCTCGAGAGGATTCAACGTGACCCAACTCCCTCTGCTGCCCCCTGGAAGCAGAGTGTTTGGGACCGCCTCGACGACGAATCCTCCCAATCATCTTCTGGTCGCAACTGCGATAGGAAGGCTCCTTCGAAGCCCGATATACCAAGGAGACACCAGATGAAAGGCGCTCCTTCCAAGAGTAGAGTCTCCCCTTCCATTCCACTCCAACGCGGACTCGGATCGGACCTTCGCCACCGACTCCAACCTGCTGATATTCAGAGGCCTGAACAAGACCTCTCGATTCTACCTCTCGATCTACATCCAGCTCGGGGACATGGTCGTAAAGATAGATACTCCTCTGCCGAGCCTCTCCACCGAAGCCTCTTCGAATCAACATTTCCAAGGGGATGGAGAACTCCTATCCTCCCCAAATTCAACTGCGTCAAAGGAGATCCGACTCTCCATATACTTGCCTTCAAGCAAGCCTTGACACCACACGAAGAAGAAAACAAAGTGCTTTGTCACACTTTTGCCGGAAGTCTCGATGAGCCGTCACTCGACTGGTATCACAATCTCCGAGCTGGGTCCATCACCCAGTTCGGTATTTTGGCTAACCTCTTTGTGCAGCACTATCAACTCAATCTAAAGCCAGAGAAAAAGCTCGACTCCCTCTATCGGCTAAGGATGGGTGCTGACGAGACTCTCCGAAACTTCACGAGGAGATTTCGCAACGAGCATGCTGCTCTCTCTGGAAGACATCTGGATGATGAAGCCATCATATTGGCTTTCCAGAACGCCCTCCGCTTCGATCTACACATCTACAACGACTTCATCCGCAATCCCCCTCCTTCTCTGGGTGCTATGTTCGATCGAATCCAGAGAGAGATTGAGGTGGAAGATGATCAAGTCGCTCGAAAAGGGCGAGAAACGAAGCGAAGACCGGCGGAAAGAGAAGCCCCCAAATATGCTGCCAGAGCCCACAATGCTGAGGCAGCAGCTCCTCCAGCCAACAAGTGATCAAAGAATGACGGATGTCGATCTCCAACGAAAACCACTTTCACCGAATGGAACTTACCAATCGAGCAGATACTTGACCGCATTCAACACGAGGAGTTCATTCGAAGGCCCAATCCTCTTCAGCCAAACTCAAAATTTACAGCCGACAAAACAGTGTATTGTGACTTCCACCGAAGTCATGGCCATTCTACCGATCGGTGCTATCGGCTGAAATTCCATCTTGAAGACTTATTGCGAGAAGGCCATCTTCAAGAGTTCACCAAAGGCGGACAAGATCAACGTCGAGCCTCTGCAAAAGAAAAAGAAGCATGTTGGATCCATCAGATCTCCTCCAACCGGCAACCTATCTCTGTGAATGCCAACGTCTTTGGTATTCATGGAACATTGCACAACCAAACCTTGACCGGGAAGGAAGTGGATCGGCAAGTTCGACGCATCTTCCATGTTCGTTCTGCTGCGAACAAGGAGGATACATGGATCAAGAAGCCTATCGAAGGTTTGACTTGGCCATCTATTGTTTTCAATGACGCCGATCTTCAAGGAGTTCATACTCCCCATCGAGACCCCCTGGTCTTGAAACTCCTCATCGACGGAAGCACCGTCAATCGAATCCTCATCGACACCGGGAGCTCCATCGATATTATGTTCTCAGATTGTTTCAAACGTCTGGGACATAGATACTCAAGCCTCGACGTCGTCCCGACTGTGATCACTGGCTTCAACGGCGAACAAAGCATCACGGTGGGCGAATCGAGATTCACTCTCGATCTCAGCCGAGAGACTCGAGTCTCGGTGAGGTTTGCAATTGTCGAAGGAGTATCCAGCTACAACGCCATTCTCGGGCGACCATTTCTCCACCAGATCAATGTCATCTCCTCTTCTTACCACCAACTACTCAAGTTTGCAACAGGAGAAGGCATTGTCTGTCTTCGAGGCGATCAGCAAGCTGGAAGGTCTTGTGAAGCCGTTGCTGCAAAAACTGATCGTAAGATCAATATTGCTCCTCCAAAGCGGCCGCGAGACGAAGCTGGTCCTTCCAAATAGCAATCAAAGGAGATTCCGCTGACCGAACCCCCACCAATCAAATGGGAAGCATCACCTTCAATTGAAGAAATCATCCCAATCAACATCGGCTGCGGAAGTCTCCATCGACAAACTTTCATTGGTACCAGTCTTAGCGACGCAGAAGCGCGAGACATGGTATCTTTCCTCCAGTCCAATATCGACGTCTTCGCTTGGTGCTTTGAAGACATGCCTGGGATCAATCCAGATGACGCTTGTCATCGACTCGCGATCAAGGAAGAGGTGAAGCCTGTCAAGTAAAAGCCATGCACCATCCGACCAGAGCTACAAATTGCCGTTCAAGAAGAGATCACCAAGCTACTCGCAGCAGGCTTCATCCGTGAAGTAGAGTATCCTACTTGGATCTCTAACATAGTTGCTGTTCCAAAGAAGAATGGGAAGGTCAGAGTCTGCATCGACTTCACCAATCTCAACAAAGCTTGTCCCAAAGATCCATTCCCCATGCCAAGGATAGATAGACTCGTCGATGCCACTGCTGGCCACGAGCTATTGTCTTTCATGGATGGATACTCTGGGTACAATCAAATTCCTCTTCACGCTGATGATCAAGAGAAGACATGTTTTGTGACTAGCCGAGGTCTCTACTGCTACAATGTAATGCCATTCGGCCTCAAAAATGCCGGTTCCACTTATTAAAGGTTAGTCACGAAGATGTTCGAAGATCAGATCGGTCGCAACGTTGAAGTATACGTCGATGATCTCCTTACCAAGAGCTTCAGTAGAGGAAAGCATCTATCCGATCTGGCGGAAACCTTTCAAGTTCTCCGAAAGTACCGTATGAAGCTCAATCCAGCCAAGTGTGCTTTCGGAGTTCAATCGGGCAAATTCCTGGGTCATCTTGTGACCAGGAGGGGCATTGAAGCCAACCCCGATCAAATTCGAGCTATCCTCGACATGTCATCACCTACCAATCGAAAGGAAGTACAACGTCTCACTGGAAGACTCGCTGCCCTCAATAGATTCATCTCAAAGTCTTCCGACAAATGTAAGCCTCTCTTCGACAAACTACGAAAGGCGGATACTTCAGGGTGGAGTTCAACTTGCGAAGAAGCTTTTCAGAGCATCAAGAAATATCTGGTGCAAACTCCCATCCTGACGGCTCCTCTTCCCAAAGAAGACTTGTGGCTCTATCTCGCCGTAACCGATCAAGCAATCAGTGCAGTCCTTGTTAGTAGAAGAGAAGGCATCGAACATCCAGTTTATTACATCAGTCATACTCTTCTTCCGGCTGAGACTCGCTACTCCAAAACTGAGAAGGTCATCCTGGCCTTGCTCACTGCATCACGTCGTCTCCAACCTTACTTCGTCTCTCATCAGATCACAGTCATTTCAGAACACCCACTCAAAGATATTGTTGACAAAGCTGGTCGAGCTGGTCGTATGACCAAATGGGTGATCGAAATAAGCTCTCTGGGAATTCAATTCGAATCTCGCACTTCCATTAAAGGTCAAGCTATTGCTGATTTTCTAGCTGACTTTCCGGTTGAAGACCCCATCTCTTGGGAAGAAGATATCGACATGCGCTTAGAAGATGAGAATAATCCTCCGATCGATCTTGCAACAAAAATAGATCCAAGTCTCGAGGCTATTGCTGCAACTCCTCCATGGGAGCTTTACACTGATGGAGCTTCAAGTACGATCGGTTCGGGAACTGGGATAGTCCTGGTATCCCCTGAACTTGATCATCTCCAGAAGGCCACTCTCCTCGGATTCAATGCCACCAACAACGAAGCCGAATACGAAGCACTCATTTCCGGACTCGAAATGGCTGAATCCCTGGGGGTAGATCGAATCATCGTCTACAGTGATTCCCAGTTGATCATAAGGCAAATCAATGGAGAATATACAGCTCGAGAAGAAAGAATGCAACTCTATTTGGCCTTAGTACGACGTCTTCAACAACGTTTTACTTATGCTGAATTCATTCAAATCCCCAGAGCAGAGAACCGAGAAGCAGATGCCTTAGCCAATGCTGCCTTAGTTCTTGGAGACTCACTCGGAGGAAGGCAAATAAAGATCGATTATCAAGAAGTGCCTAAGACCATCCCCGATCAACAGATCCTTGCTACTACAAAGAGATCTGGGGATGGAGATCAATTAATGTTGAACCTTACTACTGCAAATGGATTTGAAGATTGGAGACAGTCAATTTTTGACTTCTTCAAATATGGCAAAGTACCAGAAGATCCCAATCAAGCCCGAAGACTTCAAACGAAGCTCCCATGCTTTATCATGCAAGGAGAAGACCTATACTTCAAATCTCACAACGGGATGATGCTCAAGTGTATTGGTCCAGAACAAGCAAAGGCAATCCTGATTGATATCCACTCTGGAGCTTGTGGAAATCATTCGGGAGGAAGATCTCTTAAAGCCAAGACGAAGCTACAAGGTTACTACTGGCCAACAATGGCAAGGGATGCTCAGTAAGTTGTTCAAAGGTGCGAGCCTTGCCAACGACACGCTCGTGCTATCCATCTTCCTGCAGATGAGCTTCACCAACTATCTAGTCCATGGCCTTTCCATCAGTGGGGGTTGGATTTCTTGGGTCCCTTCCCACCAACTCCGAGCAAAAAGAAGTATCTACTACTGGCCACTGACTACTTCACCAAATGGGTTGAAGCTGTGCCACTCTTTCGAGAAACTGATGATGAAGTGATTAAATTCATTCGGCAAAACATCTTCTCAAGGTTTGGTACACCTCAAGTTCTTGTTGCTGACAATGGAGCTCAATTCGACTCTGACAAGTTCCGTGAATTCTGTCTTAACAACGGAATCAAGCTCTTCTATTCAACTCCAAGATACCCTCAATGCAATGGTCAAGCTGAAGCCTCCAATAGAGTTATTCTTGGTATACTTAAGAAGAAGCTCAACGACAAGAAAGGATTGTAGGAACAAGTCCTACCTGAAGTTCTTTGGGGGTATCGCACAACCCCGAGAAGGTCAACAGGGTTCTCACCCTTTCGTCTGACATATGGATCGGAAGCAGTACTCCCAACAGAAAACATATCAAATACTCTGAAGACCAGGGCAGTTGAAGAAGGGATCAATGAAGAGCTTCGAGTCAATGATCTGGACTTCTCTGAGGAACTACGAGACCAAGCCTCCCTTCGTGTGGCCAAGTATCAGCAGAAGATCAAACGAGCTTATGATGAGAAAGTCTACAAACGGTAGTTCCCAATCGGTAGTCTGGTCCTTAGAGCAGTCTTCTACAACACAAAGGAACACAGCAGTGGGAAGCTTGCTCCCAACTGGGAAGGTCCATATATTGTCGAATCAGTTGGAGGCAAAGGCTCTTATCGACTGATCTCACCAGAAGGAGATAGATTGCCACGAGCTTGGAATTCTAGACACCTCAAACTGTTCTATCCATGATGTAAATTCCATGATGAATAAAGTTCTCTTTCAAATGTTCAAATATGCAAGTGTTCAACTTTTCAATTCAAGTTCTGAAGCAGCTTCAAATCTTCTACATTCAAATTACCAGGTCGTTTAACAAGTTTGGGAGTTTGAGTTACGACTCAACCCCTTACAGGCAAATGTTAACCGGTTTCGGGTTGTGTTACAACACAACCTTCAAATTACTACGTCTATTTAACATGTTTGGGAGCTTTGTGTTGCGACACTACCCCTTATTATACAACTGTTAAATGGCTTTCAATTTCAAATTCAATATCGTCTAACAGGTTTGGGTACTTGAGTTGCGACTCGACCCCTCATATAAATATTAACGATTCCAAGTTGTGCATTGCAACAACCTTCAATTTTCAAGTTACTTAACACATTCGGGTGATTGAGTTGCGACTCGACCCCTTATTTTCAAGTGTATGAATATCCAATCATTCCAATAACATTTCAGAACTCAACATTCAAAGAATTCAATACCAGAGACATTCAATTTTCAAACACCAAAAAGATTTCTATTATCAAAAATTGTCAAGTACAGGAGTGAGCTTTTTCATATCAAGAGTATACAAGTGTAACAACAAAAAAGAAGATGGGAGATCTCAAGGTTTTGCCACACTTTGCGCACGTGACTTCTCTCCCTCAGATCCAGCGCGAGCTTTGCTCGCAACCGAAGCCTTTGAAGATCGAACACTGCTGGCATGGGCCCAAAGTGCCTCCATCGCCTTCTCGGCTGTTTCCCGGTAGCTCTTGACTTCAGATAGCGCATACTCTAACTCCTTCTTGGAGGTCTCCTCTCGGGCAGCAAAGGCAGCATGCTGGGCAGCAAGTTGTTCCTTCAGCTCCTTAACTTCAGTTGCACGATCACTAGACACGGTCTCAACCTTGCAGAGCCAATTCTTCAAGGATTCGAGTTCATGACCCTGTGCCTCGTTACGGTTCTGCAACCCCTTAATCTCAAGTTTCTCTTTGTGAAGCTCCTCGATCTTGTCCTTGAGAAACTCCTTCTTTGAGGACAGCACCTCCCTCAGCTTGTCCCTCTCCTCATGGGCAGCCTTCAGTTCAGCTGTCAAACGGGATACTTCAGCTGAAGCTTCCCTTTCTCCCGCCTTCCTGGAGAGCTTGCTTGCGACTTTCAAAACTGATGAGTTCTGCAAATGTACAAAAGAGTTAGAATTATTTTGAAGATGTAACTCAAATGATCGATCAAGCAGATGCACCTACCACCAATTCAAGCCTGTCGAAGGCTTTATCTAGAGTAGCCCTCGGAAGGTTGCAGAGCTTCCGGATTACAGCTGTGGGGTGGTTGATGTCAACCTCACCCAAGTTTTTCATCTTCTGAGTCGAGCCAACAGGAGTACCTGCAATCAACACAAGAGTTCAAAGAGTTTGAATATTTTCAACTTCAAAGACAGAGCAATCTAGATGGTGGATCATTCCGAATACCTGAGGCATCGACCCTAGGCTCTTTTCCTTTCCCATGGCCAGAGCTCTTACCCTTTGAGGGAGATTTCTCCTTAGAAGGGGTCGGCTTCTTCTGGAGTCGGGGAGTCTCATCCCCCACACAACTTCCTCTCTCCATGTGGGCTGGAGAGGGAATGTCCCGAAGAGGTGAGACCCCCTCTTCATCTTGTGGCTGTTTGAGCCCAGCCATAAGGGCTGCCATCTCCTCAGCCAGAGAGTGCGAGGGAGGAGGAGGTTGCTCAACCTCCAAACCATCGCTTACAGTCGGGCCTTCAAGACAAGGCACCTCCGGGGGTATCTGGTCGAGGGGCGTAGGGTTGCTCCCAACCCCACCACTCCTCGACAACTTTATCTTGAAGCGCATTGGCTTCTTCAACTCCTCGAAATGATAGACGGGCTGGACCTTCTTGCCGTCGCCCTCCACATCCATTACCTCCTCCATATGACGGGCCTTAGCCTCGTCAATAAGGATGGGTTGTGAGTCCTCATCATCCCCACCAGTGGGGGTGGGAGGAATTTCTTCCTCGCCACCCCTATGTCCTTGGCCACCATCAGTGGGGGTGGGAGGAATTTCTCCCTTACCACCCCCATCTTCATCATCTTTATCCTCTTCATTTCCTCCATCGCTGCCATTGCTGTCATCAGCATCATCATCGTCATCCTTATTGCCACCCTCATCCTCTTCACCTCCACCTTCCTCCTCTCTCTCTCTTCTTCCTCTTCTTCTTCTTCCCCTTTCTTCTTTTCTTCTTTCTTCTCCTCCTCCTCGACATAGACCTTCCTTTTCTTCTTTGCCTGGCCTTGGCGACGGATCACCAGTTTCTCCTCTGTGGGTAAGGTACGCCTGGCTCCGTATGCCTTCTTCTCGACCCGAATGTTTCTAATAATTTTACCGGATTGAGGGTCCTCCTCATAATCGGAATAGATGACCTCGTTATCTTCGTAACGAACCTTCGATCGATGGAGGAGGTTGGCGTTGCCATGTCGAACCGGGCAATTCGAAAATTGCTTCCATGATCGAGTCCCGCATGTCAGCTCCAGGAAAAGGTTGTCAATAGCCCCCACTCGCTCCGAAGGCCACGAGAGAGCTCCTCCTGCACAATACATATCTATCTCTTTGTGCACCTTGTATCGGGGAGTCTCAGGTACAGACATGGGAGTCCATGCACCGGACACCGATAGTGGCCAGTCGGTGTAGAGCTTATCCGAGCCAATGGTGTCAATAATCGGGCGAAGAGCGGAGACACCTGTCAGATTGTAGAATGGACTATCTTTCCTCCAAGCCCATCGATAATGAAAGAAGAAATACCCTAGCTCGATCCGGGCTACTTCACCATCAGGGAGGCTGGAATAGCATTCCCTGAGTTCCTTCTGGAAGTCAGACTCTACGCGACAGAAAGCGTAGATGATCCTCCAGGCGTTCCCAGTGACCTGCCCGGGACAAAGACCGGAGACGTTCAGCAATCTCGCGGCAAAAGGCGGCAATGGAAGGCGCAGTCCACAGTTGAGCTGGCCAATGGTGACGATGGTTCCCATCACTTGCTCCTTGCTCGCATACGTGACGAAGATTGTCCGCCTGTCAATACCAAAAGCGGATAGAATTCCCGGAAGCGCTGGTCGGGTCTTCCCCTCTGTGAAACATACTAGCAACTTCTGCAGCTTCTCCCTCTTCAAATCAGTAAGTTTGCCACCAATGTTATACCTAAACTCCGGTTCCACCGACAAAGGCAGCTACGGGCAAAGAACAAATCTTGCTTTGGGGATGTGCTCCGGACGAGAAAGTGCAGAGGCAAACCCCACTCCCTGGTGCCTCTTGCCCAATTGACCAAGCTCGATCAACTCGGCCTTGCCTTTGCCACGGCCCTTCGGGATAGATGATACTTCAGCAATTTCCTTCCCCTTCCTCTTGGGAGGAACTGCACTCTTCTTCGAATTACCGGAGGAGGCCATTCGATCGATCGAGAAAGAACAAGGAAACAGAGAAAGGAAGATCAAAAGCTCTGGACTTCAAAAAATTTTCTGAAAGCGCGAGGCGAAAATGACAGCCAGAGAAGCTTAAGTATCCTGAGGGAATTAGGCGCAGAAATCGAGATGACACGTGTCATCACCATATCAAATCGTGTGTTTTTGTAGGTACACGTGGCATCCATCCGTAGCAAGCGCAAAACTAGGCGAACAGTCGGGACCAGACGAAACGTCGAACCAGCCAGTTCACCGGTTCAAATGAACCACCGGTTCAAGCATACCACTAACTCTATCAAACCACTGGGCCTGAAGATTCAACTTGTTGCACAAGTATTTTGCCCGATCAAACCGGCGGGATGGTGGGTAATTTACCAGAGGATCAAGCGAAAAAACAGGCTCTTTCGCCTTATCCATCAAACCTTAATCGGCTGATTTTAACCGATCGGTCAAACTTGATCGATCGGTCAAAATCAACCGATCGGTCGATTTTCTACTGGATCTGGCAAAAAACTTATGTTTTTTGCCGATCACCCAAACCTTGACCGGCTGATTTTAACCGATCGGTCAAACTCGACCGATCGGTCAAAATCAACCGATTGGTCGATTTTCTACTAGATCAGTCAAAAAACTTGTGTTTTTTGCCGATCAGCCGAACCTTGACCGGCTGATTTTAACCGATCGGTCAAACTTGACCGATCGGTCAAAATCAACCGATCGGTCGATTTTCTACTGGATCTGGCAAAAAACTTATGTTTTTTGCCGATCACCCAAACCTTGACCGGCTGATTTTAACCGATCGGTCAAACTTGACCGATCGGTCAAAATCAACCGATCGATCGATTTTCTACTGGATCAGGCAAAAAACTTGTGTTTTTTGCCGATCACCCGAACCTTGACCGGCTGATTTTAACCGATCAGTCAAACTTGACCTATCGGTCAAAATCAACCGATCGGTCGATTTTCTACTGGATCAGGCAAAAAACTTGTGTTTTTTGCCGATCACCCGAACCTTGACCGGTTGATTTTAACCGATCGGTCAAACTTGACCGATCGGTCAAAATCAACCGATCGGTCGATTTTCTACTGGATCAGTCAAAAAACTTATATTTTTTGCCGATCAGCCGAACCTTGACCGGCTGATTTTAACCGATCGGTCAAAATCAACCGATCGGTCGATTTTCTACTAGATCAGGCAAAAAACTTATGTTTTTTGCCGATCAGCCGAACCTTGACCGGCTGATTTTAACCGATCGGTCAAACTTGATCGATCGGTCAAAATCAACCGATCGGTCGATTTTCTACTGGATCTGGCAAAAAACTTGTGTTTTTAGCCGATCACCCGAACCTTGACCGGCTGATTTTAACCGATCGGTCAAACTTGACCGATCGGTCAAAATCAACCGATCGGTCGATTTTCTACTGGATCGGCCAAAAAACTATGTTTTTTGACCGATCACTCCAACCTTGACCGGTTGAATTCGACCGACCGGTCAAAATTGACCGATCAGTCAAATTTGACCGATCAGTCAAGTTTGACCGATCAGTCAAAATTGACCGATCAGTCAAATTTGACCGATGGTCAAGTTTGACCGATCAGTCAAAATTGACCGATCAGTCTATTTTTTCGCTAACATTTCGACAGAGCTCCTTTTTGACAGGGAATCAATAACTTTGCACCAATAATTCAAGCCAGCCAAGGCGGACCCTTAGCTAACTTGGAGGGGGTAACTGTGGGTGCAAATTTTGGCAAGAAGTCTACAAACAGCGGGACCCACCGGCCCTGCCTGGTGGGCCCACAAAGACAAACAGCGGGACCCACCGGCCCTGCCTGGTGGGCCCACGAAGACTACAGCGGGACCTACCGGCCCTGCCTGGTGGGCCCACGAAGACTACAGCGGGACCCACCGGCCCTGCCTGGTGGGCCCACAAAAACTATTGCGGGACCCACCGGTTCTGCCTGGTGGGCCCAATAGCCTGTGGAATCCCCCAGAAGACGGTAGCGGGGTCCACCAGCTTTACCTGAAGGATCCCCAGATGCTGCAGCATAAACCGTCATTTACCGCCAGAGAATCCTATAAATAGCAGAGCCTTCGAATGTAAAGGGGTCTCCGAAATTTCTAATTTCCACTCTGAGATCTGGTTTTCAGAATCCAGAGCTCTGGAATTTCTCAGCTTCCCATCTTCCACCTCTCTTTGATCTTCTTCTCTCCTTCGAAGAAATCAGAGTGTTTTTAGTGATACTCGGCCTGTTGAGATCACTTCGATATAAGTGTTAGTGAATTCGGGTTGCTCCCTATAGCACGGAGACGTAGGCTTCGGCTGAACTCCGAGATCACATCTCTCATGTCAAATCTCTGATTGCATCTCTCTCTATTTGCATATCAAAAGCAACGACTTCAATCAACAGATCGAGCAACGATCTCTTCGACTCGAAACTTCAATTGACTGGTGAGGCGAGGTCTTCGGGTCGGCACGAAGATTTTCCCCCACAGTCACCCATTTGATACATAGATATACCCCACTTTTATATAGTCGACCTTGTCAACTAGAATGGGCCAACGTCTGACTCGTCTCGTAATCTATTACATGAATAGGGATCCCATAATAGTAGAACCCCTCTTAGTTATAGAACTCTTTTTATAATTTTTTATATAAGTAAGGATCCTATAATAGTGGCCGGGACCCCTCCTTTTTGTAGGACAGTTTATATTTTGGCCACACAAATATGGGTGTTCAAGTTACCCCTTTGATATATTAATGTACCCCGCTATAATATAATAGACCTTGTTAACAAGAGTGGGACCCACTTGGACCCTATGCTAATCTACTATATGAATGAGGATCCTATAATAGGATATTTAAAATTTTGGCTATACAGATATGGGTATTAAAGTCACCCCTTTGACACATAGATGCACCACTTATAATGTATTCGACCTTTTCAACTAGAGTGGGCCCCGCTTGGACTCCTCTCGTAATCTAATACATAAATAAATTTTTTCTAAAAGTGGTACCCCACCTAGCTATTGGAATATTTATATTTTAGCTACATAAATACGGGTGTTAAAATTACCCTATTAGAAACATAGATATACCACCCTATGATGTAGTTGACCTTGTTAACTAGAGTGGGACCCATATGGACTCCTTCTGTAATCTACTATATAAATAAGGATCCCTCAATAGTGGGGCCACTCCTATCAACTGGATTGGGCCCCACCTGGACTCCTCTTATTTTATAAATAAAGAGCCCACTATAGTGGGACCCCTCCTAGCTATGACTCTTTATATTTTTTCCCACACTTACGAGTGTTAAGGTCACCATTTGATACATAAATGTACCCTTTTTTAAGATAGTCGATCATGTCAACTAGCGTGGGCCCATAATATGAATAAAGATCCCATAATAGTAGGATCCCTCCTCGCTATATAACTCTTTATATTTTGGCCATATAGATGGAGGTGTTAAAGTCACCCATTTGATACATAAATATACCCCCCTATAAAATAATCAACGATGTCAACTAGAGTGGGCCCCATTTGGACTTCTCTCTTAATCTATTACATGATTAAAAAAAAAATGATTACAGATCTCACAGTAGTGGGACCCCTCCTAGCTATAGGATTTTTTATATTCAAGTACTGGTGTTAAAGTCACCCCTTTGATACATAGGTATACCCCTTTATAATATAGTCGACCTTGTCAATTGGAGTGGGCCCTATTTTGACTCCTCTCGTAATTTACTAAATAAGGATGCCATAATAGTGGGACTTCTAACTATGAGACTTTTTATATTTTGGCCACTTAGATGCATGTGTTAAATTCATTCCTTTGACACATAGATGAACTCTATTATAATGTAGTCGACTATGTCAACTAGAATGGGCCCTATTGGGACTCCTCTCCTAATTCATTATATGAATAAGGATCCCATAATAGTATGAACCTCCTACCTATGAGAATCTTTATATTTTGGCCATACTGATGTGGTTGTTAAAATCACCCCTTTGATGTATAGATGTATCCTTTATAATATAGACGCTCTTATCGACTACAGTGGCCTTACTTGGACTCTTCTCGTACTCTAGTACACAAATATGGATCCTCTAATAATAGGACCCCTTCTAGCTATGGGACTCTTTATATTTTGGCTACATAGTTATAGATGTTAAAGTCACACATTTGATACATAGATATACTTAATATAATGTAGTTGATCTCGTAACCTAGAGTTTGCCTTGGACTCCTCTTGTATTCTAGTATATGAATAAGGATTCCATAATAGTGGGACCCATCCTACCTATAGGACTCTTTATATTTTTTGCCATACAGATACGAGTATCAAAGTCACCCCTTTGACATAAAGATGTACCCCCTAAAATATAGTCAATCTTGTCATCTAGAGTGGGTTTACTTGGACCCCTCTCGTAATATACTATATAAATAATGATCCCATATTAATGGGACCCCTTCTGGCTAGGGACTCTTCATCATTTGGCTGCACAGATACGGCTGTTAAAGTCACCCCTTGGACATATAGATGTATCCTCTATAATATAATCAACATTATCAACTAGAGTGGGCCCCATTTGAACTTATCTTTAATCTAATGTATAAACAAATATCCCACAATAGTGAGACCCGTCATTGATATAGGACTATTTATGTTTTGGCCATATAGATACGGGTGTTAAAGTCACCCCTTTGACATATTGATGTATCTCCCTATACCGTAGTCGACCTAGTTAACTAGAGTGGCCTTCCTTGGACCCTCTTGTAATCTACTATATGAATATAGATCCCAGAATAGTGGGATTACTCCTAACTATAGTACTCTTTATATTTTGGCCATACTGATATGAGTGTTAAAATCACTATTTTGACACATAAATATACCCCCTATAATGTAGTCGACCTTGTCAACTAGAGTGGGCCCCTCTTGGACTATTATCGTAATCTAGTATATGAATAAGGATCCCATAATAGTGGGACCCCACATAGCAGTGGGACTCTTTATAATTTGTCTACACTGATCTGAATATTTAAGTTGCCTAATTGATACATAAATATCCACCCCTATAATATAGTCGACTTTGTCAACTAGAATGGTTCATACTTGGATTCATTTCGTAATCTACTATATGAATAAGGATCCCACAATAGGGGGACCCTTCTTAACTATGAAACTCTTTATATTTTGTCTACACAGATATGGGTATTAAAGTCACCCCAGTATCACATAAATGTACTCCCTATAACAGAGTCGACCTTGTCAAATTGAGTGTGACCTACTTGGAATCCTCTTGTAATCAAATATATAAAAAAGGATCCCACAATAGTAGAAACCCTCCTAGTAATACAGATGCAGGTGTTAAATTCACCCCTTTGACATAAAGTTGTACCCCTTATAATATAGTCGACCATATTAACTAGAGTGTGCCCCATTTGGAATCCTCTCATAATCTACTATATGAATAAGAATCCCATAATAGTGGAACCCTTCTTAGTTATGGGACTTTATATTTTGGCCACACAGATATGGGTATTAAAGTAACTCCTTTGACACATTACGTACCCCACTATATTATAGTCGGCCATATCAATAGGAGTGATCCCCACTATAATAAGGACTTTAACGACACATAGATGTACCCTCCTTTAATCTAATCGACTTTGTTAACTGGAGTGGACCCCATTTGGACTCCTCTCTTAATCTACTTTATGAATATGGATCCCATAATAGAGGAACCTACCTAGCTATGGGACACTTTATATTTTGGCCACATAGATACGGGTGCTAAAGTTACCATTTTGATATAGATGTACCTCCCTAAAATATAGTCGACCTTGTACACTTAAGTAGGCCTTACTTGGAATCTTCTCATAATCTAGTACATGACTAAGAATCCCACAATAGTGGGACCTCTCCAAGCTATAGAACTATTTATATTTTGACCACACAGATGCGGGTATAAAAGTCGCCCTTTGATACAAAGATGTATCTCTCTAAAATATAGTCGACCTTGTCAACTAGAATGTGCCTAGTAGGACTCCTCTTGTGATGACCAAGATCAAATAAGCCAATAGCCAAGAGCCAAGACTCTTAAGGCTGTGATGCCAAGATGGATGAGGTGAGGTGGGGTATCCAAGGCAATGAGTTAGCCCCACATTGCCTGGAAATAAAGTGATTCTAAGCTATTTATATAATTTCCCCTCCTAGACATAGAAAATATATTTTTAAACCATGCACCGCTATGGATTTCGTAATAACTTCGTAGTTAAGCATGCTTGAGCGAGAATAGTACTAGGATAGGTGACCCCCGTGGGAAGTCTTCGTACGGGCACAAGCAAAGCAGACAACATCTTGTTTGTTTAGGGAAAATGTTACAAAATGGTATCAGAGCCGATTCTTCTCACAATGGGGGGGGTCTAACTCTACACATGGATATGCAGACTTTAAGGGGGGTAAATTGTAACAACCAAGATCAAATATGGCAATAACCAAGAGCCAAGACTCTTGAGGCTGTTATCCCAAGATGGGTGAAGCTCACGGTATCGCTTGAAAAAAAAGGGATTCTAAGCTACTTATATAATTTTTCCTCCCAAACTTAGAAGATCCATTTTAAAACCGTGTGACGCTATGAATTTCGTAAGAACCCCATAGTTAAATATGTTCAGGCGAGAGTAGTACCAGGATGGGTGACCCCCCTAGGAAGACCTCATACGGGCATGGGCAAAGTGGACAATATCTTGTATGTTAGGGGCGAATGTTACACCTCTCGTAATATACTACATAAATAATGATCCCACAATAGTGGGACCCCTCCTAGTTGTATACTCTTTACATTTTTGCCACAGAGATACGGGTGTTAAAGTCACCCCTTTGATATATAGATGTACCCCTTATAATAAAGTCGACCTTGTCAACTGGAGTTGGCCCTATTTTGACTTCTTTCATAATTTAATACATAAGTAAATATTACACATAAGTAAATATAGTTGACCTTGTCAACTAGAGTAGGCTCGATATTTTTATATTTTTACCAAACAGATATGGGTGTTAGTCACCCTTTGACACATAGATGTACCCCCTATAATATAGTTGACTTTGTCAACTTGAATTGGTTTCACATGGACTTCTCTAGTAATCTTTTTTTTTTAAAGGTAAATAAAATTTTATTAAAAAAAACCGAAGAGGGGAAATACAGTTCACAACTTAACTCAGGATAAGCAAGCAGTATCAAACTCAAAGCTCAAACAAGTGAGCAAAAACACCATAACAATCCATTCCTTCGCCTATAAGGAACATCAACGGAAGCAAAAAATATAAACAATCTACACAGTCATCAACCATGCCAAGATCGACTCCTCCACAGGCTCCAAAAGGCTTGCCAACATCAACCTGCCCCCTTGCTCCTTGTGACTATGTCTGAAGGACCCTTAGGCCAAGACACCTTAGCACGAGAGGGACCAGAAGAAGACGTCTCCCCTTCTTTACCAGAACCAACTAAAGCCGGGTTCGGCATGGTAAGGACAGAGGGGCAATAGGCAAGAAAGGGAGGCAAAGGCAACTTGCCCCCCCTAACAACATCAAAGGGATAGGGCTCCTCCTCCCTATATTCCCCCCCCCCCTCTCCAGCAGCCTCTTCCATCATAAAATTAAAACCAGTAGGGTCTTCAAAGTTTACCTCCCGATGAGAGACAATCGCTCGGTTAATGGCCGAAATTCGAACACTTGGACTATACTTCGAGCTCCTACTCTTCAAGACAGAAGACCTCTGCTTCTGAGATGAAGCTTGCACCACCAGAGGCTCTTCCACTGTTGTAGAAGCCCTACCTCTCACTGTTTTGGTTGCGTCCGCATCACCCAAAGCCGACTCACTGAACGAACCACCATCACAAATCGATTCAGCAACTGTTTCAGCACCAATTACCACTCCAACCATAGCAGCTGCATCATCTCTAGCAGCACATTCAGCTATACCAAGAACCCCAGCATCAGCATGCGTAACAGCAGTAACTGCTTGTGTAACATCAGCTTCAGCACTATCATTAGCCTCAGCTCTGCCATCTCCACCTGGCGTAACAACAGCAGCTTCAGCAGCATCAACAATGAGCGTAACATCAGCTATGGGCTCGCCAACTGCTGAGCCAACATCACGAGCCAAATCCCCAGGCTGTGAAACAACATCCTGCATAACACCAGTGATACCAACATTTGCACCTCCCTCAGCTCCAGCAATAGTCACTGCAGCACACCCAACACTCTGCGAAACAGCAACAAGCATAACGTTAGAAATGTCTGCGGCCACAGCTCGGACTGCAGTGACTACAACTTGCATAGCATTACCATCCACAACACCTTTAGACTGTGTAACACCAGCACCAACAGCATTGCCAAAGACCTTCCCGTCCGATTGCTGAATCAAACTCTCCAATCATACTCCATCACAGTCCACATCAATTACTTCCTCACTCAACACCGCAAATCTTGATCCAGAAGGCCTACTAGGATGCAAAGCTGGTTCCTTTGGCAAAGAAGGCATAGCCCCTCCAATAGTATGCCACCCATCCTCAAGGATCCCCTTATCTTTGGGAGCATAGGATTTACTCCCTTGGGAAGTTGTCCTCACAGTCTGAGTACCAGATTTGGGCTGCCAAGTATATTTAACCTGAGTTTGAACCAATTTAGGATGTTTGGAACAAGTAGTATCCCTATGATCAAAACTTTTACAAGCTTTGCATCTCGTAGGGATCCAATCATATGTCACTGGCTGCCAAGAGTGAAACTCACCTTTATCATTTCTTGCTTGAACTCTGCTTGGAAGCGAGTCTTCCACATTTATCTCCACGCAAATCCTAGCAAACTAGGCACGAGTACCTCCAGCAGTAGCTTGATCCATGTATATAGGAGTGCCAAACACACTCCCCAACCGACTTAACATGGGTTCAGTCCACAAATCCCCTTCAAGATTTGGAAAATTGGCCCAAATTGGTATTTTTGAGATCAACTCCCTATCACTACACTTGCCTCTAGCCCATTTCCTCACAATCAAAGGTCTACCATTGAAATGCCAAGTTTTGCCTTCGAAAATTCGAATAAAATCAGATTCAAGCTCAAATTTAAACCAAAACACTCCATTCTCTCTTGAGAGAATATCCAATCTTCCCTTTGGCTGCCAATTACGCTTAATAAAATTCTTGAGATGGATATAAAATGGCCGCCTCCCAAGTACAAATCCCACTAAAGTATGTTCCCATTTTTTGCAGTTAGCTTCTAACTCATGAGTTGGACAGATAGCAACTTTTTTGCAGTTGCAGTTAGCTTCTAACTCATGAGTTGGACAGATAGCAACTTCTCTAGTAATCTATTACATGAATAAGGATCCAACAATAGTGGAACCCTTCCTTGCTATGAGACTTTTAATCTCTTAGCCATATAGATGTGGGCATTAAAGTTACACCATTGATACATTAATGTACCTCCTCTAATATAGTCAACCAAGTTAACTAGAGTGGACCCCACTTGGACCTTCTCGTAATCAACTTCATGAATATGGATCCCTCCTAATATAAGAGTCTTTATATTTTGGCCACACAAATATGGGTGTTAAAGTCACTATTTTGACATATTGAAGTCGACCTTGTCAATTGGAGTTGGCCCCACTTGGGCTGCTATAGTAATCTAGTATATGAATAAGAATCTCACAATAGTAGGACCCTATCTAGCTATGAGACTTTATGTTTTGGCTACATAGATATGGGTGTAAAAGTTACCTCTTCATACATAGATATACCACCTTATAATGTAGTTGACCTTGTCAACAAGAGTTGTCCCCACTTAGACTCCTTTTGTAATCTAATATATAATTAAGAATCCTACAATAGTAAAACCCTTACTAGAGATGAAACTCTTTATAATTTGACCAAAAAGATATGGATGTTAAAGTCACCAATGTAGCACATAGATGTACCCCCTATAATGTATTGACATTATAAAATTAAGTGGGCCCAACTTGGATTCCTCTCGTAATCTAGTATATAAAAAAGGACCCCACAATAGTAAGACCCCTTCTACCTATGTGACTCTTTATATTTTGGCCACACAGATGCGGGTGTTAAATTCACCACTTTAACAAAATGATGTACCCCCTATAATATAGTCGACCTTATTAACTAGAGTGGGCCCCACTTGGACCCCTCTTATAATCTGTTATATGAATAGGAATCCCACAATTGTGGCACCCATTTACATATGTGACTCTTTATATTTTGGCCACACAGATGTAAATATTAAAGTTACCCCTTTGATACATTACATATCCTACAAAAATGTAATAGACCTTGTCAATAGTAGTAGTCCCCACATAGACTTTTTTCGTAATCTACTACATGAATAAGGATCCCACAATAGCGGGACACCTCCTAGTTATGGGACTCTTTATATTTTGGATACATATATATAAATGCTAAAGACATCCATTTGACACATAGATGTATCCCGAAAATATAGTCGACCTTGTTAACTAGAGTGGGCCCCATATCATCTACTAAAGTTATCCCTTTGATATAAAGATGTACCCCCCTATAATATAGTAAACCTTGTAGACTGAAGTGGACTCCACTTGAACTCATCTCGTAATCTACTATATAAATAAGGATCCCACAATAATGGGACCCCTCCTACCTATGAGACTCATTATATTTTTACCACACAAATAGGGGTGTTAAACTCACCCTTTTGATATATAGATGTTCCCCCTACAATGCAGTTGACCTTGTCAACTAGAATAGGCCCCACTTGGACTCATCTTATAATTTATAACAAAAATAAAGATTCCATAATAGTGGAACCCATCATAGCTAAAGAACATACTCTTTATATTTTTACCACACAGATGGGTGTTAAAGTCACCCCTTTCACACATAGATATACTCCCTTTAATATAGTCGGCCTTGTCACTGGAGTGGGCTTCACTTGGACTTCTCTTATAATCTACTACATGAATGAGGATCGTACAATAGTATGGCCTTTCTAGTATGGGACTATGTATATTTTGGCTATACAGATGCTGGTGTTCAAGTTACCACATTGACACATTGATGTTCCCCCTATAATGTTGTCGACCTTGTTAACAAGAGTAACCTCACTTGGATCCTCTTGTAATCTACATAATAAATATTTAATGGGACCCTTCCTTGCTATAGGACACTTAATATCTTTGCCATACAGATACGGGTGTTAATGTTACCCCTTTGACATATAGATGTACCCTACTATAATGTAGTTGACCTTGTTACTGGAGTGGGCCCTATTTGATCTCCTCTCTTAATCGACTATATGAATAAAAATCCAATAATAGTAGGACCCCACCTAGCTATGGGACTCTTTATATTTTTCCCACACAAATACGGGTGTTTATGTTACCTCTTTGACACATAGAAGTACCCCCCTCTAATATAGTCGATCGTGTCAATTAGAGTGTGACCCACTTGTACTTCCTTATAATCTACTACATGAATACGGATCCCACAATATTGGACCCTTCCTTTCTATGTGACTCTTTATATTTTGGCCACAAAGATATGGTTGTAAAAGTCTTCCTTCTGACACAAAGATACGGTTGTTAAAGTCGACCTTGTCAACTGCACTAAATCCCACTTGGACTCTTCTCGTAATCTACAACATGAATAAGGATCCCATAATTATGGGACCCTTCTAGCTATAGGACTCTTTATATTTAGGCTACATTGATGCGGGTGTTAAAGCCATCCCTTTTACATGTAGATATAGCCTACTATAATATAGTCGAATTTGTCAGCTGGAGTGTGCTCTAATAGGACTCATCTCGTAATCTCTACATGACTAAGGATCCCACAATAGGGCAACTCTTTATATTTTGACCTCTTAGATTCGGGTGGTAAAGTCACCCCTTTAATATATAAATATACCCCTTTTAATATTATCGACGTTGTAAACTATAGTTAGCCCCACATGGACTTTTTTTGTAATTTACAACATAAATAAAGATCCCACTGTAGTGGGACCCCTCTTAGCCATAGGACTCTTTATGTTTCTTCCATAAATATATGGGTGTTAAAGTCACCCTTTTGACACATAGATATACCCCTTTTTATGTAGTCAACCCTGTCAACTAGAGTGGGCCCTACTTGGACTCCTATTGTAATCTACTATATAATTAAGGATCCCAAAATAGTTGGACCCCACTCAGTCATGGGACTATATTTTGGCAACACATATATGGGTGTTAAAGTTACCCCTTTGATACAAAGATGTACCTCCCTATAATATAGTCGACCTTGTTAACTAGAGTGTGTTCCACTTGGACTCTTCTTGTAATCTAATATATAAATAAGAATCCTATAATAGTGTGATCCCTCTTAGTTATGGGACTATATATTTTGGTCATATAGATGCGAGTGTTAAAGTCACTACTTTGACATAAAGATTTACCCCCATATAATATCATCGACCTTGCCAACTTGAGTGGGCCCCATATAGACTCTTCCCATACTATACTACATGAATTAAGATCTCACAATAGTAGGAAATCACCTAGCTATAAGACTCCTTATATTTTGGCTATACAGATATGAGTGCAAACATTACCCCTTGACATATAGATGTACCCCCTATAATGTAGTCGACATTGTTAATGGAAGTAATCCATACTTGGACTCTTCTCGTAATATACTACATGAATAAGGATTGCACAATAGTGGGACCCCTCCTAGCTATGGGACTTTTTATATTTTGTCCATATAGATATTAGTAATAAAGTAACTCATTTGACATGAATATATCCCCCTATCATGTATTCGTTCTTACTAACAAGAGTGGACCCCATATTGTCTCCTATTATAATCTACTATATTAATAAGGTTCCCACAATAGTTGGGCCTCTCCTTGATATGAGACACTTTATATTTTTTCTAAATAGATGCGGGTGTTAAAGTTACTCCTTTGACACATAGATGAACCCTCCCTTTAATGTAGTCAACATTATCAACTGAAGTGAGCCACACTTGGACCCCTCTCGCAATCCATGATATGAATGAGGATCCTACAACAATGAGGTTCTCTAAGTATGAGACTCTTTATATTTTGGCCATACAGATGCGAGTGTTCAAGTCACTCTTTTGACATATTGATGTTCCCTCTACAATATAGTCGACCTTGTTAACTATAATGGGCTCCACTTGGACCCTCTCATAATCTACTACATGAATAAGGTTCCCACAATAGTGGGACCCCTTCTAGCTATGGGATATTTAATATTTTGGCCACACAGATGCAAGTGTTTAAGTCACCCCTTTATACATAGATATGCCCCTCTATAATATTGATATTTTAAACTTAAGAAGGCCGTATTTCTAATTTACTACATAAATAAGGATTCCACAATAGTGGGACCCCACCTAGCTATGAGACTCTTTATATTTTGGCTATGCAAATATGGGTGTTAATATTACCCCTATGACACATAGATATACCTCCTATAATATAGTCGACCTTGTTAAATAAGTTTGCCCCACTTGAACTCCTCTCGTAATCTAGTATATGAATAAGGATCCCAAAATAGAGGACACCTCATAGTTATTTTGGCCACACAAATGTGGTTGCTAAAGTCACCCCTTTAACACAAAGATATACTCTTTTATGATATAGTTGACATTGTCAACTTAAGTGGGCCCCACTTGAACTCCTCTCGTAATCTAATATATTAATTAGGATCCCATAATAATGGGACCCCTCCAAGCTATACGATACTTTATATTTTGGCCACAGAGATACGAGGGTTAAAGTCGCCCTTTTGATATACAGATGTACCGCCAGTAATGTAGTCGACTATGTCAACTGGAATAGGCCCCACTTGAACTCCTATCGTAATCTACTATAAAAATAAAGATCCTACTATATTGGGACCCCTTTTAGCTTTGTGAATTTTTATATTTTTTTACATAGATACGTGTGTTAAAGTCACCCTTTTGATACATTGAAGTACCCGCCTAAAATATAGTCAACCTTGTTATTTGTAGTTAGCCCCACTTGGACTCCTCTCGTAATTTACTACACAAATAAGAATTATATAAAAATAGAATATCGCATAGTTATGTGACTCTTTATATTTTGGCCACAATGATATGAATATTAAAGTTACCTCTTTGACACATAGATCTACTCCCCTATAATATAATCGACCTTGTCAACTGGAGTGGGCATTCCTACTATGGGACCCTCCTAGAATAAGGATCCTATAATAGTGGGGCCCTCCTAGTATGAGACTTTTTATATTTTGGCCACATAGATGCGGGTGTTCAAGTCACTCCTTTGACACAAAGATGTCCCGCCTATAATCTAGCTAACCTTGTTAACTAGAGTGGCCCAACTTGGACCCTCTCATAATCTACTATATGAATAAGGTTCCCACAATAGTGGGACTCCTCCAAGCTATGTAACACTAAATATTTTGACCACACAGATGTGGATATTAAAGTTACCTATTTGACACATAGATGTATCCCCATATAATATATTTAACCTTTTCAACTTGAGTGGGATGCACTCCTAATCTACTATATGAATAAGGATCCCACAATAGTAGAACCCCACCTAGCTATGGGACTCTTTATATTTTGCCACAAACAGGTGTTAATGTTACCCCAATGACATATCGATGTACCCCCCTATAATATAGTAGACTTTATCAACTAGACTGGGACCCACTTGGACTCCTTTCATAATCTACTACATAAATAAGGATCCCACAATAGTTGACCCCTTCTACCTATGTGACTCTTTATATTTTGGCAGTACAGATACGGGAGTGAAAATCATCCGTTTGATACATAAATGTACCTTCTATAATATAGTTAACTTTGTCAAAGATAATGGACCCACTCTGACCCATCTTGTAATCTAGTATATAAATAAGGAACCTACAATAGTGGGGCCCCTCCTAGCTAGTTTGGCCATATTGATATGGGTGCTAAAGTCACTCCTTTGATACAAAGATGTACCATTTTATACTATAGTCGACCTTGTCAACAGGAGTGCCCCATTTGGACTCCTTTTGTAATCTACTACATGAATAAGGATCCTACAATAGTGCGACCATCCAAGTTATACGGTACTTTATATTTTGGCCACACAGATTTGGGTGTTAATGTCACCCTTTTTATATATAGATGTATCCCCTATAGTGTAGTTGACCTTGTCAACTAGAATGGACCCCATATGGATTCTATTCGTAATCTACTATAAAAATAAAGATTCTATTATATTGGGACCCCTTTGCACATAAATGTACTCCCCTCTAATATCGTTAACCTTGTCAACGGGAGTGGGCCCTATTTGAACTCCTCTCGTAATCTACTACATGATTAAGGATCCCATAATAATGGGAACCCTCTTTGTTATAGAACTCTTTATATTTTGGTCAAACAGATGTGGGTGTTAAAGTCACACCTTTGATACATAAATATACCACCTTATAATATAGTCAACCTTGTCAACTTGAGTGGGTCGCACTTTGACTCCTCTTGTAATCTACTATATTATTAAGACTTCCAAATTAGTGGGACCCCTTGTAGATATGAGACACTATATTTTGGCCACACTGATTCGGGTGTTAATATCATCCCTTTGACACAAAGTTGTACCCCCTTTGCCAACTAGAATGGGCCCCACTTGGACTCCTCTCGTAATCAACTACATGAATAAGGAGCCATAATAGTGGGACCCTTTCTAGTTATGAGATTCTTTATATTTTTGCCACATAAATATGTATATTAAAGTTAACCCTTTGAATATAAATATATTCCCTAAAATATAGTATACCTTTTAAACTAGAGTAGGCCCCACTCAGCCTCCTTTTGTAATCAACTACATAGATAAAGGTTTTACAATAGTGGGATCCATCCAAGATATATGACTCTTTATTATTTTGCCACACAGATGTAGGTATTAAAGTCACCCTTTGACACATAGACATACTCCTCTTTAATTTAGTTAACCTTGTCAACTAGAGTGTGCCCCATTTGGACTTCTTTTATAATCGACTATATGAATAAAGACCCTACAATAGTGGGATCCTACCAAGCTATGAGACTCTTTATATTTTTACTGCACAGATATGGGTATTAAAGTCACCCATTTGACATATAGATGTACCCTCCTTTAATGTAGTCGACCTTCAACTAGAGTGGGTACCACTTGGACTCCTTTTATAATCTAGAACATCAATCACGATCCCATAATAGTGGGACCCTTCCTAGTTTTAGAACTTTTTATATTTTGTTTATACAGATGCTGGGTTAAAGTCACCCTTTGACACATTGATATACCCCTATATTGTGTAGTTTACCTTGTTAACTAGCATAGACCCCAATTGGACTTCTCTCGTAATCTACTATATAAATAAGAATTCTATAATAATGGGACCCCTCTGAGCTTTGTGACTTTATATTTTAGCCACACAGATATGGGTGTTAAAGTCACCCCTTTGAGACAAAGATATACCCCCCTTTAATGTTGTTAACCTTGCTAACTAGAGTATGCCCCACTTGGACTCCTCTCGTAGTCTATTATTAAAATAAGGATCCCATAATAGCATGGCTCATCTTAACTATATGACTCTTTATATTTTGGCCACATAGATGCGGGTGTTAAAATAACAGCCTTTGACATATAGATGCACCCTCTATATTATAGTCAACCTTGTCAACTGGAGTGGGTCCCATATAGAGTCATCTCATAATCTACTATATAGATAAAGATCCCACTATAGTGAGACTCCTCCTAGTTATAGGAATCCTTATATTTTTGCCATACATATAGGTGTTAAGGCTACCCATTTGACACATAAATGTACCCCCCTTTTATGAAGTCAACATTATCAATAGGAGTGGGCCCTATTCTGACTTCTCATGTAATCTACTATATGAATAGGGATCCCATAATAGTAAGACTTCTTTCTATGGGACAGTTTATAGTTTGGCCACACAGATATGGGTGTTCAAGTTACCCCTTTGACACATTAATATACCCTACTATAATACAGTGGACTTTGTTAACTAGAATGGACCCCACTTGGACCCTCTCTTAATCTACTATATGAATAAGGATCCCACAATAGTGACACCCTTTATAGATAAGGGATATTTAATATTTTGGCAACATAGATGTTCGTGTTAAAGTCATCCCTATGACATATAGATGTACCCCCTATAATATATTCGATATTTTCAACTAGAGTGGGCCCCGCTAGGACTCCTCTCGTAATCTAATACATAAATAAAGTTTCCATAAAAGTGGCACCCCACCTAGCTATGGGAATCTTTATATTTTGGCAAAATAGATATGGGTGTTAAAGTTACCCCCTTTGACACATAGATGTACCCCTTTATAATGTAGTCAACCTTGTTAACTAGAGTGAGACCCACATGGACTTTTTTCGTAATCTACTACATGAATAAGGATCCCTAAATAGTGAGGCCCCTCCTATCTATGAGACTTTTTATCTTTTGACCATATAGATACTGGTTTTAAAGTCACCAATTTGACACATAGATATACCCCCTATAATATAGTTAACCTTGTCAATAAGATTGGGGCCCACTTGGACTCCACTCCTAATCCACTACATAAATAAAGATCTCACTTGGTCAAACTGATACAGTTGTTAAAGTTATCCCTTCGAATTATAGATGTGCATCCTTATAATATAGTTGACATTGTCAATTGAAGTGGGCCTCACTTGGACTCATTTCGTAATATACTAAATAAATATAGATCCCATAATAGTGGGCGTCTCCTAACTATGTGACTCTTTATTTTTTGGCAAAACTGATACAAGTATTAAAGTCACCCCTTTGACTTAGAGATGTACGCTTATAATGTAGTCGATCTTGTCAACTATAGTGAGCCCCACATGGACTCCTATCATAATCTACTATATGAATAAGTATCCTACAATAGTGAGACCCTTTCCAAGCTATGGGACTCTTTATATTTTGGCCGTATAGATGGGATGTTAAAGTCACCCCTTTGATTCAAAGTGTACCCCCTATAATATAGTCGACCTTGTCAATTAGCGTGGACCCCACTTGGACTCCTATCATAATCTACTACATGAATAGGGATCCCATAATAGTAGGACCCTTCCTAGCTATGCTACTCTTTATATTTAAGCTAAACAGATTCAGGTGTTAAAGTCAACTCTTTGACATATATATATATATATATATATATATATATATATATATATATATATATATATATATATATATATATACCCACTATAATGTAGTCGACTTATCAACTAGTGTGGTCCCCAGTGGGACTCCTCTCAAAATCTACCACAACAATAAAGATCCTACTATAGTTGGACCCAACTAGTTATAGACTTCTTTATTTTTTTTCCATGCATATACGGATGTTAAGTCACCTCTTTGATACATAGATATACCCTACCTTAATGTAGTCGACCTTGGCAATTGAAGTGAGGCTCACTTGGACTCCTCTCGTAATCTACTATATAAATAACGCTCCTACAATAGTAGGACCCCTCCTAGTTATAGGATAATTTAAATTTTGGCCACACAGATGCGGGCACTAAAGTTACCTCTTTGGCACATCGATGTACTCTCCTATAATATAGTCGATATTATCGACAGGAGTGGGACCTACTTGGACTCCTCTCGTAATCTACTATATAATTAATGATCTTATAATAGTGGGACCCCTCCTAGTTATGTGACTCTTTAGATTTTGGTCACACATATATGGGTATCAAAGTCATCCCTTTAACACATAGATGTACCCTCTTATAATATAGTTGAACTTCTCAACTAGAATGGGCCCCACTTTGACTCATTTCGTAATCTAATATATTAATAAATATCCCATAATAGTATGACCCCTCCTAGCTATGGAACACTTTATATTTTGGCCACATAGATGCGATTTTTAAAGTTACCACTTTGACATAAAGATGTGCCCCCTAATAATATAGAATACTTTATCAACTATAGTGGGCCCCACTCGGACTCTACTTGTAATTTTCTATATTAATAAAGATTCTATAATAAAAGGACCCCTTCTAACTATAATGCTCTATATGTTTTTTCCATATAGATATGAGTATTAAAGTCACTTCTTTGATATATAGATATACCCCAAATAATATAATCGGCCTTGTAAACTGGACTGGGCCCCACTTAGACTCCTCTCGATATGTACTACAGAAATAAAAATCCCAAAGTAGTGGTACCCATCTTAGCTATGGGACTCTTTATATTTTTGACACACAGATATGAGTGTTAAAGTAACCCCTTTGATATATAGATATACCCCTCTTTAATATAGTCAACTTTGCCAACTAGAGTGGCCCTCACTTGGACTCCTCGCATAATCTACTATATAAATAATGATTTTACAATAGTGGGACCTCTCCTAGACATATAACACTTTATATTATGCCATACAGACACGGGTATTAAAATAACCACTATGATACATTGATGTATTCCCTATACTGTAGTTGATCTAGTTAAATAGAGTGGCCACCTCTTGGACTATCTTATAATATACTATATGAATAAGGATCCCACAATAGTAGGACCCTTCCTAACTATCAAAATCTTTATATTTTGGCGAAAAATATGCTAGTGTTAAAGTTACCCTTTTGATACATAGATGTACCCTTTATAATGTAGTCGACCTTCTTAACTGGAGTGGGTCCTACTTGGACTCCTCTCGTTAACTACTATATGAATAAGGATCCTATAATAGTGTGATCATACCTAGTTATGGGACTCTTTATATTTTGGCCACACCGATATGGGTGATAAAGTTATCTCTTTGACACATAGATGTACCAACATATAATGTGGTCAACCTTGTCAACTAAAGTGAACCCTACATGGACTTTTTTCATAATCTACTATGTAAATAAAGATCCCACAATAGTAGAAAACCTCCTACTTATGAATCTCTTTATGTTTTAGCTATAAAGATGCAGGTCTTAGTATCACCCTTTTAACTACAGAGAGCTCCACTTGGACTCCTCTCGTAATCTACTACTTGAATAAGAATCCTACAATACTGGGACCCCTCTTAGGTTTGGGACTCTTTATATTTTGGCCATAAATATACGAGTATTAAAGTTACCCCTTTGACACATTATATACCCCACTATAATATAGTCGACCATGTCAATAAGAGTGATATCCACTTGGACTCATTTCATAATTTACTACACGAATAAGGATCCCATAATTATTGGACCCTTTCTAGATATAGGACTCTTTATATTTTGGCTATATAAATATAGATGATAAAGTCGCCCATTTGACACATAAATGTTACCCCTATAATATAGTTAACATTATCAACTAGAGTAGGCCTCACCTTGACTCTTCTCATAATCAACTATTAATAAGGATCCCACAATAGTGGGAGCCCTCTTAGCTATATAACTCTTTCTAATTTTCCCATACAAATATGGGTGTTAAAGTTATTTTTTTAACACAAAGATATACCCCCTATAATATAGTCGACCTTGTCAGCTGGAGTGGGCCCAACTTGGTCTTATATCGTAATCTACTATATGAATAAGGATCCCTCTTAGCTATGAGGCTCTTTATATTTTTTTCCACACAGATACGGGTATTAAAGTCACCCTTTTGACATATAGATATGCCCCTATAATGAAATCAGCCTTATTAATTATAGTGGGCCTTACTTAGATTCTTTTCGTAATCTACTATAAAAATAAAAACCCCACAATAATGGAATCCATCCTAGCTATAAGACTCTTTATATTTTTAGCACAAATGATGTGGGTGTTAAAGTTACCCCTTTGACACATAGATGTACCCTCTTTACTGTAGTGACATTGTCAACTAGAGTGGGCCTACTTAGACTCCTCTCATAATATACTATAGACATAAGGATCCTATAAAAGTGGGGCCTTCCTAGTTTTGGACTCTTTATATTTTGGCCATTGAGATACGGGTGTCCAAGTCACCCCTTTGATACCTTGTTAATTTGAGTGGATCCTACTTGGACCCATTCGTAATCTACTATATAAATAAGGATCATATAGTAGTGGGATCCCTCCTGGTTATATGGAACTTAATATTTTGACCACACAGATACGATGGTTATTATCACCATATTGACACATAGATATACCCCCCTGTAGTATAGTTAACATTGTCAACTAGAGTGGACACTACTGAGGCACCTCTTCTAATCTACTATATGAATAAGGATCCCATAATAATAGGATCCCACCTAGCTATAGAACTCTTTATATTTTGGCCACACAGATGCGGGTGTTAAAGTTACACTTTGACACATAGATGAACCCCCTTCAATGTAGTCGACCTTATCAATTAGAGTGCGACCTATTTGAGCTCCTTTTATAATCTACTACATAAATAAGGATCTCACAATAGTGAACCCGACCTAGCTATGTGACTATATATTTTAGCCTCACAGATACGGGCATTAAAGTTATCCCTTTGATATAAAGATGTATCCTCTATAATATAGTTGACCTTGTAAACTACAGTGGGCCCCTTTGGACTACTCTTGTATTCTACTATATAAATAAGGATCCCATAATATGATGAATTTTTATATTTTAGCCATAATATTATGGGTGTTAAAGTCACCCCTTTGATATATAAATTTATCTCTTATAATATAGTATACCTTTTAAACTGGAGTGGGCTCCACTTGGACTCATCTCATAAACTAAAACATAAATAGAGATCCCACTATAGTGGGACCTCTCCTAGTCGTGGAACTCTTTATATTTCTTCCATACAGATATAGGTGTTAAACTCAAATTTTTGATATATTGATATATCCTCCTTTTATATAGTCGGCCTTGCCAACTAGAATGGACCCTACTTGGACTTCTCTAATAATCTACTACATGATTAAGGATCCTAGAATAATTGGATCCCACCTTGCTACAGGACACATTATATTTTTACCATACAGATGCATGTATTAAAGTTACTCTTTTGACACATAGATGTCATATAATATTATCGATCTTGTTAATTAGAGTGAACCTAACTTGGACTCTTTTTGTAATCTACTACATGAATAAGGATCCCACAATAGTGGTCCCCTCTTAGCTATAAGACTTTTTATATTTTGCTCATATAGATATGTGTGTTAAAGTTACCCCTATGACACATAGATGTACCCCTTATAATAAAGTCGTCTTTATCAACTAGAGTAGGACCCACTCGGACACCTCTTATTATTTACTATTTGAAAAATGATCTCATAATAATGGGACACCTTATAGCTATGAGACTCTTTATATTTTAGCCACACAAATACGAGTGTTAAAGTTACCCCTTTGACACAAAGATGTACCTCCTTATAATATAGTGACCTTATTAACTAGAGTGTGGGCCACTTGGACTCCTCTTGTAATCTACTACATAAAATAAAATCCACAATAGTGGGACCCATCTTAGTTATGGGAATCTATTTTGTCCATATAGATGCGGGTATAAATATCACCTATTTGACTCAAAGATTTACCCCCATATAATATCGTCGACCTTGTCAACTGGAATAGGCCCTACTTGGACTCTTGTTATATCTATTACATGAATAAAGATTCCCATAAAAGTATGACCCCACCTAGTTATGTGACTCTTTATATTTTGGCCACACAGATGCGATTGTTAAAGTTACTCTTTTAACACATAGATGTACCCCCCAATAATATAATCGGTCTTGTCAACTAGAGTGCTCCCTATTTGGACTCTATTTGTAATCTACTATATAAATAAGGATCCTATAATAGTGGGACCCCTCCTAACTATGGGACTCTTTAAATTTTTGCCACGCAAATAAGGATGTTAAAGAAACCTATTTGACACATAGATATATCGTCTATAATATAGTCAACCATGCCAATTAAAGTCAGCCCCATATTGACTCTTCTCGTAATCTACTACAATAATAAGGATCCCACAATAGTTGAATCCCTCATCACTATGAAACTCTTTATTTTTTTGCTATAAAAACGTGAGGGTTAAAGTCATCCATTTAACACAAAGATATACCCCCCTATAATATAGTCCACTATGTCAACTAGATTGGGCCCAATATGGACTGCTCTTGTAACCTACTGTATAAATAAGATCTCACAATAGTGGGGCCCCTCCTAGCTATAAGAGTCTTTATATTTTGCCAACACAAATATGGTTGTTAAAGTTACCATGTTGACATATAGAAGTCGACCTTGTCAATTGGAGTTGGCCCCATTTGGACTGCTATAGTAATCTAGTATATGAATAAGGATCTCACAATAGTAGGACACTATCTAGCCATGAGACTCTTTATATTTTGGCTACACAGATACGGGTGTTAAAGTTACATCTTCATACATAGATAATCCACCTTATAATGTAGTCGACCTTGTTAACTAGAGTTGTCCCCACTTGGACTCTTTTTATAATCTAATATATAATTAAGGATCCTACAATAGTAGAACCCTTACTAGAGATGTGACTCTTGATATTTTGACCAAAAAGATATGGGGTGTTAAAGTCACCTATGTAGCACATAGATGTAAGCCCTATAATGTATTGACATTGTAAAATTGAGTGAGCCCAACTTGGACTCCTCTCGTAATCTAGTACATGAAAAAGGATCCTACAATAGTGGGACCACTTCTACAATGTGACTCTTTATATTTTGGCCACACAGATACGGGTGTTAAATTAACTACTTTAATAAAATGATGTACCCCCTATAATATAGTCGACCTTGTTAACTAGAGTGGGCCCCACTTGGACCCCTCTCATATATGTTATATGAATAAGAATCCTACAATAGTGGGACCCATTTTATATACGGGACTTTTTATATTTTGGCCATATAGATGTAAATATTAAAGTTACCCCTTTGATACATTACATATCCTACTATAATGTAATAGACCTTGTCAACAGTAGCAGTCCCCACATAGACTTCTTTCGTAATCTACTATATGAATAAGAATCCCACAATAGCGGGACACCTCTTAGATATATGACTCTTTATATTTTGGATACACATGTGCAAATGCTAAAGTCATCCATTTGACACATAGATGTATCCCAAAAATATAGTCGACCTTGTCAACTAGAGTAGACCCTATATCGTCTACTAAAGTTATCCCTTTGATATAAAGATGTACCCCCCTATAATATAGTAAACCTTGTAGACTGAAGTGGACTCCACTTGAACTCATCTCGTAATCTACTATATAAATAAGGATCCCACAATAGTGGGACCCCTCCTACCTATAAGACTCATTATATTTTTACTACACAGATGTGGGTGTTAAAGTCACCCCTTTGACATATAGATGTTCCCCTATAATGCAGCTGACTATGTCAACTAGAGTAGGCCCCACTTGGACTCATCGTATAATCTATAACAAAAATAAAGATCTCATAAAAGTGGGACCCATCCTAGCTAAATAACATACTCTTTATATTTTTACCATATAGATGGGTGTTAAAGTCACCCCTTTCACACATAGATATACCCCCTTTAATGTAGTCGACCTTGTCTCTGGAGTGGGCTCCACTTGGACTCCTCTTATAAGCTACTACAGGAATAAGGATCATACAACAGTAGGGCCTTTCTTGTATGGGACTATTTATATTTTGGCTATAAAGATACTGGTGTTCAAGTTATCACAATGACACATTGATGTTCCCCCTATAATTTTGTCGACCTTGTTAACTAGAGTGAGCCTCACTTGGACCCTCTCGTAATCTACATAATAAATATTTAATGGGACCCTTTCTTGATATAGGACACTTAATATCTTTGCTATACAGATACGGGTGTTAATATTACCCTTTGACATATACCCTACTATAATATAATTGACCTTGTCACTGGAATGGGCCCTATTTGATCTCCTCTCTTAATCTACTATATGAATAAAAATCCCATAATAGTAAGACCCTACCTAGCTATGAGACTCTTTATATTTTTATCATATAAATACGGGTGTTTAAGTTACCTCTTTGACACATAGATGTACCCCCATCTAATATAGTTGATCTTGTCAACTAGAGTGCGACCCACTTGGACTTCCTTGTAATCTACTACATGAATAAGGATACCAAAATAGTGGACCCTTCCTTACTATGTGACTCTTTATATTTTGGCCACAAAGATATGGTTGTTAAATTCTTCCTTCTGACATAATGATGAACCCCCCTTATAATATAGTCGATCTTATCATCTACACTGAATCTCACTTGGACTCTTCTCGTAATCTACAACATGAATAAGGATCCCACAATTATGGAATCCTTCTTGTGATGACCAAGATCCAATAGGCCAAGAGCCAAGACTCCTGAGGCTGTAATGCTAAGATGGATGAGGTGAGGTGAGGTGAGGTATACAAGGCCATGAGTTAGTCCCACATCGCCTGGAGAGAAGGAGATCCTGAGCTACTTATATAATTTCCCCTCCCAAATATAGAAGACGCGTTTTAAAGCTGTGCGTCGTTACAGATTTCGTAAGAACTCCGTAGTTAAGTATACTCGGGCGAGAGCAGTGCCAGGATGGGTGACCCCCTGGGAAGTCCACGTGCAGGCACGGGCAAAGCGGATAATATCTTGTATGTTTGGGGCGGATGTGACAAAATGGTATCAGAGCCAGTTCTTCTTGGGATGGGGGGGTCTAACCCTACACGAGGACGTGTAGCCTTAAGGGGGGTGGATTATGACGACCAAGTTCCAATAGGCCAATAGCCAAAAACCAAGACTCTTGAGGCTGTGATGCCAAGATGAATGAGGTGATGTGAGGTGAGGTAAGGTATACAAGGCCATGAGTTAGCCTACATCGCCAAGAGAGAAGGAGATCCTGAGCTACTTATATAATTTTCCCTCCTAAACATAAAAGACACGTTTTAAAACTATATGCCGCTACGGATTTTGTAAGAACTCTGTAGTTAAGCGTACTCAGGTGAGAGCAGTACAAGAATGGGTGACCTTCCTGGGAAGTTCTCGTGCGGGCATAGGCAAAGCGGACAATATCTTGTATGTTTGGAGTGGATGTTACACTTCTAGCTATAGGACTCTTTATATTTAGGCTATATTGATGCGGGTGTTAAAGTTATCTCTTTTACATAAAGATGTAGCCTCCTATAATATAGTCGAACTTGTCAGCTGGAGTGTGCTCTAATAGGACTCATCTCGTAATCTATACATGACTAAGGAACCCACAATATGGCGACTCTTTATATTTTGACCTCTTAGATTCGGGTGGTAAAGTCACCCCTTTGATATATAAATATACCCCTTTTAATGTTACCGACGTTGTAAACTATAGTTAGCCCCACATGGATTTTTCTTGTAATTTACGACATAAATAAAGATCCCACTATAGTGGGACCCCTCTTAGCCATGGGACTCTTTATGTTTCTTCCACAAATATATGGGTGTTAAAGTCACCCTTTTGACACATAGATATACCCCTTTTTATGTAGTCGACCTTATCAACTAGAGTTGGCCCCACTTGGTCTCCTATTGTAATCTACTATATAATTAAGGATCCTATAGTAGTTGGACCCCACTTAGTCAGGGGACTCTATATTTTGGCAACACATATATGGGTGTTAAAGTTACCCCTTTGATACAAAGATGTACCTCCCTATAATATAGTCAACCTTGTTAACTAGAGTATGTTTCACTTGGACTCCTCTTGTAATCTAATACATAAATAAGAATCCCATAATTGTGTGATCCTTCTTAGTTATGGGACTATATATTTTGGCCATATAGATGCGAGTATTAAAATCACCACTTTAACATAAAGATTTACCCCCATATAATATCGTTGACCTTGCCAACTTGAGTGGGCCCCATATGGACTCTTCCCATACTATACTACATGAATTAAGATCTCATAATAATGGGACATCACCTAGCAATAAGAATCTTTATATTTTGGCTACACAGATACGAGTGCAAACATTACCCCTTGACACATAGATGTACCCTCATATAATGTAGTCGATATTGTCAATAAAAGTGATCCATACTTAGACTCTTTTTGTAATATACTACATGAATATGGATCCCATAATAGTGGGACCCCTCCTAGCTATAGAATTTTTTATATTTTGGCCATACAGATATTGGTAATAAAGTAACTCATTTGATATGAATATACCCCCTATCATTTAGTCGTCCTTACTAAAAAAAGTGGGCCCCACATTGTCTCCTATTATAATTTACTACATTGATAAGGTTCCCACACTAGTTGGGCCACTCCTAGATATGAGACCCTTTATATTTTTTTCTTTATAGATGGGGGTGTTAAAGTTACTCCTTTGACACATAGATGAACCCCTCCTTTAATGTAGTCAATATTGTCAACTGAAGTGGGCCACACTTGGACCCCTCTCTCAATCTATGATATGAATAAGGATCCTACAACAGTGAGGCTCTCCAAGTATAGGACTCTTTATATTTTGGCTATACAGATGCGGGTGTTCAAGTAACTCTTTTGACATATTGATATTCCCCCTATAATATAGTCGACCTTGTTAATTATAATGGGTCCCACTTGGACCCCCTCATAATCTACTACATGAATAAGGATCCCATAATAGTAGAACCCCTCCTAGCTATGGGAAACTTAATATTTTGGCCATACAGATGTAGGTGTTTAAGTCACCCCTTTGACACATAGATGTACCCCTCTATAATATTGACCTTTTTAACTAGAGAGGGCCGTACTTCTAATTTACTACAAAAATAAGGATTTCATAATAGTGGGACCCTACTTAGCTATGAGACTCTTTATATTTTGGCTATATAAATACGGGTGTTAATATTACCCCTATGACACATTGATATACCCCCTATGACCATGTCAACTAGAGTGAGACCCACTTGAACTGTAACGACCGGCACTCCAGGGTGTTTTTGCCTAAAACAAACCAGTTCTATATAATATTATTTTAAGATATTGGCGGTGATATTTTTAGTTATACTTGAACGGGACCAGGCAGTGGGTCCCGGGTACGAGTCACAGGGTTGCAACTGAGGTGTAGTCACACAAGCTAATAAGCACATGTATCGAGGCTTGGCTCGAATGTTATTATTTTTAGTAAAATAATTTTAATAATAAATAGGTACTGTAGCGGGTCTGTCGAAGCCGACGAGGTTTGCACGCCGGCGCATCTCGGCGCAACCCGAATCGGGGGTGAGTCAGGCTCGGAGCGAGTCGAGCTTGACGTGTAATGAAAAGAAGAAAAAAAAGGAAGAAGAAACTAAAACTATAACCCAACCCAATAGCCAAACCCATCCAACCTCTCTCTCTTTCTCTCTCTCTCTCTCTCTCTCTCTCTCTCTCTCTCTCTCTCTCTCTCTCTCTTCTCTCCCATCTCTCCGATCTCTCTCTCTTCTCTCAGATCTCTCCCCCTCTCTCTCTTTCGGATCTCGCCTTCCCCCTCTCACCCGACCCTTTCTCTCTCTTAAATCCAAACCCAACCCAATCCGGTCGCCGCCCCCCTCCATCCCATCAGCCACCTGCCGCCCCCCTCCATCCCATCAGCCGCCCGTCGCCCCCCTTTTTGACTTCGCTGCCGACCGCCCCCTCCCTGACCCCTAAGCCTAGCCGCCACCCCCTCCCTGACTCCTAAGCCCAGCCACCGCCTCCTCCTTGACCCCTAAGCCCGACCGCCGCCCCAATCCCCTATAAAAAGCCCTAAACCCCATCCCCCTCTGTATCGCCACCCATTTTTCCCCTTTTAAAACCCAGACCCAGCCCGACCCCCTCACCCCTTCTCTGATTCCTCTTTTTCCCCTCCGATCTCCCTCTCTCTCTCATTCCCTCTTTCAATCTCTCTCTCTCTCCCTCTTGCTGTGTGTGTGGAGCGTGGCAGTCGGAGTGCAACCAATCGGAGGAGAGCCGCGCCAACGCCGGAGAAGGAAAGTTGGCCAGAGGAGAGCCGCCAGCCGGAGTAGTTGCAACCGACGACCCTCCCCCAACCGGGTCTGCCTCATCCCTTCTCCCCTTTTCTCTTTTGTGTGATCCGACCAACCTGACCCATGTAGCCCATGCACGGCTATAGCCACCGGTCATGTAGCCGGCGATTATGCAGATAGCGAGGTTCGACCCAGCCGCCGCCTCTTGTTGCCCTGTGTGAATCTGGCCGACCCCCAACCCTATTGTGGTCCTCAACCTCGATACGGCCATGGTTGTCTGTGGCCTTTGCTATGGTTGCAGTCACGACTGCCGGCCAAGTGGTCGGTGGTAGTACAGTCGATAAGGTCGACCAAGTCAAGACAAACCCCCATCCGACCGGCCCGACTAGCTAGGTGCTGCCCCAATTGGTTTCGTTGCCGAGGTTGCCGACGGCCTCGCCGTTGGTGGCCGGGCAATGGATAGCACTCGATCGCCCTTGGCTCGGCGCCCCCTCGTGCCCAACCACCAACGTGCCGACCAAGCTAGACTGTGACCCTTTTCCCCTTGCCTCTGCTACGGCCGTTGCCGGTTGCTTGACGACCGGTGGACCAGCGGCAGGTAGCCCCGATGATCTCACGCCAAGTCATGGCCTGGCATACCAACCCCAACCCTTGACCTCCCCACCATGTCGATCAAGCCCTTTGGGCCCACACTCGTGGTTAGCAGGCTCGATCTTCCTGGGTCACGCTTGTATCAAGGTTGAGGATACCGATGCGGATCCAAACACCTTACAAAGTTGTTGCATACGGGACCGACCCCTTTTAACGACAACGATGCACTACTCAGCGACCTGGGGTGGCCACTAGTACGACTTCCGTGCAACCTGTCTTTTCATAAATCAAGCCCGATCGTGATCGGCTTTGCCGATTTTGTCATCGACCGATGCGGTCACGACCGTTTGGCCGGATTAGCGCTATTGGACCTTAGTGTGACTCTTGGCGTCGGCAACGCTGACTAACCAAGACTGTACCTTTGGTGCATCGTTTTACGTGTCACTAGACCGGCATTCGATGATGCATAAATTCTCGGCTCGGCTAATCAGGGCCTAAGGCAGTAATATTTTAGTAACACTTAATGACCACAGGCACGCTGGTATGTATGACAGTTAGTGGGTATGTGGACCAAGTCGGGACTGAGCGGAGGGCGCCTAGCAGTATCAGCTCGAGCATACTTTCCAGGTGACACAGCACGCTTTCTTTAATAATTAATAATAATGATATAGAAATTAATGGTAGGTGTCCATAAAGCTGTATGTGGGTCCCGCCAGACATCGTCGCATGTGGTCGAGTGGACCCCGCCTTGCATGCGGAATCGCGAGTCCGACGACGCATGCGTAAAAAGTTAATAATTTAATAATAACTATTGTATTTGTTGGCATGGACACCATAAATAGGCATTTTCTCTTAAAATAAATAAATAAATAATTAAAGAATTACCAGAACCCACCCTCCTGAGAGGAGCATGGTAACCCTAGTAAATGGATTTTGGGCGAGAGTACTTTATTTTATTTAATTATGATACTGGGTTGTGAGTGGGTATGAATCCCGAGGAAATCCATCGAATATGATTAATCACTGTATAGTTTCTTCAATGCCATATGATATGTTAATTGTTGATAGCCTACCTGGTTAGAGGGTAGGGACCCCATGCGCGCAAGGGCCATGAACCACCCTGCACGTACAGTCGAAGTTAAGTAGGTTAGGGGTCACGGGCAAGGATTATGGTAAAGCCAATAGTAGGTGCCCTCGAGTAGGGATTGGCCTAGCAACCCTGTCCTGGGAAATTGAAGTCCCCATAGTAAAGCAAGTTGGGCGGTAGAGCTCCACCGTGAAAGACGAGAAACCCCTTATGATCATCTAGGTGATTAGTGCATGATGTTGGTGGATGCGCAACGAGAGAGTTAGCCCTCTATATCGAAATAAAAGGCCCAATAGTAATGCCCAACCAGAGGCAGGTTGAACAAATATCCGGGGTTCACATCTGAGCGTATGTTTGTCTCTTTATTAAATTAGAATTGTATGACTGTTTACACGATGACCTAGTGACAGTAGGATTTGCATGTGAATGTAGAAATTACATGGACACATAGGACATGATTGAAAATATAGTTTGACAATTAAGTTAATCAGTAAATTGTCCTAAAAAGCGAGTGTTGTTAATTATTAAAACTGTTAGCTTGTCACTAGCTATTAATTTAGCTAATCTCCCAAATGTATTTTTGGGGGCTACTCATTCCCACAAGTAGACTCTCCTGTAGGAATGGAGGTACAGGAGCAGTAGTAGGAGTCCAGCAGTTAACTTAGGGTAGCAGCTTGTCTTTCTATTATGTCAATCTTAGCAGTGGTTCTGTTTCATTCGATGTAATCGAAATGGATTGGAATAAAAGCTTCTAAGTTCGTTAGTTTAGCTTAGTGCTCTGTGATTGCTAATGGTGATGACCCAACTGAATCTTTTGGGTAAGCCTCTCCTCAAGGCCCCAGGCCTAGGTTAGATCACAATGAAAATATAAGAAAAGAAATAACCTAATCGATTAGCCCAGTAGATAAGACCTCTAAGCCAGTACATTGAGTGCAATGGAGTGGGTGAGGGTACTTGGCTCGCTGTTGGAGGCTTGAGCCTCGTTCTCTGTTGACAAACCTCCCTCTCTCTGTTTTAATTATTTATTTAAAAAGAAGTGTTTTATAAAATCAAGTTTAAAATATTTTTTTTTATAAGTGAGTGAAATGAAAGCCCGGTAAGAATCCCAATCGGCATAGTTAAATGATTTGATCCCAAAACCCTTTTTTCTTACCTCACACCCCAGGAATCGGTCTTCAGATTTCTAGGGCGTGACATGAACTACTTTTATAATCTACTATATGAATAAAAATCCCACAATAGTGGACCCCTCCTAGTTATGTGACGTTATATTTTGGCACCAAAGATATAGGTATTAAAGTCACCCATTTGATATATAGATGTACCTCCTATAATATAGTCGACCTTGTTAAATAAGTTGCCCCCACTTGAACTCCTCTCGTAATCTAGTACATTAATAAGGATCCCAAAATAGAGGACCCCTCATAGTTATTTTGGCCACATAAATACGGGTGCTAAAGTCACCCCTTTAACACAAAGATATACTATTTTATAATATAGTTAACTTTGTCAACTTAAGTGGGCCCCACTTGAACTCCTCTCGTAATCTACTATATTAATAAGGATCCTATAATAGTAGGACCCCTCCGAGCTATACGATACTTTATATATTAGCCACAAAGATACGAGGGTTAAAGTCACCCTTTTAACATACAGATGTACCGCCAATAATGTAGTCGACCATGTCAACTGGAATAGGCCCCACTTGAACTCTTATCATAATATACTATAAAAATAAAGATCCCACTATATTGGGACCCCCTTTTAGCTTTGTGAATTTTTATATTTTTTTCATATAGATACATATGTTAAAGTCACCCCTTTGATACACTGATGTACCTACCTAAAATATAGTCGACCTTGTCAATTGTAGTTAGCCCCACTTGGACTCCTCTCGCCATCTATTACACGAATAAGAATCACATAAAAATAGAACCTCTTATAGTTATGTGACTCTTTATATTTTTGCCACAAAGATATAAATAGTAAAGTTACCTATTTGACACATAGATCTACTCCCCTATAATATAGTCGACCTTATCAACTGGAGTGGGCACTCCTACTATAGGACCCTCCTAGAATAAGGATCCTACAATAGTGGGGCCTTCCTAGTATGAGACTTTTTATATTTGGGCCACACAGATACGGGTGTTCAAGTCACTCCTTTGGCACATAGATGTCCAACGTATAATCTAGCCATCCTTGTTAACTAGATTGGCCCCACTTGGACCCTCTCATAATCTACTATATGAATAAGGTTCCCATAATAGTGGAATCCTCCAAATAATGGGACACTTAATATTTTGATCACACAGATGTAGATATTAAAGTTACATTTTTGACACATAGATGTATCCCCTTATAATATAATTGACCTTTTTAACTTGAGTGGGACGCACTCCTAATCTACTATATAAATAAGGATCTCACAATAGTGGGACCCGACCTAAGTGGTGACCCCAATTACAATCATTCGGTGCATTCAAAACTTTCAAGTGTTTAACGGTGTGATGAAACTGAAAAGTGAAGGGTGTTACCCACATAATTACTAGCAACCTCAAATCCCAACTTACGAAATATCTCAAAGTAAAAAATTAAGGGTGTTACTAGTAATTCTATAGGGGCAAATAGCAGCACCGAAAGTTAAAGGCTTAAACATGAAATCTGAACCAACTCAGCAGCTCAACCATTCATGCCTCACGGTGTGATGGCGAGCTATTTGAAAGACCCGCAGAACCAAACCGAACTTTTCCGGTTTGGTTTGGTTCGGTTTTTACCAAGGAATGGTTTTCTAGAGAACCGATAAACTTTGGTCCAGTTCCAAATTTATCAAAAACCGAACCAACCCAAACCATGAACACCCCTAGTTTCCACTGATGGTCTTATTTCAAAGGAAACCAAATGGAGCTCATACCACACCCATGGGCAGTGGCATCCTGCATTAAGTGACAGTTGTGATGAGAAAGGGCGAAAGCATGGGGTAAGGTGCCCCCCCCCCCCCCCCCCCCCCCCCCCCCCACATACATACACACACAAATTTTAAATTTTGAAGTTCTTGGTTTCGCCATTGGTGATGGTTTTGTAGTCGGGTTGGATCCAAGTCTCAGCTTTAACGGAACCATGGCACCAATACCACTAGGGTGTTAATATTTGCACTGCAATATTCTCCCAAGTACAACCACATTTAATAAATAAAAATATATCGTTTATGTCTCATGGCCATTTTCCCAAGTACGACATGCCTGTTACGGCTCCACCTCCCTCCTCCTCCTCCATCTTTTTTCTCCACCTCCCTCCTTCTTTCTCACCAGAATCCCAGCCCGACCCAATTCAGAAAGGAGATCATAGAATTCATGTCCTCCCTATTACCCTCCATCCTTATTCCTTCTATAGCCAGAATGGTTCCAGCGAGAAGATGGGAGGTAAAAGGAGGGAGGATGGAGGAGGAGGAAGGACGAAAGGAGGGAGGAAGAGGAAGAAGATGGAGGAGGAGGAGGAAGGAAGTATGGAAGCCATGGCAGTAGCGGACTGCATGTGTATGACAGTGGTGTCCACGGAGTTATGCGGCGACGATGTTGATGCGGGTATGGTGACAGCCTGCTGCGAGAGAGCACATGCGCACACCCACCCACCTCCGGCGCCTATATGGTGGTACCTGAAAAAATGGCAAGGAGACACAAAATTTACAAGATTTAAGAAGGGTATTTATTTCTAACAATGGAAGTGAGTAGTGTTTGGTTCACTCCTTATTAGAGAGTCCACTTGTTTGGCCTTAATGAGGGGGCCCATGTTGGGACATATAAAAAGAAAATGGGATAAGCCCTAGCCCCCCAATCAATTAACTCATTCATTTAACCTCATCATCTCACCTGAGAAAGCAAGTGCCTCTTGTGGAGAAAGAAGAAGGTGTAGATACCCTCACGCCCCAAAACACAGGTCTTAAGGGGAGGTCCACTAAAGGGTATATGAAGACACCACCATCCAGCCCCTAGCTGATGTGGGACTAAACACCAACAATCCCCCTCTTCACATGAGGATAGGGTTGGACAAACTCCGATGGACCTCTAGGGGTGCAGACAGACTCCGACGCCCCCCTTTCTTGTGCGCAACACAAGAATTGTTAAGTAGAACCTAGCTCTGATAACATTTGTAGAAACCCTCAAGCCTCAAAATCCGGGTAGTAAGGGGTAGTCTACTAGAGGGTATATAAAGATATCACCATCCAACCCCTAGTCGATGTTGTACTAAACAGAAACAATCTAGGTCATGTTTTTGTCTTTAGATTTGTGATATGTGATTTGTAGATACCCTCACACCCCAAAACCCGGGTCGTAGGGGGGTGTCCACTAGAGGGTATATGAAGACACCACCATCTAGCCCCAACCGATGTGGGACTAAACACCAACAATCCCTCTCTTCACACGAGGCTAGGGCTGGACAAACTCCGATAACCCCCCTCTTGAATGCCACAACATTATGGGCTAGACAAACTTCGACGGCACTCTGGGGGGCGGGACTCGTGTGCAACACTGGAACGGTTGGGTGAAACCTAGCTCTGATACCTATTGTAGATACCCTTGCGTCCCAAAACCTGGGTCATAAAGAGAGGCCCACTAGCTAGAGGGTATATGCAGACGGCCACCATCCAGCCCCTAGCCGATGTGGGACTAAACACCAACAAAAGGGAGTTGGAGGTTGAAGAATCTTAGTTTCCATTGAAGGGGTTTTCGATTCCGGGTTCGTAAGCATCAAATCCACCCATCCGGTCTTCGCTTGGTATTCCCTTTGGTAAGAGAATTTCTACCGCTTCCATTGTTGTTGTTGCCCACCATGGGTGATGGTTTGTTGATGTGCGAAAACCCCTAGTGTTATCTAGAGAGGAGATCATTGTAATCCCACCATATTACATAGTGAAGAGCATTTGAATTTTGCCCTCATCTCGAAGGGTTTTCACGTAAATCGTGTGTGATTTTTGCTTTTCATTTGCTTGCACGAAGAAGGAAAAATGAAGAAGGAAAAATGTAGGAGGCTTTCCTAACAAGTAATATGCCCAAGGAGATAAATAAGTCGGGTTCTAACCACTTGAAGTTACTATATATGTAAATGTAAGTTCGATAAAATTGAGTGTAACACTTAATTGTGATTTGACCTAGTATTACTCTAGTTGTGGGTGGTGTTAGTCAATTCATGTAGAATCTAAGACAACCTCAGTGGAAGTTCTTTCTCATATTTTGTGATTAAAGGGGGCTTCAGGGAAAGAAAATGTATTTCTTCTAAATCCTAATAATCATCCTTATTTACTGATTTTTATATGTAAATTTGGCTGAAGATCGTTTAGATGGAAGGTTAATTTTTATTGTACAACTATGTGAGTGCATTGATGATGAGGAAATATATTACTAGTGCAATTGGCACGAACATCGCGCGTGCAACAGTTGATCTATCGACCCTCTTAGATGTAAACAAATTAAAAATAATCAGCAATCTCCGCGACGCACTCTCCTCCCCTCCCTTCCTCATCCTCCGCCAACTGCTCTGTCTCCTCGCCCTCCACCACCCTCACCCCCACCTCGCCATCCACGCCCTCGACTCCGTCACCAACCACTGGGTCTTCCTCCCCCTCTCCTTAATTCCTCCCCTTCCCCTCTTCATTCTCCCTCACCGCCGCCGCTGCCACCTCCCTAGCCTCTATCTCTGGGCCGACCCCATTCCCGTCGCCGATGATCCTGTCGCGATCTGAGTTGGGGAGAAGAGGCCGGTCACGATATCGATCTGATTTGGGGGAGTACATACCGGTCGCGAACTTACGGGTTTAAGCAAACCGTCGGGTCGCAGGTCAATACAAAACAAGGCGGTTCACACAGGTTTTGCCGGGAAAACATCACTTCTGATCCAATGATTTGACTAGACCGATTTAGAGCCCGGTTCGACGGTTCAACGGTCTGACCATCCGGTCCGGTCCTAATAACATTGCCCATATCTATGGAGTGGTGGCAGGGCCTAGCATTTAGTGCATTTACATCCGCCCCCTTCAAGTGTTTTTTTTTCCGCCAAAGGAGGCCCATCTACGTGCCGATTGGCACGGGCTTCTACTAGTTTTAGTATAGGGTATGGACACATGACATAATGATAAAGGCATATTGGTAATTTTTGTAGGGCCACAATGGAAAGTGCAAGAATGTAATATTTTCTTTCTTACTTTTGTTTTAATGACATAGGATCCAAATATGGGGTATATGTAGACTATATATATGTCAAACTGTATTATCAACACAAGTTATAGAGACCATCACGTTTCGGGTGTCAAATATAGGTATTGAGGTACCCATATCCATACCTGATAGTTAATCGGGTCGAGTTATTATACCCATATCTTACCCAAGACTTGTAAAAAGTGTTAAGGTACCCATACCCATACACAAAAGTTAATAGGGTAGAGTTCATATACCCATACGTATCCTACCAGGTACAGTTCCTATACCCATGCCCTACCCAAACCTTGTACAACCCATGCCCATAATCTTGTACAACCTTGTAAAACCTTTGTACAACCCATACCCATACCCATACCCATACGTGGAAGTACATTTGTACCCGTAACCCATACTCGTATCGGATGTTTTAGGTCTCTTGTACCACCCATACCCATACCGACACTTGAAATTACATTTGTACTCGTAACCCATACCTGTACCGGATGTTTTAAGTCGGGGTCGGATCACAAGTTAGAGGGGCAATTGGGTTTCGGGTATGAGTATTGGAGCATTCATACCCATACCCGAAAGCTAATCAGGTAGAGTTCCAATGCCCATGCCCTACCCAAACATTTTCCTTGATGTTGTTTTAAAACATAGAATTGAGAAGGATAAAATGGGGTACATTTGATGGAAGGAAGAATGGGTCAGTAGATTAGTGGGATTGCCCTTCCCATTATAGCCCTTGTTTTTTTAATGGATAAATAAGATTCAATTGATTACTGGCAGAGAAGAGAGGCAAAATGGAAAACATTAAATAGGATGGAAGAAAGAATAGGTTAGTGGGATTTATTCCCATAATATCCCTTGATTTTTTAAATGGATAAATAAGACTATTATTTAGTGGCAAAAGGGTAATATTCTTGGATGATATTCGTGATTTGTGTAGGGATAAAACGGGAAGGGCAAAAATGACATATTACAGTCCTAGCCTTTTTTTTGTAGAAATGATATACTTCATTAGTAATAAATCGGGGAAACAAGCAACATCATACATCACGTCGAATAAAACAAGCAAATTCGGCGAAACGATCCCACTCCATTATACTGGAGAAATAACGGTTTTTGCCTACATAGCCAATAGGTCAGCTGCTTGATTTGCTTCACGAAAAGCATGACTGATGCGCACCCCTGGAGGTTTCCAAAGCAGGAGGTTGATATTGGAACAGAGGAAGTGATAACCTACGCCTTGGATCACCCAATTAATAATAGTAGCGGAATCTCCCTCCACCCAAAAACGGTTATTGGAGAAGTACTTCGATGCACATTCCAGACATTCCCAAAGAGCCATTGCCTCCATAGCTATCACCAACGCGCTGCTGAGAGGTATCGCTCCAGCCATGAGGATTCGTCCGGTATGAGTTCTAATGATAAAACCCGCACCCGCATTCCTTGTTCTTTGCTTGAGTGCTCCGTCAAAGTTCAATTTGAGTTCACCATCCTCTGGTGCAATCCACTTGACATAAATTGTAATAGGGCTCTTAGTTGTATTCTGTATTGAAAATGATATATTATTAGTCTGTCAATACTCCAATGAACTAGCATGATAGATCCGTGCCACATGCTGAGGTTGTCTTTTACTCCCCTCAAAAAGTTCATGGTTGCGGTCTAGCCAAATGCTCCACACAACATTGATAAGCATGAACTAGCATGACAAGCCTTTTGTTTGTTTTTATGACATAGGATTCAAAATACTAGGTATGGATTAATATATTGTGAAGGGTAAAATGGCAACATATGTAAAAGGAAGAATGGGTTGGTGGATTAGTGGGACTGCTATTTCCATTATAGCCCTTGTTTTTTTAATGAATAAATAAAATTCAATTGATTAGTGGCAGAGAAGAGAAGGGCAAAATGGAAAACAAAAAGTAGGATGGAAGGAAGAATGGGTTAGTGGGATTTATTCCCATAATAGCCCTTGGTTTTTTAAATGGATAAAAAGACTCAATTGATTAGTGGCAAAAGGGTAATATTCTTGGATGGTATTGTGATTTGTGTTGGTATAGAACAAGAAGGCTAAAATTGATATATTACGGTCCTAGCCATTTTGTTTGTTTTCATGACATAGGACTCAAAATACTGAATATGGATTAATATATATGGTGAAGGGTAAAATGGAAAAAAACGTAAAAGGATGGAAGAAAGTTAGGACCTAAAACTGCAGATTTATATTAAGGGGTATGGAGTATGGATAAAACTTTGGGTAAAAGTTCTCTATGATTTAATACTAGTGCGTTGGGCACCTGCACCACTTGCTGATGTATGGACCCTTTTACCCTACACAAATTAAAAATAGCTATTTTAGTATAGGGTATGGACACATGAAATATTGATAGGGGCATAAGGGCATATTGATAATTGTCTTAGGGCCACAATATGGGAAATGCAAGAATGCAACACGTCCTTCCTTGCTTTTGTTTTAATGGCATAAGATCAAAGATTGGGTATATGTACACTATATATATATCCATACCCGAAAGTTAATCGGGTAGAGTTCCTATACCCATACCTTACCCGGTAGAGTTTCTAAACCCATACCCTACCCAAACCTTGTACATTTGTACCTATACCCTGCTCGTATCGGATGTTTTGGGTAGGGGGCGGATCACAAGTTAGAGTGGAGTTCATATAGCCATACCCTACCTGGTAGAGTTCCTATACCCATAACCTACCCAAACCCTGTGCATTGAACCTATACTTGTACTTGATGTTTCGGGTCGGGGGTCACAAGTTAGAAGGGCAATTGGGTTTCGGGTGTGAGTATTGAGGTATCTATAACGATATCCAAAAGTTAATCGAGTAGAGTTTATATACCCATACCCGTACCCGATGTTTCGGGTCAGGGTCCGGTCACGAGTTAGAGGGGCAATTAGGTTTTGGGCTTCAGGTTCGGTATTGAGGTACCCATACCCATACCTGAAAGTAAAATGATAAGATGAAAGGAAGTTTAGGATCAAAAGTGGGGTACGATTATTATCCTTATAGTCCTTGGGGGTTTTTTTTATGAATGGATAATAATCAATGGATTAGTGGCAAAAGGATAATATTCTCGGATGGTATATGTTATTTGTATAGGGATAAAATGGGAAGGAAAAAAATGCTACATTACGGTCCTTAGCCCTTGCTTTGGTTGTCATGACATAGGGGTTATGAATATAAAGGATGAAGAGGAAGTACAAAATGGAAAAATAATAAAAGGACGGAAGAAAGTGAAAGGGGGAGCTGCATCCTTTGAAGCAAGATTCTAAATGACGTTATTATGAGCCATAACAGGACACCTCTAGAATCCTAGAGCTGGCAAACGGGTTAGGATTGGTGTGTTGAAAGGTTGGAACGGCTCAGCTCTAACCCTAACCCACTTATTAAACGGATCAACCTTCTCAACCCTAACCCATCTAACTCTATTAATCTAAAGATACTAAATATGCACTACCCAAAACAATTTAATCTTTTGATTAAAATAACCTATCACATAATCTAAAATTTAATTAACTAACCCAACATAAAAAACAATACAAATAAACCATATAATACTTTATGAATACAAAAAAAATAAACTAAAGCAATATTGCGATTAAAATTAGGGTTATTTTGACTTTGCCCCCCCATATTTTCATTAATTAGACTTTACCCCCCAAAACTAATTGTTCCGTCAACTCACCACCCAAAAATTTATTTATTTTCCGTCAGCTCACCATCTAAATAGATGGTGAGCTGACGGAACAGTTAGTTTTGGGAGGTAAAGTCTAATTAATGAAAATATGGGGGGTAAAGTCTAATTCAAGGTAAAATTTGAGGGACAAAGTCAAAATAGCCCTTAAAATTATTCGTCCATAGCCTTGTCATACTTCAAGACTTCATCGACAAATGACTCCAGCCATAAAAAACGCGCAATCTTCCTGGATCAACCCACATGGCACGTGAGAAACGATGTAACCTAATAAATAAAACAAAATATTATTAACAATTAAATCATCCAATACAAAAAAAATTCCTACAATAGAATAGAAGCACGGGCCACACTTTGTTCGGATTTCGAAATAATGATGGTGCGGTAGACTCACATATTGCAGGAGTCATGGGTTAGGCGGGCCGGGTCGGGTTGACCCGTTTTTTGAGCGGGTTGACAAATGCTAGACCCTAATCCGGTCCGTTTAATGAACGGGTCAAGTTAGGGTCGGGTTAAGCGGGCCGGGTTAGGATTGGGTTGGCGGGCCGGGTCGGGTTGACCCGTTTTTGAGCGGGTTGACAAATGCTAAACCCTAACCCAGCCGTTTAATGAACGGGCCAAGTTAGGGTCAGTTTAAGCGGACTGGGTTGGCGGGCCGGGTCGGCTTTTGCCAGCACTACTCTAGACAGTCATGACCAATGATATGATCTTTAAAAAGGTGTTTAACTCTATTTAAGATTGAGTCGCATGAATGAAAGGATGAAATACTCTCTCTCTCTCTCTCTCTCTCACACACACAGCTCAGGACCCTCGGTCAATCGAGATCCACCTATCAGCTCAGGAACCTCGGTCAATCGAGATCCACCTTGACCTACTAGCAATTGTGTAATCAACTTCAAACCTCAGCGGTTCTCAAGTCTGATTTTTCTTCCAGCTCGGCTATATTTCGTCCAATCATGTCTCATGAACTTGTTGCCGGTAAATGGTCATTGTTAGATACCCTTATGCCCTAAAACCCGGGTTGTAAGAGGAGGTCCACAGAATTTGAGCGTTAGATGCCCCCTTTATCGATGTGGGGTGTGGGACTAACCGGTGGACTTTCTCACACCACCTCTCAAACGGAGTATGCAGACAAGACACAGTCGGAAGGGGCCGCATCCAGAGGAAGACGGTGAACCCAGCTCTGATATCATGTTAGATATCTTCACGCCCCAAAACACGAGTTGTAAGGGAAGTCTACAGGATTTGGGCGTTAGGTGCCCCCTTTACCGATGTGGGACTAACCGGTGGACTTCCACAGCAGTCATAAAGTACCAACAACCATGCAACGCCTATTAAGTCGACCACTTCGGCCCTCCAATTAGGCACCTCACTTCTCTCAAGATGGAAGAACGAAGAAACATAAGATGAACAATTAGGCACCCCACTTCTCTCAAGACGAACAATTACGCACCTCACGTCCCTCAAGATGAACAATTTAAGCAGTGCTATAAATGCAAAGGAGCACAATTAGTTCTTCTAGAAGGTGACTGGCCTGGCGAAGAAGAATAAGATGGGTATGATGAAACACCGACCTAAGGATAAATCATATTTCAAGGGAGCGGGAATGAGACGACCCTCAGCACCCGGCTCACATGCTTTATCTATTGGCATCAGATAATGTTGAATTAAGATTCATGAGAATTTCTTCCTCGGGGTCGATCCACTTGTCATTTTAAATTTGTAGTTTATCGGTAGCTGAACTCTATTTAAGATTATGGGTCAGATGAATAGGAGTGAAAAACTCTCTCTCTCTCTCTCTCTCTCTCTCTCTCTCTCTCTCTCTCTCTCTCTCTCTCTCTCTCTCTCTCTCTCTCTCTCTTCTCAAGATCCTATCACAGTCCCCACTAATGAAGATCATCACTCCAATTAACCCAAATGACACTGATTATAATTATGAATCAGTGCAGGTGGGCTATAAGTTAATGAAGTAAAATCGTGTGTCTACGAAGAGATAAGTGAGTCTCCAAGAAATATACAAAAGAATATAGTACGATAATTATCCAAGAAATTTCTCCATCCAATTGGCATGCAATCAGTCATTGAAACCTGAAGTGGTACGAAAAATGATCAATGAGGGGCTTTCGATATATATATATATATATATATATATATATATATATATATATATATATATATATATATATATATATATATATATATATATATATATATATATATATATATATATATATATATATAGGGTCAGGATCGGATGACCCATCAAAATTTTGACCCATTAATAACCCAGCACCCTTTGAGGCACCTAGAGGTTTTAGAATGGGCTGATTTTTTGTAGACATGTTGTCTATGATATGTTGATCATCCTCACAAAAAATCAGTCCATTCTAAAACCTCTAGGTGCATCAAAGGGTGCTCTTCAAAACAACGGTTAAATTTGACAGTCAAAAACCGTTGATTTGAAGTGCGCATTTGATGCACCTAGAGGTTTTAGAATGGGCTGATTTTTTGTGAGGATGATCAACATACCATAGACAACATCCCTACAAAAAATCGGCCCATTCTATAACCTCTAGGTGCCTCAAAGGGTGCTGGGTTATTAATGGGTCAAAATTTGCTGGGTCATCCGATCCTGACCCATATATATATATATATATATATATATATATATATATATATATATATATATATATATATATATATATATATATATATAGGGAAGTGCTAGAATGCGGCATGCGGTGCGTGCGGCATCGCACCGCAGCCGTCTGATGCACTGCTGCGTGCATCGCATGCACGCAGCGCGTGCATCAGACGGCTGCGGTGCGATGCCGCACGCACCGCATGCCGCATTTTAGCATACCCCTATATATATATATATATATATATATATATATGGTCAGGATCGGATGACCCAGCAAAATTTTGACCCAGCAATAACCCAGCACATTTTGATGCACCTAGAGGTTATAGAATGGGCTGATTTTTTGTAGGGATGTTGTCTATGGTATGTTGATCATCCTCACAAAAAATCAGCCCATTCTAAAACCTCTAGGTGCATCAAAGGGTGCTCTTCAAATCAACGGTTAAAATTGACAGTGTAAAACCGTTGATTTGAAGTGCGCATTTGATGCACCTAGAGATTTTAGAATGGGCTGATTTTTTGTGAGGATGATCAACATACCATAGAGAGTATGCCTACCAATTTTTATCAAATTCTAAAATCTCTAGGTTCATCAAAAGGTGCTGGGTTATTGCTGGGTCAAAATTTGCTGGGTCAACCGATCCCGACCCAGCAAATTTATATATATATATATATATATATATATATATATATATATATATATATATATATATATATATATATATATATATATATATATATATATATATATATATATATATATATATATATATATATATATATATATATATATATATATATATATATATATATATATATATATATAGGAATGTTACAGTGAGCTGTGAGCTACGGGTGGAGAAAATGAGCTGCCCTCATTTTGATCACCCTAGAAGTTTTGGCATTTGATGAAATTTGGTGAGGGTGTTATCTAGGATAAGATGAGCATCCTCACCAATTTTCATCAAATTCCAAAACTTCTAGGGTCATCAAATGGTAAAAGCAAAATTAACGGTGACTGCGGACGGTAGATAATGCTTCTACCATTTGATGACCCTAGATGTTTTGGAATTTGATGAAAATTGGTGAGGATGATCATCTTACCCTAGACAACACCCTCACCAAATTATATTAAATTCCAAAACTCCTAGGGGGATCAAAATGAGGGCAGCTCATTTTCTCCACCCGTAGCTCACAGCTCACTGTAACATTCCTCTATATATATATATATATATATATATATATATATATATATATATATATATATATATATATATATATATATATATATATATATATATATATATATATATATATATATATATATATATATAAGGATCGGATGACCCAGCAAATAACCCAGCACCCTTTGAGGCACCTAGAGGTTTTAGAATGGGCTGATTTTTTGTAGACATATTGTCTATGATATGTTGATCATCCTCACAAAAAATCAGCACATTCTAAAACCTCTAGGTACATCAAATGAAATCTTCAAATCAACAGTTAAAATTGACAGTCAAAAATCGTTGATTTGAAGAGCGCATTTGATGCACCTAGAGGTTTTAGAATTGGCTGATTTTTTGTGAGGATGATCAACATACCATAGACGACATGTCTACAAAAAATCAGCTCATTCTATAACCTCTAAGTGCATCAAAGGGTGCTGGGTTATTAATGGGTCAAAATTTGTTGGGTCATCCGATCCTGACCGTCCATTAGAGAGAGGTCTGCGGTGATGCACACTGCAGGTGTATCGGACGACTGTAGTGCGAGACCACAGAGACCACATACCGCACCCTAATAGCCCTATATATATATATATATATATATATATATATATATATATATATATATATATATATATATATATATATATATATATATATATATATATATATATATATATTTCTGATCAGCTCGGAATGTGATGAGGCACATAGCAAGCAAGTGATATTGGCGATGATGAATGGTCACGAAATTGGTGATGGTGACTGATCGCGCCAACGGGCATTGATACCATATTAGGGTTTATGAAAATCCTCAGAAGACTCAATGTGAGTCCAATATAAGAAGAAAACATGTTCAACACCTAATAAGTGACCTAAATTGTATAGGTCTAAACCTACTTAATTTTAAATCACACAAGGAATGAGAGATGTATATATAGATAAAGGGAAGCAAAGACCAATCAATACATAAGAAGCCAACATATTCTTAAGAGATTTCATTCAATGCAAATAGTTAATCAAAATCAAGGGCAGAAAACTGGGCCGATACAATGAAAGATCAACGGAGAGTTGCAAATACATAATCAAAGTGACACTTATACAGGGCACCCAATAAATTTGTGGCGGCTATTCACCGGTTCCTGCGATCTTTTTCTTCAAAGCTTCAATGTCCTCGGCTAATTCTTTTCTGCTTGACTGTGGAAAACGAAATATCTCGTAAGCCGAAATCAGAGTTCAGAGAAAAGGATTGAGCCGAGTTGCATCAATCTCATATACTTCAAAAGAAACACAGGATGATCAGACAGAGTTATACTGTTAACTAGGTTGGCAATTATAGATTTTACAGCAAATTAGGTATAGGACACCATAATTAGGTATATTAGCTAAGGTCCCAACAAGTATACATTCGTCTCCAGGAAGAGTATATATTCTTCTTCAGAAATAGTAGACATTCATTTCCGAAAAAGTATACATTCGTCTTTAGAAAGAGCATAGGGACTTGAGCTATATTTCAAACTTAATGTGTCCTGCAACTAAAACTCATCGCTCAAAAAGGACTTATGTCAAACTTTTCCTAGATTTTATTATGAAATTATAGCTTTTCAACATGACCAAAGAGATTCTAGACCGATATAACATCTAACAAGAGCTAGTCTTTGTAAGCACATGCTTCAGCATTTCAGCTGTTATTACAGTAACAATCAGTTCAATTCCTGGATCAGTCCCTGGTAACAATAGCGTTTAATCATACCCACCATGAAATTTACAATCCAATCATAAACTGGGACGCTAAAGTGTTTAATGATCATCAGTGTGGCAAATGATTAGTATGTGTGGGTAACCTTAATACTAACTAGGGCAAGATGTAACGGGATATTAAAATGTGCGACAAGTACTATTATTAAAATGGGTGAATTACATTGACATCCCCTGAGGTTTGACTAAATTACGCGGATCCCCTCTGCACTCAAGTATTTACATTGGCCTCCCCTCCACTTTAGACCCCCCCCCCCCCCGGTTAGTGACCTGTTAGTATATCACACCAGACGTTTACATAATAAAATTTAAGAAAAATTCCAAAATTACAATACCCAAAACTACCCCCTAGGAAATTAGATTTACGCTTTAGTCATTTGACCTAAGGGTATTTTGGACCTTTTGGCCAATCCGTTGATAGAGTTAGGGGGACAACACCGACAAGGGAGGGCAATGCAAATATCAGAACTAAAGGGTAGGACAAACTCAGAGGTGGTCACTGTAATTTACCATTTTACCCTATTAAAATTCTTTGAGGAATCAATCAAAAGATGGGTGTCATGGAAGATCTTTATGATTCATTTCATACGGGACCAACACATGCATGAGATCAACTGCAGGTGATCCTAAGGGTTACCTTGAAAAGTAGGTAGCGGTACACGAACCATCCGGTGTACCCGAGCCCCACCAACTCCATGATCTTCGGAAGCTGTTAAGCATGGGGACGATAATTTTCAACTTTTATCCAATGCATTTTCCAAATAAAACTAAGTAACAAAACACATTTTGCGGAAGGAAATCACAAGGCATTCATAGGATAGCACAAGCATAATTCTTAGAGCAAGGTGAAACACACCAGAGGGACGGAGTTGATGGCGCCAACAACAATGGAAGAAAGCCAGACTGCAACAATTGCACCCCCTCCATAGACGAAAACCGTAGATTTGTTCTCGATCCCATCCCACTGCAAGTGCAATGCCATCAAATACAACCCCAAGAATCAGGAAAGGGTATGCTAGAAATAAATGGTGTACACTACCTTCTCCTTCAAGTCTGAGAGCAGCTCATCGGCTCGAACGGAGCTCGATGTTTCCTCCGAGGAGGAGGTGGCTCTTAAGCGGAGCGAGGAGAACCTGCGTGCATCTGTTCGACAAGAAATCACTCGGATTATTTCCATACAAAATCAATCCATGGGTTGCATCCAACTACCCATATACCAAGATTCTAACGTTATGAGAATCAGTGAAGAAAAATTTCGCCCTTTTTGTATCTCTAATCCTTTTTGTCTCCGAAGTTTTACATTGAAGATTAGGCCCTAAAAAATTCGACCCAAAACAAACCCAGAAGTTTTGCTTGACGATTAGGCCCTAACAATTCAAATTAGGCAGTAACTGTGATAAAATTAATGGAAGGTTAGATTTTTTTTTAGCTTAGAAGAACCGCAACCCTCAACACGAGAGAGGATTTGCAATGAAAACCAGAGTCTCAAAGTTCAGATCAGCTAGAAATTTCTTAGATATCGATTAAGATTGGGGATTACCTGGATGACGGGAGGAGGAGGAGGCGGAGCTGGAGAGGGAGCGGCGAGGGGGAGAAGGGAGGAGGAAGAGGGTCCTAGGAGCGGAGGGGGCGGCCGACGGGAGGCGAGCTCCTCCCAGAATGGCTGCCGCCGGTGACGCCGACGCCGCCATGACGAGCACGCACAGCAGCTGGTAAAGCTTTCCTCTGCACGGCGATCACTCGACGGTGGTTGACCTCTCCCTTCCTTTCTCTCTCCTCCCACCCGTTCTTCTGCTACCGATAATGGACGTTATCGTCTAATTTTTTTCTTTTTTTCCCCCCCACATTCAACTCTATGTGCCTCCAATCGTCCTGCGGCGGACACGTGGCATAAATGTTAGATCTGATTGGCTGCCTCCCTATCTCGAAAATCCAAAGCTTGAACTGGAATTTGAGTGTCTCCAACTAGGGTGGCACATGTCCAACCCAATCTCTACACACCTTAGCCTGTGCTTGCCAGTGGAGCCGGTAGAAGTTCAACCCGTGCTTGCTCGTTCAGATTGCTCAATTTTTTTTTAATTAATATTTTAAAAATAAATATTTAAATCAGTAGCTGTGGATCAAAAGTATTTAACAATCTAGCGCTCTGACAGTCATGTGGCATGTCAGCACTGAAAAGTGCTCGACATGTTGGCTATACTTTTTTTTCCTGGCATCCGATAAACCGTTGTCTAGGAAGCCGGGTTCATTAAAACCTACTTGAGTAGTCCTGGCATCTATATAACCGCTTTTAAAACCGGTATTAAGAACGTCGGGTTTAATAGATAGTAATGGGTAATCTCGGCATCACCACCTTTCGAGACCGTTCCACCATTAGCGACAAGAGAAGGGGGTCAGCGGCACCATCGTCCTCGTACTTTGAGTACCATGTGTCGTTGTCCTCAAATTTGTCCTTCGACTTGTGCATCAGGTTGGCGAGGCCTTAGCGCACCGAGCAGCAGCGAAACTGCTTCCACGAGCAACTCCCACACGTCAGCTCGAGGAAGAGGTTGTCAAATGTGGCAGCCCTCTTGGGAGTGTAGGCGTGATCGTCACCCGCCTGGTAGCGCATCACCTCGAAGGAGAGCTCCTTCCTCTCCATCGATGGCACCGAGAGGGGAGTCCACTCCCCTGAGACCGAGATTGGTCAATGGGTGTAGTTCTTGTCGGATTGGAGGGTCTCCTCGATCAGGCAAAGGGCAGATTCCCTAACCAGATAGGCGAAGGCCTTGTCCTTCCCCAAGGTCCACTTGTAGTGGAAGAAAAAGTACCCCAACTCGATCCGGGGCTCCTCGCCTTCAGGGATCTCGGAGTAGCAGGACCTAAGCGCCTCGCGACAATCCGACTCCATCCAGCCGGCAGAAAGAGGAGATGATTTGCTCGGCATAGCCGCTGATCTGCCCCGACGCTAGCCTCGAGGTATTGAGCAGCCTGGCGGTGAAGGGCGGTAGAGGCAGCCTCAAGCCACAATTCATCTACCCCATGGAGATGATCGTGCCGATGATCTTATCCTTGCTCGGCACGAAAATGAAGATTCTCCAGGGGTTTATCCCAAAGGCTTTCTCAATCTGAGCGGTCCTCGACCTCAAGTTCTTCTCCCTAAACTTCCTTATCATGGAATCCCAGGCCTCGTGCTTCTCTACCACAGTCTGGAAGCCAACCACCCACCCCGTCACGTTCTCCTCTGATAGAGGCATCAGAGGCCCAAGGGTGAACGACATCTTCGGAATGGTGGTGGGTTTATTGGGGGCAGTGGGGAAGGCTGTGTTCTTGTGCCTCTTCATCCCCTTGCCTGTCTCGATAGGGGCGCTTAGTCTGACAGAGGTAGCATCGGAAACCTTCTTAGAGCCGGAGCCCCTACTCTTCGAAGGCACCGTCTTGATCTTTAGTTTTCCACCAGCGAAGGGGACGGAAGAAACAAATGCACCACCCTCAGAAGCCATCAAAACTCTCATGCTCATAGGACTCAAAGAGCAACAGCAAGGGTTCGAGCTCTCAATTTCTCAAAACGGTGAAAATGAGTTTTCACCATAAGCCCCTACATATAGACTTCAAAATCCTGCACCTCGAGAAATGTAAAGATGGGAAGAAAGAATGTGGGAAATGAAAAGACTTGGCTGGATTCAATATAATGAGCGAGAACCTTCACCTTCCAGCAAGACCTTTCGCCTTCCTGCAAGCCACTTCAGCACCGTGCTACGCCAACATCCATGCCATGTCAGAACATTGCCATGTCAACATCTTTGTCAAGTCAGCACCGTGCCACGTCAACATCCTCGCCACATCAGCAACCGGCCTCGCCATCAAACCACTTCACTCCGATTTGGTAATCATAGACTAATTGCTTATTGTCCTCTGGAGGTCGATAGACTATCAATCACGATTCTAAGTGATCGGCCATAGAGGGTCTCCGGGCCAATCATTAACTTCGTGAGGCCGATAGGCACTTGACATCCTATCGGCCTCCAGAGGCCGATGGCCCATTGGCCGCAATTCTTAAATGATCGGACTCAGGGGGGTCTCTGAGGCCGATCATCACTTTCGCAAGACTGATGGACACGTGACATCCTATCGGCCCAAATTCTCGAATGATCGGCCTCAGGGGGGTCTCTGAGGATGATCATCAATTTCGTGAGGCCGATAGGCACCTGACATCCTATCAGCCTCTAGAGGCTGATAGCCCATCGATCCTAATTCTCGAATGATCAGCCTCAAGGGGGTCTTTGAGACCGATCATCAATTTTGCGAGGTCGATGGACACCTGACCGGCCTCCAGGGGCTGAAAGCCGATCGGCCTCCCCGATAGCCTATCGGTCCAGATTCTCAAATGATCGGCCTCAAGGGGGGTCTCTGAGGCTGATCATCAATTTCATGAGGCTGATAGGCACCTAACATCCTATTGGTCTCCAGGGGCTGAAAGCCTATCGGCCTTTAGAGGTTGATAGCTAATCGGTCCTAATTCTCGAATGATCGGTCTCAGGGGGTCTCTGAAGTCGATTGTAGGTGCAAAATCTAGCTAACGCCCGACAATGGGACCCGCCAGCCCTACCTAAGGCCCACAAAGATGATAGTGGGACCCGCAGCTCTACCTGGGGCCCATGAAGACGATAGTGGGACCCGTAGCCCTACCTAGAGCCCAAGAAGATGATAGTGGGACCCACAGCCTTGCTTGGGGCCCACAAAGATGATAGTGAGACCCGCAGTCCAGCCTGGGGTCCACAAAGATGACAGTGGGGCCCGCAGCCCTGTCTCGGGCCTGTACATGCTATCCGGAGACTGGTAAATCCCTCGGATATTTGTCTAAACTTCTAATGTTTTAGGAAATATTCCTAAACCCTTATATATAGCCAATCTTATAAATAATCCAGATCGGAATTTCACTATTCCACTTTCTGTTTTCCAGAGATCTCTGAGCCTTCTGGTCTTCAGACTTCTAAACCCTTTCTACCCTCTAACTACTTGTAAGAAGCACTTCTCGGCCTGACAAGAGTAGCTTTACATGTTCAATGATAGTGGATTCAAAGGTTGCGTCTTACCACACGGAGACATAGGCTTCAGCCGAACTTCGTTACCACATTTTGTGTCAATTCTCTATCTTCCTCTTTCTCTATCTCGATAGTGACTGTGTGACAACTCAGTGCTTAATATCACAGCGCTTCACTGCGCGTCACCCCTCGAAGGGTTAAACCTTCAATCGGTTGTTGGAGGGGGATTACCTACGACGGCCGAGATCCTCCCCCACATCGATCATCAATTTTGTGAGGCTGATAAGCATCTAACATTCTATTGGCCTCCAGAGTCAGATAGCCTATCGATCACTAGAGACCAATAGCCTATCGGCCCCAATTCTTGAATGATCGGCCTCAGGGGGGGTCTCTAAGGTCGATCATTAAAACCTAGAGGCCGATAGCCTATTGGTCTCGATTCTTGAATGATCAGCCTCAAGGAGGGTTTCTGAGCCCGATCATCGAAACCTCAGCCGATAGCCTATCGGTCTCGATTCTCGAATGATTGGCCTCAGGGAGGGCCTCTAAGTCCGATACCCATATCGGTCTCGTGAGGCCGATACCCATATCGATCTCGCGAGGCCAATACCCCCTATCGGCCCTAGAAGGCCTCTCTAGGGCCGATCATCAAAACTTCAAGGCCGATATAGGTATTGGCCTACAGAGGCCGATACCCCTTATCGGCCCCAAAAGGCCTCTCTGGGGCCGATCATCAAAACCTCGAGGCCGATATACGTATCGGCCTCCAGAGCCCGATGCCCGTATCGGCCTCACAAGTCACAAGGTTGAAACCCATATCGGCCTCGCGAGGCCATACCTACTCTTTCATCGGGGGAGCGCTCCCCCCCCCCCCCTCGATCACTTGATCCCTTGGCAGGGGATCGACAAGCACAGTGGTTATCCCCAGACAACGGGTACACGAACAGACTTCTAGTTGGCCCTAAGCAGGGGGTCGACAGACACGATGATCATCCACGGATAACGGGTTGGCCGGAAGACATCTCTTGTTGGCCTTTGGCAAGGGGTCGGCAGACGCGATGGTTGGCCCTTAGCAAGGGGTCGTCAGACGTAATTAGAGAAGCTCACTGAACTCGAATCCCTCGACGGGTAAACAAAATGGATTCCTTCAGCCCTTGTACCTCGGAAACGACTTCCTCCTCTTGCTAGACCCTTGGGCACCGCTCTACATCCCTGGCTCGCTAGCTCCGTCGCCTGAGTGCTACTATAGCCTATAGTCGACCTCCCCATGTGCTGAAACCATTCCATCTCGCCCGATCCTCCGGTAATGAGCTCGCAAATGCTACGGTGTGCCCCATATAATGGATCAGCAGACGGAACTTTGGTAGGCTCTAGGCAATGGGTCGGTAGATTCTAACGCTTGCCAGAGCCGCCTCGACATCAATAAGCTGATTTCACACTCTTGAGTCCCAGCCAGCTATGTTAGCACCTGCCTAGCTAGAAGGGGGTAACTATGGGTGTAAAATCTAGCTAACACCTAACGGTGGGACCCGCCAACCCCACCTAGAGCCCACAAAGATGATGGTGGGACCCGCCAACCCTACCTGTGACCCATGAAGATGACGATGGGACCCACCAACCCTGCCTGAGGTCCACGAAGACGATGATGGGACCCGCCAGTCCTGCCTGGGGCCCACAAGAGACGACGGTGGGATCTGCTGGCCCTGCTTGGGGCAAACAAAGACCATTTGGGGTCTGGTAAATCCCCCGGATATTTACCAAAACATATTTCCAAAACTCTATAAATAATAGATCCTGTAAATAATCCAGACCGGGATTCATTATTCCTAATTCTACTTTCTGTTTTCCAGAGCTCTTTGAGCCTTCTGATGAACAAACTCTACTCAAGCCTACTCCACCCTCTATCTACTTGTACCAGCACTCCTCGGCCTGTCGAGAGCAGCTCTACTTTTTCAGAGTTAGTGGATTTAAAGATTGCATCTTACTACATGAAGACGTAGGCTCCGGTCGAACTCCCTCACCACATCCTGTGTCAAACTCTCTTTCTCTCTATCTCTCTTTACCTCAATAGTGTTTGTGTGACAACTCAACATACAACAGCTCAGCGCTCTACAATGCACCGCACTTCGAAGACAACCCTCAACCAACTGTTGGAGGGAGTCATACGGCGGCCGTAATTTCCCCCCCACAAGATTGATCTATGTTGAATCTTTATTGAATTCTATGTTCAAACTAAAATAACTCAAGTTATGCATGATCTTTATTAGAAATACATATTTATATTCAACAAACTCATCTTTTGGTCTTAGATGTTTTGAAAATGGGGGCTATAGGCAGCTACCTTGCCTACCTAGTGCCTACCCATATGGCCGGGGCCGGATACAAGTATGCCATTGTACTTGGGTTCCTCGGGTTGGGAAAGACCAGTACCCAAATCCATCCAAATTGAAATTGGGTTGAACTTTTTTTGTCCAAACCAGTCCAAGTTTTAGACCATCATTGCCCATGCTTGTCCATTGTTCGAGTTAGGCGGGTCAGCCCCGCCCAAGTCCCCCCCTATCTCTAACTGTAGCTCAGTTGATAAAACATATGTAACCCGTGGCCTTGGTCAATGCTTCAAATAAGTGATGCATCATATTTACTCCCGTTCTTTTGAGTGGGGAGCTTTTCTACCTATAGTGTTATAAACAATCAGGACATTTTCTCTCGTTCCAATGGTGACTTTCGATCCTTTGTCTATCTTGTGCCGGTGCTCTAACAGGTGATGTACTACCACTATGGTGGTCCCTACAAACATAATTTTAAAAAAACTTCAATTTGAGTTGCCTTTGGTCGCCTCAATAGTGATAAAACAGTAAGATCGGTGGACCATTTTCAGTATGCACAAGAATCTAAGCCATCCAATGAACCATCATCAAGAGATTGCATGTGTGTAACACATACATAGCATCAAGTTCACACAAGAGAATGTGGATATAAGAAAAGTGGTCGATTATAAGAGATCTCCACTCCCTCTCTTATATTAAGGCGTGGTGTCATTTGTGTAGAAGTTGTGGGGGAAAATCTTCGTGCCGACTCGAAGACTTCTCCGCACCAGTCAATTGAAGTTCGAGTCAAAGATCGTTGTTCGATCTATTGATTGGAGTTACCGTTTTTAATATGCAAACAGAGAGAGTTGGACACGAGAGATGTGATCTCGGAATTCAGCCGAAGCCTACGTCTCCGTGCTATAGGGAGCAACCCGAATTTACTAACACTTTTCTCAAAGTGATCTCGACAGGCCGAGTATCACTGATACCTCTCTAACCTCTTCAAAAACAAGAAGAACATCGAGAAGGGGTGAAAGATGGGAAGATAGAAAATCCAGAGCTCTGGTTTCTGAAAATCAGATCTCAAAACTGAAAAAATCGGATCCTTTACATTCGAAAGGTCTGCTATTTATAGAATTTTCTGGTGGTAAAAGGCGGTTTCTGCTGTCATATATGGGGATCCTCCAAGAAGGGTTGGTGGGTCCCCCTGTAGTCTTCATGGGCCCACCAGGCAAGGTCGGTGGGTCCCGCGGTAATCTTCGTGGGCCCTCCAGGCAGGGCCGGTGGGTCCTGCGGTAGTCTTCGTGGGCCCATCAGGCAGGGCCGGTGGGTCCCGTTTGTTTGCAGACTTCTTGCCAAAATTTGCGCCCACAGAAGTGTTAGGAGTCTTTTGCTTAGAAGTGTTAAGAGCAAAATAATAAAAATTAAAGAGAGAGAAAAGTGCATCTCTTTTTTTTTTACTATTACATCATTAAACTTTTTTTTTTTTTTTACATCGGCGGGTGTCCCGAAACCTTTCGGCAATGGACCCACTTTGGGCTTGGTTTTGTGTGGCCCATTTACAGGAGTCAAAGGAATGCTGGAAACACACCCAACGCCCGGGCAAGGCCCTGCGGACGGTCGGGCCAAATTGGAGGCAGAGGGTTGACTGGATGTGACCGAAGCCTGGGCAAACCTAACAATTTACACACATTTTGGCTGCGGGTTAGGGTTTCCTATTGGCCTATTAAAGAAAACCATTGAGCCGTCACGTGGATTGCAACGCATGATGAGTTAGGGTTTTCTGGAGAAGAAAATCATGTGCCACCGTTCTTGTGCCTTGTGAAAGATTGGTTTAGGATTGAAAATCTCTTGATCGGAGAAGGATCTGAGGGATTGAAGAACGTCAGATCCGATGAAGAAAGTGCGCGGTACTCTCCCTTGTTTCTCACGATATGAGATCTTGGTGAATCTTCTTTCGTCATTCTTGGTTCTTCGTAGAAGCTTTATAATCCCTGTAAGCCTGTTTTCGTTTGGTGTTAAATAAAAGAGACACATGCTCTCTGTTTGTGGATTAGCCATGATATGGATGAACCATGTTAAATCTGCGTATGATATATGATTGTCTTCTATACTTGTTTATTTTCATCATTTTTGATATTTATTTTGTGACGCGACAAATCCTATGCATTAACCTCTGATTCAAGATTTGCTTCTGCTATGGGAGCCACCAAATTCCTAACAAATTGGTATCAGAGCCATATGGTTATTGTAAATAGCTAATGTCAATGAACATGCTTTCCAAGTATATGGTGAACTGCTTCGACAGGAAAAAAAAAATGGCCATTGGCAAAGAAGGGTGACATCGGTGTTGGTTCAACTAGGGCTGCATAAGGCTTTGGAGAGAAAGACCGAGAAGCTGGAGAAAATGACAATGCAAAGTGGAAAGAGATGGATCTAAAGGCACTGAGCACGATCGTGATATTCATCGATGATGAGACGATGTAAAAGGTCATGAACGAGACAACAGCCATGGCCTTTTGGACAAAGATGGAGTCGGTTTACATAACGAAGAACCTGACCAACAATCTGTCTAAAGCAGAAGTTGTACGGATTGCATATGCATGAGGGAACATCAATGTTGGAGCACCTGAATGTATTCAACAAGATCGTTGTGGACCCGACGAGTGTCATGAACGATGACAATAAGAAACTACATGATACTTCTTAACTCTCTATCTCAGTCCTATGAGCATCTAATGGTGACAATTACATATGGAAATGAGACTCTCAAGTTGGAGGATGTGAAGTCTACACTCCTAGCGAGGGATCAGAGGAGGAAGGCACAAACTCTTGTTGAAGACTCGAGTGCCTTGGTTACTAGAGGCAAGGATAATAACGGGTAGCATAAGAGTTGTGATGGAGATGGAGGCAATACTGGGAAGTCCAAGTATTCACCAAGGTACTAGACCTGCAATGAGGTGGGCCATGTAAGAGATACTGCCTGAAGCGAACACAGAAGCAAGATTGTGGGGAATCTTCTGCTACAACGGTGGTAGCCTCTAATGAGATCGAGTATGATGATATCCTGACTGCAGTATATGAAAGTTATGATTCTGATGATGGATAAATCCTAGATTCGTGGTCCACGTTACATATCTGATCAAGGCAAGAGTGGTTTAACACAATTGAGTTGAAAGGTGGGGCAAATCAGTTTAGTGACGACTCTCTTTCTGAGATCACTGGTGAGGGAATTGTGAAGATACTGCCTCATACAGGAAGGGTGAGGATGTTGAGAAAAGTATGGTACGTGCCTGGGATGCGCAGGAATTTTGTCTCGCTGGGTATGCATGATTCCAAGGGTTATGGATATTCAGCGCGAGGTAGAGACCTGAAGGTTACATAGAGTAACAGTATTTTACTGAAGAATCAGAAGCGCAGAGGTGTACGTGTATTGGTTGACTAGAACCACCTATTATGGTGGAGTTCCTAGGGATTTTACGGCAAGGTGGAGTTCGAAGCGAAGACCTCAAACTGTAGCCATGGAAGACCAGAGTTGTAGGCTCAAGCATGGCTCAATTCCACATCTATAGTAGTGTTGTTTCTGCTAGACCTCGGGGGGGGGGGGGGGGGGGGGGTAAAAAAGGGGGGATTTCTGAGTTAAGATACAAGACGATGTGGTGGCGGTGATGGTGGTGTCAAGGAAGTGCGATTAGCATGATTCTTCTTATTGGCGAGTGTACAAGCTCGCTAAGGTAGAGATTGTTGGCTTTGTGTGCACATTTGTAGAAATCAAAGGTATGTTAAAAATACACCCGGTGCCCGAGTGAAATCAGAGGCAAAGGGTTGGCTGGATATGGCCGGTGCCCAAGCGAGGCCCTGTAGGTGCCTGAGCGAACTTCAGGACAAGACACGGGTTCAAGCTCCAGGCCGTGGGCGCTCGGGGCAAACCTGACAGTCTGCACATGTTTTGGCTATGGGTTAGGGTTTCCGTTGGCCTATTTAAGGACACCATTGGGCTGTCATGTGGATTACGGTGCATGATGAATTGTTAGGGTTTTCTGGAGAAGAAAATCATGTGCCGCCGTTATTGTGCTTGTGTAAGATTGGTTTGGGATTGATAATCGCTTTATCGGAGGAGGATATATATGAGGGATTGAAGAACGTCGGATCTAGTAGAGGAAGAGCGGGGGTACTCTCCCTCGTTTCTCATGGTACAGGTTTTTGGTGAATCTTCTCATCATCCTTGGTTCTTCGTGGAAGCTTTGTAATCCATGCAAGCATATTCCTATTTGGTGTTAATAGAAGAAATCTTTGCTTCTCCGTCTATGCATTAATCCTGATTTGGATGAACCATGGTAAATCAGTTTGATATGTGATTTTCTTCTCTACTTGTTTATATCTGTCGTTTTCGATATTTGTTTTGTGACACATTAGATCTTCTGCACTAATACTCTAGTTTGAGATCTGCTTCCGAGGTGGGGAACCACCAAATTTCCAACACTTTAGGCTCGGACTAATCCCTCCGGAAATGTGCACCGACCAACTTGGAAGTTTCCCTACATACTTCTGGGTAACTCGAGGGCGAGAGGAATTGAACCCACAACCTCTCCACCTAAGCATCAATTGCTTGTCCAACACCCCTCTCCCCTGGTGGGTGCACCTTATGTAATCTACTGTTGAAATAAAGGAGGAACTCACACTTTTCCCCTAAAGGTAGCTTCTGATTGGCTTGTTGCTTCTTATACTCTCATTGTTATTATGCTTGTATATATGCTTCTTCTCGATTTTGGTTTGCTTCTCCTTTTGCGTTTCCATAAAGAATGATTGATAATCTTTTATTTCCTTACAAAGAGATCTCAAGTGGCCAGTGTTGAACATGTGGCTCTCGATTCACAACTGGTATTAGAGCGAGCCAGTTGTGCAACAACTGGTATCAGAGTACGCTAGTTGTGCAACAGTCAATTCATCGGTCATTTGTCATGATCCTACGAGAGAGAGAGAGAGAGAGAGAGAGAGAGAGAGAGAGAGAGAGAGAGAGAGAGAGAGAGAGAGAGAGAGAGAGAGAGAGAGAGAGAGAGAGAGAGAGAGAACAAAAACAATATAATCGGAGGTCATTGTAAATATGGCCTGTTATGTTGTATTTTTATAAAATTAAAATCCATCATTGGCAACTTAGTTGCCGTAATATCAACACAATGAACACACACGCGCACGTGTGGGTCTGGGTCAAGCCGTACATGTTAGGTGCAGACTTGAGTCAGGTAGGGCCTGGCCATGATTTTTTAAAAGAAAATTCAAACTCCGCATAATCAGCGACCAAGCCCAGCAGCAACAAATACTTGCCAATTCGGCGGCCTTGCCGCTGCAAAATGGTCATTGCCGTTTTAGGCTTTTTCAACAAAATCTTAGAGCACGTACAGCGGTCTCCTCGAAATGGGCCTCCTCAAAAGCTGAGTTGAGGAGGAAATATATGCCACATCATCTTTGAGGTGGGAAATAGATGGCAGTCTCCAACGATCTCCTCAAAAGCTGAGTAGGTGGCAGTCTTCAGGCGTTGTGGGGGAGGATTTCGGCCGTCGTACGTAACCCCCCTCCAATAGTCAATTGAATGTTTGACCCTTCGGGACGTGGCATACTGTGAAGCACTAAGGGGTCAAGTGCTGAGCTGTCACACAGTCACTATTGAGATAGAGAAAGAGAGAGAGAAGTTGACACAGGAGATGGTGACGAAGTTCGGCCGAAGCCTACGCCTCCGTGCGGTAAGACACAACCTTTGAATCCACTATCACTGAAAATGTAAAGTTACTCTCGATAGGCTGAGGAGTGCTTGTTACAAGTAGACAGAGGGTGGAGAAGGCTTGAGAGTCTAAATACCAGAAAGCTCTGGGAGCTCTGGAAAACAGAAAGTGGGATTGGTAATAATGAAATCCGATCTAGATTATTTACAGGATTAGCTATATATAAGAGTTTGGAAATATTCTGAAAATATTCTCTGGAATATCATGAGTTTAGGCATGTGCGAGCCCCAGGCAGGGCTGCGGGTCCCACTGTCATCTTCGTGGACCCCAAGCAGGGCTACGGGTCCCACTGTCGTCTTCATGGGCCCAGGCAAGATTGCGGGTCCCACTGTCATCTTTGTGGGCCCCATGCATGGTTGTGGGTCCCACTGCCATCTTCGTGGGCTCCAGGCAGGGTTGTGGGTCCCACTGTCATCTTCGTGGGCCCCAGGCATGGTTACGGGTCCCACTATCGGATGTTAGCCATATTTTGCACCCACAGCCGTCTCCTCAAAATCTGCCAATTTCAGGAAATGACAATCGAATTCATTTGGACCACAAGATCGGCACCATATGGCTGCGATTTAAAGGGCAAAGCCACTCATGTGCACAATATAACATTGAGGAGGAATTCTTCTCACCAGCATTGAGGAGGTTGAGGAGTTCGGGTGGGGCCACCGGATGACCCCACCATTGAGGAGTCCACTAGAAGGGTTTTTTTTAGAGATTCTTCTCAATGGTGGTGGGACCGGTATATTTGAGGAGGCCGCTGTACATGCTCTTATGCGACCACTATATTCGATGGCTAGGCCACAACAAAAGGGTTCAGTTTAAACGGCCTTTTTTGACCGCCAGGATAGAGCCTTTCTATATATATATATATATATATATATATATATATATATATAGAGAGAGAGAGAGAGAGAGAGAGAGAGAGAGAGGAATGGGATGCTGCCTATCAAAGCAGCGTTTTTGCTGCTTTGAGACATTGTTTGACCATCCTAGAAATTTTGGAATTTGATGAAATTTGGTGAGGGTGTTGTCTAGGGTAAGATGATCATCCTCACAAATTTTCATCAAATTCCAAAACTTCTAAGAGGGTCAAATGGTCGAAGCAAAATGCTGCAGATTTTAATGGTGACTGCAGACGACTGATTTTGCTTCGACCATTTGAACCCCTAGAAGTTTTGAAATTTGATGAAAATTTGTGAGGATGATCATCTTACCCTAGACAACACCCTCACCAAATTTTATCAAATTCCAAAACTTCTAGGATGGTCAAACAATGTCTCAAAGCAGCAAAATATGCTGCTTTGATAGGCAGCATCCCATTCCTCATACAAATATATATATATATATATATATATATATATATATATATATATATATATATATATATATATATATATATATAGAGAGAGAGAGAGAGAGAGAGAGAGAGAGAGAGAGAGAGAGAGAGGAATGGGATGCTGCCTATCAAAGCAGCGTTTTTTGCTGCTTTGATATATTGTTTGACCATCCTAGAAGTTTTGGAATTTGATGAAATTTGGTGAGGGTGTTGTCTAGGGTAAGATGATCATCCTCACAAATTTTCATCAAATTCCAAAACTTCTAAGAGGGTCAAATGGTCGAAGCAAATCTGCAAAATCTGCAGTCACTGTTAAAATCTGCAGATTTTGCTTCGACCATTTGACCCTCTTAGAAGTTTTGGAATTTGATGAAAATTTGTGAGGATGATCATCTTACCCTAGACAACACCCTCACCATATTTCATCAAATTCCAAAACTTCTAGGATGGTCAAACAATGTATCAAAGCAGCAAAAAACGCTGCTTTGATAGGCAGCATCCCATTCCTCATATATATATATATATATATATATATATATATATATATATATATATATATATATATATATATATATATATATATATATATATATATATATATATATATATATATATATATATATATAGAGAGAGAGAGAGAGAGAGAGAGAGAGAGAGAGAGAGAGAGAAGGGATAGGACGGCATCTGCAGATTGTAATCACAGAACATCCAGTGAACTTAGAAACTTCTACCAATTGCATGTAAGCCCTCTAAGGTCATATACTAATAATGAATTTACTTGGTAGATATACAATCCTAAAGTTTTGGGTATGTGCCATACATTTTCATCATCCGAAATGACTCGATTAAACTTGTCGGTTTGATCAACTGTTAAAGATGAATCGCAGGTACATGTGATCCATCGGTACACATCATCGTCCGTCGATTAACAGCATCCAGCTTCCTGTATAGCACGATCCTTGTACTCAACAGGAAATGCAGTTGGAGAAATCACCCATCAGTTTAGCTGCTGGTGCCTTCAGCCTGTTACCAGCTGCTCCGGTTCATCCACCCATGAGGCAATGGCTAGAGTGTGGCGCCCGCCACACGCGACAAGCCTCGCACACCATCGCCCATCAGCACCTCCGTGACTCTCCGGTGGGGGCAGGTTTATAGGCACTTCCATCGGGTGCCCAGTCGTTACTTTCCTTCCGTACCCGAGGCGCCCATGGTCTCCCCGCCCGAACTGTCAATGAACAAACCAATCAAGCATGCTTCATCCCAAGAAACCCATGAACAAGAACCATTGTATTAAAAACCGGACACTAGATTCTTGACTCGAAAACTTGCCGAGTATACTCGGAAACTCAGACAAAACTCGACCAAGTCGTGACCTAAAAACAATGTTTAAAAAGGCGTTTGAGGCTTACGCCTCGAGGCGAGGCAGTCCTGTGCTGCCTCGAGGCGCACGCCTCAGCAACCATATATAAAAAGCCTATGCCTCTGCATCAAAAGGCGTACGCCTTTGTCCGAGGCGTACCTCAAGGCGTTCGAGGCGTACGCCTCTTGCTCCAGACATAAAACATAGGGCGAGAAGGGGTTAAAACCATAGTGACAAAGTTTGGGTTCGGCAATAAGTCGGCGAGGGAAAAACTCGGAAAAGTTCGACGAAAATCGGAAAGTTCGGGTAAAAAACGGGTAAAAGTCGGGAAAAAAAACGGGTTCGGGTTTTAATCGGCGAGGGTGAAATATGGAAAAAATCGGAAAGTTCGGGGCCTTCAAAATTCCAGTTTTTAGCCTACATTTAAGCACCTAAGACATTTCTACATGACGTGGCATCCGATCATTGCTCACAGGAATTGACACCAATGGCTATGATCAGGACACACATGTGTCCTGGATTGTGTCACAAAAATCGATAAAAAAATGCGTTTTTTAAACATTTTTTTTCAAAAAAAAGGGCAAAACATCGACGATTTTTGTAACTTATAAAAATCAGGAAAAAATCGGCAACAAGTCGGCAGCCCATAAAATCGCGTTTAAAACGCGTTTTTTTGAAAAAATCAGCGAACTTTGTTACTATGGTTAAAACCAATATTTGGTGTGGGGGGGCCCTAAGGGTTTGATATGTAAATCGCCCCCATGGTCCATTTTTTCAACCATTGAAACCTCCTAAATCCTTTTATATCTCTTTAGGTTTTGAAACCCCTTTGTCTCCAAAAGTCCAAAATCAAGATCTAGTTCTCATTTCTTTTCCAATTTTGATTTCGAAGTTGTATTATTCTTCTTTGTGGATCGTCTACCAACTACAAATGAGAGATCAAGATTTATTTCTAATTTAGAGGTATGGATCATGATCTTGCTTCTTATAATAGTTTTTTCTATGATTTTTTCTTTGTATCTTACCATCCTCATGTATTTGTATCATTGTTTGTTTGTTTGTTTTTTTAATCTTGACAATGTTAGTCCTATATTCGTATTTTATTGTTTGTTATTACTTGTTAGTTACTACTTTAATTATTATCTTAAATATCAAAGAATTAAGCATGTTCGAGTAATTTGACTTTCACTTTTGTTATTAGATTGCTCGATGGAGTCCTCAATCATGTCATATAAGATATTTTCTAATACATTATGATTTATTATACATATCTAGTTCAATTATTAATACACATTTAATAATAGTATTTATTTGATTTATTCTCTCTTTTTTTAACTTTTTTACCAAAACGCCTCGAAAAAATTCGAGGCATACGCCTCGGTACGCTTTGAGGCTTACGCCTCGCCTCTCAAATGGAAAAACACCTCAATACGCCTTTCGCCTTTTTAAACATTGCCTAAAAAGTCGGTACACATAGTTTGTCCATAATATTAATTAGATATATGTGCGTAGTATAAATTAAATATTATTGATAAATTCTACATAGCATTAGAATTTTATATACATATAGAAATAAATTGATGAAAATATAACTTCGGCAAGTTTTGGAGCTAGTTAGCCGAGTTTTGGACCGAGTCAATCGAGTCTGGGACATAGTCATCCAAGTTTTGGATCGAGTGGTTACCTAACCAAGTCAAAATGGCAAGTCGACCCGGATCACAGCCGAGTCGGGTTGACTCGGTCAAGTTTTGAGTCGAGTCAAGAGTGTTAAAGCAGTGACCATAACCATGATTAAAGATACATAAATAAATAGGGATGTGATGTTTCATTGCCTCAAAATCATATGTTCAGCAGTTAAGAACCAAGGGGTACACTTATCAAAGAATACGTTTGGTTCAGTCCCACACCTACCAGATGAGTCATTGACCAAAGCCAACCACTGACGTGTGATTATTGGTCATAAATGCGCATTTAAGCTGAAATTTGATTTATACTATCAGATTTGATTGTTGATTTTGCATTTACTATTTTTGTTAAAGATGGAAGCATTGACAGTACTGTTGTACATATCCTCAACTTGCCCAAGTCTACTGCATTATTACAGTTCTATATTTGTTAGTCTTATACCAAAGAATTTAATGTGATTTGTCCAGGTGACTCGCAGAAGATTCACTTCAGGTGGAGGACTGACAAAGCAAGTGGTGAAGCCAAAGGCAAATTGCAGGGTGTTAGGATACTTGTATGTATTAAGTCATACATCATTCCACCGTGTATGGAACTCATAACATTCTTGTATATATATTGAGCTTTCTCTAAAGAGAAGATATTCCTTCTCCCCCAAAAACTCTCTCTCTCTCTCTCTCTCTCTCTCTCTCTCTCTCTCTCTCTCTCTCTCTCTCTCTAGGCTTATTGGTAACATGATATCAAAGCAAGGTTCGGCCCTCTTATTCGTCGGCTTCGGGATCTAAGCACACCTCCTCTCCCTGATCCTCTCGTCTAATCGGCTGCTTGGCGATCTCCAATCCTCTCTTTAGATATGCCCTAGTTTAGCCGTCTCGCTCAATCGTACAACGCCCCATACCGATCGGACTTTCACGAGTCCGCGTGTGCGATGCCCACGTCTGTCGTGCTCCTCCTCGCCCAGATCTGTCGCTCCAAATCAGGCATCCTCCTCGCTCCATCAGAGTACATAACCGATTGTGAGCACCACTCGATCACGAGCACCACGTCCTCCGATAGCAAGCACAACTAGCACCTCTGCTCTTTGTAGATTTAGGCAGCGCCTCTATTCTTCGTGGATCCAGGCAGTGCCTCGGCTCTTGCACAGAGTGAAGAATCCGCAGCGCCCGATCTGCCGTGATCTTTATCTTCCAGCAACCACGTCACGATTCTCTCCAGATCTAGCCTCCCCTTTGCTCGCGTGAAGACAAGCCCTTAATTGTCGCTCCAAGTCTAGCCTCCCTCTGCTCAAGTGAAGACGAAGTCGAGCCCCTAAGGCCGGATCCCTCTTGTCGCTCCCTCTAATGAAGACAAAGTCGAGCCCTCTTGCCAACTGCCGCTCTAAATTGGCACCTACTCTTGTTCCAGATCTGGCACCAACTCCTCTAGCGCCCATACCAATAATGCAGTGCAGATCTAATTGTAATGAATATCTAAGATCTGACACCCATACGTAGTGCACCCCGGCACCTAGATCAGCAGGCCAACCAATCAATTCCTGCTTAGATAGCTGAGGACATCGCTAAGCCCGATCTCCTCTCGGCATCGCAGCCACTCAACAACCTCTTCATATCTCGCTCTTGGATTCCTCCGCGCGACATCCTCTTCCAGTCGGATTCCTCTTCCGCACGATCCTCCATCCCTTCGCAATCGTCATTGCGATGACGATATGCGCCACCATGATCCGTCGCATGACGTCCTATCCTCGAGCTCTGCTGTGCAAGCCAACACCGGTCTCCTCTGTAAGTGATTCTCCTGCAGTCTTGATGGCCCCGTCTGGTGCTGTGGCAATCCGCTAAGCTTCGCTGTGGAAGCTGGCACCGGTCTTCTCTGCGAGTGATTCTCCTGCAGTTTTGATGTACTCCTACGGTTTCTCTTGTCACTATATTTGTACTCTAGATCGATTTCAGCTCCTCCAGCAGTAGGTCCCCCAGGTTCTGTTTCGCCTTGACCAGCAGTCTGCCTACAACTCCGTCAACTCTGTCAGCACCTCCAGTGTCTCTGCCTTCTCTGTCACATTGGGTACCTCTGCCACCTAGATCCTAGACTCTGGGGCCTCACACCACATGACACCCGGTGCTTTTGTACTTACCGTCCACCAACGTGCACCGCACATACCATCGATCTAAACTGCTGATGGTTGATGGTTCTCTTCTGGCCATCACGCAATCTGGATCCATCACTACTACTTCAGACTCTACAAGACGTCTCTCTCTTGCCTTAATGCTTCATGCTCCTCAGCTTCACATGAACCTTATTTCTATTAATAGCATGCACGATTCTATATACAAAATGACTTTTGACTCATTTTCTTATGTTGTGCAGGATCCTCTTACTGGTCGGGTAATCGGTTCGGATCGCAGGCCAGAAGGGTTGCATCACCTTGAGCATCTTCACCTTCTCACTCCTAATCTGGGTTCTTTGGTGCTGTCACTTCTTATGTTGATATGTGGCATCGACGATTGGGCCACATTTCTAAGCCTAGGCTCCAGCACCTATTTTAGTATGGAGCTCTCAGACGAGGTCCTCTCTCTCTCTCTCTCTCTCTCTCTCTCTCTCTCTCTCTCTCTCTCTCTCTCTCTCTCTCTGTGTGTGTGTGTGTGTGTGTGTGTGTGTGTGTATGTTTATTCATGGTGCAAGCTCGCCAAACATGCAGCTTTCCCACTTTCTTCCAGTTTTACGTGCACTCTGATATCTGGGTCCAGCTCCTCTTCCTTCGATGTGTGGCTATCACACTTTATTTCTTTTGTTGATAACTTCAGTAGGTACACTGAGATTTACCTCCTCTAACACTGCTCCAAGGTTCTACAGGTCTACCAAATTTTTTCTTCGATGGTCCACACAGTTCAGTTGTCGTATTAAGATCTTTAGGTCTGATTGCACTCTTGAGTACCTCTCCGCTGCTATACAAACTCTTCGTTAGTCCCGTGGGATCCTCTTCCAACACTCATGCCCTCACACTCATGAGCAAAATAGGGTAGCTAGAGTAGCCAAGAGGAACCACTACCACATCCTTGAGGCTACATGTACTCTTCTTCTCTCTGCCTCAATTCCTTGCAACATCTAAGCTGAGGCTGCTTTGACCTCAATCAACATCACCCCTTCATATGTTCTCCCAGGTAGTGTGTCCCCTAATGAGTGTCTTTTCTCCTCTCCTCTTTACTACAGTCTGCTTTATATCTTCGGATGCACTTGTTTTGCCCACCTTCCACTCCACAAGCACACGCAGCTGTCCGAAAGGGCAGTTAAGTGCATCCTATTGGGGATTAGTGCCGAGCACAAGAGATATCGTTGATATAACCCTTTGACTAGGGGTGGCAGAGTTGCGATTTAAAACTGAAAACCACGGTAAACCACACTGCATGGTGCAGTTTTGGTTTGCCAAATATAAAATCGTCGCGGTGAGGTGCGGTTTTGGTTTTCGGTGTAGCGGTGCGGTTTCGGTTTTGACCAAAACCGCATAAAACCGTACCGTTTAGGCCATTATAATGATAAACCGGTGCACCGCACTATACCGCACCGTATGGTGCAGTTTTGGTTTTACATAATGGTACATCGTCGCGGTGCGGAGCAGTTTCGGTTTTGCCCAAAACTGCATCGAAACCGCATCGTTGCCATCCCTGCCTTTGATTCATCGTCTTCGCATCTCCCGACACGTCTCCTTTGTCGAGGATGCCCCTTACTACTTTGCAACTCAGGACCTTACCTTTCTGGAGACTCCCACTTTGTCTCCGACTCTTGAGCCTATTCCACCACTGTTCTTGTTCACCTTTGTCACTCCCCACGTTTTTGGGAACTCTTCCAGGGACCCCTCTCCTCCTTTCGTACCATCCTTTCCTTGTCGGGTTATTACCCCTCTTTCTTAGGTCTACACTTGTCGGCATGCTCCTGCCCCTTTTCTCTTATCTCCTCAGATGGAGGTTGGTTCACCTGGTTCTTCTTGTGCTCTTGACACCTTTGGTACTCCGCCCAACCAGTCGATCTACGCTTGCCGCCCCGCTAGCCTCAGTGCAAGCAGACTCAGACATGGGACGTTGTCCCATTCCTTACTAGTGTTGAGAATGTTAGCTGCAAATGGGTCAACAAGGTTAAGCTGCGACCTGATGGATCTATTAAGAGACACAAGGCTTTGTTGGTGCCTTGTGGCTTCACTCAGGAATGAGGGATAGACTATGAGGAGACCTTTGCGCCCGTAGTTCAAATGACCACGATTACTTCCCTCTTGACGGTTACAGCTATTCATCGCTGGCCTCTTCTCCAGACGGACTTGAAGAATACCTTTGTCACGGTGACCTTTCAGAGGTTGTCTATGTGCACTAGGGTCCAATTATGGTCAACTTGGTGGGCCGGGTCAACTTTTGCCAACTCCACGCTTTACTGAAACCAATCCTCGAGTAGTCTTGACTGAAACTGAAAATGAAACCTTGATACATAATTGAGAAAAAATTGTAGTCAACCCACCAAAAGGAGTTCTCAAAGCTACTAAAAGAGACCATAAATTGCTATACCTGATCGCCAGATACCGTGATTGCAACTGATGAGGTGCGATAACGTTTAGACAAGGTTAAACCATGTCCTTAGTTGGTTAAATTTATTTTTCAACTATTTTGTTCAATAACTTAAGATGGTGATGTATGGTGAATTACATGTAGGTGAATAAGTAATGAGAAGGTTTCTTAATAAAGGATGCATGAAGTTTGATACTTTGATGAAGAGTGCATGATATATGGGACATAATGGCACTCACTTCAGTAAGCAATCATCAATAAGGATGGTGGTGCTTCTGATGTAGTTCGTCATACAAACCATAGTTGTCGTCCCTATCAATATTCTGTCGAAGAAAGAGTGAGTTTTCCTACACCTTGAATTGTGCTTTGAATTCCATCCGTGGACGTCAAAAAAGGAAGACAGGTCTGTTGGAGGAAAGAATCCTAAGCTGATCATCATCTTGGTTGGGGATGTTGCAGAACAAGCTCATAGGAGAGGTCATGCAAGGCTGCAAGCTTTCGATGCCCTTGAAGATATAGATGGAGTTGCTTATGCTAGGGCCGTTGAGAAGTTTCAGGATGACGAGCTATGGAGGGGATTGTTCCTAGAGTTTCTGAAGAGCACAAACAGGTAGTGGGTATTGAATCTAAAGCGTTAGTGGATGTTATGCTTTCTTTGGATGTGTATACTATATTTCTCTATTTGTACTGTGTAGACATTGTTCCATTTGTTATTTGGATACTGTTGATTTGGCTTATGTTTATACTGTGAGATGTCTATGACATCTGAATGTCGCTATCTTGAATGAACCCTTGCCCACCTGCTACCGAAGGGTTTTATGAACACGGTCCGTTGAATGAAGCCCCTCCTTTCATTAAAATGGCAAACATGCCTTCAGCAATTAATTTTCACATTTCCATGTGCATAGACGGTCATGCCTTGACACTATAGAAAATAAAGCTCAGCATAAGGAAATTTCACAAGTAAGTGGAAGGTCCTATCCCACAGTCCTACTTGAGCCTCTTCTAAGCATTTGCTTCATTTTACTTCAGCTTATACGATAGATAAAGCCGACATCGTATTACGGTGAACTACATTAGCTTCAGCGAGTACTAAAAAACATGCTAGAAGTAAAATACTCACTGAAAACATTCGCCCATCACGTGTACATGCAACTGAATGAGTGCCGCCGCAGGATATCTGAATGTGACATGAACAGTATATCCAATATGTTAAAGTTGCCTCCAGATACGGAACCATCAAGTATTTCCTTATCTTGATAATAACAATCAGAATAAATGTCAAGTAAAGATGTTTCAGAGCTTATGTACGGTATCAGTCAGATATCTAGATATCAAGTGCTAATCAGTAGGCAAACTACCTGAACAATATCTTCCCCAACTAGGAGCTGAACCTTCTGGGGAACCATTTTACTGCTCTTGTCATCTCCAAATCCAAGCCTCCCATGCTCCCCTCTTCCCCAAGCATATACCTAGATGGACAGAAAAAAGGTAAACATCAATGTCATCTGACATGCAAATATAGGAACCTCAACACAATTTTGTGCTTGTTATTCAATAGCCCACTGGAATATATGGAAACCATGCAATGCATTGTCTGCGCAGCTATTCGGATAGCTTATACGCACTAGACCTTCGACTTAAAATGTACACTACAAAACAAATCGCATGCTTTTACACATTTATGTCTATATACACTTGAAACGGTAGTTCAGTGCCTTTTGCCCTTTTTTTCCTCATCATTTCTGCAAACATGTATCGGTAATGGCCAATCAAGTATCCGATGAAACGGCCATTACTGGGAGCCAATCTCTTACATAGGAACGGAAAGTGGACTTATGATCCACATAAGGACTAATTCAAATTTCTTGGTCGAAGCAAAAATAATCTGCTACAGAGGATTGGTCAACCAAAGAACATTTTTTTTTCCCAATATATATAATACACTTTTCCGTCAAAATGGCGATCCATGTGGAGCAAATCAAGGCTCCAATAAAGAATAGAACAGAATTTACGATCACCAACTTTACATCAACCCCTAAAGAATGGTGCCAACAAATCTGGATGTTTATAATAGGCTGCAATATGGTCAGGATCCGATCAAAAAAGGACCTTTTGGATTCAGGTCAGGTACTCAAATCAGAATCCAATAAATTAAATTATCCGATATTGGGTCCAAGATCCAAGTTATAGATTATGCGAACCGATCTGATCAAGTTATGTCATTCAGACCAAAACCAGAGCAAGGTACACGAGCATAGCAATATTGATGCAGGACACTAATGCAGATCCTATATGATGATTTATCAGCAAAGCTTCCACAAGTAATTTGAATATAAAAATTTGTTTGATTTAGGTTTGATTATTCAGTATTCAAGATAAACAATTAATCCAATAATTCCAATGGCAAAAGTAAAGCATGTAGTGCCAAGTATTCAATTTAGAGAAAAGGTTGATCGTTTGGAAATCAAGAGATTTTCGTTGGCCAGGGCTGCAGGCTTGTGTTTCTTTTTGGAAAAGTTATACCATAGTCGACTTTGCTATACCATGTCAAAAGGAATACTATTGCACACTATTGTTGTTACCTTATGCCATAAACTAGATCGGTTGTCCTGTGCAAATTTTGTTGCTTCTTATTTGTATCCTATGGTTAGTGACACACTTTCCAAAGAATTTTGTTTACCGCAGAAGTTTAATTGAGAAGTTTCCCATTCATTGTTTCCTGAGTTACAAGCTTTGGCTACCTCTGTTTGGAGGTAGGAAAAGAAATACTATAGTAGCTTCAAGGTTTGATCTCATCAAATGGTTTTATCTGAAAAAAGGAAATTAGAATTTTCCATGGTAAGTTTCCATGACAAGATAACCAGGGAATTGGGTAAGGGTTCCACGTACTCATGTAAGGTTGTGAACCCCAAACTGAGTTACAGGCCAAACCAATAAGGTTGGATCATTGGGTTGGGCTATAGGGACTCCCACTGGGAAAATTGAGAAAAAGAAAATATGTGCATGTGAAAAAGGTTGCCAGTCCCGCAGCTATAACCTGGAGCAAACAATTTTGGACTGAGTGCCACAAAGTGTAAGACCCAGCCCACATTTGGCCGTTTAGGAAAAGAGATTATGCACGATGGGTTTACGGGGCACGGAGAAGAGTTGGTCCGCTCTTGCGAAATAAAGAACCTTCAGAAATAATGTCAGAGTAGTAAATCTGGGTTTTACATTAGGATTAGTCGTTTCTTCTTTCTCTTCCCCTCTAGCACTATCTTTTAGTTCGGTTTGAATCGGGTTAACAGGATTTTAAATATCCTAAGACTGATATAACTGTTTGGTTGTAACATTCCCAGATAATAAAAGAAGCGCAACGAAACAACTACTACCGGCTGCAACAAGGGTGGGAGCAACTAGCCCTATCTCCACGAGTCTTGTCTCTATTGCTGCTGACCTGAGGATAAAAGCTCCGTGAGCGTTTGAATAGTCACTAAAACCATAATGGATTTGATACTTTACACTAATGACTGATATAAATAGAGATACAGGTGTATGTTCATATAAATAAAAGAAAATGGAAATGTTCAAAAGTAATCGTAAATGAGAAGGCATAACGTGAAGCACAACCACGTGCTTTTATCCCCATAAAAGAAAATGGAAATGTGCAAAAAAAATTGTAAATGATTTCTATATTAACTTTTAGTTGTGCTTCTCGTTATGCCTTCTCTTTTACAATTACTTTTGCACATTTTCATTTTCTTTTATTCATATGCACATACTCATATATCTCTATTATATAAATCATTATTGAAAACGATCAGATCCGTTTTGGTTTAAGTGAATTTTCAAGCACTCACGGAGCTGTTATCCCCAGCATAGTTGTCAAGGCGTCAAGGCGAGGCTAGGCGCTCGGAGGGAGCCTAGGAGTATGTGTATAGGCATGACCTTATGTGCATAGGCATTCTCCAGGCACGGGTATATATGTATAGTCTATACTTGCAGGTATATATGTAATAGGAATCAATATAACACCTTACTAACATGAAATTGAACATATTATAGTCAAATGCATGCAACCCAATGACACATATATAGTATAAACAAGTAAACAACAAAAGGAACAAATAGAATACAAACACTTGCTAACATAAAATTGAGCATATTCTAATCAAATGCATGCAACATAATGAACACATAGTACAAACAAGTATACAACAACAAAATGAACAAAGAAGATGGGGGGGGGGGGGGGGGGCGTGTTGGATTTTACTTAAAAAAAAAAACAAAAATCATTGCCTAAAATTAGGCGTGCGCCTAGGCCGCCGCTTAGTGAGGTGCGCCTGGGCGCACTGGGGCCTATCTGTTTCCGGGCGCCTAGTGCGCCTAGGCGCGCGCCTTAACAACAATGATCCCCAGTCTAGCAACAGTAGAGAGAATAGTCATAGAGTCGGGGAAAGTTCCTCCCACCCTTGTTGGGCTCTGGTTAATGGGACTTGAGATGTTGGATCACATGATTGGAATAACATTAATTTATTTTCTGCTTTTAGATTAGTTCGGTTATATTCTTTATGCAAAAGACACCAGCTAGGACATACCCCTCTTGAGCTCCTTAACTTTTTTTCAAACTCATGCACTATTGTTCAAAGATTTACTTGTTAAGCAAAACTCCCATCAGTTGTATTTTTACAATTTTTTGTTTAACAATTTCATAATCTAAATAGACCTTCACAAGGGCACCAAACCCACCTAACTACTTAAAAGAATTGCAACCAAATCATTGTTCAAATCACGTGGGATTTCTATGTTCGAAAATATGACTTTGTAGTATCTCCCACCCTAGTGATCCCAATAGGGTATCCAATGTTTTTGTAAGCCAACGAAAAAGCAGTGTAGTCAAGGCGGCGCCTAGGTGTTTTGGCTTGTCTAGGCGAAGCGACGCCTCGACGACAAGTAACTATTAAATATTTAAATAATTTTATATATAGTATAAATTAGGACTAGCAATTTTGTACCCGACATGGCAGACCCGACATGACCCGACACGAAGTTAGTAGGTCTTGGTCTGGGTTAAACGGGTTCGGGTCGTAAACGGGTCGACACGATAGACCCGTTTAATAAACAGGTCGAGTCCGAGTTTAGGGTCTGGACACGGTAGACCCGGGAAGACCCATTTAAAACTCAACGGGTCGGGTCTACCCGCAATCCGATACTGTAATATGTAGTACCAGCGGGTCTATCGGGTCAGGTCGGGTCGGATTGGGTCGGATCGGGTCAACTGAATAGACCCGTGTGGTAAACGGGTCTTATCGGGTCTACCCGTTTATACGCGGGTCGGGTACGGGTTTAGGATCTAGACACGATTAGTTAACCGGGTTGGGTCCGGGTCTAGGGGTTTTGGACACGACCCATAACTAGACACAACACGAACCCGACCTGACACGACCCATTGCCACCCCTAGTATAAATATGTATATCGTGATTTTAATAATCGAGTAGCATGTTGATTATAATTTTCAGTACCTAAAAGTCAAATAATCTAGAAAGTATAGGAATACCATACCCATAAACTGAATCAAAAAATAAAAATAAATAAATAAACTGAAGAAAAAATTCTAAAAAATCAGAAGAAAAAAATTAAAATATTAGAGTTTAGGGTTTAGGGTTTAAGTTTAGATTTAATTCAAATCAATTTTGAAAAAACCCTAAATTCTTATGAACTCCTCATAAGAATTTGAGTTAATTCAACACAAATTGAGTTAATTTTACTCAATTTGAGTTAATTCTACTCACTTTTGAATTAATTTAACTCAATTTTGAAAACCCCCCAAATTCTTATGAACCCATCATAAGAATTTGAGTTAATTCAACTTAATTTTGAAAACCACCCAAATTCTTATGAACCAATCAAAAGAATGTGTTAATTAAACTCAATTTTGAGTTTATTTAACTCAATTCGAGTTAATGCAACTCAATTTTGAGTTAATTCAAGTCAATTTCGAGTTAATTCAACTCAATTTTGAAAACCCCCAATTTCTTATGAACTCTTCATAACAATTTGAGTTAATTCAACTCAATTTTGAAAAAACCCCAAATTCTTATGAACCCATCATAAAAATTTGAACTTATTCAACTCAATTTTGAGTTAATTCAGCTCAATTTTGAAAAACCCCCAAATTCTTATGAACCCATTATAAGAATTTGAGTTAATTCAACTCAATTTTGAAAAAAACCCAAATTCTTATGAACCCATTATAAGAATTCGAGCTAATTTAACTCAATTTTGAGCTTATTCAACTCAATTTGAGTTAATGCAATTCAATTTTGAGTTAATGCAACTCAATTATGAGTTAATTCAATTCAATTTTGGAAAAATCCCAAATTGGATCAAATGAAAAATTGTCCAGGCGCCAGGCGGTCTTAGGCGGACCTGGACGGCTAGGCGACGTTTTGACTAGGCGCCCAGAGGTCTAAAACGCCTAGGCGACGTTTTGACTACAAAGCGAAAAAGAATGTTCTTAACAAGATTAAATGGTATTCCCGAAGATGCTTGACTCGTAAACGCTTCTCAAAAACTTATAAATGAATCATTTCAAACAAAAAAACCTTAAACATTCCACACACCGAGTTTGGCCTCTTTTCTTCATTTTGCCACATTTAGGACGTGACAAAGCTCCACCCATTCTAGCTTACCTGGCAAGGGATGACCTTAGCCACGTTCAAGAAATCAACAATGAATAATAGGAGGAAGGCACCACCCCACTTTGGGCAGACCAACGTTGATGGTGGTACCGTCGAACTGGGAAGCGGCTCTCCCGAAGTGTCATACTTATGCCAAACGTCAATGGGTACGTCATGCTTCCTCCTCAAATCCTCCAAAAAAGGACGTCCAGAGTCCATTTCTCTCGAACGAAGACTCAAGACGAAAGTTGAAACGATTGTGCGGAGTCACAACAGAAAGCGAAGGAGGCAAAAGAAGAGAAAACAACCCTTGGGATACTTTTATACACAAGGGGACCCGAGCTTGAGGCACCATACCTTATGCGTTAAGGCCTTGTTCCATGAGAGACATGCATCGCCAGATAAAGGGTGGATATCCTTGTACCCCGAACCCATCATTGCGATTGCATGTTGCTGACATTATCTCATCCAAAGACAAGTTAGAATAACATTGTGCCAAATGGCAGTTCCTTAAGATCCGAATAAGGAGCGTACATGATCAAGCCAATTAGATATGGCAGCTCGATTGAGGCAACAAAATCGGCAACCAAATCAACTATATAGGAAGTGGTGAAGCCCCCGCAACCACATGTCATTGCCATTGAAATTCCTCATCAAGAATGTGTTTCTCCGATCTACACAACAATGAAAACCCAACAACGACAAATCGAATTCTTTAGCATCTGGAACCTTCAAAGGCCCATCTACCTAAGAGGGGGATATTGTGGTGGTAAAACTATGCATTACTCCCCTTGAGCACATGGTTGAGTAAGAGCCTGGCACATGGCATCGCCTAATTCCCAAACCGGTGTAGCTCGGGACTTGGATGTTCAGGGAAGACACATAATGGGTGACAAAGCTAACGCAGAAGTTACGGAACGCGCAAGCCGTCCCTGATAAATTCAACCCTTCAACCGCTAGATAAGGGATACAGATTCTAATCCCTCCCTACCCTATATTTGGGATATAATTAACTTGAGTGTCAAAGGGCCTTCGGTTCCTCCGAAGGCCTAGGCTTGTTTGCAATTCGGACACTCGCTAGCAACTCAACATTCATCTCTTAGCCCATAACTTAGTGAGGTGGTGGAGCTGCAAAATTCCCCCACAATCATGTGAGCAGTAACGTCACAAAATATAAGGCTTCAAAAATAGTGAAGATGGTTGCAAAATCATCAAAAGGTAGAAATGCAAGTAGAATCAACAGGAAATATCCGAACAACTCACAATGGTATTGGGAGAAACGAGAAAGAACGAAAACTGAGCAAAAATGGAGTTTGCCTATGTATGTTCTAAAAATGAGGTTGTTGAAGAGAAACTTTGTGGAGCATTGTAGGTACCTCCAAATGCCAAAACAAACTTCTTTACCTCATAAAGCGTGATAGTTGCCCCAGATGAAGAAAACAATATCTAGATTCTAGAGGCAACAACTACATTCTTCCAACACAAGGAAGATGAACAATCGAACCATTAATCTCGAAAACCCTCACATAGGACTATAGGAGAGTAAAATGCAAGGTCTGATTGGAATCCGGCAAACTTTTTAACGTTGACCACTTGACCGTCATAGAAACCAATAAATCCCAACGACCAACAAAACTATAATGCCAGGACCCTCACGAGAAATGTGGATTAATCACATCCGATGATTAAATCCTCTACACATTATGCATATCTTTATCCATCAATGTTGGAAAGTGGAGAGAAGCGGTCATGGAAGATCCTAGATCTCTGCTATCATGATAACGATTAAAAGAAATATTAAAAATATGAATCCAAATCTCATTAAGGCATGGAGCCAAATCCATGCAATTGCAAGACACTACAACAAGATCATAAACAAAAAAATAAATATGGCGTATGAAATCAATACATGAAAACGCTATGCACAAAGTCACGCAAAAATACATGGAATATTCATTTAAAAGTATATACATGTGTAGATCAAGGACCCCCACATTAATATACCTTCTGATACTAATACATATTGTTATGAAATGCAAACTTTATTTTATATTTTGAATGATCCACTTTTAGTTCCTCGTTGGTTTTATTCTTGTTGTATTTAGGTTGAAGGTTATGATCGTGGTGTGCCATATCAACATCTTAAACATAATGTAAAAGAGAGATAATGTGAATGAACATAGCATGTGATCAAAATGAATAATAAAATCTCTCCCACCCTTAAATGTCTGTTGGATAGCACTACTGTCACTATTGAGGAATGACCTCAATGTACAGTTCAGTGAACTAGTAATCCTCTTTTTGATATCATGCATTTAGTCCTCTTCCATCTCTATCAATAAGCATTTCTAACAAATATAATACTCCAAAGCATTATGGAGGACTCGATAAGGTTAAGTCATATATAACAAAACTGGTCCTCCAAACATTAAGAAGTATGCAGAAATGGGTAGCAAGCAATGATGCAAACTGTATACGCATTCCATTTCTCCTTGAAAATTCTGAAAATCGTGTGGCACACAATATTGTATACAATAGTTAACCTAATGAACCACCTTGAAATAGTATTTGCTATTGTAGACCGCTCACATTTTAAATGTTTCGAAACAATGATAAAACAACAAGCCCAGCTGTTTAAGTTCTTAGCATGGTAGTTGTCACAATCCACATAGAATAAACTAGGATAATTGGCTAGTAGAAACATGACATGCCTCTCCATCAGCAGTCAACGCAGTGGAATGCCAACCTCCTGCAGCAATATCAACCTGAAAATAAGAGAAGATTAATGTCTCCAATAGATAGTTAAATGTAAAAGCCACAATGCGGCAAATAGAAGGTCACGAAAAGGCAAGATGAATATTTTGATGACATTGGAGCAAACAATACAAACATAATATTTCTGACTGTTAATGTATATACCGGGTCGGGTTCTATGTACAATCGGGCCGGATTCTATGTGTATACATGTACTTATATATTGGGCTTTAGTCCCTCAATGAGAACTACTCCATTCTCTCCAAACCCTAGCCGTCATCCTCTAACATGGTATCAGAGCTCTAGGGTTTTTCCGCGGTGAAGGCGACTCCTCCGGCAGCCCCTCCAGCACCCTGCTACACTCGATTCCCCCCTCCGGCAGCCCCTCCAGCACTCGGCAGCCCCTCCAGCACTTCGGCAGTCCCTCCAGCACCCGATTATCCCCTCTGGCAGCCCCTCCAGCACCCGATTACCCCCTCCGGTAGCCCCTCCAGCACTCCGGAAGCCCCCGTCGCCCTCTCCTGCACCTCCTGCATCCCCCGCCGCCCCTCCAGCACCCGATTCCCCACTCCAGCAGCCCCTCCAGTACTCCGGCAGCCCCTCCAACCCCCTCCTGCACCCGATTCTCCCTCCGGCAGCCCCTCCAGCACCCTCCCACACTCGATTCCCCCCTCCGGCAACCCCTCCAGCACTCCGGAAGCCCCCGCCGCCCCCTCCTGCACCTCCTGCAGCCCCCGCCGCCCCCTCCTGCACCTCCTGCAACCATCGCCACCCCCCTTCTGCACCTCCTGAAGCCCCGCCGCCCCCCTTTTGCACCTCCTGCGGCACCCCGCGCCCCTCCTCTTCCAACAGAACCCCCCCTGCAGCCCCTCCAACCCCCCCGCCATCCCCTGAAGCACCCGCCGCCCCCTCCTGCACCCCCTGACGCCCCGTCGCCCCCCTTCTGCACCTCCTGCAGTCCACACCGCCCCCCTCCTGCACCCCCTACTGCCCCCCATCGCCCCACCGCTCCTCCCCTGGCCCTCCTCCTCCGGTCCGTCTCCTCTATACCGGACTGCCTGGGACCTCCCTTGTGCCGGCTCGCCCCCGTACTTCAGGGGTATGGCTTCCTACAGCATCTCTCGGCTCCCATACTGCCTGCACACAGTCGTTGCTCGTCGAGCCCCTCCGTCTCCTCGTTTTGATGGTATTCTCGGGCCACGTCCCTCCACCACGTCAGTCGACTGTGGACGTCGTCAGGATCCCCTCCGCCATGATGGCGAGACTGCTGCTGCTGTTGATCTCCCTACTCCAGCACCGCCTGCCACCACTCCTGCTCCGTCTCGGTCTTACTCCGACCGCCTCCAGCGCTTTGAGGAGTTACTGTTGCAATACCTCGCCTCCACCAGCTCTTCGACAGATCACAGTCTCTCTGCCACTCCGGGTACTTCTGCTCAGTCTCGGTCCTACTCCGACCGCCTCCAGCGCTTTGAGGAGTTACTGTTTCGATACCTCGCCTCCACCAGCTCTTCGACAGCTCACAGTCTCTCTGCCACTCTGGGTACTACTGCTCCATGGATCTTCGACTCGGGTGCCTCCTGCCACCTTACCTCCGATCCTTCTGCCCTCACGGACTGTAGCCCAGCTCCTACCCACATGGGGATCCACACTGCTGACGGGACTCGTCTACCCATTTCGCAGTGTGGATCCATCACCCCTGCCTCTGATCCCACTGGTCGCCTAACCTTACCTCGTGTTCACCTTGCTCCCCACTTAAACATTAACTTAATATCTGTTAGTTCTCTTTGTGACTCAGGCCTGATCGTTACATTTACTTCTTCTTCTTGTTCTGTGCAGGATCCGCGAACGGGTCAGAGAGTTGGGCTGGGTCGTCGAGCAAGGGGACTATATCAGTTGGATCACCTTCAGGTTCCCACTTCCACTCCGTCGGCTCTGTCTGTTACCTCTGATGCCGATTTGTGGCACAGAAGGTTAGGTCACATATCCAGTGATCGACTCCAAAGCGTTTTTCGCTCTGGCGCTTTGGGTCGGGTGTCCTTCTCCCCTCTCTCTGTCTGCACTGGGTGTCGATTAGCAAAGCACATTGCTCTTCCTTTTTCTACTAGTGTTTCCCGTTCCAGCGCCCCTTTTGATCTCGTGCACTCTGACGTGTGGGGTCCTGCTCCAGTTGCCTCTTTTACTGGTTTTTTATATTATGTGAGCTTCATAGATGATTACTCCCGCTGCACCTGGGTCTATCTCATGCGTCGCCGCTCCGAGATTCCTCATATTTACAGGACCTTCACTACTATGCTTCACACCCAGTTTGGTCGGCGCATTAAGACTTTTCGGTCTGATTGTGCCCAGGAGTATCTCTCCTCTGAGATGCGCGAGATCCTTCAGACTCACGGCACTCTTCACCAACAGTCGTGTCCCCACACCTATGAACAAAACAGAGTCGCCGAGCGCAAACATCGCCATGTCCTCGAGACAGCACGAGCTCTACTTCTGTCTGTTTCTGTTCCACATTCCTACTGGGCTGAAGCTGTCTTGACCGCTGTTCACCTCATCAACATCACTCCGTCCTCATCCCTCTCTGGTGTTTCCCCGTACGAGCGGCTTTACTCCACATCTCCTGACTACTCTCTTCTTCGTACCTTTGGATGCACGTGTTTCGTCCTCCTCCCTCCCCATGAGCGCCCCAAACTCTCTGCTAGGTCTGTTAGGTGTGTTCACTTAGGACTCAGTCGGGAGCACAAGGACTATCGGTGCTACGATCCCTTGGCTCGCCGGATCCGTGTCTCTCGCCACGTCTCCTTTGTAGAGGATGTCCCGTACTTTTCCACTGAGTCCCGGGATCTTCACTCACCACTTACGTCATCTTCTACGTCGTCACCCCCTCTCAACATCCCCTTCCTACCTCCGTATTCTGCTCATACGCCTACCTTCCCGATTGAGCCTCCTCCACCACCTCCACCTCCCTCGTCTCCACCACCTCCCTCGCCACCTTCCTCTCCCCCGTCACCTCCACCACCACCACCTATTACTCGTGTCTATGTTCGTCGGTCTGCAGCTCCTCCTCCAGAGTCGGTTCACACTGGTACTCCCTCGCCTGATGCTATTGCTCCCTCCTCACCGGTCGCGGATCCTGCTCCTGTTCGGCGCTACCCGGCGCCAGGGTTTTAAATCTCGGCCGATACCGGTACGTACCGGCCGGTACGTACCGGTTTTGGCCGGTTCGAGACCGGTACTGCATCCGATCCCGATACCTGGCCCGTATCGGCCGGTACCGGTACGTACCGGTCCGTATCGGCCGGTTCAGGCCGGTACCGGCCGGTACGGCCGGTACGAACCGGTACCGACAGGTTAAAAAAAAAAAATTTGGGTTTTTTTCAGATTTTTTTTCTCAACCGGTATCGGTCTGTACCGGCCGGTACCGGTACGTACCGGCCGGTACATACCGGTTCGGGGCCGGCCGATACCGCGACCGATACCGTGATTTTAAACCTTGCCGCCGGCGCGCGAACATCACCCTCCTGACAGATATGACTACTCTCCGGATAGGTTTGGCTACTCTGCCTTTACCTCTGACTCTCCTGACTCCTCTGGCTACTCTGCCATTGCCTCCTATTCTCCAGCTTATCAGGCTTTTCTTACCGCACTTCACACCCACCGGGAGCCCCAGTCGTACCGTGAGGCAGCTTTACACCCAGAGTGGCGACAGGCCATGTCAGTAGAGCTTGAGGCTTTTTAGCGGACCCAGACATGGGATTTGGTGCCTTGTCCCTCAGGCGTGGTGCCTGTTAGCTGCAAGTGGATCTTCAAGGTCAAGACTCGCCCTGACGGATCCATTGAGCGACACAAGGCCCGTCTCGTTGCTCGTGGCTTCTCCCAGGAGTATGGGATTGATTATGAGGAGACATTTACTCCAGTTGCTCGGATGACTACTGTGCGCACCCTCTTAGCTGTGGCAGCTGCTCGAGGGTGGCCTCTCCATCAGATGGATGTCACCAATGCGTTCCTTCACGGTGACCTCTCCGAGGAAGTATATATGGCTCCTCCTCCGGGCATTTCAGTTCCTCCAGGGCACGTTTGTCGTTTACGCCGTGCTATCTACGGGCTCAAACAAGCACCTCGGGCATGGTTTGAGCATTTCCGCAATGCAGTTCTGGCAGCTGGGTTTGTCGAGAGATACTCTGACTACGCTCTGTTCACCCGCTCCTCCAGTCAGGGTATTGCTGTGCTACTTCTGTATGTGGATGATATGATCATCACCGGGGAATCGGGGATGACAGTGCTACCATAGCTTCCCTTCAGCGTCACCTTCAAAGCCAGTTTGAGATGAAGGATCTAGGCCCTCTCCGGTACTTTCTTGGCCTTGAAATTGCCCGGTCAGCTCGAGGATTGTTGATCTCCCAGCAGAAGTACATCTCTGATATTTTTGCCGAGGCTGCTCTTACTGATTCTCGTACTGCTGACACGCCTATGGAGCTCAACTTGAAGCTCCTCTCTACCGATGGTGAGCCTCTCCAGGATATCTCTCGTTATCAACGGCTGGTTGGGATGCTCGTTTATCTCACAATGACGAGGCCTGACATTGCCCATGCCGTTGGTATTGTCAGTCAGTTCGTTCAGTCTCCTCGCTCGGTTCACTATGCAGCAGTCCTTCGGATTATTCGGTATCTCCGTGGCACTATCACTCGATCGTTGTTGTTTCCCTCCACATCTCCACTGGTTCTGCGTGCTTACTCCGATGCAGATTGGGCTGGAGATATTACTACTCGTCGATCCACCACCGGCTACTGCGTGTTCCTTGGTGATTCCCTCATTTCTTGGCGCAGCAAGAAACAGGAGTCTGTTGCAAGGTCCAGCACCGAAGCCGAATACCGAGCTATGGCTTCCACCACTGCAGAGATTGTCTGGCTTCGACGTCTTCTACTCGACTTGGGAGTCCGAATTTCTGGGGCCACACCTCTATTCTGTGACAACCGGAGTGCCATTCAAATTGCTAGCAATCCGGTTTTTCATGAACGGACCAAACACATCGAGGTCGACTGTCATTATGTTCGGCAGGAGTTTCTTGCCAACATCATCTCCTTGCCGTTCATTCCCTCGACAGAGCAGACTGCTGATTTTCTCACCAAGCCCCTGACGATTGCTAGATTTCGTCATTTTATAAGCAAACTCTCGGTACATGATCCACCGTGAGTTTGAGGGGGAGTGTTAATGTATATACCGGGTCGAGTTCTATGTACAGTCGGGCCGGATTCTATGTGTATACATATACTTATATATTGGGCTTTAGTCCCTCAATGAGAACTACTCCATTCTCTCCAAACCCTAGCCGTCATCCTCTAACACTGACAAAAAAATGGCATAATGAAGCAAGAACAAAAAATATGTAATATGAAGGCAGAAATATTGCCCCTGCTAGAATTTATGCACTTTGTAAACATAACTACCAGATCAAATGATAGGAGCAATACTTTTTCTTAATCATTTATAACCCTCTTGGATTGAAGTTAACATTGTGATGTAGTATTGAAAGCATGAAATGGCCTGCCGCTTTATCGAAAATTGCTATTCATTGGGATGCTTGGAGAGAGAAAAACCACCAAACTCAGAGATGCGCCACAACAATGCGTCTACTGATAAGAGGTATTTTTTGATAGTTTTTGAAAGGTTTGCTGGTGCTAAGAGATCAATGAAGCAGGGCCATCATTAGACGTGATCTTGTAGGTGAAGAGAGAAGATGCGCCACGGTATTAAGACATACTGTTCTGCCTGGTTTTGGATGTCCAAGCTAATGTATACCTAGATATATTATGTCCTAGTTGGGGTAATGCGACCGAGTAGTTAGCCAGTGGTAGTGTGACCAAAGGAGGTCCTTTAGAGGCAAGGGCTGTCTTTGATGAAACTAATTGGATCTTTACATAATACTGATCCGAATTACCAAACAACCTATATCTTTGTGAATGAATTTCAGCATTACTAAAGTCCTATTTTCCACATATCACTTACATGTTTATACACAAGTTTGCATGGGATGGGCTGGAATAGAGTATGTACAACAGTTATATACATGCAAGGAGTAAAATTATGGTCCGTACCTATTCATTTCAAATTTCAATTGCTTCAAACTGGTATTGATCCTATTGACTTTGATATAATTCATCGGGGTTCCGCACGGTGGAGTTGATTGCTGAATTAGTGAACCACTTTGTCCAGGCAATAGGATGCATTGATTTGATGTTGGGCAACTTTTATATCATTTCTCTCCTTTAGCCAAAAACCAACAGAGAAGAAATGAGGAAGTGTGAAGGAGGACGAAGAAGAAAACAAAGAGAATCAACATAAAGATCATTTAGGTAAGGCAGATTGGTCCGGGAGAGAAAAGAAGTGGGTTGATTTGGGTTACAATGTTACTTCGGAACTAAATGAATTTTTTTCAAAGGACGATCAGATTTAAGTTTGTTCGGAAATTGAACTGCAAATTTGGTTCTTGGAGCCTAAAAGTAGTATAGAAGGGGTTAAAATCAAGAGGCATACGGATCTAAAAGGGTTATGTGACTTATTGAGGATTTTCGGGGATATCTCTAAAAGATGAGTTTACTGGAATTTATTTCTCTAGCAGAAAATCTGGGCTCTAGAAACATTTATGTGAGGCTTCTACTTGATTCATGCTTTTAGGTAGATAGTATAAGTTAAAACTAAAGGATTCAACTAATCTATATGCAAAAATTAAAAATACCTAGCAGAAAATTCTAAGAAACAATGAAGATTAAGAAAGCAAAGGATAACTACCAACAACATCCAATGTCTTGAGAGTAATAAAGGAGGCACACCTTAGTCTTTCCAAGGCATCTCATCAAGGAATTTTGAGGCATCGCACAAAGGAAGTTACAGCAGAAATTGTAGCAAATTAGATGGGAAAATCACAACTTGATTGCGTCATTGTTGTAGTAGATAAAAGCCCTTTACATAGTGCATGAAGATCCCACCCACCTCCTCTCCTATCAGTTTGATGAAGGATTGATACAACTGGATAAATCTTAGAGAGCAAACTAGACAGATGAGATTCAGGAACACCAACAATTCAAGTACCAAAGAGTAAAAGAGGAATTGAGAGCCAAAATGCAGTTGTTCTAGCTAAAATCAATAAGGCTGGAATATGGAAGTTAGTCTTTAATAATCTGATTTACATTAGATGCAGACCATATTATTATATAAGCACATCACAAACCTAGAATCTATCTAGGACTCAAATTAAATCTAGGATTAGAAATTAAAAGAAAATAGGTCTTCTACTTCCTTCTATCTTTTTTGATTTGCTGTGATTTGTTCCGATTCCTGAACTTATTTCTACAGAATTCCAGCAAAAGACAAGACGATAGCATAAATAAAAAGACATAAAGGGCCAATTTCCTGTTCTATGAGTTGGATCCAGCTAACTGGTCCCACCATAGAGGGAGTATTGCTCACATGAAAGAGGTTGGGTAACTGGGCCCCCACAGGGGAGCATTGCTCATATGAAAGGATTGGGCACCTTACCGATGCGGGTGAGGGAGGAATCACAAACTCTTCTTCCCCGAGGACAGAGACCATAGGAAGAGGGAGTCCCGGACCTCTTTCCGTGTAGGAAAGTTGTCCAGACCATCTTTCCTACTAAACTCAAGGCATTTAACTCCCTTTTCAGTTGGAAAAAGGCAAGCTGAAGCTGAATATGATCAGTAAGATTAACCCCATCTTCATAAAACTAACCTTGTTTTCACTTATGCACTTGAGTTCCTACATTTCTAAAAATTAAAATAAGGCCTGTCCGAGGGGGTGCAAACAAGAAAACTTTAATAAAAAACTCTATAGGGGCTTCTAATCGACTAATGTGTAACTTTTGGTGCGCCTAGGATGCAGTAAATGATGCCCCTGCATCAATTCCTTGGGTAGGAAAAGATTTGGATCCGATGAGAAGGTTTGCATGTATAGCCCATGCCAAACGAGATCGATTTTTGTTAATTTCTCCTTGTTAATCCACGTACCTTGCCTGGGGTGCTAGCCAAGCCACTCAGATCATAAGTTTTCATTAAAACCATAGTAGTCGAACAAATAAGCAACATTAAATATCATATTGATGATAAGATCTTCAAAAAGATCTATCAAGTAAGCATTACTCCAGCCTTTATTACAGAATCTTGCAAGGCCAAACTTCTTAGATTTCAGTTTGTGGTAGGTTTCTATGGGATAACGTTCTATGCGCCAATGACGAGCTTAGGTCAATTTCTAGTAAATTCTTTAATTTCCCGGTGTTCATCTGGTGTAGCGATTAATTTTATCTGATATGATCTGCATATGCGTTGCATCTTCACTAGTACATGCATCTGTAGCAATGGAACGAGAACAATGACATGTGATGTGTGCCCATAAGACCTGCAAATGTGTGTATGCACTTTTTTGATAATTCACTTTAAATGTGGTTCTTCTGATAGAAAAATTAACTTAATTGTTGTACGCAAACTCTAGTTATGGTAGCACAATATCCCATAATTTGATATTATCACCCACTATGTATCTCGGCAAATTTTCTAAACTTCGATTAGTCACCTCAGTTTGACTATTAATTTGGGGGAGGATAAGAAGTTGAGTGGCTGAGTTTTATGCCAAGTTTCTTCTGTAGAGTTTGCTAAAAGTATCCCATATAAAAAAAACAACCATCGTTGGAATGCCATGTAAACAGACAAACTCTTTAAAGAAAGTGAGATCAATATGCATGGGCCTCTGCACAAGGTAAAAAAGAAGACATTTTGGAAAATAAGTCAACCACTACAGAAATAGTCACAGCCTCTCACAATCTACGAAAATCCCAAACTGAAGTCAAAGAAAGATGTTGCTACAAAATCGTGGAGATCTGAACCAAGAAGTGGTGTGAATAGGATTCTAAGGACGGTCATTTGCAAACTGACAAAGGTTGCACCTCTAGACCATTCAATCCACATATCTCGCTACATGTGGCCAATAGTAAAATTTTGATACAATAGCCAACATTTTGTTTCTCCCGAATTGTCCATCAAGGCCTCCTCTATGTAATTATTTGAGAATATACAACCTCAAAGAAGACTGTGCATACTTGTACTACTTTAAACAAGAAACCAACATATGAAAAAAAAAAAAATACATGGTAATAGACCATGTAGATCTTTCATATTAACTCCAATAAGGAACATTTTGGTACAAGGGCTTCATTTCACTGAAACCCACAACTTGATTTTTCATAAAAATAAGCAATAGGGCCCACCAATTTAATGCATACATTTATACTTCAAATAGAAAGTGAATTGTTGAAGAAAAGAACTCCACTTCATGTGGTTATGACAGAGAGGAGATAAGAGAGCTTCATGATCCAAAAATAAAAAAAGCTCTAGATAAGATAAATAGTGCCTCTAATGATAAATCGTAACCATAGGGTGAGTATCGTCTTTTCGCGTTGCTAAGTTTTTCACTGAAGAATGTCATTGGTTTTCCTTATTGGCTCAGAACATCGTCCATTCCCATCTGTGAAACCTTGAATTCCACTACAAATAGTTTCTTAAAATCTGGTCATGCAAGCACACAGGGCTTCAGTAGTAATCGTCTTTTATCTTTTTGTATAAATGTGAGCTTTGAGACACTCGGTGACAACACTCACGATAGAGTTGAACCATCGGATGAATCGTCGGTAACGAAGCTAGGTCGTCAAAAGTCAAAACTTCGGAAAGAATATCAGTAATCGTTAAGGTGTCGCCCAAACCTCTATAACTTGAATTTTCTCTGGATCTACATTTGAGCCTTCTACTTATACAATGTAACCCAAGAACACCACGCACAAAAACAACATTGTATAAGATTGGCATAAAGGTTTTCTTATGAAAGAACTCCTATGTTTCAAGTGTTCTTCCTTGCGCCTGTTGTACATTAACAAATCATGAAAGCATAATATAGTGAAATTACTAATGAATGGAGTCAATGGACGTAACACCTTGGGCACCATCTACATTAAAGTGCTTGGGGCATTTAAAAGTCCAAATAGAAACATATAAATTTCTAACTTCACCCATAGCATCTTGCCACTTTTGACTAACACGCAATGAACTTGTCATGACATATATATAAAAAGGAAGAAAAAAAAAACATCAACATGCAAATGAGGAAAATGTAGAATTAAACATGGTGGTGAAAAAATTTGAGACAATTATGACATGACTAGAATTACTTGGAGATAAAAACTGTTTCTTTTGGTTAAATAAAAAGTTCACTAAAAATACTAATGGATCTTTGAAAATCCTGAACGATAAAATGTTAATGTTAAAAAAAACATCTCTACAAATTTTTATATCAAGCAGACAGAAATGCAAATGAAATGTACTTAACAGCGTTCTGCATCAGTATATTATCTATGAATAAAGCCGATTGAGGAATCCTATAAAGAAGGTGTAAGGTTTTCTGGATAAGTATCAAGATTGAGTTTACATTACGCACCAACATAAGACCAGATAAACCTTGAACAGGAATAGGTTGTGATCTCGGTTGAGTATCCCCAGTCCCGAGCTGGCCATATTCGTTATTTCCCCAGGCCCATAACATTCCATCCTCTAGAAGTGCCAAATTATGAAATGCACCAACTGCGATCAGCGTCACCCGTTCAAGGCCTTGTACTCGTACAGGAGTCCATATTTGTTTTCTAAGAAAGTATTGTCATCAAGAAGTAGAGATTAAGCAGGGTAGTATAATGATGAAATACACAAGTCGGCAATAAATTGTAAACACACAGACGCACGTATATGTAGATGCAAATATGTATGTATGTATATATTACATATAATATATTTATATTTATATATATATATATATATATATATATATATATATATATATATATACACACACACACACACACATATTTGCATCTACATATGTGCGTGTGTGCGCGCATACATAGAGACACATATTTATTAATCAGGTAAATGAACTTCTCGGGAAGAGGTAGAAGATTAATACATATCTCCAGGAGGCCATGGTTGGCCCCAGGTCCACACATGACCATCATGTGTCAACACCACTGAGTGTGTGCCTCCAGCAGCTACCTAAAATATCAGAAGAGCAGATATCAAGAATAGCTAACCTGAAGCTGCCCAGGGCCCCAAGTGCCATTGGCATGGATAATACTGTTAAAAAGGATCCTACATTGACTGTTATGCTATATTACACAAAATAATCAAGAAAAACTTCCAGGAAACTGCAGTAGACAAACAATGGAAATATAAACAATAAAGAAATAGGCAGAATTACAACATAGTCCGAAGTGACTGCAATTATTACTTTCTACCTTAGACAAAATAAGTATATGAGGAAACAAACAAGAAGTTTTTTGGTTTTGATCCATAGAATCTTTTATCACAATAAAACATTAACCACAAAAATGTCAACCGATTAAAAAGGAACAGTAATAAACGAATTTGGTGAAAGCATTTAGACATCAAAGCCTTGTGTCTGAAATAACAGGCAAAGCAACAGATAGGCAAGGGCTATCATGCATATTGTGGTAAACTTGTAATTGGTCAAAGTTGAATGGATATGTTATATTACGATAGTGCCTAGTAGTCTAGTACTATGCAACATCAAGCAATTGTGTGTAATTGAAGCTTTTTCCCTCACCAAATAATAAACTAACATCTAGGGATGATGCAGAACACAAACATTGCAGTAGGTTATTATACATAGAATAACAAGAAAAAGATCAAAAAGGCATGTAAAGAGTGTAACTCCTCCCTATTAACTGGACATCCAGTATTAGTGGGGGACCGTCCAATGCAGTGCAGTCGGGGCTGAATGCGGTTAACCCTCCAAGGAGTGCCTGCATCGGACGGCTGGGTGTGATCCACCCCCCATTATTGGACTCCCTTAATAAATAGGATTTGAACTAAAGAATGTCATCAGCAAGTCCATTGCAAATAATGAACTAAAGACTTATTACATCTTTATCACAGCCACTAGTATCAAATATCCCATAATATGTTTGTTGAACTTCACAGAAACATAGGAGGCTACTCTTCATCAACTAGAAAAGGTTGCTTTTTCCACATCTATTGCTACCCATGTCACTCAACAAGACACCGCTCCGCTTCATCCTTGCGTCAATTGGTTCCTAAGCCAACTTTTGTTTTCCAATGCCTTTAGAGGGTTTAACATTGGATATGAAAATCATAGATATTATAATAATTTTGCTCAAGATCGTAAAAATTGATATTGGAAACATCCAAGTCTTGGTGGTTGCTTTCTAAATTGAGAAATGCGGACATGGATATATGATATATCTTCATGTTGAATACACATGTCAATTATCGTTCAACATTTTGTTAGTGCATTTAGAACCATTAGTGTGTTTCGTTACAACTTGGCATTTTGGTCAACTTGGAAAAAGTGTTGTAAGTATCAAAGTGCAAGTGCTTTGTACCAAAACAAAAAATTGAGTTGCGAGAAACTTGAGTCCTAGTTACATAATGTCAAAAAACAAGTCCAAGATAAAATCCAGAGAAAGACGATGAAAGACTCCATACTTATCTTCATCATGCTCATCAGAACATCCTTGAAGGACAAAGGTAAAGAACTTAGTGACTTTAGATAGCCCCGGATGCATTAGTTGCATGTCGGCATTAGGGCCAAGGTTTTAAATGTCGATTACAATGTTGATTTCAAGCTATAAAAAAAGGAAAATATTTTGGATTGCAATCTAATGTTGGTGGAGATTTTGTATTTTATAAGGACAGATTTCGATGAAATTTGACGGATTTGGTTAATTTTGGTCAAAAGTCAGTCTATTACAAAAGAATAAAAAATAGAGAAAAAACATGGAATGGAATATTTAACTAAAAAAGATGGGATTTTTTTGACATCGGCGGATGTCACAAAAGCTTTCGAGTAATGGCCCACTTCAGGCTCGGACTAACCCCTCCGGAAATGCGCACCGACCCACTAGGAAGGTTCCCTTTGTACTACTGGGTAACTCGAGAGAAGGGGGGGAGGGGGAATTGAACCCACAACCTCCTCACCAAAGCATCAGTTTCTTACCAACTCCCCTATCCCCTAGTGGGTAAGATGGGATATTTTGCTAAAAAGGACGAGGTTTTCAGTAAAATTATCCGGAAAAAGACAGAATGCCAAATTTCAGTCAAACGTCGGTCATTTAGGTCAACATTTTGTGATGTCGAACCAAACTTTGGTACTATGGACATTCCAGACAATTTCTCTATCATAAACTAAAAAAACGACATGCTTTGATCATTCATACGAAATTCTTCAAAATTTCATTCCATGATTAGGTCTATCTTAGGTATATTGTTTGCTCTGGTATGACCATCGTACACTAGGGACACGTTGGTCGAGCAACATGTTGAGCTCACGAGGGTGCAGGGTAGCGGCACTGCAGCCCCCCCCCGAACCAAAATTTTGTTTTCATCTCACAATTGCATGATTTCTTCGATCGCACATGCATGGGATGGATTTATCGATTGCTTTCACATTTCGTTTTGTGTAAATCGGTGTTTTCAAATCCTCAAGAACATTTACAAGATTTTTCGAATTTACGGTCAACACCCCACTGTTACCCACACTTATAATTTTTCTAAGTGTTTGAGTTGGAGAGGGTGGTGCGCACCAGTATACGCACCCCTCGTTGTTAGGGGTAATATCAGGTCACCAGCTATGGTGCGCACCATGATGCTCATATTGGTGACTGTAAGCAAGCCTTATTTGTGCATACCAAAGTGTATAGAAATACATTGTGAAGTGGTTCACCATGGTGTGCATCACTCACCACTTGGTACACTTAGTGAGTACCATGACGGGGAGCTGTGCGCACCACCTCTACAGAACCGACAGGTTACTCTCCACCATTGGTGGCCCGATCCGATGCTTTTCGATGGGAGATGACTTACCCTATACAAAGGTACAATTTGCCAAATTAGGACTACCCTTGGCAGACAATATTGCAAATAGAGAGAGAGGGGGGAAAATTGGAGTTTATTTTCGTGGTAGAACCTAGAGCTCCATCTATGGTTTTGATGCTTTCTCTTCTCAAACTCTCTTGATTTTTTTGTTGAATTTACTAGAGAAATCCAACTAGCCCCTTTCCTATTGCATCCATTGATTTTTCACATATAGTAAAGCCTAGGAGCCATCACCTTCACCTTCCTTGATACTTGAGGGTGTGTTCGGCGCTTGGAGCATGGAGCCTCCATCTTGGGGGAGATATAACCACCAGGTTCATGGCATCCATATCCGTATGTGGAATTTTGATTGAGGTCGGCATTGTAGGAGCCGTTTTTCGCAGAGTGCGCAATTCGATGTGTTAAGTTGTGCAAGCAAGTATTACGAGGAGCGAACGGCTGGTCAAGCGGATCAGAGCATCTAAGCATAGCGGAGATAGGCAACGTACTGGTGCAAAGACAACACGACACTAGGCTATACAATCAAACGGGTTAGGTGAGTCAAGTCTTGTAACCTCTTACCTCAAATAGCGCATAATCCTAACAAAGCTAAGGGTGGATGTAGGAAATTACCTGAATCACCTCAAAAAAAATTTGTGATGATAGTGAATGCTTCTCTCTGAATACTTTTAACGCTTGCTAAATTTTTAGGATTAAGTGTGAGCATGATAAGATAAAAAATCCATCAAAGTGAATTTTTTTAAATTGGGCGTAAATCCATATTTCCACCTATTCACCCACCATTAGAGGTGAACACAGTTTGGTTGGGTCTGGTTCTGGGATGAACTAGGAACCGAACCGGTCCCAACGATTCTCGTAAATTTGGAACCGGAACCGGACTGTTGGGAGCATGGAACCATGCCAAACCAAACCATACAAAACCGGTTCGGTTCAATTCCAGCAGTTTTAAAGTTTGCAAAGATGCACAGGTGTGTATAGAGTTCCTCTTGGCAATTAATACTTTGCAACAACGACTTCATGGTATCTAACATGCCAAACCGAGTAGCATAGTTTACAAGCATATTCACTAATTTGCCTTGACAAAAATAGACTCGACCCGTGAATGCATTATGCATATACAATCCATCTGTATTGGACAAATGGATCCAACCCGTGCATGCATTATGCATAATGGTTCCGGCTCGGTTCGGATAACCGGCACCCTAAACTGGAAACCGAACCAGTCCCTAATGGTTCAGCACTTTGGGAACCAGATTCGAACCAATCCTGCATGAAACCAAACCAAACCGTACGATCTAGACTAGTTTATTTCAGTCCAGTTCTCCAATTCCACCAGTTTTCTGTGCACCCTACCCACCCCCGCTACACCCCCACCCCCTAGGTGCTTGTGCGTAAACAATGCTGCATCTTGCATGCAATCATTGTCCTCACTCATCAGATGGTCAGATTGGAGGTTATCCAGCTGTGTTAGATTGCATTTTCTTAAGTCGCTTCCCCCACATTCAAAGCCAATGCTACTAATGATTCAAACTTATATACTGACAAAGCATTATTGACCAAAGACAATTGGCCTCTCTAATTAACTCGTAACAAAACTGCCTTAGGAATTGATTATGTACGCCTCACCACCATGGCTACTTCAAGACCTTCCTCTAGATAGTACGAAAAGAGAGTTGATATTGGTTCTAGATTTGACGTAGATGCAATTTGGGAATCCAAGCAATCAAGATTCAATGCAATCAAAGAGCAAATAAGGATAAGAGGTTCATATATATAATTGATATGGAAAATACTAGATTTTAGTATACCAACTTTACTCCTATGAATTGACTAGGTCTTATGAATTGATGTGGAACTGTAATTTTTCAACAATCTAAGCCATCGGGATTGTTTGTAAGTGACACCTATTTTGGCCTCCAAACTAGCACGAAATATTATTTATTTAATTGGATTGCTTATATTTACCTAGTCTTTATTGGGTGATGAGTTATAGTTACATTTTCTATATATTTGATGAAGGTGTTCTAGTCCAAATTTTTCATTTTTGTTTTACTTATTACTCTTCTAGCCGATATTTTGTCAATATGACTGTACAACATAAAAAAGAATCATCATATACAACAAAAAATAGAAGGATGGTAGTGAAATTGGAACTACACTCATGTTTTATAAAAATGCTATGATCTTCTAAATCAAACATATTTGTAGATTTCTATCAAGTCTGAAATTGGGGTTCTACAACATTTTTTTACTATCACATGTTAATGAGGTTCAAGGAAAATTCGTAACAAACAACAACAATGTGAGATACGTATTAATTCATATTGTACGAAGAGACTTCATGCACCTTAGATGAGAGTAGCAGATACTAGGACATAGAGATAGATATACGATGGAATCAATGATGAAGAATTTAGAGATTTTTTCGTAAACTGACATTTAAGAGCGGCATAAATAGAAGATGGAAAACTAACAAGATGGCTTGGTCTTCATAGACCACCATAGAGGAAGAAGGGGTTGGAATTTCAAGGTTATCTATATCCTTCATCAGTGTGGAACATAAAATGGTGAGGAATTTAACCTAACAAAACAATAATACTAGGGTGAGAACCTAAAGCATTTAAATTATAATTAGCTTCTAGTAAAATCTAGAGTTCAATAGTGTCCAAAGAGTTCCAGATCCAGTATACTCATGAGTATTGAACTTCAAGCAATTCAATTGCCAATTTAAATTCAGTCATTGATTTAGTAAAGAAAAAAAAAAATTAACCCCTATTTAAAAGAAGCAAACTCTACAAACAAGCTACACACAAAAATAGGAAAGAAAGGTATATGGCCCATTCTGTCACTGGCAAGAGACTATGATCTACAAACTTCTTAGAAAGAATGAGAACTCTTTCAACAAATACACCCTTCTAGTAGAGTTAGATATACGAATAGTACTATTTAAGGGAGAGTAAAATGTTGTTCTAATTGCCCTTGTTCCCAGGTTCCCCTGCCAGAATATTGGGTTATTGGGGAGGAAAATTACAAGTGTGGTTTTGTTTTCAAGAGGAACTTGCTCAATGTAAAGATGTAGGTGTTGAGTCACTTGTACACTTAAAGACAGAATAGGGCAGAGGTGAAAGAGTTTGAAGGTGGCAACCACATGCTTGGAGCTTTGTTAGGTCATTTGATGAGCCATTACAGATGAGGGAATGCACCGGGTCTTCATTGAGACTACCTAATAATCATTGTAACAAAAAATAGAAGGATACTATGAAATTGAAACAACACTCTATTTTATTAAAATGCTATGGTCTCCTAACCCAAACATATTATTAGTTTTCTATCATTTATGAAGTTGTGGTACGCCGGTACTACAACATGTTTTTACCATCACATGTTAAAGAAGTTCAAGGAAAATTCGTAAGAAACAACAATAATGTGTGATATGTATTAATTCAATTTTGTATATGTTCATGCAGCTTAGATGGGAGCAGCAAGAGATGAGGACATTGAGATAGATATATTGTCCATAGAATTCCAGATCCAGTTATGTCATGAGTACTTCAAGACTCAAGCAGCAGCTCAATTGCCAATTCAAATTTCTTTTACAAATGTTGCCAATTCAAATTGGGTCATTGGTTTAGTAAAGATAAACTTTTTAATTCTTATTGAAAAGGAGCAAACTCTACAAAAAAAAAAAGCTACACACAAACAAACGAAATAAAGGTACATAGCCCATTCTTCCACTGGCAAGAGTCTATGACCTACTAACTTCTTAGAAATGGGAATTCTTTCAACAAATTCTCATGCCTAGGACAATTAGATTTACGAATAGTGCTATGCAAAATGTTTTTTTTTTTTTGCCCTTGTTCCAAGGTTATCATGCCAGAATATTGGGTGATTGGATCATTGGGGAGAAAAATTAGGCGTGTGGTCTTGTCTTCTAAAGGAACTTGCTCAATGTAAACTGTAAAGATGTAGAAGTTGAGTCACTTCTTTCTCTTGAAGACGAAATAGGGCAGAGGTGAAAGAGTTTGAAGGTGGCAACCACATGCTTGGAGCTTTGTTAGGTCATTTGATGAGCCATTACATATGAGGGAATGCATCCAGTATTCCCTGAGACTACCTAAACGATCTTAACCAATAACAATCTTTTGAAACAATGGCATAAATGTTGATATCGTGTCTTTAAGGAATTCCTTTGATACAACATACAAGTCCCCTTCATTGAGGCCAAAGCATAGAGATTCATTAGCTCTTATAAATTAATCAGCCTGAACCTTCAACAAAATACCATGTTGATTGATTGCTAGGGGAATCAAAAAGTTTGGACGCACAAAATACTAGTGTATCATTCCATATGTATTGTGGTGGGAAGTGTTGAAGAAGATGAACCGGAGAACTGTCCGAGAAGTTTGCTGATTTCAGAAGAGTCCAAGGAAAACTTAGTTGTTACCAAAGTTTGAAATTTCGATTTCAAGTACTATTTCAACACAGCGGGATATGGAAATACTATGGGGAAATATATTTTGACAGATTGAAAAATATTGCAGTTTTATAAAAATGTCAGAAATATTAAATAAATGATGGAATTTTTTAGCAAAATTTTGTACAATCATAAACCAAGCATGGATAAATACTTTGGAACACTCAAAACACATTTAAATAATATCCAGGGGTGTGGAGCTCCACATAGGATGTATTTATATGCATGCTATGCAGATACATAATAGTCTAAGATCTACAACATATCCAAACCACAAGTGAATTCATCAACATTAAGACCTCATTTCTTTTTTTTTCCCATAAAACCCCAATTTTCGAAAGATGGATGAGATAAATTCAGCGATTGATCCCTAAATCCGGTGTAAGAACATCAAATCTTGACAAATTAAAGCTATTACATCATCATGTTGTCCATTAAACAACTAAAAAAATAAATAATTGAAAGCAAACTTAGATTCACCATGTTTGAATTTTCTTTTAGGATAATTCAAAGGAACGATTTGATGTATTTTTTGTTGATTTGATCTTCCAAAATTAGTGCTAGATGACAGATCTAACATCCTAAATAAATTTTGGAATAAAAATCATACCAGCGAAGCTGAACAGGTAGTTTCGATGGTTTAGAGTTTAGGGCTTAGCATGTAGGAAAAGTTTGGAAAATTTCAGAGTATTTCTAACCCCCAAATTTCATTTCATGGGCTAGAAAATTTTAAATATTTATTCAAAATTTGGGATATTTTTAACCATGATTTGTACAATTGTTTTGGGGTTTGGGTGTTGGATACGGCGTTCAAAAGCTGATCTTGATGTTTGAGTTGTACCACCCCTTCTCCCTCTTCACCTAGTTTCGTCTCATTTTCCTCCTATTTTGGAGGGGATCCTCAAATCATGTGGTATCTCAATCTCTGCGGTGCATTTACTGCTAAAAAAATAGTTTTGGTATATATATAAGAAAGTTAAAAATGAGAGCAAAATGATCCACGAAACTGATCCAAACGCATGAGTTAAGGCTAATCATTAATAAATAAAATTATATATAGGTGAAACTAAAAAAAAAAACATGAATGCACTTGAAGATGTAAAATATGTGAAAAAATCTTCCAGTCACCTGGCGAACAGAAAGCTTCGGGGCACAACTCTGAGGAATTGCAATGACCCTCCTCAGAGCCCTAGTACCATTTTCTTTCCTCTCGGGCTCCTCCCCACACTGCCCATACTCATTTCCACCTGAACACCCCCACCCCGGCAACCCCGCCAAAATGGCAGATTAAATAAATAGTTATACTCAATTAACACTTAAAATGGTGGCAATGCTCTAACAAACTTCAAAGATACAATTACCCCAAGCATAAGCCCGGCCTTGATCGTCTACCGCGAGGCAATGCCACCCGCCAATAGCCGCCTGAAATTAGCCAAAAAAAAAAATATATACAAAGGTGAAAACTTTGCTTTAAAGATCACAAAAGTGGGCTTCTTCTTGTCAATCATTGCCTCTGTTTATCCATGGCCACCTGAATGATCTTGACATCAGCGAGGGCCTTGGCGAGGCTCGGGACGCTCTCGGTTTTGGTCTCCGGGGGGTGGCCCAGCGTGCCCCTCTGGTTCCACCCCCATGTAAACAACTGCTCATTCCCCAAACAGTAGAAGAGCAAGAATCAGGGTTTTGGAGGAATAAAAAATAAAATAGGATGGGAGAGGGAGGGGGAGGGACATGTCCGTTATCGCAGATGGCGAGGGAGTTTCTGCTGCCGGCGATGACGACGGTGACGGACTCGTGCTCGAGTGATTTGACGCTGCATACCCACTCCTTCTCCTCCGAGTCCCCCATCCCAAGCTGCCCGTCTTCCCCTGAGCCCCTGCATCCAAAACGCCGCCAACCCAAAATTCCTCTTTATCAAACAGACTATGCCCAATGCAATGAGAGAGAGAGAGAGAGTAGGAGGAAGAGAGAGAGAGAGAGACAGTAGGAGGAGGAGGGGGCTAAAACCATGCAAGGATGACAGTGGAGCTTGAGGGTCGGGCGGCGGCCATGGTGAAGTGTGGCTTGTTACGGAAGAGAGAGAGAGAGAGAGAGAGAGAGAGAGAGGAGTGGAGGAGAGAGAGAGAGAGAGAGAGACGAAGCGAAAAGAATGCCGAGGCGGAAACGGCGCGGATGTTGGGTGTCTTTGTCTGGCATTCGCGGCTAATGAAGCATTGAAGCCCCGATTGTTCTTGGGGACTGGACAAGTTGGAGAGGTGTGTGAGATCATGATTCATAAATCAGACGGCTGTGATGATCCCACATTGGGAACCCCTACTTGGGGAGTGGTGGCATGTGGGACCGTGGGAGGGGAATAGTTGCATCCAGCTATGCGTCCACTCGGACAAGATTAGGCTCATAGTGGTTGAGGGATTTGTTCTGTATTGTCTTCTTTCACCACCCCCACAACCTAAAGGATAATTTTAGGGTTAATGTGTCTAAAGTCCCTAACAATATATCATTTGGTTTTAAAGGACGGACAATATATTTGTTTCACCTAAGGTCTCTAGTTAGCAGATCGTTGGATGAGAAGGGTCTTCAAAAGACTAAAATGTTGTTTTTTGTTTCCCCTATTTCTCTTGTGGGCATCAGTGGTGAGACCTGCGCAAGCATTGGGTCGCGGAGGCGGCAGTAGGTGTGAGCAACAGACTGGGTGTTGACGACGTCGGAGGCGGCTCAAGTTGCAGCATCTCGTCGTCGCCGCCCCGGGCACACAAGCAGCGGAGATGATCTACGATGGGGGGCGGAGGGGTTATGTTTTTTTGGTTTAGGTTTACGATTACTAGGTCTAGGGTTTATCCCATGGCCTATAGATCTTAGGTTTTATGGTTAGGTTTAGGTTTTCTAGGTCTATGGTTCGGGTTTAAGTTTGGTTTTGTTTTAGAAAGGATGTCATTGTTGGAAATGATCCTATGGTAGATGCCCGCAGCGGAAGCAAATGTTAGGTCCAAAGATCATGGGTGGTGTGTGTTACATATCAAATTTTTCATTGAAACGTCCTACACATGCGTGTATGAATTTAGAATGGCAACTATGCGACCCCCTAACGTTGATCTAACGCGATGAACAATCTAACATGTATGCATGCTCTATCTCTACTAGATTTGCAAGTTAGAAATCATACCTCCAAGCAAATTCTTTCACCACGATAATTTCTTCTTTATCGATGGAAACAGTCTCGATCTGCTCGAGATAGCTTTAGTGTAACAGCCATAACTTTTGATCCTGAACTCTGATTGGGTTAAAATTTGGACTATAATTAGAGGACTTTGAGACGCAACGTTTGCATCTAATTTGAGGTCATTTGGAGTTTTGTACATTCCACAGCAACAAAAACACCATTGATCTTTTTGCGTAAAATCTGAATAGCAAGAGATTATGGGAAGCACCTTCTAGTACACTCGATCTCATACGATGCTGTTGGAATTAAATACTTTTATCAGAGTAGCAGCGAAAGAAAAAGATAAATTCGAGGATCTCATGGTGTATGTTTCATTACAATTAATTCCACAAAAATAATCTACATGCAAATCTATGAACTTAGCATATATGCAGACACCTTAGAGACATACTACGATCTACGAAAGATATGCATGCATCTAGTTAGGTGTTTAGAATCATCATACCTAGTGGATCTTAGATTCGAAGAGAACAGAACAATGATTGATGATGAACCACACGTGAATTGAGAGGGGAGCTATCGGATAGCACCTTGTCCTTTGAGAAAAGGAGGAATCATCGAAGTCCTATTTCTGAGTGCAAGGACTACAAGTCGATAAATGATCATGTTGCAAATATGATGACGCTTCAAAGCCTTCTCTTCTCTTTCTCTCTTATTTTTCTCTCTTCTTCTTCCTTCTTCTTCATTTCCTTCTTTCTTCCTCTTTCTTCTTCCATTTTGTATGCGCAGAAAAAGATACGGGTCGTCTTTATTGCAAAACACACAAAGATTACAGAGGCCGGGACCCGAAGACTCGGGGGTAGTGAGCCGAGTGAGGCGAATATTCGATCAGGAGATTATGGGAGAGATCCTCTGGAGGGTCCCTTTGATCCGCGTCTTCACCTGGTATTCGTGCGAGAGCTCTGAAGGGGTTGCCCAGGAAAGAGGTATTTACAGGGTGAGGGTTTCTTGAGAGGCTAAGGAGTATCCGCCATTGCTTTTGTCCCTTCCGTGCTTTGTGCTTTCTCAGCTAGAGGGTTTTTGGCTTTGTTTCTCAGTCTTTGTGTCTTCCTCGATCCTTGCTAGACCTCGGTGTCCTTGTTCATCGGTTCGCGGCATCGATCGTGTGCATCGGCTTTGGCTTTGCTTTGGCATGGCTCTGGCTTTTTCTTTGCTTTGGCGCTTGCGCTTGAACGTAGATGGGTAGAGGCTTGTAATGCTTTAGTTCTTCCGAACTTCACGTCGTATCGGCTAGAACGTACGATGCTTTGATCGTGACCGGCGTAGTTGCTTGGCTTTGACACTTGCGTTACTCTGGCGCGGGCTTTACCGGGGCTTTTGCTTTGCCTTCTTGCGTTGGCTTTCGCTTCGGCGTTGACTCAGACTTCTTCTCGAACAGTTTCAAGGCTTCAGGCTTCCTCGACGGTTTAGGCGTCGGCTCGACTTCTCTTCTCCGGGCTTCTTTTATTGGAAATAAATCCATGGTAGAGGCCCGCAGCGGAAGCAAAGTGAAGGTCCGAGGACCGTAGGCGGTGTGCGTTACATATCACAATTTTTATCGAAACGATCTACATATGCGTGTATGAATCTAGCATGGCAACTACGCGAACCCCTAACGACGATCTAACGCGAAAGAACAATCTAGCATGTATGCATGTTCTAATTATGTTAGATCTACTTGTTAGAGATCATACCTGCGTGCGGAATCTTTCACCGCGACAAATTTCTTCTTTGTTGATGGAGACGGGCTACGGATCTGCTCGATATAGCCTTGGTGCGACGGCCATAACTTTCTGCTCCAAACTCCGATTGGGCTGAAATTTGGACTGCAGGTAGCCAACTTCGAGACGCAACTTTTGCAACAAGTTTCATATCGTTTGGACTTCTGTAGATCCAGGAATCACAGAAACAACACTGATTTTCTGTGCAGATTCTGGACAGCAAAAGGTTGCGGGAGACGCCTTCTAGTTCACCCAATCTCACACGATGCACGGCACCTCGTCGATGGATCTCTGAGTGCCTCCATACGACGAGCTTTCTCCTTCTTCGAAACACCACGCGAGGAAGACGAGTCGCCATCTAATGGCGCAAGTGAGAGAGAGAGAGACGAGAGAGAAGATGCGAAGAGAGACGAGGGGCTTCGGTTTCCCCATGGCTTGCATGGCCGGCCCTAGGGCTTGCCCATGCATCTAATTTCGTGCCCCCTCTCTCTCCTTCTCATATATAGGGCCGGCCTATCCATATGGATAAGGACAGTATGGATAAGGATGATTGATTCAAACCTTATCCCTATATATCTCTTCTTTATCTCTATTCTTTCCTTGTTTTCGAAAACGGTCAAAACCAGCCCGTTTTCTGCACCTCATAACCGGCCTCTTCATTGGAGGCAACAACCTCCCGAAACTAATGGGGCCGGCCTTGACCAGTCTCTCAACACTTAGGGTCGGCCCCCTTAGTGCATAGTGGCGCATGGTATGACCAAAATGCCCTTATGCCACTAGTTGGCCGTTCCTCGTGTACGAGACTTTGCAAGGCACACATAAGTGAAGTGCACCAGTGATTTCACTATTCTCTGAGGTTCTCGTAGGGTTCCCCTAGTGAAGTCAACTAGTCAACTCGCAACATGTCCCGGTGCATCGCACCCATGTGGCGAAGTCCACTTATGGCAAGGAATTGCTACATGCGTCTCTGCACTAACCTAGGGTTTCCCCTTAGTGCACACACGTAGCTACGCATCTACCGTGCACTAGTGCGAAGCACTCACGGAGCGTATGCTTGAACTTCTCGCTTCCTCTAACTACGTTCTGTGTTTCAAGGAGATGGTATAAGAACCGTACATAATGTCGATAAGGTGGAACCTTCAGGGACCATGGTTCATGGCTTCCAACTCAGACTCGATCGACACACTACCCGAGTGTACCATCGATCCTCTGAGTCCGAGTTAACTTGCGTAGCCACCCAGAGTGCGACGCAGGCTGCACTCCAATTCTCCCGGACTTACTATGTTCTCTCTCATACCCCTGCTCTCCGCTTAGTATGGTAAACTCGCTGTCCCTCCACTTGGTGCCATGATGCAACTCGAGCGATGGAGAATACCGTCAGACTCGAGTGCTCATATGACTCGGTTCCTTCCAGGTTGACCACATACATCGTACCTCCGATTACTCTAACGAGCAACCGGATCCATCATCAGTCCAACTGATGACCACCTGGCCAGGGTTTAATACGACGTAGGTCAGAACCAAGGAACGCACCTCCCGTTAGGGGTGTGGATAGCCTGCAGGAGTGACACGCTGATGCAACGCCAGCCGGGTAACCCAGTACACCGTGGTTTTGGATCACTGCATCCGGATCCTCACACATTGGTGCGCCAAAGCACCACACAACTGGTTAGTCCACCAGACATGATTCCTCAGGGTTTAGGACCGTTTTACCCTAAGCAGAAACACGGTTTAGTGCACCGGTGTCTGCTCACCGATCTGTGCATCGTGTTGGTTCCGTTCGGCCACAGACACTGTGCCTGGTAATGACAGTGGTGGAGACACCTATGCTCTGTCATCCCAACAGCTTATCCTGATAGGGCGACCAACCCTTATCAGAGCTGCGAACGTATTTAGGTTACATGGGACCAGTCCCTTGAGTCTCCCACTCAAGTGGATTACCATGTAGTCATGGCTCTCTGTTCTGTAATCAGAACACGTACTAAGGTACGTACCAATATGCATTCATATACTATCAACCATACATAGCTAAACTATAGGTTTTACGAGCTGTAGACCTCACCAATTCTAACAATCTCCCACTAGGTCTAACGAGGAATAACTGTGTTGAGCTCTGTAGCTTCTACATGCTGCCCAAAAGCCTTTGCAGGAATTCCCTAAAGGAATTGGCAATATTGTCTGTAGATTCCACCTCAGTACCGCTACTTGCATTTCCTCCTATAACTGTCAGATCAAGTGGAGTATGTACTTGATGGGTTTCCCCTCACGGCGGTGCCTAGTCTCCTTGGACCTTGCTTACCACTCTTCTGTTGTAACAACAGATAACTGAGCCTCTGGTACGCATCCCAAGTTCTCTAAGAACTTTCTAAGCCTTACCACCTGATATACTACTTCGCACACAACAACGTGCTAAGCCTCTGTGGTAGAGTCTGTGATGCACTTGCTTCACGCTCTACCAACTACCGCTTCTAATCCCAAGATAAAAATAATCCCTGAAATCGATTTTCTAGAACGCACATCTGACACAAAAGTCAGATCCTGTGTGTCCAATCGATATCAGGACCTGTGAAGTGCAAGCTAACTCACAATCCTTACTTAATGAGGATTTCTGAGTATACCCTTCACATCGGTCCAGAGATCTGGACCCGGGTTCAACTGAAACCGACCCATCATTCCTGCTGCGCAATAGATATCTAGCCTCGTAAAACGAATCTGGCTAGAATCTTATCTTCATGCGTAGCCTGTGACAGCAAGAGAACCTTGCTCTGGTTATCTAGTGATTCCCAGAGCATAACTCGCCTCACTAGGGTCTTTCACATCGAATTGTGATGACTACAAACCTTTACCGTAAACAATATTCTTACGTCATTTTCAATCAGTAGGATATCGTTAATCGTAAAGTACTACGTACACCCTTGTAGCTTTTTCACCTTTCTTGTACCAACTAGGTTTATTCTCATTCTGATCAAATCCGTGTGAGCGGATTCCCTTGATCAAAATAGATATTCCAACCTGAACGCTTGCATCAGTCCATAAATGGACCTTTGCAACTTGCATTCCATATCTTCCTAACCTACTGACACAAAGCCTGGGGCTACTCATCCATATGTCCTTTCCAAATTCCCGTTAGGGAATAACTGTCTTGACATCCATTAACCAGATCTCCCAACTATAATGGGCTGTGATGGATTAAGAGGATCCGTTATAGACTTATGCATAGCTACCAATGAGATGGTTTTGACATAGTCAATCCCTTCTACTTTGGTAACTAATCTAGCTACTTAAGTCTTAACTGGGTGCTCTTCTTATACACCTCCTACACCCTGAAGGGTGATAGTGTCATAAGTGTCAAGACTGTTCCAAGGGACATTGATGCTGATTTGCCTCCATGGTCTTTTGTCAGTCAGAGCTGTCGGAAGCTCCCACTACTTCTTCGTAGCTCTAGGGATCATCCTCCTGAAACTCTGGATTAACTATCAAAGTTTCTCCATAGTATCTTTCAGGAGCTCTGATAGTCCCACAACGACGAGGTGGTGGTGGTACAAAGGAAGCTCCCACTACTTTTTCGTAGCTCTAGGGATCATCCTCCTGAAACTCTGGATTAACTATCGAATTTTCTCCATAGTATCTTTCAGGAGCTCTGATGGTCCCACAACGACGAGGTGGTGGTGGTACAAAAGTGAATTGTTTCTACAGTGTCCGGTATACTAGTTTCTTGTATCATCTACTTCCACTACGTTTTCAGATGCGCACTCTCTACCAGTACCCAGTAGTTCACCCAGAACTACCTTACCGGTAAACTTATGGTCTATAATATAATCCTGGTCTAGGTAGATGGTATTCGTAGAAACGATTACCTTCCAAACCTCAAGATCATAGAACAGTCCACCTTATGCCTCCTAAGGGTAACCTACAAACAGATATACATGGAACTACATCTCCATCTCATCCCTCTTGTCCTTTTGCACAAGTGCAGGACAACCCTATATCTCGAGACTTTATAGTGTCAGCTTTCGCTTAGACCATAGCTCTCTATAGGTCTGAGGCACTGATCTAGATGAGAGAGAGTTTCAGATATAAGCTACTGTTTTAAGGTACAACCCCACCAAAGGGTGGGTAGTATATTTGGCAATATTCATCATACTACGGACCATGTCAAACAGGGTCCGATTCCTTCTCTCGGAGACTTCATTCTGATGTTTCATCCTAGGAGCATTTAACTGGGAGATAATCCCATGCTCCTTCAGGATCCTATGGAACCCATCCGATAGGTTCTCATTCCCTTGATTAAATCGAAGAGACTCCTATCGTCTGGACGCTCTTGGAACCATAGACGTCAAAATTAATTAACTCTCATACCTTTGTGGCCCTTTTAGTTATTCTGCCTTCCAGATTACACTCATAGGTTAGAAGGATCACCGATGATTCTGTGAACAGAAACTCGGCCTTCTTTTATCTCTGAATTTATCTAAAGCAGAATATCTAAATCAGAGGGGTCACAAATGGGATAGCTTCTCCGAAGGATTTAGATGAATTTTAATTAGACGCTGCAGCTGTCATGAAATCTATTTCCGAATTCAGATTAAATACAAAAAGATTTTTCTGATCTATTCCTCTAACTATGAAGCTATCAATTTAGTCTAGGATACACACCTACGGTGCTATCTAAAACTAAAAAAACTTCATTTATCAAAGAGGAAACATAATTACATCTCTAAAAATCAAAATCCGTGTTTCGGAAAAACTAAGACAATCATATCTAACAGCTTTCGCAGCGGCTTATGGCATCAGTACCTATGTTAGGATTACTTTACTATAAAGTAGCCTTTTGCTTTCCTTGAATCTCTGTAGACCCGGAGTCTACATTCCAAGAAGCATAAGAACTGCTACTAGATAGCGACTTAACTCCTAACATCCTGAGGCCATACTCAATCTTCAAATACTCCCTATTCTCGCCAAAACAGAAACACTTCCGTCTTTAGCGTTACCAGACTTAGGAGTCCATACCAGTTTCTGCACTATAATAGTTTTCGATCTCTGATAAGTTACTTCCTTAGGTTCTTCTAAAGAAGGCCTAGGTTAAGCACTAAAGGCTTTGCCTTTAATCTTGATCCCATCCTTTGTCTCTTGGAAATCTCCTTAGAAGTTCTGCGTTTATCATCTCTAACTTGTTAAAGCTAAAGTCTCTGATAACGCCTTCGAAGGTTCCAGACAAGGATGCAAGACAGACGTCTTCCACCACCTCGTCATCCGGTACTATGTCTTTGGAATCTAGTTCGATCTGGAACTCAAAGATGTGTTCCCGAACAAGCATTCCCTTTGACATCTTGGTACCGACAAGCATCTTGGTGGATAAGCGATGAGTCTACCGACTTCGCCTAGCAGACATCTTATGCAAATAAAACTTATTTGAGAAGACCCGGCATATCTCTGACTTGCTTCTAAGGAGTTGTCTGCAAGTCTGCTATGACACAGAACTTGCACATCTCCTCAGATTCTTGCTAGTCATCATATGCCCTAGTTAGTGCCCTAGTGATATCTGGACCCGTTAGGTCTAGTACAGGGATATTTAGATTGGAAGCCAATGTACGTTTACTACCCTAAGCATAAGCTAGAGATAGCGCTTCCGCTCTACGTAGTTAGAGACCCGATAACTTGTTCTCTTATGGGATAACGGATAGGGGAACTATATGGTTGAATGAAAATGAATGCAAAATAACTTATTTTATGGAATTTTAAAATAAGCTAATTATATCCAAATGTCAGCGCTACCCTCACAGCGAAGACACCTCTATGGATTAATTAACCATGTATGTAAGATCTCGGAATAGGCTGCACCTGTCCGAGGGGGCAGTGTGCAGGTCATCCGCTTACACGGGTCTTTCCCTTGACCCTATCCAAATCTGCCAACTAAGGGCTTTGATGAACCATGGTTATCTTTTGGCCAGTACCACGTGATCACCATTGTCTTCGCAACGAATACCTCACGTGTACTTCGGATGCTTAACCACGAGCCTAGGCAATTACGGAACGGAAGTTCTAACGGCCCCCACGAGGGTGAGTAAAGCCTGAACCCTTGGCGCCGTAACCGCCATATCCCGAGGGAGATCACTAAGTAACTTGGCATGGAAAAACATAGCTCTCACCCGAGGGGGTTGTTGAGTTATGCCCTCCCACCCGAGCACGAAGTGATTGGACGTGGAGGCCAAAGGATCTCTAAAAGTCCTCTCTTGCATCCCTTATTAAATTTGAGGGTTATTTAATGCAAGTATGAGTGTATACTAAGGTCACGACAACCTATACACTAGACCCTGGTCAATTTATGCTCCCACTAGCGTTTCAAGCCTTTCGCGAAGCATTAATCGATCTCGGAATATCATAGTCCCTGCCTCAAGTGGATTTCTCCACTCAAGGGTCACATTACATATCCTAAGAACGTCGATGCTCTGCAAACCTGGCTATCACGTTAATGCTCTAGAGCCTAGCCTAAGGTCAGACTGACAGGAAAGGTTTTCCACTACCATGGCGCCTCGCTTATAAATTTGACGAATGATGTCATAGTAGAATTCCAACTCATTCTAGGTTTCGATGCTTGCCAAATAGGCACACCCGACTAATCGGGTGTTGACCTAATGGGGGCATAACCAAATGTGAGGAATTCATGCTATCATCAAGGGTCAATTAAATAATAGGCGTCACTAGTGGAATCCTATCCTAATAAGGTCGCTAGGACCCGAGGGGAAAGGGCATCCCTCTAACACAGATAATTAAATTATCGCATCGGGGTTCTCTACAGAAATATAAAGAACTACTGAAAGAAACAAGCACACATCTGAATCAAGTTCAGGGTCCGACCCCTGAACCTGACTGGCACAGTGCAGGCTCTCTGTCTCCTTCGCAAGGCTCCTCGATCCGGTGCAAGCCTCTGTATATGATCTCCTGACACTTTATGCCCTTTGCCGTCATCGTGTACGCTTCGCCGGATCGCCATCGTCCTCCAAGGTTCCGCTCGTCCTCCCGGTGGTGGATCTTCATGGTAGGTCCTCCTCTACAATCTGTAACCGAAAAAGATCTAGTACGCTTCGAGCAAGGGCTCGCTCGTACACAATTTCCTAGAACAAAAAGGAAAACAAACCTTGCTAAAAGCCTGGGAATCAAGGGTGGTAAATCTTCACCTCTTGCCCGACTATGGCTCTAAAATCTATCCACACACAGAAGAAAAAACATCCAGACAAAATCGCTAACACGGGGTCCGACCCCCGGTAGCAAGCAATTACATATCCAGAATAATTTTAGAAGCGGTGCCCTGCAAGAACGATTCATAGAGCATACAAAATATACTATGCATGATCTACTCGTAGAACCCCGATGGCGGCACATACTATTCATGCGCGCACATGACGGTTTCATGAAAAACATGAAACACACACCACTAGCGTGCTCTGATACCAATTGTTGGAAATAAATCCATGGTAGAGGCCTGCAGCGGAAGCAAAGTGAAGGTCCGAGGACCGTAGGCGGTGTGCGTTACATATCACAATTTTCATCGAAACGATCTACATATGCGTGTATGAATCTAGCATGGCAACTACGCGAACCCCTAACGACGATCTAACGCGAAAGAACAATCTAGCATGTATGCATGTTCTAATTATGTTAGATCTACTTGTTAGAGATCATACCTGCGTGCGGAATCTTTCACCGCGACAAATTTCTTCTTTGTTGATGGAGACGGGCTACGAATCTGCTCGACATAGCCTCGGTGCGACGGCCATAACTTTCTGCTCCGAACTCCGATTGGGCTGAAATTTGGACTGCAGGTAGCCAACTTCGAGACGTAACTTTTGTAACAAGTTTCACATCGTTTGGACTTCTGTAGATCCAGGAATCACAGAAACAACACTGATTTTCTGTGCAGATTCTGGACAGCAAAAGGTTGCGGGAGACGCCTTCTAGTTCACCCGATCTCACACGATGCACGGCACCTCGTCGATGGATCTCTGAGTGCCTCCATACGACGAGCCTTCTCCTTCTTCGAAACACCACGCGAGGAAGACGAGTCGCCATCTAATGGCGCAAGCGAGAGAGAGAGAGAGAGAGACGAGAGAGAAGATGCGAAGAGAGACGAGGGGCTTCGGTTTCCCCATGGCTTGCATGGCCGGCCCTAGGGCTTGCCCATGCATCTAATTTCGTGCCCCCTCTCTCTCATTCTCATATATAGGGCCGGCCTATCCATATGGATAAGGACAGTATGGATAAGGATGATTGATTCAAACATTATCTCTATATATCTCTTCTTTATCTCTATCATTTCCTTGTTTTCGAAAACGGTCAAAACCAGCCCGTTTTCTGCGCCTCATAACCGGCCTCTTCATTGGAAGCAACAACCTCCCGAAACTAATGGGGCCGGCCTTGACCAGTCTCTCAACACTTAGGGTCGGCCCCCTTAGTGCATAGTGGTGCATGGTATGACCAAAATGCCCTTATGCCACTAGTTGGTCGTTCCTCGTGTACGAGACTTTGCAAGGCACACATAAGTGAAGTGCACCAGTGATTTCACTATTCTCTGAGGTTCTCGTAGGGTTCCCCTAGTGAAGTCAACTAGTCAACTCGCAACATGTCCCGGTGCATCGCACCCATGTGGCGAAGTCCACTTATGGCAAGGAATTGCTACATGCGTCTCTGCACTAACCTAGGGTTTCCCCTTAGTGCACACACGTAGCTACGCATCTACCGTGCACTAGTGCGAAGCACTCACGGAGCGTATGCTTGGACTTCTCGCTTCCTCTAACTACGTTCTGTGTTTCAAGGAGATGGTATAAGAACCGTACATAATGTCGATAAGGTGGAACCTTCAGGGACCATGGTTCATGGCTTCCAACTCAGACTCGATCGACACACTACCCGAGTGTACCATCGATCCTCTGAGTCCGAGTTAACTTGCGTAGCCACCCAGAGTGCGACGCAGGCTGCACTCCAATTCCCCCGGACTTACTATATTCTCTCTCATACCCCTGCTCTCCGCTTAGTATGGTAAACTCGTTGTCCCTCCACTTGGTGCCATGATGCAACTCGAGCGGTGGAGAATACCGTCAGACTCGAGTGCTCATATGACTCGGTTCCTTCCAGGTTGACCACATACATCGTACCTCCGATTACTCTAACGAGCAACCGGATCCATCATCAGTCCAACTGATGACCACCTGGCCAGGGTTTAATACGACGTAGGTCAGACCAAGGAACGCACCTCCCGTTAGGGGTGTGGATAGCCTGCAGGAGTGACACGCTGATGCAACGCCAGCCGGGTAACCCAGTACACCGTGGTTTTGGATCACTGCATCCGGATCCTCACACATTGGTGCGCCAAAGCACCACACAACTGGTTAGTCCACCAGACATGATTCCTCAGGGTTTAGGACCGTTTTACCCTAAGCAGAAACACGGTTTAGTGCACCGGTGTCTGCTCACCGATCTGTGCACCATGTTGGTTCCGTTCGGCCACAGACACTGTGCCTGGTAATGACCGTGGTGGAGACACCTACGCTCTGTCATCCCAACAGCTTATCCTGATAGGGCGACCAACCCTTATCAGAGCTGCGAACGTATTTAGGTTACATGGGACCAGTCCCTTGAGTCTCCCACTCAAGTGGATTACCATGTAGCCATGGCTCTCTGTTCTGTAATCAGAACACGTACTAAGGTACGTACCAATATGCATTCGTATACTATCAACCATACATAGCTAAACTATAGGTTTTACGAGCTGTAGACTTCACCAATTCTAACATCTTTGGCGTGATTGGAGTTGAAGGTTTTGAAGATGACGGGTGTAGCGTTAACTTTGCTTCTCTTCTTCTCCGGGCTTCTTTGGCGTAATCAGAGTCGAAGGGTTCCTTTGAAGACAGCAGGAGTGGCACCGCTCTCCGTGTGACGGTTGTAGTGTCGGCTTTGCTTTGAAGACGACGGGTGGAGCGACGACTTTGCTTCTCTTCTCCTCCGGGCTTCTTTGGTGTGATCGGAGTCGAAGGGTTCCTTTGAAGACGGCGAGGGTAGCACCGATCTCTGTGCGACGGTTGTAGTGTCGGTTTTGCTTTGAAGACGACGGGTGTAGCGATGCTTTGGGTGTTCCTCTCCAAGCTTTCTCCTTCATTGATGGAGTGGGCGTTTGTCGAAGGCGATGGGGTGATGACGCTTCGGGCTTTGGAGCTTAATCGGAGTTGAAGGCTTGTTGGAGCCGACGGGGTAGTGCCGCTCCGATCTTCTTCTCCGACCTTTGCTTCTGGCGTATTCGGAGTCGAAGGGTTCTTCTTCTTCGAGCTTTCTTCTTCGTGCATAGAGTCGAAGGCTTGATCTTCTTGTGCAAGGGACTTCACTTTGATGGGGGCTTTCAATGAACTAAGCCAGTCCCAAAGGGATACGCTTGCCTGTGCCTCGTGAAGCCTTGGGTCGATGAAGAGCGTGTCTCCTCTTCTACAGAGCTCCTTCGCCTTGTCTTTAGCTCCAGCTCTGACTCCTTCAACCTTTTGAGCCTTTCCCCTCCCCCTCTATTTATAGGTGAAGGGGGGAGGGAAGAGATATGGGAAGATTTATTTGAATCCCTTTAATATCTCTCCCATAATTATCCAAGATTGATTCTTCCATTGAAGAGGGGAATAAACCTTTACTTGCCTTCCTTTTCTGACGGAGTAGTTATGACTCAATCATTTTTGAATTTATTTGATTCTTGCACATAAAGTCGATGGTGATCCATCTTCGTTTCTTGTCCGTCGAATCGAGGGATCGATGCAGATCTAGACGTCATACGCAACCTCCCCCCGCGCATGGCGGCATTTCTTTCTATTTTTTCTCTTCTCTTTCCTTTTCTTTTCTTTCCTTTTCTTTTCTTTCTTTTCTTCCTTGCATGGCTGGCCACCCCTTAAGGGGTTCGAATTTCTAGAAGGGGGCTGGGTGGGCCCCACTTGGGGATGGGCCCACCCGACCTCTTTTTTTGGCATGGGGCGGGTCCGGTTTGCCCCCCCTGAGTCCATTCAAGCGAGTCAAGTTCGGGTCCAGGTCCGAGTGCGTGTCAGGTTTGGCTCTGCATTGGTGCATGCGAGTCGGGTCCGGGTTAGACACAATTTGTGTGTCTACACTCTTCTTCTTGGTCGTAACCACAAGGGGAGAGAGAGGTAGAGGGGCCAGATTTTTCCAAGGAGATAGAGGAAGCCTATGGCCGGCCTCTCCCCTCCCTATCTTCTTATAGGATCGGTCCCCTACTTGCACAAGCAAGCTAGGGCTGCCCCCCCTATAGGATAGGGATAAGGGGGGAGGGATAGGGAAGGTCGATTAGGATTTCCCTTATCCCTTTAACGCTTCGGATGAAAACGCCCTTATGTCGGGATACCGCTGATAAAGAGCTAGAGTGAAGTACGCTTGTCAGAATTGAGTTCCGTCAGCACATATGAGCTCCTGGAATTATTTCGCTCATTTTAAGATCCATATTCAATATGTTTTGAGCCATATTTTAGTATTTATCAAAATACCCCTATGACCCTTTAACATATATGAATTAGGTTCTTAGGCGTCGGGCTTGCGCTCCATCGCACTACTTCGCATCTAACATGTCCAACTGGGGTCAGGAAACAATTCTTATACGCAATGACAGGATGGAACCTTCAGGGTTCAGGATCTTTAGTTTCAATTGGATCCCTAATTAACTGTTCCGGTGACATACCGAAAGTTTCGCCAATCAGCCATTAGGGGTGTGCAGGATCCAAACCAAACCGACCGAATTTGATCGGTTTCGATACTCAACGGATCGGATTGGATCAGGATTTCTCAAAACCGATATGATTGGATCGGTTATCGGATTTATCAATTAAAAACCGACCTAAACTGAACCGAACCGAACTCCGATTTATAATTTACTAATTTAGTGGTAACTATTATGAACTTTTGTTTAATTGTTAAAACTGTACTTTGTAGTTTTTAATATTTAATGGATATGAATATTGTGGACATAATGGTATTGTTGTTGATAACTTGGTATTTTGGTAAGTAATGTAGTATCATTTTATAATTTTTAAAATAATTATTTTAAAGTTGAAACTATGTCTAAATAAATTTTAAAAAAAACTAGAAGCATATGGGCCAAAGCCCAAACCGACCATCCAATCCAATCCAAACCGACTTTAATTGGATTGGATTCCAGTCTCAATCGGTTTGGATCGGATTGCAAATTCTCATAACCGACCTAGGTTGGATCGGTTTGGGTTTTGCCTAAATAGATCAATTTCGAACCGATGCATACCCCTATCAGCCATAATCCTGTTAACCCGCGTAGCCACCCAGAGTGCGACACGAGTTGAACTCTAGTGATTCTAAACTTATGTTACTCCCTCGTAATCCTGATCTCTACTATACTCTGATAATCTTTAATCCCTCATATTATTGGTGTCATTATTCGACTTGGGCGATGGGAAGTACCGTCAAACCCGATCGATCATCTAACTAGGATTTGATGACTTGTCATCTATAATATCACACATCTTTTGGTGCTATGCATTTAGAACATCGCCAGTCACACTTACAAGCACTAGGTATAGATTAATCGTATGGATAGATTAACTCATCAAAACATACACATCTATCACTGAACTTTGGATAACCTGTAGGGGTTGCATGCCACTTCAGCGTCAGCCGGGTAACCCAACGTACCGTGATATTGGACTATGGAAGGTCTGCACACGTTCGCACATTAAAGCACTACACAAACTGGTTGGCTCAGTGTACATGGTCCCTCAGGGTTGAGGACAGATTATCTATAGTAATAAGACAGTTTATAAACCAGGCTTTGATACACTAATCCGTACACTATCTTGGTTCCTATTCAATACGATCGTCGTGCTTGGTCAGGTGAATGAGAATCACACATTTCCGTGGTAGAGATTTCACCACATCCTTTATATGCCAGCAGCTTATTCTAGGTGAAGCGATCAGTATCGCTAAAGCCGTGAACTAGTTCTAAGTCTACACAGAACCGATCTATTGGGTCTCCCAAGCATGGACCCACCATGCACCTCAGTGGCCTACTATATTCCCTAGGATCCTTTTTATTACATATGAATTAACATATACCAAAGCAATATTCTAATTAAAGCAATAACCAAAGTCATCTTTATTAATGTTAATATAGAAAATCCACGCTCAGGATATAGGAGCTACAATATATGCACGACATCTCGTTGATGGATCTTTAGGTGCTTCCATATGACAAGACTTCTCCGTCTACGAAACACTACACGAGAAAGACAAGTCGCCATCCAAGGTTGCAAGCAAGGGAGAGAGAGAAAAGAGATGGAGAGAAGAGAGAGGGGCGGCTAGGGATTGCACCAATGTTAGGGCAGCCCCTTTCTCTCCCCTTGCTCTTAATATAGTGGTCGACCCCTTTAGGATAAGATTCCTAATAGATATGGCCGGCCCCTCTTTTATTTATCTCTTGTCCCTGCATGGCTCCCTAGTCCTGAAAATAAGAGTGACATTACAATTATTCAACTATACCATCTCGAGAGACATCAAATAAGAAATACAGTTGGGAATATCAAAAGAAGAAAAAGCAACCCGCTCCCCGAAGCGTGAACTTAGCAAGCGCATCAGCTCATCTGGTTTGATCTCTTTCCACATGTGAGAAACGACATACCAGGAACGATCAAGAGATAAGCATGCAGTCAGATACGATGTTTTGTATCTGCCATGCATGGTGGAGAAATATTGCCATCAGGCAGGATGTTAATAAGAACTTGATTATCTCCTTCCACAATCACCGAGGAGGCATCAAGTTTGAGGAGGGCTTGCAACCCTAAGAGAATGGTCCGAGCTTCAATCTCGATCACTTTGCAGCCATTAAAAGATAGCCCCTTCAGAATAACACATGGGCTCCAACACTATTGCGAATGATAACTCTAGCGACTGATAACGATTCACCAATCGCCCTATCGACATTGACTTTAAATGAAGCGTTGTTTGGTGGCAACCAATGTGATGGATGGGGCACCGGACCCCGAAGATGGGCAGAAGATGGATCCCTAAACAGGATATTGGAGGCCAAGATGACAATCTCTGGTTTGAGTCGAATTCTATAAAAAATCCATCGATTCCTAGCCTTCCATATGTTCCAAAATATATTCATCAACAGTTTGCTTGCAAACTGTTGATGAACATCTTCGATCGTTTGCATCCCCGAATGCATTACGCCTCACAGTGGCAAACTGTTGATGAACATCTTCGATCGTTTGCATCCCCAAATGCACTACGCCTCACATGGAGCTCAATCTGTCAATCTTCAATGTGGCACGCCGGCCGCTTTGCTACCTATAGGATTTCTACACGAGTCAATCATTTCGAGTCAGACTAAGGTTCTACTTTGGTCATGATCGCACAAAACTAGGCGTGGCAATGGGTCGTGTCGGGTCGGGTTTGTGTCGTGTCTAGTTTCGGGTCGTGTCCAAACCCCCTAGACCCAAACCCGGACCCGACCCGTTTAACTAATCGTGTCTAGATCCTAAACCCGTACCCGACCCGCTAATAAACGGGTAGACCCGATAAGACCCGGTAAGACCCGTTTACCACACGAGTCTATTCAGTTGACCCGATCCGACCCAATCCGACTCGACCCGACCTGACCTGATAGACCCACTAGTACTATATATAATAGTATCGGATTGCAGGTAGACCCGACCCGACCCGTTGAACATTAAACGGGTCTTCCCAGGTCTACCGTGTCCAGACCCTAAACCCGGACCCGACCCGTTTATTAAACGGGTCTATTGTGTCAACCCGTTTACGATCCGAACCCGTTTAGCCCTGACCCAGACCTGCTAACTTCGTGTCGGGTCGTGTCGAGTCCGAAATTGCCAGCCCTACATAAGACGACCACTCTAGCAAAGTAAGAATTCATGCGGAAATAAATTTACTATAACCACAATGAACTTATTGTGGCAATCAAATTGTTACTCTGTTGTCTGAATTGATACTCCAAATTGCTACAATGATTTCACTATAGCAGTAATAATTCAATTGAAAATGATTTTACTATTGTTACAACCAAACCACTGTAGCATTCGATTGATAGTCCAAACTGCTACAGTGATCTTACCGTTGCGACAAACAAGTTGAACCACCCACCCAAACGGATGTGGTTTCAGATTGCCGATATCGCGCCGCTATTTCTCTCGCGATCCTCGCTGGTGGTGAGCGCCAACGCCGAGGAGGGGGAAATGGCGTCGAGATTGCCACTATGCAGCAGCTGCTGCTGCTGGGGGCTTGATCTGAAACCACATCCTCCTCCTCCTCCCCCAATTCCTTGCGGTGGTTGTGGAGGAGACGGTGGGTTCGGTTCCTACCGCCGCCGCGGCCATCGGCTGATGACCATGAGTGGAAGAAGCCGGGGATTCTTCCCTGGCCGCCGGTTCTTGTTCAAAGGCCCTGTTTCCTCCCACGCTCGGAAAAGCAGCGGCGGCGACTCCTCGGAGAGGCAGCGAGCATGGGATGAGGGCCGCCCCGTGAGACGGGCCCAGCAGGCCGCCTTGTGGGCCACCGAGGCCGCCTACATCCTCTGGCTCTTCCTCCTCCCTTATGCCCCGGTATAAACTCTCTCTCTCTCTCTCTCTCTCTCTCTCATTTCTTTACCATCTTAAGTCGCAGTAGAATCTCTATGATTCATTTCATGTTTCTTCACCACAATATTGACTGCTACATTGTTCTCCAACTCAAGATTACCTGCCCCGTCAAAAAATTCTGCACAAGCAGCAATTTGATTCAAGTGACAGAACCTATAAATCCTCAGGTGGCATATCCGTCCCGATGTGTCGGTGCCCGATCGGTCGACGCGCCTAGCCGACATTTCCTCGCATTCGAATCTCTGTTCTTTTTCCGGCCATGTCCGGATGTTTCTGATTCTGAATAACTAATGAGGATCTATTATCTGTTTGTTAGCTTACACTACTTTCGTAGGCACAAATACAATGCATTGTTTCAAAGTAATTGATTTTGTTGGCCATAAACTACTTCAGAAACTTACCCCTAGCCGATGAGGGACTAACTGCTCAACACCCACCCACATGGCGACAGCGCCACTCGGGAGAGGCGAAGTGGGGACTAGCTATAATACCAAGTCATGAATCCCGTGCCCCCTCAAAATCGGTCATGAGGGGAAGGGAGCAATGGGTATATGAAAATGCAGCTTTCCCACCCCTAGCCGATGTGGGACTAACCGCTCAACAATATCTATTGCATAGGTCGGGTTCTGCCTAACCCCCTCCCGATATAGGGATGCGATCATTTCTACAAAAGATATTACTCATCGTTATACTCTGGAAATTTGTTTCCAGTTAGTTTGAAAAATGTCTCACTGGATGTCATCATTCTCTACTATCCTCAATTCACATTTTCTAAAGGAAGCAATGCAAAATCTTCACTTATCTTTATATTAAAGAACTCTAGTAACCTGTGACAGGGTGACCCAGTATGGGCAATCAAGTCAGAGACAATCAACGATCTCGTGGGTCTCTCACTCAATTTCTTCTTTATCTTGCCCTTATTGAACACTGGTATGTTTCTAAGGTTTGGTTGCCAAACAATATTATTTGTAATCATACTTTTTTTCTTTCCAATGAAGCAAGTATTTAAAATAGTGTTAGTGAACTGAATTTTCACTGACCAAATTTGTTCTTCTGTATGTTTTTGCATATCATTGCCTGTCAAATTCTGGTTTGTGTTATATTGAAGACCTAGGTCTCACTAACCATTGCTCTACCACAGGCTATATGCGTTACCTGGTGACTCATTTTTACTAGATGTGTGCAAATTCTGTTCCGAAGCTATGCAGTCAAAGTCGGTAGTCGGCCCTTAGTTGGCCAAGAGCCGACTAGGACTAGTCGGCCAAAACTTATCCTAACTCCTCCCTAAACATATATGATATATGAGCTAGCATAAATATCAATAAGTATATGATATTAGTCGGTCAATAATAATGTATGCCTTCACACTTCACAGCATGGGTATAAATACATAAGTAACAGAACACAATTGTATTGGCTTCATGCCCATGTCAGAAGACTCAGAACTAAGAATTCATCACAATATTTGTTTGCTGATGTTTAATCTTTGAACAACCTTAATTTTGATTATAGGGTTATATAGATATCAACAAATAAACAATAATTATTTGTCTATGTTTTTATCTCAGATTCTTAGATCCTTAACAGATGATTATAGGAAAGAATCATAGTTGTGACTCAAGATTTTAAGGCAATGCAAAAAAATCCAAACAAAATTGCTTGTAAAGACTTCTTATAAAAAAAAAATGCTTGCAGAATGCTGCGTGGGGACTAGTCTTAGTCACTAGTCGAGGACTAGTCGGGATTTCGCCCAGCTATGAAAGAATCGGAATTAGTCGGTCGGTAAAATGTCACCTGGGGACTAGTTGCTGACTAGTCCCGATTTTGATAGCATAGTTCCGAAGTCAAGTATCATACAATGTTTACCACTCCATATGAAGTTTTCTGACTCTGTTGCATGCTTGGTGATATGGGCATTCTTTTCTTTGTCCTACTTTCTTTATTGTTCATAAAGATTGCCAACAATCCCTTCCTTCATGAGCGAACCAAGCATATTCTTATTACTTTTCCAATAATATTATCTTGCTTGGATGCTTGCTTTACATTACGTGCCTAGTTTACAACTTGGGGACTTCACAAAGTTTTATATCTACATCGTTACCCATTTTTGTTGTTGAAACTCTTGGTTTTTGATCCACCTTGAGTTTGAACATTGTTGTTCTTTTGGTGATATTTTCTCCATACGGTGTGTGTGTGTGTGTGTCTTTGTGTGAGCGTGCAGTTGGGGGGTGGGGGGTCAGGGGTCTGGAGGTTGCCATAGTTTACTCCCGTGTCCCACGGGAACAAGTTGTTGGTGTTGAGCTGGGACCGGTAGTTGTGACAGTAGTAGAGCGATCTATTGCCGATGATCACTTGGGTCGGCTAATGAGCTGATATGGAGGAGGTAAAGCCCAAGTTAGACAGATGGAGTATCTAAGTATGGGGGGGGGGGGGAGACTAGTCCATGAAGCCAACAATCGGAGCCAGTATGCTGAAGTCGACACCCAGTAGTGACTCGACTGAGTACTCCACTGAAGGCAAAGGCGGAGGTAGAAGTTCCACTGTAGGCAGTGGTGAAATGTCCATCGTTAGCTGAGGTTCCACTAGGATCGAGAGCTCCATTGGAGAAAACTCTCTGGAATGTGGAGTCTCTTTAGGGATCTCCGCTTATGGCACCGGCGAGGTGGAGATACGTCTTGAGCCCCAATATTGTTAATCGAGGCTCGTAAATGATCCATCGACTGTTGTCATCCCTCTTTCCATTCTGCTTGTTGATCCACCTGGTGTTGTCGACGTTTGGCTTGCACTTGATGCTTTAAATGCTTCCATTCATTTTCAATTTCAGCAAGCACGTTGATGATACGGTTGTACCTTTGTTGTCGAGTACACCCAGGAGAATCTTGCAGAAACCATTGTGTGAAGCCTGCATTGGTAGATTTAAGTCAAATGCTCTTCTCGAAACTTCATATGCATTCTTTTCTTCTCTGTCAGAGGTCGACGATAGGATGTAGCGGGAATGTATCGTTGATGCAAGAAATCAAGCACAAGGTTCAGTATTAATTGGTTGAGGGTTATAACAAGATCGATCATCGTGTAGGACATGATAACTGAAGCTCTGATACTAAACTGATTGGGGACGGATAGGGGGTCCCTCAAAAATCAAATAAATAGCCCTCAAATCATGCCAAATAAAATATTAATCATGGAAGGATGTTACCTTGACAAACCTTCGAGCAAATAAGCGAACCACGATCGAGGTCTTTCGGGAAAGAGGGCTTTGAATTAGCGAAACAATAAAAACATACTTTACGAGAGATCGGGGTTGCCCTTGGAAAATAGCCCCTTCACAGGGGGTGCCCTCAGCAAATTTGGGCAGCTAGGGGTGGAATAAACAATAACAGGTCGCTGTAGGGGTGCTTACAACAGATCTAGGAATTTGGGGTGCCCATAATTTTTTTGGCCGTGGCTGGGGTGCCCTCAGTGAACTGAAGAAGACATGAAATTTTAAATCATGTTTTTCCTGCGGTGTTTGTAGAGGTGCAACTCGGGTCGGGTTGGTTCGGGTTTGAGCCAACCCAGAACCAACCCAGAAGTGATCAGTTCTACAAATTCCTAACCCGACCCGACCTGAATCAAATCGGGTTGTTCGATTCGGTTCTCGGGTCAATATTACACATATACAAATCATCCATCATGCCAAGTGTTCCTTCGAAATGTGTAGTAATAGGTAAGCATCCATGGATACTATCAAGTGGGGGAAATATTCATAGATACTATCAAGTAGATTCACAAAGATTAATTGACAAGTTAATTGGTTCGGTTCGGTTCTCGAGAATGTATAGTTTATTTTGAACCCGACTCAGGCATGTATACTATATTTTTATATGGGTTCGGTTCTCGGGATGGTTCGGATTTTCTCGAACCCTAACCCAGAACCGACCCAGATTTAATCGGGTCATGGAAAATAAGAACCGCCAATCCGACTTAGTAAGATTCCTGAACCAACCCAACCCATTTAGGTCGGGTTGGTTTGGTTCTCGGGTTTACCCAACCCAAGTTGCAACCCTAGGTGTTTGTACGTGAAGAGGGAGGGCCGCTGAGCCTTCTTTTCATGTTGACAGAAGAGGAGCGCCTGGGGTTCTTCCACGCGGAGGGAGAGAGGCCGGGAGGGTTGGATCGTTAGGAGAGTGAGAGAAAAAGAGAGATGTTGGGACCACTTTTCCTTCCTCTTGCTTCTTTCCTCTTCTTTGTCATCTTGTTTCTTATTCTTCACGAAAACATAGAGAAATATATCGGATGAAGCCATGGGTCTGCCAACAGGGAAACTCCTAAGAAAGATAAATGGGGAAGAAAAAAAAGAAAGGGGGACATATGGAATCCACCAGATGTTAAGCAATCATCCTCGATTTAATCCAATCCAGGATCACACATTTAATAATTCATCATTCATTGTTCATAACAAAAAGACCCTACTCATTTATATAATAGGCGGCGGGACTACATCCACTAATGTCCACAAGCAATGTGGGACTAAAAAAACATAAAAGGCAAGTAATATTTGTCTAATTAATTGCGATGAAAATAACAATTCTAATAGTAAAAATGCCAATAAAATAGATCATGGACCAATTGGTCTGGTCGCTGGTGGCGGCAGTGCATACGTCAAGCCTTGTCCCCATCATAAAGCTTCTAGCATTTGATGCCCATAGAAATTTAAGAATGTGCGAAATTTTTGTGGATCTTCTATCTAAGGTAAGGTGATTATCCTCATAAAAAATCAATACATTCTAAACCTTATAGTGTCTTGAATTGACCATATGTCATAGGGTAGTCCCTATGACACTATCATAGAAAGCTGGTCCTTATATATATATATATATATATATATATATATATATATATATATATATATATATATATATATATATATATATATATATATATATTCGGGAAGCTGAACTTGAGTTCACCATTCAAATGGTAAACTCGAATGAAGAAGCTACCACGTGTCCTAAGAATATCAGCAATTTTGGCTGGAGGTATATATATATATATATATATATATATATATATATATATATATATATATATATATATATATATATATGGAAAATGAGTTCCTGATACATTGTATCAGGATCTTTCCTATGACATAGCCACGGGTGAAGACATGTGTCACATCCTCACAATAGCCGTTCGTTGCACCGGGGTGTGTTGAATCGCACTCGTCAAACAGTTCTGCTCTCGATCTAAAACCCGGGAAAACTTTCAGCACATCCTGTTTTGTACAACCGCGGGGCCCACTCCGATTCAAGAGATATGAAATAGCATCCAGCACATGGGAGTAGTGGTCCCCAGCACGCTCTAAGTGCTGATTGGCTCTAGGCAACGGTTGAAGTGTACGCAAGATGTGCTAAAAATTTTCCCCTCAAATACCAGCCTTTCTTTCTCTCGACCCAGACCTCCATTTCCGCCCCTAATCTCACACTTGCAGAGATCACGATCTCGCAGCGTCCTCCGCCCCACCGACGATCCCGCATCCCTTCAGCGGCTCGTCCGGCGCCCTCCGCCACCCCTCCCGAGGCCGACGAACCTCCAGCCCGCACACCCTCCGTCGTCCTTCCCGGGTCCAACAAACCTCCGGCCGACACCCGCCCTCCACCGCCCATCCCGAGGCCGACTGTGCTTTCTCAATCTCTCTAAATCTTGCAGATTCTCAGCCAACATCTCTCTCAATCTCGCAGCATCCGCCCCACCGATGATCCCGCATCACTTCGACAGCTCGACCGGCACCGCGTCCTCTGCCTCGCCTCCCGAGGCCGACGAACCTCCAGCCGCCATTCTACTCAGACGGTCTACTTATCCTACGTGCCTCCTCCATCCTTCCTCGTTGCTGGCGACTGTGCTTCCTGGACGGAGCCAACAGTCCGACCGCTACCAGGTACATCCTCTCTTCCCAAAACCATTAGATCCTGCACCCAACCATGCGGCTCCGGCCTCTCTTTCACACCACCGCCGGCTCCGACTACATGTCACGACCCCCACCTCACTATTGTACCTCCCACCGGCCATCTCTGGCCACTTTGAATTCCCCTGCATCTCCTAGCCGGCCACAAGCGGAAGACGGGCCATTCGGTGAGGAAGGATCGGAGATGATCCTGGGGAAGCAATATTTTTTTGTAAATAAATCTTTCCAACAGATGGCAATTGGTAGGAGATTCAAGTATCTTTTCTTTTTCTCAGTTAAATTAATACTCAATGTGTTTATTGCATGGGCGTCTCCACTACGTGATAACCAAAAAAAATGAGCAAATCGCGGCACCCTTTAAAAACATCATGCCACATGTCATCTTACTGTGCCATGTCTCAGGAGGCTCCCTGAGACATTGTATCAGGAACCCGGCTCCCTATATATATATATATATATATATATATATATATATATATATATATATATATATATATATATATAGGGTAGCGATCCAGTGAGATATATGAGATAACTTTGAGAAACCTATCTAGAGGTTTTAGAATTTGATGAAAATTGGTGGGCATGCTCTCTATGGCAAGTTGATCATCCTCACAAAAAATCATCAAATTCTAAAACTTCTAAAGGCATCAAATGTTAAAAGATTTATCGGCCGTCCATTAAAACCAATAATTTGAATTGTGTATTTGATACCTCTAGAGGTTTTAGAATTTGATGATTTTTTGTGAGGATGATCAACTTGCCATAGAGAGCATGCTCACCAATTTTCATCAAATTCTAAAACCTATAGATAGGTTTCTTAAAGTTATCTCATAGAAGAGTTATCTCACTGGATTGTTATATATATATATATATATATATATATATATATGGGGGCGGGGAGCCTACACCCGGGGTGCAGCGTTAACGCTGCACCGCCCCCTTGTTTTACCTACCTAGAAGTTTTGGAATTGGATGAAATTTGGTGAGGGTGTTGTCTAGGGTAAGGTGATCATCCTCACAAATTTTCATCAAATTCCAAAACTTCTAGGGGGGTCAAATGGTCGAAGCAAAATCAGCCGTCCGCAGTCACCGTTAAAATCTGCAGATTTTGCTTCGACCATTTGACCCCCCTAGAAGTTTTGGAATTTGATGAAAATTTGTGAGGATGATCATCTTACCCTAGACAACACCCTCACCAAATTTCATCCAATTCCAAAACTTCTAGGTAGGTAAAACAAGGTTGAGGTGCAGTGTTGTTGCTGCACCACGGGTGCAGGCTCCCCGCCCCCTATATATATATATATATATATATATATATATATATATATATATATATATAGAGAGAGAGAGAGAGAGAGAGAGAGAGAGAGAGAGAGAAATGCGGCGTGCGGTGTGTGCGGCGTCGCACCGCAGCCGTCTGATGCACCGCTGCGTGCATCGCACGCACCGCAACGGTGCATCAGACGACTGCGGTGCGACACCGCACGCAGCATCCTAGCACGCCTCTCTCTCTCTCTCTCTATATATATATATATATATATATATATATATATATATATAACCGCAATTGTTGATTTTTTAGGACACGTGGCATCTTCTTCATTCGAGTTCTCGATTTGAATAGTGAACGAGAGAGAGAGAGAGAGAGAGAGAGAGAGAGAGAGAGAGAGAGAGAGAGAGAGAGAGAGAGAGAGAGAGAGAGAGATGCTGGAATGAGGCAAACGCGCTACGTGCACTATGCACGCAGGTTGTCTGATGCAGTCGTGCACTTGTGCCGTTGGATGTGCTACATCGGGCAGCCTATGTGCACAACCCACGTAGCGCATGCCTCTCTTATTCTCTCCACACACAGCCCCAACCCCACACACATTGACCAATCATTCCACCAAACATGCATTGCATAGTAGAGCCCTATGTGGACTGCCGAATTGAGTCAGTTAAAAATGGTCGAGATAGATCTGGACAGGTCAAATTGGGGCATCCGTAGAACCAAATAAAACAGAGATTTGCACATAGATAATGCCCACAGGCACGTGCGCAACACACCAAGAGTATGATCGGAATTGCCAAAATTGTCTGGAAGATTTTTCCCTCAGGCAATAGTTATCACGATAACGATGTAGCAAAAAAGGCTCTCTAAGACAAGAGTTATCACGATAATTGTTCGTTCACTAGCAGCATCTGGAGCTCTATTAGGGGCAAACTCTCCATCAAAGGTAGACTGGGCTACCTTGCGGTCCTTGTGGACCAAATGGTGAACGAAGCAAATCCCAAAGGCCTAGAGGAAAGCTGGGGATATTGTGGTAGTCGATGTGTGCAGTGTGATTTGGCAGGAGAGTAATCTTCAGATTTTCAAAGGATCGCAAAGCTCAGCAGAAGGGGTTCCTTGGAAGCTGGCTGCCTAATGCCTATTTGAGAATCTGGATAGTAGTGCTCCAAGGAGACATCCGATGGCAGCTAGACACTCCTGTGTAATATTTTTTGATCCTTAGGTTTTTGGAACCTCCTAATCCAACCCCCCTCCTCCCTACTTCTAGGGGGATTTATAAAAAAAAAGTCTCTCAAACCTGACAATGGAATATACTAGTGACTGTCATCATAGTAATTCTTCCTTCCAGAAGTTGGGAAGGTAATTGCGGTGTATTCCGACAAGCCACTATTATCACCCATTAGTTTTCCAACAAACCTAACTCTAAGAGGAGAAAAAAGGGCTATCCAGTTTTTAACCCCATCAGGTAAAATTCAATAATGTGATTCTCTCTTGCCCTACGAAAACATTGCGTGAAACCTGATTAAACCTTGAGAGATCACCATGATGTTTGGTACACTCTTGGATTTTACTAATGCATGCTGTGCATTTCTTGGCAGTATAGCTGGCATTCATGTGATTGGAGCACCAGTACTTCACCCTGTAAGAAACCAACACTCTACTGGCCTACCATTTCTTTTCTGTCTCTAAAATGATTTTATTATATTCTGGGACCATTAAATCTTTGTTTTACTAGATGTCTGAAGGTTTGTTCAACTTCGTAATCGCGTGGACCCTACTGTTTGCTCCATTGCTATTCACGGATCGCCAGAGAGACAGATTCAGAGGGTCTCTAGACCTCCTGTGGGGATTTCAGATGTTGCTCACAAATAGTATGCTCCACTACAGACCTCCGTGTCTTGGTAATTATTAAATCACAAATACGATTCAAAAATTGTACTGATCATAGATTTCCTTTGCTTCTTGAATGGTTTGTCTAGCTCTCTTGATACCTTACATGGCAATCCGACTCGATGACGTGGATGCGAAGCGCTCTCCACGGGAACCATCTCCATTAGGGTCACTGATGACGAGTGGTGCGTCAGCTGTCGGCCTGATTGGTGGGGCGGTGTGCTTGATCTCGATACTGTGGGCTTTTTTCGGCCGGATCGATGCGGGGTTTGGCGGTTTCGCAGATCGTTGCGATTATTTGGTGAGGTACCTTGGATCAGAAAGGCTGGCTTATGCGTTTATATGCGACATTGGTCTTTATGCCATATTTCAGCCTTGGTTGATAGGTGATAACCTACTAAATGTGAAGAAAAGTAATGTGGTGGTGGTGAGTAGTCTCAGGTTCATCCCTGTTGTTGGCTTGGTGACCTACCTTTTGAGCTTAGATGATGATAAACAGCTTTAGCTATGTTAGAAACTGGATTGCACCAATTTTTATTGACTCCATCTTGATGGATAATTCTTGGAAGGTAGATGATGGATTTGCTTAGGTAAACTCTGCAGTACTGCCATTCAACCAGCAATGAAACATACAAACTCTGGACCAGTTGTAGTCTGGCTATCTGTTGCATCAAATCTTACACACCAACCAAGAGTATGATTGCAGCCATGACAATGGGAGCTCCTTCCACTCTCAGCTTTCCTCCCCGATTCAGCCCCGGCAGCCGGTTGCTCATCCTCGCTGGCAGCGACGCCATTGCGGTGGGAGACGCTGAAAATTTCAGACAAGAAAAAGATAAGAAAAGCTGATCACATTTAGCCAAAGAGGATCAGTTGATCACAAACCAGCTGCAGATGGGTTAGCACTTGACCCCCTGACATCCCTGGAGTTTGGAGAGGCCAATGGAGGCAGGGTCAATCCTGTAATTATAGAGTAGAGCTTAGATCAACCCATGTAGATTGCTAGTGCAATGGGCATGGTTCAATTCACACCAGGGCAGGTGGTGGCGCCGTCGGGGAGCGCGAGGCGGCAGAGGAGCGGGAGCTGCAGCGCGAGGGTGCGGTTGACGGGGAGCGAGGCGGAGGCGCCGAGCAGGGGGCAGAGGCACCGTGGTCGGTCGCGGTAGACGTCCGCGAGGCCGTCGCAGCAGGCGTCGGGCGGGGCGGGCGGCCCGTCCTGCACGAAGGGCAGGCACGGGGCGAGGATGAGGAGACGGGCCCCGCACCCGGTCTCGCCGGAGGAGGAGGTGGTCGGAGGCTGAGCAGTGTGGAGGGCAGTGGGTAGTAACGCTAGGATTGCGATGGATAGAGCAGCGGCAGGGGGGGAAGCCATTGTTGCAGGTGGCGGGTGAGTGAAGAGTCAGTAACTGAACCTATACTATATATAGAGGGAGGGGGCGGCGTTGGGCGGGAACGCGATAGTGGTGTTCACGGACATGAGAATCTCACCGCCGGTACGGTCCACGGTCCTTCGGTACGAAAACGTGAACCGGTCGAATCAATTAGTTAATGGACCAAAAACAAACCCAACCAAACCAAACCACAGGTCCAGGCTATTTACATTCTACAGCACAGAGATCGAAAGTGGCGGCACAAGGACAATACTTGGCTCCAACAATTGTCTCAGCTAGGGCTGCAAATGAACCACGGTATTCATGACTAGTTTGCGAACAAGCTTGGTAAGGGCTCGTTTGAGCTTGTTCGATTATTATTTGAGCCAAACCTAAGTCTAGAGTTTAGGCTAGTTTAATAAACAAGCCAAGCTCGAACATACTAAAGCTCGGCTCGATTGGGCTCGTGAGCATGTTTGTTTGGGGATCATGAGCAAGCTTGTAATAGGCTTGGGAATAAGTTTATAAAATACATGTGGGGATCGAAATTGGCCCGCAAATTACACCCGACTCATACGCGACAGCCCGCACACACCGGTTCGCAAAAGAAACGGATGAACCTGACTTGAGTGCACCCGAGGGGACCCAACCATGCAAGTGGGACCCACTACCCGAAGCCAAGAGGGGGTCGGGTAAGCCCACCCAAAAGTGGAGCCCACCGGCACCCCCTCTTGAAAACCGCGCCCTCTCCCCATGGGGAGGTGTGGCCGGCCAAAAGGGGAAAGAAAGAAAAGAAAGAAAATAAAAGAAAAAGAAACAACTGCCATGCGTGGGGGCAGGTAACCCAGACGTCTACGCAACCGTGGATCTGCGTCTATCCCTCGATCCGATGGACAAGATCGAAAGTCGTGTCGCCATCGATTTAATGTGCAAAGATGGCTCCTATCTTGAAAGATTGAGCTCAATCTAGCCCATCACCGCCGCTATAAAAAAGGAAATGGATAAATGTTATTTTCCCCCCCAAAAAAAAAGATAAATCCCAACGGTTATGGGGAGAGATTCAAAGGATTCAAAAATCACAGCCATATCTCTCCCCTCCCCTCCCCTTCGCCTATAAATAGAGGGGCAGGGGGATGGATTCAAGGGTTGGAAGATCGAAAGTTAGAGACAATGAGGCTCTGCAAACAACGAGGCTTCAATGCTCGACGACCCAAGGCTTCACGAGGCGCGACAAACGCATCCCAAGGGAACGACTTAGCCCACAAAAGTCCTCATCAACGTGAAAAACTTGCACAAAAGATCAAAATTTTGACTCCTTGCACAAAGAAGAAAGTTCGGAGAAGAAGGCCCGGAGTCGGTATCATCCCATTATCTCCAACTATCTTCAACTTTGACAAATACCAAAGAAGCCCGGAGAAGAAGATCGAAGACGACATCACCTCGTCGTCTTCAACACGTCTTCAACTGCGACAACGTCAAAAGGTCAGACGAAGAAGATCGAAGTCGGCACCACCCCGTTGTTTTCAGCAAAGCCGACGCTACAATCATCGCACGAAGATCGGTGCTACACCCGCATCTTCAAAAGAAGCCTTCAACTCCGATCTTGTACTCACTCGGTGCGACCCCCCCAACTGGTCTTGAATCGGTCGGTTGAGTCGGTCTTGCACATTCCCTCTATAGGTATTCTGCGCCGATTGCAAGCTGGTGAGTGGTGAGTGACGATTCTCATGGGGTCGGTGGCGACAGTCTTCTCTATGTGCTCGGACTCGAGACTCGGTTGAGCCGGATCCCGAGTGGTGATGATGCGAAACAACGGGCTGGCCTCCGTGGGAGCCCAGTCGAGTCCAGACACTCGACCGGTCGGGAATTTCTTGACGGTCCTAGTTTTGTCCAGTCGGTAGTGAAGTGCGGGTAGGTTGGGCAGAATATGATTGGTGTTGACCCTTTGCTCGTCTTGGAGGGTTGGTTGTCGGTAGCTTCTTGGCCAACCTGTCTTGCTGAACATGTGGTGCCTAACTTGTGGGGCCGTTGGTAACTGGGTCGCCTCGGGCCTCAGCTAGTGGAACTTGGATGATGCTTCGAAGTTCATCATGGTCGCATTGAATCATTTGTAACTGAGCCGCTATGGCTTGTTGTGAAGGCATCATTGTCGTGAGGAAGGCCTCATATAGAGCCCCTGCTTGAGTTGCCAAGACTACTGTAGGAGCTTGGCTTGACTTTCCGACCTCCAGTATAGGGTTCACTGGCGGGGCAGTGCGTTCTGAGTTAGGGGGTGGTTAAACTAGATGTTCGACATTGTTGGAGTCTCCGGGTACATCAACATTGGACTGAAGCTGCGAGGTCGAACGGGTATGATACAGTTCGTCAGCCATTGTTTTTAACTGTGTGGTCGTGGCAGTGACTTCTACATTGGCTGGCTGGTCGACTGGTAGGCAGTTAGAAGAGGTTACGGGTCGGTCGGTCGAGACTGCACAGACACAGGTTGGTCGAACGAGACCGGATGGAGTGGAAGGAGTTGGCCAGTCAGATCGAATAGACTGACCAGTCAAGAATTCCAATAGGAGGTCTCGAAGACTCAAATCCCACAAACGACACCAAGATTGCGGGAGGTTTTTTCTGGTTTGAGGCGGTTCAGTTGGAAGGCACAATCAAACAATCCAAAGAATGAAGTAGATCGGGTTTACGTGAAAAAATCCCTTCTCAACATCGAAGGGGAAAAAACCACAGGATGGCTAAAGAAATGCACTAACAAGTTAGATAGATTACAAACTCTCACCCAGACCCTCTTACACCCTGAAAGAACCAGCCTCCCAAATGTTGGCCCTTCAACTCAACTCTCTCTCTAGCTCCGAATACTTCGAAAAGTAATGGGCATCACCTCCTCTTCCAGTATTCGGATCCTTTATTATGAGGGGGTAGGTCCCCTTTTATAGTGCTGCTAGGTGACAGCTGGTGCCCTCCGAGCGGGGCGACATTGATGGTATGCTCCCGCGATCTGCGTAACTGCCTCATGCGTGGGCAACGTGTCACCTTGTGGGCGCCAAGTAGTTATGGCTGGAGATATTTCTTGTCTTACTGGTTGACCGGGATTCTCGGGGCGTGGGCTGTCCTGTAATTGTCGCCAACCGAGATTTTCGAGCTTAACTACTGAAGAATTTTGGTGTGTGGCTTTCGGGTCAAATCTTTGCATGAATGTCCGAGTTGCTTTGGGACAGAGAAAATGGAATTCCCCTCTGATTTATTTGCACCTTGGAAAGTCAAGTCTCATAGGTCGAGTGCTGCTGAGTTGCAGGGTCGGTCGAGTGCTGCTGAGTTGCGGGATCAATCGACTGCTGCTGAGTTGTGGGGTCGGTCGACTGCTACTGAGTTGCAGATCGGTCGACTGCTCCTGAGTTGCAGGGTCAATCAACTGCTGCTTAGTCGCATGGTCGGTTGACTCTTGCTAAGTTGCATGGTCGGTTGAGTTGCACGATTGGTCGATTTCTGCTGATTGTTGCACGGCCGGTCGTCTCCTGCTGAGTTGCACGGCCGGTCGACTCCTGCCGAGTTGAAAGGTCGGTCGTCTCCTGCTGAGTTGCACGGCCACCTTGGCAAGTCAAGTCTCACAGGTCAACTGGCTGGCCAACTGCTGTTGAGTTGCGGGGTCGGTCGACTGCTGTTGAGTTGCGGGATTAGTCGACTGCTGCTGAGTTGCAGGGTCGGTCGACTGCTGCTGAGTCGCACGGTCGGTCAACTCCTGCTGAGTTGCACGGTCGGTTTAAGTTGCACGGCTGTTCGACTTCTGCTGAGTTGCATGGTCGGTGCGAGTTGCATGGCCGGTCGACTCCTGCTATGTTGCATGATCGGTCGACTCCTGTTGAGTTGCACAATCGATCGACTCCTGCTAAGTTGCACGGTCGGTATGAGTTGCATGGTCGGTCGACTCTTGCTGAGTTGCACGGCCGGTCGACTCCTACTGAGTTGCACGGTCGGTCGACTCCCGCTAAGTTTCACGGCCGGTCGACTCCCGCTGAGGTGTACGGTCGGTGTGAGTTGCACAGTCAGTCAACTCCTACTGAGTTGCACGGTTAGTTGACTCCTACTGAGATGCACGGTCGGTGTGAGTTTTACGGCCGGGTTGACTCCTGCTGAGTTGCACGGTCAGTCGACTCCTACAAAGTTGCACGATTGGTCGACTCCTTATGGTTGACTGGCTGGTCGACTTCTCCCGGTCCACTCTTCTTTCTTTATTTGCTAAGGTACACATAGTGGCAATTAATGATTGGGCCATACTTCACTATCATGAAGTAAATCGATTTAAAAAATGAGAATGATTTTGTTCCAACCTCCTTAAAGAGTTTGGAGCATCACCTTCTCTCTCATTGGTCCATTAATTTCAAGGGCTTTTAGTCATTTCACCATGATGAATAGTGCAAAATGACATACATACCCTTGAAATGGACCAATGAGAGAAAGGGTGATATGGGAGTGTCTCACGCGTACCGGTAGCCTTTTTGCTGGTGGTGTTGTTTCTTTGTCCATTTCTTTGGTACAGGTGGCTGAACTATGTGGTTTATGGGAGGGTCTCAAAGTGATTTTTGCATTGTTCCCTGGCTAAACTCTATGGATTGAGGGTGACTCTAAATGTGTTCTCTCCTAGCTCTTGGAGGATGTCCTCCTACTCCGATGCTTCAAGATTGTCACCAACTTCTACTTCTCTCCGGTGCGCATCTCCCCTATTTATCGAGAGGGGAATTCTGCTATGTATTGGTTAGCCAACTTTGCTCGAGTCACTGGCGGTTGTTTTGTATGGCGGTCGAACTTTCCTCGGGGGGTGGTGGACAAGACTTGTATGGATTGTAGTATGTGTTATTATCCACATTTGTCTTAGAGGATGTACGTGACTAATTAGTATTAGTTTTCTTACAAAAAGAAAAATGAAATGGACCAATGAGTGAGAAGGGTGATACTCCAACCTCTTTAAGAAGGTTGGAAGTTGGAACAAAATCTCTCTTAAAAAAATGCCTTAGACTAAAGCAGTAATATGGGCCCCACATGATAGCCTATGGAGTAGTAGGCCCTACATGTTTTAAGTCTGTATGGTCCAATCATTGATTGCCATATCATGATCAGCTATTGGAGCCCGTTGCTCCAATACCTATTGGAGCCAAGTATTGTTCACTGCAAATTACCAAGGGTAGCACCTACAATTGTGCCGCCTCCAGTAATGTATAATGCATGCAAACCACCGCTCACTGTCGTGGCTTGTCACTACCGTCCATGCAGGTTGTCACTGGAGCATCGACTTGACTCGTACGTGCAAATTGTCGTCGGTCCGCCACCGCCCATCCTTCGGTGTCAGTCCCATCTAACCCACCACCACCGCTATGTTCTCCTCCTGCCTCTTCTTCCTCTTCCTCCCCCATCTTCTTCCTCCTTCCTTCTCCTTCTCCCACCTTCTCCCTCCTCCTTCCTTCTCCTTCTTCCCCCTCCTCCTTCTTCCTCCTCCCCTCTCCTTCTTCCTCGGCGAATGTATGCTGAGTACCTAAATTGTGCACTCGGCCATGCGATGCCGAGAGTAGCTACATCCCATTCGATAACTATTGAGCACTAGGCCTTCGATTATTGAATGGGATGTAGTTCATGCACTCGGTATCGCATGTTTGAGTGCATAGTTTAGGCACTCGACCTACAATCGCCAAGTGCAATTGGTGGAAGGAGGAGGGGGGGAGGAGAAGGAAGGAGGAGGAGGAGAAGGAAGGAGGTGTGTGGCGTCCTGCACGGCGTGGTCGGAGGTGGATCTAAGTTGCCCTCATCAATGGCGTAGGGATAGAATATGTTTTTTTTTTTGTAAATGTGTTACCCATAGTAAATTCTTTGCTGTAAATAGGCACCACCAAACCACACATGTCCAGGACAGGGCAAATTTCAGAATAGGGCATGGTAAACAAACCCAAATGTGTGTGCCCTTTACCTGTTCCGTTTGCGCCCCATGGCACAGTCGTCGATTGCACCCATACATGACCAATGAATCACACTCAGCCCCAAGCAAATGAATAGCTTCGATCAAGTACCAAGCAGGAGCCAATGCCGTTGAGACAATCCTAGATGTCCCTTTGCCTGCCGGTTAAGTTTGAGTGGGATTTTTTAGGGTAATGTGCGTAAGGTCCCTGACAACATATCACTATAGTGATAAGGACTAACAACATGCCTTTGCACACCAGGTCCTTCCGTTTGGAAAAAAGTCAATTTTATTCTTTGACGGTTCAAAAAATAATCATTTTACCTCTACTCGTAACTGTACAATGAAATCACTTGAAGAGTAACATTCTGGTAATATAGAGTAACATTTGCTATATTGATCATACTGTAGCAATTTTTTTTTAAAAAAAAATAAAAATTGATAAAAAAAATTGTTACAGGAAATCACTGTAGCAATTGTTACTCTTTTATCACCGAATTGTTACTCTTTGCTACCATTGTAGTAATTGTTGTTCTTTATTATTGAATTGATTAACAATAAAAAATATTTTATCGAGATTTCTCAAAAAAAAAAAAACTGCTACAGTGAAATCACTGTGGCAAATGTTACTCAATTTGGTCATAAAGAGTAACAACACTCTTTATTACCGAATTGAGTAACAATTGTCACAGTAATTTCATCGTAGCAAAATTTTCAATCCAGTTCTTTTTATAACAAAATTGCTATAGTGAAATTACTATAGCAAATTCGTGGGTTAAGCTCTGTAGCGAAAAGGACGGAGGGGCATGCACTAAGGGGCAGTTTGGTCATTAAATGGGGATAAAAGTCACGTGAAGTGGGACTTGCTCCAGCTGCATCCTTTTCCGGAGGGACCTGGTGCAACACCGTCTTGTTGCCTGTCCTTCCCCTTAAACTAATATCTTGTCAGGGACCACGTGGTCCACAATTAGTTTCCACACACTCAGGAAGTCGCCACACCAGAGCGGGGGAGAGTCGCCACACTGAGCGGAGCATTCCACGCAGAGCGGATGAAGGGGCCCACTTAGTTCCGAGAGTCGCCAAACAAGCGGAGGAAAGCACCGTAGCTGGGAGGGCCCTCCACGAGCATCCGTAACACTGAGCAGGAAGTACCCACAAGGGCCACAACGGGATTCGAAACCGCGACCACTGGACACAAGAGCACAAGATAGCAATACCAACTGAGCCATCGGTCGGGTGCGGGCTGAGTGAGATCCACACTGGTCGGGTATAAGTGCAACGGACGGCTATGTCCAAGGGGAAGCCAACAACAACAACAACAACAAGAAGCCACTCAAACGGAATCGGATTCCACGAAGCCAAACCCCAGAAAAAGAATGACCCCCCCCCCCCCCCCCCAAAGCGAGAAAGAGGAGAAGGAATCCGACCACGTACCCTCCCCCTCTCCTTATTCCCTCCCCCCCCCCCCCCCCCCCCCCTTCCAACCCATTAATCCCATCTTTCACCTAATTAAACCATGCACCTTTGTATAATTATTCCACTCTCAATGATGCAACAGAAGGCATGGTTCCATCCCCACCCTTCGTTTTTTTCGATAACAAAACATAATAAGCCTTTCATTTTCATGGGAAGAGCTCCTTAATCCTCTCTTCTTTCCTCGTCCGCAGTTCTATCGCATGACCATGAGGATCAGCATCGATTGCAACGGTTGCTATCGGAGAATAAGGAAGGCTCTCCTCAAGATGCAAGGTACACCATCGGATGTCGTCGCATCGAACTTTTGTGCTCCTTGATCTTGTGATGTGTTAATTGTGACTTTCTCTTTCTTTTCTTTCTTTCTTTCCTTTTTGGTTGTGGGGACAAGAGCTAGAGAGCCATTTGATTGAGAAGAAGCAGAGCAGGGTGAGTGTGTGCGGGGCGTTCGACCCGCAAGATGTGGCGATCAGGTTAAGGAAGGCGATCAACCGGCGGGTCGAGATTTTGGAGATCAAAGAAGTAGACCTACCGTCTTAAAGGGAAGGGGACGACCGCTACAAAAGTGAAGGAGGCGGCGGCCAAGGGAAGAGTTCATTAGCTTCCTCTTATGACTATAGCTTTGTTAGTCTTAGATGTGTATATGAATTAGACTTGTAAGTTGTAGATTAATGGAAGATCCAAAATCTTACTCTCCATGATCTCTTATTAGTAGGAGGCACATATTAGCCTTACCTTATTATTTTATAATTTACGGGAGTAATATTTTATCATAGATTTTGGTTTGGTTTGGAAACGAGTGAGTTTGCTTGGGCATAGGTCGTAGGGAGTTTGCTTGGGCAACGGCCGGTTCACCCCGGCCTCCGCCTCGGACTTCTCCCGGGAGCCTGCGCCCGGGCGAAGTTGGGCTAGCAGCACGGGTAATGGAGGTTTGTGCGGGGGTTGTTTTTCCGCGGAATTTGGATCTGTTTTGGTTTCCTACGAGCATGCGTTTGCTCTCCTATAAAAGAGAAGCATGGGGGAGGCTATAGAGTTAATTGAAGCGGTGGGTAACTCGTCGACGACTACTACAGAGGTGTTTCGAGATCGTCTACGGAGAAAAGCGAGCGGTGAGGAAGATTGAAGGATCCACATGTCATACTTTTTTCTCAGCATCTACAATACCCCATTTGCTTCTTTTAGAATATTAAAAGAAGGAAAACCGAAGATGCCTCTTTTTCATAGCATGATCCATGTGTCGTGACTTTCACCGCTCAATGAATCATTCTAGAGCATCCACAATCCAATACATTTATTAGTGGTCGCACATATCTTGTCGATCAAGTTTCTCTCACCTCTACATTGAATTCTTGATACGTGTCACTCCACGGTCGCTGCCTTACACAAAGATGACCATTTTCTTTGAAAATAAAGGTAGCATGAAATAATCCTTCAGTAACTATTCTTTGAAGACCCGACATTTAGTTGTTGACAACTGCTTTTCGATATTTCAAACGCTAGAGCACTTAAGGATCGTCTCTTCGAATCCTGGGGGCATTAGGTGCTATTTCTAACTGTATAAACAAGGGTTTTCTGTTTTTTTTTTTCCCATTTTCTTCGATACAATTTGTGCGTATCGATTTTCTTCCATGATTATCCATCAAGTCCGGGAATATGTTGCCACGCACAAACATGACCTTTCGAAATTCTCCTGATAGAGATCAAGAAAAAAAGAAAGAAAAGAAAAAAGATGATATTGCCACAGACATCTAGAGGCATGATCAGTAGTCAGGCTTCAAGAGGAGACTCAAGTCAAGCCCGACATACTTGGGTTTCTTGGAAGAGTCAGTGGAAGAGATCTCTCTCGACTCTGCAAACTTTCCAATGACGATGCCACCACTTTGAAGGCTCGCACTAAAGTAGGGGAAGCCATCTCTTCGTCCGGAGATCCTGCTTAAATACATCGGGGTCCACGTGTTCCGAGCGAGACACCTACTCTCAGCTTTTCTCAAGGGCCAAAGTAGTTTCCCTCTTGTAGATCTGATGAATGTGGGATCATTCTAGGCTTAACTCTTGTACCCACTTTGGTTTGAGAAGTATAAAGCTACACCATAACTTCTTCTGCAATAACTTCACAAGTGCTTGGAGATCTACCTTAGCTTTCTCATTTCATCCGCAAGTGGGTCGAGGATGTCACCAAAAGCTGAGGTTCTAGTGAACTTGAAGCAACTTCTGAAGATGCCGTTGGACCACCCATAGGTTCCGAGGACATTTCTTGTCCTGCAGGCCGGGGGCACCTTTGGACACAGAGACCCCGAAGAATAATGTCATTATCAGATGCCGAGGCTATGAGGAAATCACATCACACTCGGGCTCAGTGGCTCCAACGAAATCATGTCATACCCACACGCCGAGGCTCCAAGGAAAGAGAAATGGTATTCAGCCCGAAGGTTTTCCCGATTCTGCCCAACCCGATTGATGTGGAAGTGTACAAGTGGTGGTTCAATCTCACTAGTGACATTTAAATCTCTTACACCACCAGTCTAATGCTGTCATGTCAATTGGGTTGAGTGGAATCGAAAAAACCTTCGGGCTGAATAGCATTTCTCCTAGGGCTGTAACTAAATCCAGAGTATGTCTATTTGTAAAATATCCCAATGAGACCAAAGGTGGGCTATTTTATGATCCTGTGGATAAGAAGATAATCGTCTCCACGAATGTCATCTTCCTAGAGCAGGATTGTATTGTGGACCACAAACCTACTAGTAAGGTGATTCTGGATGAGCTAGTGGGTACTGGTGAAGAGTACTGGTGAAGAGCGCACATCCGAAAGCATAGTGGGAGCTGCCCTTTCAGACACTAATACATCAGATACTGTAGAACCTAATCACTTAGTACCACCACCATCTCGTCGCAATGAGAGAAACATCAGAGCTCCTGACATATTCTATGAAAAAACCTTGTTGGTTGATCCAGAGGGTCAAGAGGATGATTCACTGAGGTACGTGAGGTAGTGGGAGCTTCTGACAGCTCTGACTGACAAAAGGCCATGGAGGGAGAAATTGTATCTATGTCGCATAACGTTGTTTGAACTCTTGTTACATTATCGTCCAATATTAAACCTTATTGGGTGTAAGTGGGTATATAAGAAAAAGAGAGGATCTGATGGTACCGTTGAGACTTATAAAGCTAGATTAGTTGCCAAGGATTATACCTAGAGAGAAGGAATCGACTATGATGAAACTTTCTCGCCAGTAGCTATGATTGAGTATATTCAGATCCTTCTATCCATTGCAGCCCATTATAATTGGAAGACATGACAAATGGATATCAAGACGGTATTTCTCAACAGGGATTTGAAAGAGGATATTTACATGATGCAATATCTAGGTTTTGAGTCAGAGGGTCAGGAGTATCTAGTTTGCAAGTTGCAGAAGTCCATTTATAGACTAAAATAAGCATCTAGAAGTTGGAACATTCATTTTGATCAGACAGTCCAGTCATATGGATTTATTCAAAACAAGGATAAACCATGTGTGTACAAGAAAAGTGACAAAACTACAGTGGTATATTTAATACTTTACGTAGATAATAATCTGATCATTGGAGATGACGTAGGAATATTGTCAACGGTAAAGGTCTGGTTATCAACACAGTTCGATATGAAAGATCTATGTTAAACGAGTTATGTTTTGGGAATCAAAGTAAAACGAGATCGCCAAAATAGAATTCTCTCGCTGTTATAGGCCATGTACATAGATAAGGTTCTGATCAGATTTGGCATGCATGACTCCGAGAAGGGTTTTGTGCTATTTGAACATGACTTGAAACTGTCTAAGGATCAAAGTCCTAAAACACATGAGGAGAGAGAATAAATGCAAAAGGTACCTTATGCTTCGCCATTAGGTAGCGTTATATATGTTATGCATTGTACTAGGCCAAATATCTGTTTCCTAGTAGGCATGATGGATCATTTTCAATCGAATCCGAGTCTGGTTCACTGGACAGCTATGAAGTTCATACTCAATTACCTTCATCGAATGAGAGATTATGAGTTAGTTTACACCTTATAAGAATTAACACCGATTGGATATACGGACTCTAACTTTATGTCAGATTTGGAATCTAAAAAATTGACATAAGGATTTGTATTCATGTTAGGTGGAGCAGCGGTTAGTTGACAGAGTGTGAATCAAAAGTGCATTGTGGATTCTACCATAGAAGCTGAGTACATTGCAATGTGCGAAGTAACAAAAGAGACGGTATGACTCAAGAAATTTCTTACATATTTGGGGTGCGTACCAGAGGCTCGGTTACCTATTGTCCTTTATTGCGACAATAGTAGAGCAGTAGCATAGGCCAAGGAGCCTAGGTACCACCAGAAGGGAAAGCACATCAAACATAAATTTTACCTGATTTAGCAGTTCCAAAAGTAAAGGCGAGTAGCAGTGACACAGTTGCATCTGCAAATAATGTTGTTGATTCCTTTACCAAGGTGATGTTGGAAATAAATCCATGGTAGAGGCCCGCAGCGGAAGCAAAGTGAAGGTCCGAGGACCGTGAGCGGTGTGCGTTACATATCAAAATTTTCATCGAAACGATCTACATATGCGTGTATGAATCTAGCATGGCAACTACGCGAACCCCTAACGATGATCTAACGCGAAAGAACAAACTAGCATGAATGCATGTTCTAATTATGTTAGATCTACTTGTTAGAGGTCATACCTGCGTGCGGAATCTTTCACCGCGACAAATTTCTTCTTTGTCGATGGAGACGGGCTACGGATCTGCTCGACATAGCTTCGGTGCGACGGCCATAACTTTTTGCTCCGAACTCCGATTGGGCTGAAATTTGGACTGCAGGTAGCCAACTTCGAGACGCAACTTTTCCAACAAGTTTCACGTCGTTTGGACTTCTGTAGCTCCCGAAATCGCAGAAACAACGTTGATTTTCTGTGCAGATTCTGGACAGCAAAAGGTTGCGGGAGACGCCTTCTAGTTCACCCGATCTCACACGATGCACGGCACCTCGTCGATGGATCTCTGAGTGTCTCCATACGACGAGCCTTCTCCTTCTACAAAACACCACGTGAGGAAGACGAGTCGCCATCCAATGGCGCAAGCGAGGGAGAGAGAGACGAGAGAGGAGATGCGAAGAGAGGAGAGGGGGCGGCTAGGGTTTCCCCATGCCATGGCCGGCCCTAGGGCTTGCATGGCTCTATTAATTTTGTGCACCCTCTCTCTCCTTCTCATATATAGGGCCGGCCTATTCATATGGATAAGGACAGTATGGATAAGGATGATAGATTCAAACCTTATCCCTATATATCTCTTCTTTATCTCTATCCTTTCCTTGTTTTCGAAAACGGTCAAAACCAGCCCGTTTTCTGCGCCTCATAACCGGCCCCTTCATCGGAGGCAACAACCTCCCGAAACTAATGGGGCCGGCCTTGACCAGTCTCTCAACACTTTGGGCCGGCCCCCTTAGTGCATAGTGGCGCATGGTATGACCAAAACGCCCTTATGACACTAGTTGGCCGTTCCTCGTGTACGAGACTTTGCAAGGCACACATAAGTGAAGTGCACCAGTGATTTCACTATTGTCTGAGGTTCCCGTAGGGTGCCCCTAGTGAAGTCAACTAGTCAACTCGCAACATGTCCCGGTGCATCGCACCCATGTGGCAAAGTCCACTTATGGCAAGGAATTGCTACATGCGTCTCTGCACTAACCTAGGGTTTTCCCTTAGTGCACACACGTAGCTACGCATCTACCGTGCACTAGTGCGAAGCACTCACGGAGCGTATGCTTGGACTTCTCGCTTCCTCTAACTACGTTCTGTGTTTCGAGGAGATGGTATAAGAACCGTACATAATGTCGATAAAGTGGAACCTTCAGGGACCAAGGTTAATGGCTTCCAACTCAGACTCGATCGACACACTACCCGAGTGTACCATCGATCCTCTGAGTCCGAGTTAACCTGCGTAGCCACCCAGAGTGCGACGCAGGCTGCACTCCAATCCCCTCGGACTTACTATGTTCTCCCACATACCCCTGCTCTCCGCTTAGTATGGTAAACTCTCTGTCCCTCCACTAGTGCCATAACGCAACTCGAGCGGTGGAGAATACCGTCAGACTCGAGTGCTCATATGACTCGTTTCCTTCCAGGTTGACTACGTACATCGTACCTCCGATAACTCTGCCGAGTAACCGGATCCGTCACCAGTCGAACTGATGACCACCTGGCCAGGGTTTAATACGACGTAGGTCAGACCAAGGAATGCACCTCCCGTTAGGGGTGTGGATAGCCTGCAGGAGTGACATGCTGATGCAATGCCAGCCGGGTAACCCAATACACCATGGTTTTGGATCACTGCATCCGGATCCTCACACATTGGTGCGCCAAAGCACCACACAACTGGTTAGTCCACCAGACATGGTTCCTCAGGGTTTAGGACCATTTTACCCTAAGCAGAAACACGGTTTAGTGCACCGATGTCTGCTCATCGATCTGTGCACCGTGTTGGTTCCGTTCGGCCACAGACACTGTGCCTGGTAATGACCGTGGTGGAGACACCCACGCTCTGTCATCCCAACAGCTTAACCTGATAGGGCGACCAACCCTAATCAGAGCTGCGAACGTATTTAGGTTACATGGGACCAGTCCCTTGAGTCTCCCACTCAAGTGGATTACCATGTAGCCATGGCTCTCTGTTCTGTAATCAGAACACGTACTAAGGTACGTACCAATATGCAATCCTATACTATCAACCATACAAAGCTAAACACTAGGTTTTTACGAGCTATAGACCTCACCAATTCTAACAATCTCCCACTAGGTCTAACGAGGAATAACGGTGTTGAGCTCTGTAGCTTCTACATGCTGCCCAAAAGCCTTTGCAGGAATTCCCTAAAGGAATTGACAACATTGTCTGTAGATTCCACCTCAGTACCGCTACTTGCATTTCCTCATATAACTGTCAGATCAAGTGGAGTTTGTACTTGATGGGTTTCCCCTCACGGCGGTGCCTAGTCTCCTTGGACCTTGCTTACCGCTCTTCTGTTGTAACAACAGATAACTGAGCCTCTGGTACGCGTCCCAAGTTCTCTAAGAACTTCCTAAGCCTTACCACCTGATATACTACTTCGCACGCAACAACGTGCTAAGCATCTGTGGTAGAGTCTGTGATGCACTTGCTTCACACTCTACCAATTACCGCTTCTAATCCCAAAATAAAAATAATCCCTGAAATCGATTCTCTGAAACACACATCTGACACCAAAGTCAGATCCTGTGTGTCCAATCGATATCAGGACCTGTGAAGTGCAAGCTAACTCACAATCCTTACTTAACGAGGATTTCTGAGTATACCCTTCACATCGGTCCAAAGATCTGGACCCGGGTTCGACTGAAACCGACCCACCTTCCTGCTGCGCAATAGATATCTAGCCTCGTAAAACGAATCTGGCTAGAATCTTATCTTCATGCGTAGCCTGTGACAGCAAGAGAATCTTGCTCTGGTTATCTAGAGTTACCTTGATTCCCAGAGCATAACTCGCCTCACTAGGGTCTTTCACATCGAATTGTGATGACTACAAACCTTTATCGTAAACAATATTCTTACGTCATTTTCAATCAGTAGGATATCGTTAACGTAAAGTACTACGTACACCCTTGTAGCTTTTTCACCTTTCTTGTACCCACTTGGTTTATCATCATTCTGATCAAATCCGTATGAGCGGATTTCCTTGATCAAAATATATATTCCAACTTGGATGCTTGCATCAGTCCATAAATGGACCTTTGCAACTTACATCATATATGTTCCTGACCTACTGACACAAAGCCTGGGGCGATATCATCCATATGTCCTTTCCAAATTCCCGTTAGGGAATAACTGTCTTGACATCCATCAACCAGATCTCCCAACTATAATGGGCTGTGATGGATTAAGAGGATCCGTTATAGATTTAGGCATAGCTACCAGTGAGATGGTTTTGACATAGTCAATCCCTTCTCCTTTGGTAACTAATCTAGCTACTTAAGTCTTAATCGGGTGCTCTTCTAATGCACCTTCTACACCCTGAAGGGTGATAGTGCTATAAGTGTCAAGATTATTCCAAGGGACATTGATGCAAATTTGCCTCCATGGTCTTTTGTCAGTCAGAGCTATCGGAAGCTCCCACTACTTCTTCGTAGCTCTAGGGATTATCCTCCTGAAACTCTGGATTAACTATCAAAGTTTCTCCATAGTATCTTTCAGGAGCTCTGATAGTCCCACAACGACGAGGTGGTGGTGGTACAAAGGAAGCTCCCACTACTTCTTCGTAGCTCTAGGGATCATCCTCCTGAAACTCTGGATTAACTATCAAAGTTTCTCCATAGCATCTTTCAGGAGCTCTGATGGTCCCACAACGACGAAGTGGTGGTGGTACAAAAGTGAATTGTTTCTACAGTACCTGGTATACTAGTTTCTTGTATCATCTACTCCCACTATGTTTTCAGATGCGCACTCTCTACCAGTACTCAGTAGTTCACCCAGAACTACCTTACCGGTAAACTTATGGTCTATAATATAATCCTGGTCTAGGTAGATGGTATTCGTAGAAACGATTACCTTCCAAACCTCAAGATCATAGAACAGTCCACCTTATGCCTCCTAAGGGTAACCTACAAACAGATATACCTGGAACTACATCTCCATCTCATCCCTCTTGTCCTTTTGCACAAGTGCAGGACAACCCTATATCTCGAGACTCTATAGTGTCAGCTTTCACTTAGACCATAGCTCTCTATAGGTCTGAGGCACTGATCTAGATGAGAGAGAGTTTCATATATAAGCTACTGTTTTAAGGTACAACCCCACCAAAGGGTGGGTAGTACATTTGGCAATATTCATCAGACTACGGACCATGTCAAACAGGGTCCGATTCCTTCTCTCGGAGACTTTATTCTGACGTGTCATCCTTGGAGCATTTAACTGGGAGCTAATCCCATGCTCCATCAGGATCCTATGGAACCCATCCGATAGGTTCTTGTTTCCTCGATAAGTCGAAGAGACTCCTATCGTCTGGACGCTCTTGGAACCATAGACGTCAAAATTAACTAACTCCTATACCTTCATGGCTCTTTTAGTTATTCTGCCTTCCAGATTACACTCATAGGTTAGAAGGATCTCCGATGATTCTGTGAACAGAAACTCAGCCTTCTTTTACCTCTGAATTTATCTGAGGAAGAATATCTAAATCAGAGGGGTCACAAATGGGATAGCTTCTCCAAAGGATTTAGATGAATTTCAATTAGACGCTGCAGCTGTCATGAAATCTATTTCCGAATTCAGATTAAATACAAAGAGATTTTTCTGATCTATTCCTCTAACTATGAAGCTATCAATTTAGTCTAGGATACACACCTACGGTGCTATCTAAAACTAAAAAACTTCATTTACTAAGGAAGATACAGAACTACATCTCTAAAAAACAAAATCTGTATTTCGGAAAAACTAAGACAATTATATCTAACCGCTTCCACAGCGGCTTATGACATCAGTACCTATGTTAGGATTACTTCACTATAAAGTAGCCTTCTGCTTTCCTTGAATCTCTGTAGACCCGAAGTCTACATTCTAAGAAGCATAAGAACTGCTACTAGATAGCGACTCAAATCCTAACATCCTGAGGCCATACTCAATCTTCAAATACCCCCTACACTCGCCAAAGTGGAAACACTTCCGTCCTTAGCGTTACCAGACTTAGGAGTCCATACTAGTTTTTGCACTAGAATAGTTTTCGATCTCTTATAAGTTACTCCCTTAGGTTCTTCTAAAGAAGACCTAGGTTAGGCACTAAAGGCTTTGCCTTTAATCTTGATCCCATCCTTTGTCTCTTAGAAATCTCCTTAGAAGTTCTGCGTTTGTCATCTCTAGCTTGTTAAAGCTAAAGTCTCTGACAACGCCTTCGAGGTTCCAGACAAGGATGCAAGACAGACGTCTTCCACCACCTCGTCATCTGATACTATGTCTTTGGAATCTAGTTCGATCTGGAACTCAAGTATGTATTCCCGAACAAACATACCCTCAGACATCTCGGTACCGACAAGTATCTTGGTGAATAAGCGATGAGTCTACCGACTTCGCCTAGCAGACATCTTATGCAAGTAAAACTTTATTAGAGAAGACCCGGCATATCTCTGACTCGCTTCTAAAGAGTTGTCCGCAAGTCTGCTATAACATAGCACTTGCACATCTCCTTAGACTCTTGCTAGTCGTCATATGCCCTAGTTAGTGCCCTAGTGATATCTGGACCCGTTAGGTCTAGTACAGGGATATTTAGATTGGATGCCAATGTACGTTTACTACCCTAAGCATAAGCTAAAGATAGCGCTTCCGCTCTACGTAGCTAGAGACCCGATAACTGGTTCTCTTATGGGATAGCGGATAGGGGAACTATTTGGTTGAATGAAAATGAATGCAGGAAAACTTATTTTATGGATTTTGAAAATAAGCTAATTATATCCAAATGTCAGCGCTACCCTCACAGCGAAGACACCTCTATGGATTAATTTAACCATGTATGTAAGATCTCGGAATAGGCTGCACCTGTCCTAGGGGGCAGTGTGCAGGTCATCCGCTTATACGGGTCTTTCCCTTGACCCTATCCAAATCTGCCAACTAAGGGCTTTGATGAACCATGGTTATCTTTTGGCCAGTACCACGTGATCACCATTGTCTTCGCAACGAATACCTCACGTGTACTTCGGATGCTTAACCACGAGCCTAGGCAATTACGGAACGGAAGTTCTAACGGCCCCCACGAGGGTGAGTAAAAGCCTGAACCCTTGGTGCCGTAATCGCCATATCCCGAGGGAGATCACTAAGTAGCTTGGCATGGAAAAACACAGCTCTCACCCGAGGGGGTTGTTGAGTTATGCCCTCCCACCCGAGCATGAAGTGATTGGCCGTGGAGGCCAGAGGATCTCTAAAAGTCCTCTCTTGCATCCCTTATTAAATTTGAGGGTTATTTAATGCAAGTATGAGTGTATACTAAGGTCACGACAACCTATACACTAGACCCTGGTCATACCATGCTCCCACTAGCGTTTCAAGCCTTTCGCGAAGCATTAATCGATCTCGGAATATCATAGTCCCTGCCTCAAATGGATTTCTCCACTCAAGGGTCACATTACATATCCCAAGAACATCGATGCTTTGCAAACTTGGCTATTACGCTAATGCCCTGGAGCCTAGCCTAAGGTCAGACTGACAGGAAAGGTCTTCCACGACCATGGCGCCTTGCTTATAAATTTGACGAATGATGTCATAGTAGAATCCCAACTCATTCTAGGTTTCGATGCTTGCCAAATAGGCACACCCGACTAATCGGGTGTTGACCTAATGGGGGCATAACCAAATGTGAGGAATTCATGCTATCATTAAGGGTCAATTAAATAATAGGCGTCACTAGTGAAATCCTATCCTAATAAGGTCGCTAGGACCCGAGGGAAAAGGGCATCCCTCTAACACAGATAATCAAATTATCGCATCGGGGTTCTCTACAGAAATATAAAGAACTACTGAAAGAAATAAGCACACAACTGAATCAAGTTCAGGGTCGGACCCCTGAACCTGACTGGCACAGCGCAAGCTCTCTGTCTCCTTCGCAAGGCTCTCGATCCGGTGCAAGCCTCTGTATACGATCTCCTGACGCTTTCTGCCCTTTGCCGTCAACGTATACGCTTCGCCGGATCGTCATCGTCCTCCAAGGTTCCGCTCATCTTCTCGGTAGTGGATCTCCACGGCAAGTCCTCCTCTTCAATCTGTAACCGAAAAAGATCTAGTACGCTTCGAGCAAGTGCTCGTTCGTACACAATTTCCTAGAAAGAAAAGGAAAAATAACCTAGCAAAAGCCTGGGAATCAAGGGTGGTAAATCTTCACCTCTTGCCCGACTATGGCTCTAAAATCTATCCACACACAGAAGAAAAAACATCCAGACAAAATCGCTAACACGGGGTCCGACCCCCGGTAGCAAGCAATCACATATCCAGAATAATTTTAGAAGCGGCGCCCTGCAAGAACGATTCATAGAACACACAAAAAAATATACTATGCATGATCTACTCGTAGAACCCCGATGGCGGCACATACTATTCAAGCGCACATGACGGTTTCATGAAAAACATGAAACACACACCACTAGCGGGCTCTGATACCAATTGTTGGAAATAAATCCATGGTAGAGGCCCGCAGCGGAAGCAAAGTGAAGGTCCGAGGACCGTGAGCGGTGTGCGTTATATATCAAAATTTTCATCGAAACAATCTACATATGCGTGTATGAATCTAGCATGGCAACTACGCAAACCCCTAACGATGATCTAACGCGAAAGAACAAACTAGCATGAATGCATGTTCTAATTATGTTAGATCTACTTGTTAGAGGTCATACCTGCGTGCGGAATCTTTCACCGCGACAAATTTCTTCTTTGTCGATGGAGACGGGCTACGGATCTGCTCGACATAGCTTCGGTACGATGGCCATAACTTTCTGCTCCAAACTCCGATTGGGCTGAAATTTGGACTGCAGGTAGCCAACTTCGAGACGCAACTTTTCCAACAAGTTTCACGTCGTTTGGACTTCTGTAGCTCCCGGAATCGCAGAAACAATGTTGATTTTCTGTGCAGATTCTGGACAGCAAAAGGTTGCGGGAGACGCCTTCTAGTTCACCCGATCTCACACGATGCACGGCACCTCGTCGATGGATCTCTGAGTGCCTCCATACGACGAGCCTTCTACTTCTACGAAACATCATGTGAGGAAGACGAGTCGCCATCCAATGGCGCAAGCGAGAGAGAGAGAGACGAGAGAGGAGATGCAAAGAGAGAAGAGGGGCTTCGGTTTCCCCATGGCTTGCATGGCCGGCCCTAGGGCTTGCCCATGCTACTAATTTTCGTGCACCCTCTCTCTCCTTCTCATATATATAGCCGGCCTATCCATATGGATAAGGACAGTATGGATAAGGATGATTGATTCAAACCTTATCCCTATATATCTCTTCTTTATCTCTATCCTTTCCTTGTTTTCGAAAACGGTCAAAACCAGCCCATTTTCTGCGTCTCATAACCGGCCCCTTCATCGGAGGCAACAACCTCCCGAAACTAATGGGGCCGGCCTTGACCAGTCTCTCAACACTTTGGGCCGGCCCCCTTAGTGCATAGTGGCGCATGGTATGACCAAAACGCCCTTATGCCACTAGTTGGACGTTCCTCGTGTACGAGACTTTGCAAGGCACACATAAGTGAAGTGCACCAGTGATTTCACTATTCTCTGAGGTTCCCGTAGGGTGCCCCTAGTGAAGTCAACTAGTCAACTCGCAACATGTCCCGGTGCATCGCACCCATGTGGCAAAGTCCACTTATGGCAAGGAATTGCTACATGCGTCTCTGCACTAACCTAGGGTTTCCCCTTAGTGCACACACGTAGCTACGCATCTACCGTGCACTAGTGCGAAGCACTCACGGAGCGTATGCTTGGACTTCTCGCTTCCTCTAACTACGTTCTGTGTTTCGAGGAGATGGTATAAGAACCGTACATAATGTCGATAAGGTGGAACCTTCAGGGACCAGGGTTCATGGCTTCCAACTCAGACTCGATCGACACACTACCCGAGTGTACCATTGATCCTCTGAGTCCGAGTTAACCTGCGTAGCCACCCAGAGTGCGACGCAGGCTGCACTCCAATCCCCCCGGACTTACTATGTTCTCCCGCATACCCCTGCTCTCCACTTAGTATGGTAAACTCGCTATCCCTCCACTGGTGCCATGACGCAACTCGAGCGGTGGAGAATACCGTCAGACTCGAGTGCTCATATGACTCGTTTCCTTCCAGGTTGACTACGTACATCGTACCTCCGATAACTCTGCCGAGTAACCGGATCCGTCACCAGTCGAACTGATGACCACCTGGCCAGGGTTTAATACGACGTAGGTCAGACCAAGGAATGCACCTCCCGTTAGGGGTGTGGATAGCCTGCAGGAGTGACATGCTAATGCAACGCCAGCCGGGTAACCCAGTACACCGTGGTTTTGGATCACTGCATCCGGATCCTCACACATTGGTGCGCCAAAGCACCACACAACTGGTTAGTCCACCAGACATGGTTCCTCAGGGTTTAGGACCATTTTACCCTAAGCAGAAACACGGTTTAGTGCACCGATGTCTGCTCATCGATCTGTGCACCGTGTTGGTTCCGTTCGGCCACAGACACTGTGCCTGGTAATGACCGTGGTGGAGACACCCACGCTCTGTCATCCCAACAGCTTAACCTGATAGGGCGACCAACCCTAATCAGAGCTGCGAACGTATTTAGGTTACATGGGACCAGTCCCTTGAGTCTCCCACTCAAGTGGATTACCATGTAGCCATGGCTCTCTGTTCTGTAATCAGAACACGTACTAAGGTACGTACCAATATGCAATCCTATACTATCAACCATACAAAGCTAAACACTAGGTTTTTACGAGCTATAGACCTCACCAATTCTAACAGGTGATACCTATCAAGGCATTCGAGTGACATGTGGACGCGATGGGAGTCAAAATCATTTTGCTTCGCTAGATCGAGTGAAAGATTGTTGGCGTTGGTATGTTCTGAGCTTGTAAAACTCTATTTTGATATATTAATAAAGGATGAATGTTATTATACGAGATGCATATTAGTACGTAATATAGTTACATGTTCTTGTTAGAACAGAGAGCCATGACTACATGGTTGTCTACTGAGTTGAAGATTAAGTGGATTGGTCCCATGTAACCTGAATAAGTTCGTAGTTATGATCTAATTGGTCGCCTGATCATGTTAAACTGTTGGGGGTGACAGTATATGGGTGTCTTTACTATAGTTATCACCATGCACAATGTCTGTGGCTGAACAGAACCAACACGGTGAACAAAATAGCAGATATCAGTACACTAAGCCATATTTATGCTTAGGGTAAAACGGTCTTAAATCCTGAGAAACCACGACTGATAGGCTAACTAGTCGTGTGGTGCTTTGGCACACCATTATGTGCGGGTTTGGTTATATGACCCAAAACCACGGTGTGCTAAGTTACCCGACTGGCGTCGCATCAACGTGCCACTCCTGCAGGCCATCCACACCCCTAATGGGAGGTACGTTCCTTGGTCTGACTTGTGTTGTATTAAACCTAGACCTGATGGTCATCAGTTGAACTGTTGATCGAATTTGGTTACTCAGTAGGGTAATCAAAGGTACGACGTACGTAGTTAAGCTGGAAGGAACCGAGTCATATGAGCACTCGAGGTTAACGGTATTCTTCATTGTTCGAGTTGCATCATGGCACCAAGTGGAGGAATAACGGATTTACTATTACTAAACGAAAAACATGGGCATGCGGGAGAACATAGTAAGTCCAAAGGAATTGGAGTGCAACTTGCGTCGCACTCTGGGTGGTTAAGCAAGTTAACTCGGACTCAAAGGATTTATGGTACACTCGGGTAATGTGTTGATCGAGTCCAAGTTAAAAGCCATGACCCCTGGTCCCTGACGGTTCCACCTTATCGACATTATATGCGGTCATTGAACCATCTCCTCGAAACATATGATGCAGTTAGAGGAAGCAAGAAGTCCAAGCATACGTTCTGTGCGTGCTTTGCACTAGTGTACAATAGACGCGTAACTTCGTGTGTGTGCTAAAGGGAAACCATAGAGTGGTACAGAGACACATGTAGTCATCCCTTACCATAAGTGGATTCCTCCATATGTGTGCGATGCACCGAGACATGCTGCGAGTTGACTTTGTTAGGGGCACCCTATATGTTTAATAAGAGCACCCTAATTAATAGTGAAATTACTAGTGCACTCCACTTATGTGTGTCATGCGGGTTCTTGTACACGTGGGACAGCCAGTTAGTGTCAGGGGTGTTTTGGTAAAACAAGCATCACTATGCACTAATGGGGACCGACCCTATGTGTTGGAGATCATGCATGAGAGGATCCCCTTGTTTATACGAGTGGGGTACTCCTTTATCGGGGCCGGCCATAGGGATTAGGATTAGGGGGTTTGACTTAGGCTTCCCACTCCTATAAGCTAGGAAGAGATATAGATAAAGGAGGAGAAAAAAAGGAGGGGCTGGCCCTAGCTTCTACTTGTGCAAACCCTAAGGGGGTCGACCCTAGTGAAGGCTTGTTACCCCCTCCTCTCCATCTCTCCGTCTCTCATCTCTCTTGTCCTTGCTTGCGACTTCGACTTCGACTTCGTCTTTCTCATGTGGAGTTTCGTAGACGGAGAAGGGCTAACGTAAGAGGGCACTCAGAGATCCTTTGTTGGTGTGTTGTGCATTGTGTGAGATTGGGTGAACATTGAAGGCTTCGTCTCCTTGCATATCGTCAGCTTCTTCACGGGCAATCTTCCGTCTCCATCGACAAAGAAGATAATTCTCTATGGTTAAAAGATTCACACAAATGTATGCAATAGTCTAACACGTAAATCTAGCATAGATTCGGATTTCATGCATGCTAGACATTTGCATCGCTAGATTGCCGCCAGGGTGTTCGATTCACGTGCACACACGTGCACACACATGTGGATTAGTTGTAATGAAAGTTTTAATCATGTAACGCACACTGCGCACATGTCTTTCAACCTCCAAATCACTTCCATTGCGAGCCTCTACTATATGATTTTTCCAACATGTTCTTCCTCGAACATCATGCATGTGCCACTACTCTCCTAATTACTATGTATAAGCCTCCACCCAAGGCTCCCATCATGATCATGGACGCTTCGTCCCAGACCTTCACAACTCCACCTCCACCGTTGAACATGCAACTGAGAGAATCTAGCCTGGAAAGATAAACTAAATTTTCTCGGCATCCCGGAACATGACGAACATCCTAGAGTGTCTGTACTCGCCTGTCCGACATATCAAGTCGAATATCCTCGACTCCTCTTATCAGCATCTTGAAACCGTCGCCAGTCATCAACTTGCCACCATCGCACTCTGCATACTTGCTGAACCATGCCTTGTGCAAATAGATATAATATGTGCCTCCGCTATCGATTATCCAGTCCTAGCCTAATATGGTATCAGTAATAGTCACCAGGCACTCCCCACCATCTTTTTAAGTTTTTTTTAATGACCCTCATAATCAGTACATCACCCGTTACTCTATTAAACCACAAGATAAATCATTATTCAAATCATCATCCTACCTGTAATATTACCATAGAAGCACAATAAACCCGCCACAAAGGCAGAGATAAGCCTACCACAAAAGCATGATGAAAACCCACGAGATTGATACCACAAACTGCCAAAAGAGCGGCAAGTGCTTTGCCACTAGGATGCAGCATCTATTGCTTCTTCTTAGTAATTTGAGCCAACATTTTATAATTAATCTTTATAAAACTTGTTTGCTTCACGTATTTGTAAAAGATAATATTTGAAGATTAATATGTACTTCTATTCGTAATATTTCTATTTCTATTTCTATTATATAAAAAGAAAATGGCCAAAGCAATACCCATCGATACCTATAGGTCATAGCTTAAGCTAAAGAAAAAACAAAACACAATGTCGATAGGCTTTTATAAATTCATAAATACACTAACAAAGGGGAAAAAAACATGGGGGACTTAGTGAGAGGTCCTTCACCAAGAGATCGGTTAAGCCCAAGTCCCTTGAAATACTGTGGACAGAATTGCCCTCCACTCCATTTTAAATTTTCTTTGAAATGCCACCGAATCAGTGAACCCCCCCCCTACCCCGCCGTCGCTGTCGCCAGACCTAACTGAACCTCTCTCTCTCTCTCTCTCTCTCTCTCTCTCTCTCTCTCTCTCTCTCTCTCTCTCTCTCTCTCTCTCTCTCCTCACGTCGCCGCCGGACCTAACCGAACCCCCCTCCCCCCCTGGCCGGCCGGACCTAATCTACAGGTCATAGGATGAACCCTAGACCTAACTGAATCCCCCCACCGCCGGAGGTCGAGCCCGCCGCCGCCGGAGGTCGGGAGGTCGAGCCGCCGGGGTCGCGAGGTCGTTGGAATCGAGAGAGAGATGGGGGAGGGTAGTGTCGGGATTATCATCAGAAGGCAGGAACCTTAGGTTAAACTGGTCTCTTGTTTATCCTTAAGCTAAACCGATCTTTTTCACAGGGACCTTAGGCACATTAACCAAAAAAACATTATGCTAAAAACTAAGCATTACCGAGATCTTGTTAAGACCATCTTCAACGGACTCCTAGGCCATTAATTCTTTGGTACTGCATAGGGGTGGCAATGGGTCGTGTCGTGTCGGGTTCGTGTCGTGTCGTGTCCAAAACCTCCAGACTCGGACCCGATCCCTTTAACTAAAATGTCTAGATCCTAAACCCGCACCCGATCCGCTAATAAACGGGTAGACCCGATAAGACCCGTTTAGCACCCGGGACTATTCAGTTGACCCGATCCGACCCAATACGACTCAACCCGACCTGACCCGAAAGACGGTATTATATATTATAGTATCGGATTGCGGGTAGACCTGACCCGACACGACCCGTTGAATACTAAACGGGTCTTCCCAGGTCTACCGTGTCCAGACCCTAAACCCGGACCCAAACCGTTTATTAAACAGGCCTATCGTGTCGACCCGTTTACGACCTGAACCCGTTTAGCCCTGACCCAGACCCAGACCCAGACCCGCTAACTTCGTGTCGGGTCTGAAATTGCCAGCCCTAGTACTGCAGCGAAACAAACAGGCAATATGTTATTCTACAGACTCAACAAATGTTTCCCAATTTGAAGATGGGTTTCTTACAAACCAATCCCTACAAACTTCTTTCTTTACATATAAACAACTATCAAAGTATTATTTTTGATGTCATCCGTAATATTTTTATCTAAACTCTGTATATACCCCTCTAATGCGAGAATTCTTGGGATTATGTGTTTGTTTTGGATTAAGTCCGTGTTAAATAAAAATATGTCAATTTAAGCAATTAAAACCATGGGTAAATTGGTTATTCCCCATTTGATTAATAAAATAACAGTCGGATGAAGGAATATTTTGGAAATATTCTTTTATTTTGGACACCAACTAACTGTAGGGGTCGATATGTAAATATTGGATGATTTAAGAGGTTTATATATAAATATTGATTTGATAGGGGTTTAAATATAAATAGAGAAGATTACAACGGTCGAACTGTAAAAACCCCCATTTAAATTTTACTATTGCTCTCGTTGAAGCCGGCGACGAACGGAGTAGAAAAGGTTTAAAAGTGGGCCTCGTGGCTTGAATAAAGGTTGTGTAGTTTCCCGAGCAGCCATTGCAAGAGTTTGAAGTGAGACCCAAGCGGAGGAGACTTGCCATCCGTTCATATTAGTCCCTGCCAAGTGCCAGCTGGGGCTGAGTACAATTCAAAGGTCGGATTTGGGTGAAACGGTCATCTGCCTTCGTGGCACGTCAAGTTCACCAGAAGGGTTAGCAGAGGAAAACGTTAGGGTTAATGTGTAAGAGGTCCCCGACATCAGATCCATCCCCTAAAGTTTCTTTTAGCCTAAGATCCCTATCTTTTTAGTAAACCCGAAATTATCATTTCCTTGCTCTCTTCGCCCATCTCTTTCTCGACGCGACCATCGTCAGTGAGAAGGTCGGTCTTCGCCTAGTGCATCACACTCTAATCCGACGGCAGACACCGCTAACCGTTCATCGCACCCCATCCCGATGGCAGTCACTACCGGTGAGTAGGGATGTGGGGCTCCGACTGGTGCATCGCATCCCACCCCGACGACAGCCGCTGCCGGTGAGTAGAGAGGAGGTGGGACTCTGAGTGGTGCATCGCACCCCACCCCTACAGCAGCCACTGCTAACCGATGCATCACACCCCAGTCCGACGACAGCCACCATCAGTGAGGAGGGAGGTGGGGTCCGATAGCAACGAGTAGCAGAGGCGGGTAGCTCTGGCCTGATTGGTGTTCACTGACTCGGTGGCATTGTAAAGAAAATTTAAAACACAGTAGAAATATTTTCGTCCACAGATTTTTCGAAGGCCTTAATCTTAATCGGTCTCTTTGTCAGGGACGGCTTACCAAGTCCCCCAAAAATGATGAACATACCCCGTTTTGGTAAAACGGGGTATGTTCATTTTTGGGGGGTGAATAAAATTTTCCAAAGCAGAGTTACATAATAGCATTCTCTGTTAAATGGAATAAGAGTTGGTCCTGGAATAAATACTAAATCCCAACATTTTCATAGTCTTGTTTTCTTTTCTGTTTTTCTTGGTAATAATTATCTAAGACATATATACTGTATACAAATAAAGAAAAGTTCAATAAATCAAATCCAAATTAAAAAATGGGCTAATGTGGCAATGGTCCCTGACAACAGATCCATTCAGTGTAAAGGACGGGCAGAAGATGGCTATAGCCTAAGGTCCCTGATCAACAGATCAGTGCAGTGCAAAGGGCTGCCGAAACCCAAAATCACCCATACCAAAACCCAAAATGCCTCCACCTATCTATGAAGATCGATAGCGAGCAGTAGAGGCAACGGGCAGCAGCGGACCCTAATTTCGACCAAGGGACCGGTTGGAGCTGCTCCAAGAAAGCATAGGTGATGTTAAATGCTAAACATACAATCGACGGAAAAAAAAATCGTAAACATTTCACGATAGAATCATGTGCATCATAAATCGATTGCAGTAGAAGAAAAATTCATGAGTTCCGTCAATTTTTTGAACAGCTTTAAAATTCATTTGTCTGACAATAAGCAGGTTTTGAAGATACATGCTGATTAGTTCAATAACTCAATAAACTAGTGACTGGGCTTAGAATAATTATGGCTTCTGCTAAAAAGAAAAATTGGAACTGTTAAAAATAAAAGAAAACAAGCCTAACACTTTTAAAATTACTCTTACTTCCAACAATATTTTCCTTTCATGAGAGAGAGAGAGAGAGAGAGAGAGAGAGAGAGAGAGAGAGAACCTTCAAACAACAGTTGCATTTGCCTCAATGACAGTTTCTTGTTTTCGAGGAAACTGCTCATTGAACTGGAAATTTTGGAGGCTTTGCTTCTGAGGTGTCTTTAGTAGGCAGCAGCATGAACCCCGAGTGCAGCACGGCCAGAGGGATCAAGATTGTTAGACCAGGCCGCATCCCACTCTACTGCTTTGGCACTACTGCATGCCACGCTAGGGCCTCCCGGAACTGTTGACCGTGCAGCATTCTGTTCAAGAAAATTTCTGAACTCAGAAAGGAAATGATATATCGAATATGCTACAGTACACTAAAATGGCAGCAGCACCAACACTGAAATTCTACATATGGCCACAAGACTATTGCTTCACATCAATTTATCAAAATCGAGCAGTCGGTCGTCGGCAAAGTCTCGTCCCTGTTTATCAAATTCCATTGCAAGCAGATGCGTGTGAAGAGATATCAATCAAGAAACTATTCTCTAAGCACGCTTGTATTCCAAGCAGCTAAGTGCAACGCAGTACATTTGGCTGGAATTTAAAATTCTGTACTCTAAGGCCGTGTTTGGTTGCCACCGACTTAAAAGAAGGGAAAGGTTATCATTTCCCTTTCTGGAGGAAATGTGATACCCTAGGGGGGGGGGGGGTTCAGATACCCGATGGTTTCCCATCGTTTCAATAGAAATGGGTATCATTTTCCCATTCTCAAGTGACGAAAACCTGCCAACCAAACACTCCATCTTATCTATCACGTGAGGGTTTCTGCCCATTTCCCATTCCCAAGTGACAAAAACCAGCCAACCAAACATGCCCTAAAAGTGAGGCATTCTACAAAACTAAGAGATGCAAACACCGCCCTTTTAAAATCAAGCAGTAAAAAACCAAGGAAAAGCAGTGAGCTTAGTGAGCGTTTTTTAACTTTCAACCAAATGTATTGTGTTGCACTAGACTGCTTGGACTACAAACGAGCCCTAATGTGTGTTTGGTAGCATGTATTTACAAATTTAGAAGAATTCTATAATTCTGAGTGTATGCAGCATTCTGAGTGCAATTGACTGGTAGGAGCGCACACACGCACGCGCACACACACACACACATATATATATATATAGGGAATAGGGAACATGGTCCTCCCGACCACCCAACACACTAGTCCTCCCTTCAATTTGGGTGCCACATGACAATTTTTAACCATATTTCTTTTTATGGATGGTCAATCCACTCTACTTAGATCAAGATTATAAAAAAAAATCTAAAAAAAAAAACTTAAAGCAACCCGATCAACGGTCGACAAATTTAACGGTAAACTGTAGCGTGCAAATAGCTCTTGCTATGGTTAATTTAAAAATACCACTTGGCATATTTTTTTTCTAAATTTTTTTCATAATCATTGTTAGAAGGGATGAACCCACCTTGACCAACCCCTAACCCCGGTTAAAAAGTGCCATGTGGCACCCAAATTGAAGGGAGGACTAGCGTGTTGAGTGGTCGGGAGGACCGTGTTCCCTATTCCCATATATATATATATATATATATATATATATATATATATATATATATATATATATATAGAGAGAGAGAGAGAGAGAAAGATAGGCATGCGGTAAGTGCGGCACCGCACCGCAGCCGTCTGATGCACGCGCAGCGGTGCATCAGACGGCAGCGATGCAATGCCGCACTATAGCATGCCGCACTATAGCATTTCAGCCCGATCCAAGACCTGTAGGCCGTCCAAATGTGATCAACTTTTATCGGTCGTTCATTTTTGTCGTCATTTTGATCAACACATTTGGACGGCCTACAGGTCTTGGATCGGGCTGAAATTTTTTGTGTGTGCTATCCAAGGGTGGGTGATCAATCCCCAAAAAAAATATATTCAAAAATGCCCCGGAAGGGGGTGCTGCACGTTAAGGCCACACGTTACCGGCCGCAATGTATCACTACTCATATAGAGTAGTGATACATTGCGGCTGGGTAGCGTGCGGCTTAACGTACGGCCACCCCCTTCCGGGGCATTTTCGGATTTTTTTTTTTTGGGGGATTGATACCCACCCTTGGATAGCACACACAAAAATTTCAGCCCGATCCAAGACCTGTAGGCCATCCAAATGTGATCGATTTTTATCGGTCGTTCATTTTTGTCAACACATTTGGACGGCCTACAGGTCTTGGATCGGGCTGAAATTTTTTTGTGTGTGATATCCAATGGTGGGTGATCAATCCCAAAAAAAAAAATCCGAAAATGCCCCGGAATGGGGTGCCGCACGTTACCCGGCCGCAATGTATCACTACTATTGAATAGTGATACATTGCGGCCGGGTAACGTGCGGTCACCCCCTTCCGGGGCATTTTCGGATTTTTTTTTTTTTTGGATTGATCACCCACCCTTGGATAGCACACACAAAAAAATTCAGCCTGATCCAAGACCTGTAGGCCGTCCAAATATGATCGACTTTTATCGGTCGTTCATTTTTGTCGTCATTTTGATCAACACATTTGGACGGCCTACAGGTCTTGGATCGGGCTGAAATTTTTTGTGTGTGCTATCCAAGGGTGGGTGATCAATCCCCAAAAAAAATAAATTCCAAAAATACCCCGAAAGGGGGTGCCGCACGTTACCGGTAGAGTAGTGATACATTGCGGCCGGGTAACGTGCGGCTTAACGTGCGGCCACCCCCTTCCAGGGCATTTTTGAAATTTTTTTTTTGGGATTGATCACCCACCCTTGGATAGCACACACAAAATTTCAGCCTGATCCAAGACCTGTAGGCCGTCCAAATGTGATCGAATTTTATCGGTCGTTCATTTTTATCGTCATTTTGATCAATACATTTGGACGGCCTACAGGTCTTGGATCGGGCTGAAATTTTTTGTGTGTGCTATCCAAGGGTGGGTGATCAATCCCAAAAAAAAAAATTCAAAAATACTCCGGAAGGGGGTGCCGCACATTACCGGTAGAGTAGTGATCACCCACCCTTGGATAGCACACACAAAAAATTTCAGCCCGATCCAAGACCTGTAGGTCGTCCAAATGTGATCGACTTTTATCAGTCGTTCATTTTTGTCGTCATTTTGATTAACACATTTGGACGGCCTACAGGTCTTGGATCATGTTGAAATTTTTTGTGTGTGCTATCCAAGGGTGGGTGATCGATCAAAAAAAAAAATCCAAAAATACCCCGGAAGGGGGTGCCGCACGTTAAGGGCCGCACATTACCGGCAGCAATGTATCACTATTCTCTCTCTATATATACACACACACACACGTTAGCCATAGCTGTCTTTGGCGGCACTCCCCCGCCGCCTCCGGCAACCGTCGTGTGAATTGTACTTATCTTTGGGCATTTAATGTTTTTTTTAGAAACGGGAGTTTATTTACCAGAAGATAGACGGCTACGCGAGTGGGATTCTCTCTCAGAATATGCTACTCTTTCTACTCCATGAATGTTCAGTGTGACCCCCGGACCTCTCCACCAGGTGAATCGCACTTATCAAACTGGTAGGTCGGAAGGCTAGTAAAAAAGTTTTCATTCACCATTACCTTTCTCTCTACTTTATAGCTGAATCGCACTCATGCAACCAACTAATCAAAGGGCAGGGAGGTATTTTTTTATCACCCCACTTATATCACAGCCGCAAGTGATATCCCTTATTAATTACGGTGTATATATGGGTGGGAGGGAGTTAATTACCGTGCATATGTGAAGGAGGGCCACAAGCGATATCCCTTATTAATTACAGTGCATATATGGGTGGGAGGGAGTTAAGAATATGTGAGGGAGAGAGTTAATTACTGTGATATATTGGTCGGAGGGAACTAATTATCGTGTATATATGTGAGGGAGAGAGTTAATAACCGTGCATATATGGATTGGAGGGAGTTAATTGGCGTGAGTATATAGGAGGGTGAGAGGGAGTTAAATTCATTCCTCAATTGGCAAATGAGATCCAAATTTCAAATTAAATCCTTAAAAAATAGTTAGGGTGAATCGCACACGTCTTTGTGCATATGGCTCGACGACCAAGATATATTTTTTATTTGGATAAATTACACTCTGCCCCCTGAAGTTTATCTCAAAAACACTTAACCCTCTGTAGTTTATTTTGTTCCAAATAGCTCCCTAAAGTTTGAAATGTTAGCACAATACCCCCTTTTGTCAACAATTTAATTTCCTCATTTGGTAATTTTTATCTGATCAAACCTTTATTGAAGGGGGAAAATGTAATTTTTTAACTACAAGGGGGTTAAGTGGTTTTGAGCTAAACATCAGGGGGGCAAAGTATAATTTACCCTTTTTATTTTATGTTATATATCTGGGCCGCACGCCTAGTCCCTTATAATAATAGATCTTTGTGCATATAATTCGATGGCCTAGATATATTATTTATCTTATATATCTGGGCCACACGTCTAATCCATTATTATATATATATATATACATATATATATATATATATATATATATATATATATATATGGGCAGGGATACTCTTACTAATGGAATCTTACTAATGAAAGTTACAAATCGCCTTTTACCTAACCTAAAGGTTTCAGAATTTGATGAAACTTGGTGGGGATGCTCTTTATGTCAAGTTGATCATCCTCACCAAAAATCATCAAATTCTATAACCTCTAGGGGCATCAAATGTTAGAAGCTTTATCGACCGTTCATTTTAACCGTTAATTTGAATAACATCTTTGATGCCCCTAGAGGTTATAGAATTTGATTATTTTTCGTGAGGTTGATCAACTTGCCATAGAGAGCATCCCCACCAAGTTTCATCATATTCTGAAACCTCTAGGTAGGTAAAAGGCGATTTGTAACTTTCATTAGTAAGATTCTATTAGTAAGAGTATCCCTCCCATATATATATATATATATATATATACATACATATATATATATATAGAGAGAGAGAGATAGAGAGAGAGAGAGTAGTGATACATTTGCGGCCGGGTAACATGCAGCTTAACGTGCGGCCACCCCCTTCCGGGGCATTTTGGGAATTTTTTTTGGGGGATTGATCACCCACCTTTGGATAGCACACACAAAAAATTTCAGCCCGATCCAAGCCCTGTAGGCCGTCCAAATCAGTGTAGTCAAGGCGTTAAGGCGGACTTAAGGCGCTCAACCTTACCGTCGCCTGAGGCGAGAGGCGAGAGGCGAGGCGAGCGCCTGATTGAAATAAGGCGTTCAAAAAATATTATATATATATATAGAGATAAATTATAAAATAACTAGTTGAAACAAGTGCTGCCAGCTTCTCATGCTGGGATTATTTTACTAGGGGGCCATAGGATGAGTTCGGATCTCCTCCACTCGGTAGCCTTAGTTGGTGGGCTCAATGCACATCACAGCTGCATACAATTGGCTGGAGTACGCTTCACTTTCGGGTCGCCTGCCATCGTGTGGTTTTGATGCGCACAGGTCCACCAATCGAGGCCGACCAACTGGAGAAGATCTGAACTCAAATGGGATGAACCCTGATCCCTAGGAGGATGCCACGTAAAGTTGGCAACCCAAAAGTTGGCAAACTAGTTGGCTGCCTAGCATTTCATTTTTTCCTATAACCTTATATGGTCAATAGGTTAGAGCCAAAACTGAATCACAACTGTCTGATCGGTGAATCATACTTAGCATGCAAAAGAACGGGTATGATTTAGGTTTGGCTTCAATTTAAACCATTATTTAAATAAGGCGGGCGCCTCCATCACCTCACGCCTTGAGCGCCTCTCGCCTCAGGCGGGCGCCTTGCTCCGCCTCATATTCCTGTTGCCGCCTTGATTCAGGCGAGGCGCTCTAGTCTCGCCTCGCCTCGCCTCTCGCCTCAGGCGGGCGCCTCGGGTCGCGTTAACTACACTGGTCCAAATGTGATCGACTTTTATCGGTCGTTCATTTTTATCGTCATTTTGATCAACACATTTGGACGGCCTACAGGGCTTGGATCGGGCTGAAATTTTTTGTGTGTGCTATCCAAGGGTGGGCGATCAATCCCGAAAAAAAAAAATCCCAAAATGCCCCGGAAGGGGGTGCCGCACGTTAAGGCCGCACATTACCGGCCGCAATGTATCACTACTATATATATATATATATATATATATATATATATATATATATATATATATATATATATATATATATATATATATATATATATATATATATATATATATAGGGGTGGGATCCGTTGACAACCCAAAATGGGAGGTAAATTTACCTCCCATTTACAACTCGCCATAATCGTTGGTTAGAGGTTTCCGAATTTGCTGATTTTTTGTGAGGATGATCAACATGGCAAGTTGATCATTCTCACAAAAAATCAGCAAATTCTGAAACTTATACGAGCGTCAAATGTGTTATTCAAATTAACGGTTCAAATAGACGGTTCAGAAACATTTGATTCAATCGGCATCCTTAGAAGTTTCAGATTTTGTTGATTTTTTGTGAGGATGATCATTATGGCAAGTTGATCATCCTCACAAAAAATTAACAAAATCTGAAACTTCTAAGGGCGCCGATTGAATCAAACGTTTCTGAACCGTCTATTTGAACCGTTAATTTGAATAACACATTTGACGCCCTTATAAGTTTCCGAATTTGCTGATTTTTTGTGAGGATGATCAACTTGCCATGTTGATCATCCTCACAAAAAATCAGCAAATTCGGAAACCTCTATCCACCGATTGAATCAAGTTAAAAATGGGAGGTAAATTTACCTCCCATTTTGGGTTGTCAACGGATCCCAGCCCATATATATATATATATATATATATATATATATATATATATATATATATATATATATATATATATATATATATATATATATATATATATATATATATATATATATATATATATATATATATATATATGTGTGTGTGTGTGTGTGTGTGTGTGTGTGTGTGTGTGTGTGTGCGTGTGTGCGCGTGTGCGCGTGTGTGTGTATTATAGATTATAGTTATACTTATGTGTTAGGTGCAAGACTTATTCTCTACACATGTATGATGCCTATATACTCGTGGCTATTGCCCTAATGAGAATCATTCGTCATTCTTCCAAATCCTAGCCATTTCTCTCTCTCTTTCTCTCGCCTCTTAGGGTTGTGGTAACATGGTATCAGAGCGGGTCTAATCCCAACACCCCTTCCGCTGCCTCCTCCTTCGATTTAGCTCGCCCTGCGCACTGCGCACTGCGACTGAGCCCGTCGCCCTGCGCCGGCCCTCCCTGTGCCTGCACCCGTCGGCTCGTCGCGCCCGCCACCCGTCGGCCCTGCACTCGTGACGAACCCGCTACATGCCTGCCTGCGCCTTTCGTCGGCTCTCCGCAGTCTCCACCAGCCCTCCTGCCTGTGCCCACCGGTCCTCCATTGTTTTCTCAGATCTTGCGTCCTGCATCGAGCCTGCACAGCTGGGTAGAGCAGCATGTTACACCTCACTATTTTGTCCCGCATGTACTGAGCCAAGTGCCCGGGGCATTCAAGCAAACACTCGAGGAGCGCTTGGAAACGAAGGCTAATCTAGAATGTTCTAGAATATTCTAGCCTATTGTAAAATATCTTAAATATCATTAATGGTAAAAACGTGTGAACTCTAGAATGTTCCCACCTGTTAGATTGGTGAGAAGTCAATCTTGGACACTCTTATATATCGTTATAAACTATAAAGAAGGGGAGGTCTCATTTGCTCCTCAGCTCATAGAAGGGTTAACTCTCTAGAGTAATAGAGGGATCTATTCCACCCATCTCCTATCTTCTCTTGTGTTTGTGGGAGCAAGCAAGGAAAGGTCCTTGTGTGGGGAGCTTCGAGGAAAGGTTGACTCGGCTACGAGGAGGTAAATTGAGTGCCGCAAGGGCTGTAACAAAGGAAAAAAGCTAAGTTCGTGATAGTTGGTATCAGAGCGAATGTCGTCGAGCGCCATGTCAACATCGGAGATCGTCCACAAGCCAATCATGCCAAAGACATCAAGTCTCACAAAAGGGACAACAACAACGATCCGGGGAGGAGTTGTGCTGAAGATCTTGTCCCCATTGGAGAACGCATGGGATGTGTGGAGCAGGGTCTGGTTGACCTCGAGTCTCACTCGAAGACGGTCGAGTATGGACAACAGATTGGAAGAATTTGTCTGTGGAATAGATGGTGATGTCCTCTCTTAGATGGAGGCCTTCAAGACGCAACTGAAAGAGGTCCAAGAGACGATTATGTGGCAAAAAGTCGAGATCGTAGAGCTGACGGCCAAGGTCGAGGAGAACAATGAGTTCAAGACCAAGGTCACTCTCATGGAGAAAGTGGCGGCCTTTGGGGACAATACACTAAGAAGTCGTCCCAAGGTCAAGATTTTAGAGCCTAAAGTCTTCAAATGTGCGCGGGATGCCAAAGAGGTGGAAAATTTCCTATGGAACATGGAGCAATACTTAATCGTGCTCAAGGCCGAGGTCGAGAAGGTAAGTGCCACCCCAATGGTTTTTATTTTTTTTCTTAGGATCAAATTTGATCTATGAAAAATTTGAACAATGTTAGGGTCTCAGGGGCCAGCAACTGATGACGCGATGCTTTGGTAGAGACATAGGTGCGTTGGGATGGGAAAGGGACTTTGCTCCATCACTACTTAGGAGGAATTGAAGAATGAGATCAAGTCTCAGTTCTTTCCCTAGAATGTGAAGCATGATGCTCGGAAGAAATTGAGGCAACTCAAGCACATGGGGTCGATTAGAGACTATATGAAGGAATTCATAGCACTCCTGCTCAGCATCAACGACATGTTAGAGGCAGATCAACTCTTCAACTTTCTAGGCGGCTAACAACCATGGGTGTATATGTATCAAGAGATGCAGAGGTGCGGTGTGAAGGACTTGCACTCCGCTGTAGTCGAAGCCGTGAAGTTAATCGATTTCAAGAAACCTGACAACTCCAAGTCCAAGCGACCATCGAAGTTCACCAAAGGAGACAACATGGGAGATAAGAAAAGCACACCAAAGGAAGGAAACAAGAAGCCCAAAAAGAGAGGCAAGCATAACTTCCAGAGACGAGTGGAATGCTTACGCGGTAGGCGGTAGCAACCACTATGCTCGAGATTGTGCCAAGAAGGGCGTGAATATGGTCTGAGCATAGGAGCGCGAGAACCAAAAAGAGCCAAAGATGGGGGGATTTCGACTCTCAATGCTATCAAAGGGAAGCCAAGTGTGACAAGCCCCTAAATAAGGAGCTGATGTTCGTGGATGTGCGCAACAACAGCAAGACCACGAGGGCTATGGTCGACACCCGGCAACCCTCTCTTACCAAAAACTTCAATTTTTTGAATAAGTCGCGATTAAAACACGACTTATTCAGTAAACGCTCTCTACAAAACTCTTTCCCAATTTGTTGAAAAAGTCACGATTTTATGAAAAAGTTATGATTTTCACGTTTTAATCCCGATTTACACGTTTTAATCCCGAGTAATTGCGTTTTAATCCCTTTATGTACTACTCAAAAAAACTGTTGGAACATCTATATATAAATATGTTCTAAAATTCTACCGTTTGTTTTTCCGACTCTTTCCCAACCTTACTGACTTTTTCTCGATTTTTCTGACTTCTCCCTTGGCTGTATTTTTCCCAACTTCCGACTTGGTAACTATGGCACCACCCACAACTTTGTCGCGGATGTGGAGGCCAAACGCTTGGGTCTTAAGCTAGAAAAAGACTCGAGCAGGATGAAGATGGGACTCGTGCTTGGGATGGCAAAATGGGTCAAGCTAGATAAAAGTGGGTAGCATGTGTAACATCCTATTTTATAAAATTCAGATCCCATGTTTAGGGTATAACAAAAAAAATAGGAAATGGAAATAAGAGCAAAAAGGAGTAGTCCCAGATTCTCTCTATCCTTGGCTCTTCATCCATGTGTAAAATATCTCACTCGCGCCCTTCCTATACTTCTTCTCTCCATATATGAACTTTTTTATTTTCACTCCAGACTTTTAGGTTGCTTGTTGAAAACAAGTTTGAAGAAAAGTTGGGAGTCTATAGGGTTGTCTGTGCTTCTTAGAATTGAGTTTTCTCAGGTCTTGGGTCCAAGCTACTTGATATATTAATTAATGAATAAAGTTGATATTTAGTGCTTCCTCTTTGCTCCTATTTCTCTTTTGCTTGCACGTTCAAGACTACCATTAATTGGACATCTTAACGATTTGATTTTTTTTTCAGATCCTAATCTTTGCAGCCTCCTGATTCACCCAAGGTGAAACCAAGTAGTATGTTTATAATATCACTCTAAGAATTGAAAGAAGTATACAATTCAACCTAAATAACTTAAAGGTATCTTAGATATTAATGATGGTTAAACCTAGGAAAAGTAGAAAACAATACAAAATCTATTTCACCATCCTGCATTCAAGGATATCTCTTGATGAACAAGTATAAAGATTCAATGGCTACGTGGGATACACCAATACTTCGAAACAGGTGTCGTACCGGTATCGGATACTTCCCAATACTCAGATATGGCCCGATACAGCTAGGAAGTATCGGAATTAAAAAAAAAAAGATCGAATACGTCGGGGATACGGACCTATACGTCGGGGATACAGGACCGATATACCGGGATACGTATGGATGGCTATGTAGTCCAAAATCCGAAAACCCGACCCAAACCCGATCAAAACTTCAGATATGGGTCTAAATTCCATACATAACAACTTGCTTAATAATATCATTTATATGTTTTTTTTTTTCGGATGATGCATGTGACACTTTGTATTTTGTAATGGGCGATGAAAGTTAATGTTTTTTACTAGCATTTTGTAATGGATGATGATTGATGAATGTGACACTTGCATAATGTTGTTAGCGTTATTTTTTTGTAATGGATGACTGTGAAACTAGATTTGTATTTTTTAGTTGTATTGGATGTAAATCATGTAATGAATAATGAATATGGTCATATTTATTTTTCAAATTATTCACTATTTATAATCTAACAAAAAAATATTATATTTAATTATATATATAATAAATTGCATACATATCCCTGCCGTACCACGTATCCTAGTTTTTCAAAATCCACGTATCATCGTATCCCTGCATCCGTATCCCCGTATCCGTATCGATGCTTCCTAGATGGCTACTTATCTTGAGCAGGAAAAAAAAAACCAATCAAACAATTACCTTGTTCTTAGATTATGTTAACTCTTTCAAGTGAAAACTAACGAAAATATGAGAGTTAAAAGAGCAAGAAACTGAAATCTTCTAAATGTAAAATGCAACCTAAATTTTCATCAAACTTTGTAAGAATTCATGAAAAATTGCACACCTTGGGAAAGAACTTCTCAAATATTGAACGGTAGTAGTATGCCTCCTTTGTTGTTGGAGTATTTTCAGGATAAACAAAGCTCGCATGCATCAACATGGCATCTGAAACCTGACGAATTGGAGGGAAAAAACAGGTTGTCAACTTTTGTGAAATATCTAACCAAAAACAAATGAAAACAAAATGCCCCCTATTAAAAACTTTATAAAAAAAAGAACAGGGCTGACAATACAGTAAGACCTATTCGGTAAATGTAAAACTTCCTGAAAACAATAAACAGATGCAAGAATAGTTCTGTCATTATTTTCAAGTTGTGTAGATGAGATACATGTGCATCTGCATGGTCCTTCAAGCCATCAATCCAGCTATACCCCACTCCATCACTAAATTGTTCCTTCTGCCTGTACAGTATGTGCTATACATGGAAAGGACAGAATCGTAACACCAGATCAGAAAAACTTCCACAATATATATATATATATATATATATATATATATATATATATATATATATATATATATATATATATATATATATATATATATAATTTGTCATCAAAATTTTAAATTATTTTATAAAATGTGAGGAATTCAAACCTTTGGTAGATAAGGATTCTTGTCATCATCAAAAGCATTGCGTAGGACCCATTTCTCAATCCGATCGAGATCAGATCTTATCTGAATATGTTGCCGTTATCATCAGTGAAACACACAAGTTCCTTAGTGGTGTTCAAACATTGCCTAATAAATGAATATAAGAAAACGGATATAAAATTTTATGGGAAGATACTAAGAGATTATGCCACATTTATATAGCAATTAACCAAGAAATAAGCTATCAGGATCCCAGAGAGGCAAAGATGTCTCATCAAGAACTTCTCAGACAAACTTTGATACTCACTTGACGGTGGAACTTTCCACAACACATTGATTTGGGATGCCCATGTTCAATTTGTGAGAATAATGAAAGAAATATCATATATGTTTCAGAAAGAGAAGTTAAGAAGCATAGCGATCCTCTGTTCTAGAAGTAAATTGGACCAAACTGAAGCTAAATAATATACATGGACATTGTTTTACTATGAGGAAGGCATGTGACTGATTGACAGAACCAGTACTTACCATTTTACATTCAGGATCAATGTTCATTGCAATGTTCACAAAATTTTTGTCAAGGAAGGGAACACGAGCCTCCAGCCCCCATGCCGATGTTGATTTATTGGCCCTCAAGCAATCATACAAATGAAGAGCTTTAATCTAAAATTTTAAGGAAACAAAGTTTAGTCAGTAACATTTCCGGTTGATAGGATTTAGAAGATCAACAGGCATGACTAGAAAAATGCAGTTCTGATTCTTCTAAGCAAAAATCAAATAGTAAGCCAATATAAAAATCAAAGGGATAATCTAAATAACAAAGCAGGTCCACCTGAAATATTGAAAATATTTGGAGAAAAAAAATTAAAAGGAAAGGGTGATCAGACTTTCATATAAATTAATATAAAAAATGACAGTAGACATGAAGCTGAAATTCCATAGTATGAATGCTCAACGACATTTTGAGGATGGCATGACTTCTAATTACATGATCAAAGGTATGCAGGTATGGCAAAGAAAGGCGAACCATAAAGTAAGAGGATAAAAAATAAGATAAAATGGAGTGGTGGACAAGGGATCACAATTAACATGAGCCATTTCCTGACAGCTAATTAAATGATTATGGCATCAAGAAGGTATGAGCCAATGAGGTATGGCAAAGAACGGTGGACCACAGAGTAAAATGCGATCACAAACAACATCATACATCATGAATCTGTTAAGGACATCCAATGTACATTTTCAGGCGTTAGATTTTTATAAGCTAAAAAATAATTCAAATTCCAATAAATTTTTAATTTTTAAAAACATATCTTACTACAGATAGAAGAGGAATGCATAAGAAACAACAATTCATACATTTTGGCACTGAATTTCACTGGTTTTAATTTGCTAGCAAGAGAAAAGCATTAGAATTTTCTGGAAGAATAAGCAAACTGATCATCATGAGACATGAAGAACAAAGGTAGCTGCATTCTGAAGATACCTTTCGACATGTTTCAAGATGAAACTCCTCCTTGCTAGGTGCTTTATGAAAATAAAGGTAACCACCAAAAATTTCATCCGAACCTTCCCCAGAAAGTACCATCTTCACACCCAATGACTTGATTTTTCGAGACATCAGAAACATAGGAGTGCTTGCCCTAACAGTGGTTACATCATATGTCTCAATATGATAAATGACTTCATCGAGCGCATCGATTCCCTCCTGATATAGGGGGCAAAGTTCACAAAATATATGAACACGTAGGGTACAAAGTCGTAACTTGAGTTCTTTTATGGAGATAAGATTGAAAATGCTACCTGCACTGTGAAGTAAAACTCATGATGATAAGTACCAAGATAATCTGCAACTTCCCTAGCAGCCTTCAGATCAGGGGACCCCTGTATAAGGAGTATAATAGGGAAGAACCTATCAATAAAAGAATACTAATGAAGAAGAAGAGAACTGATTGCAAATATTAAGTCTATAATCATGTATAACTCTACAACTCCATTATCATCATCCCTCTGTTATGTATGACAAGAAACATAGGACAACTGCATAACAAAATTTCAGATTTTTTATTTGCTCGGTTTGGTTGGTGGAATATGTTTTACACATAAAACTTGAGGTATTAGTTTATTTGTAAAACAAATTCCGAAGTATTCTAAAGTGGAGTAATATATTTACCTTGATTGGATTTAAGTAAAAATTTGGGTAAGTTGAATGGATTATTAATTTTACATAGTGTGGTTTGGGGTATATCTTTTAAGTATAAGTGCGGAAATGTTCTAGTATATGTTGTAGATAAAATGTAAGTTCTAGAGAGAGTGTAAGTTGCAGAGAATATAAACTATAGATAGAGATAGAACGTATGTTGTAGAGAGCAAGGTTTGTAGTTTCGGTCCGCCCATCGAGGATCGGTTTTGGAGTTTCGGATCGGAGTTTCGGTGGTTTCAGTTTCTTTTTTAAAATATAAAATAATTACAAAATATAAAAATAATATAAAATAAATACATCGGTACCCACTTCATAGTGGTTTTATTTTCAAAAGAGCGTGGCTTTTGTTTTATCCCAACTTTTTGTCAAAAAGTTGAAAAATCGTGATTCTGAATTTTGGCTATGTTTAGAGGAAAAAAGAGTTATTGTGAAAGAATTTTTTTATAGTTTCAAAATATTTTACCGGACTTTGGGTTTTTAAGTTGATCTTATACTTAGATTTCTGAGATTTTTTCCGGTCCAAAATACTGAGGTTTTTTTTTTCACTGAATTTTCTTTTTTAGCCAAAAGCTGTAAAGTCTGGTTTTGTATAGGAACTGAAAAATTACATTTTGATTCCTTTGAATTTTGATTTTTCTGATATTTTTATTAAATCCAAATGGGGGGGTATTTGCTTATTTACATAAAATAACTTAAAGTAAATGGAGAACATAAATATCATTAACTTAAATATTTTTTATGTAAATATGTCTGTCTTCCAAAACCCGAAAGTGAAGGGTTTTGGGACCGGTTCCGACCGAAACCGATCCGAAACGGCCAAAATGGATCGGTTTTGACCGAAACTCCAAACCTTGGTAGAGAGGATGTAAGTTGTAGAGAGAGAATGTATATTGTACTAGACAGAGAATGTAGACATAAAGAGAGAACTTTTGCTGTAGAGAGATAATATAAGTTGTGGAGAGAATGCATATTGTAGAGAGAATGTATGTTGCAAAGAGGATGGATGATGTAGAGAGAGAATGTATGTTGTAGACATAATGTATGTTGATGTATGTTATATAGGTAATTTATGTTGTAGAGAGAATTGTAGACACAGAAAATTTGATCGCACCTGAGCCCAATCCGTATGCACCGACCCGGGGACAAACCCGACACGAACCCGGGCCCACCAGACCCGACCTGAGCCAAAGGAGAGGTCGGGTGGGCCCATCCTCGAGTGGGGCCCACCCGGCCCCCCTTTTTGGAAAACTGTGCCCCCTACATGCGGGTAGGGAGCGGCCGACCAAGAAAGAAAAGAAAGAAAAAAAAAAGGAAAGAAAAGAAAGAAAGAAAAGTAAATAAAAGAAAGAAAGAAAAGAAAGAAAAAGAAAAGAAAACTGCCATGGGCGGGGGGAGGTTGTGTAGACGTCTACACAAGCATGGATCTACATCGAACCCTCGATCCGACGGACAAGAAACGAAGCCGGGTCGCCATCGATTTAATGTGCAAGATTCAAATAAAAATTCAAAATGATTGGGCCATAACAACTCCAACAGAAATGGAAAATAAATAAAGGTTTATTCTCCCATAAACGAGGGAATGAATCTTGGGTAGTTATGGGAGAGATAATCAAAGGATTAAAATGAACCTTCCCATATCTCTCCCCATCCCCCTTCACCTATACATAGAGGGGGAGGGGGAAGGCTCAAGAGGTTGAAGACAGAAGCAAGGAAGCTCTGCAAAGAAGGAGACGCCTTCAACGACCCAAGGCTTCACGAGGCTCGAGCAAGCATATCCCTTTGGGACCGGCTTAGTCCATTGAAAGTCCTCATCAACGTGAAGACCCTTGCATAAGAAGATCAACCCTTCGACTCCATGCACGAAGGAAAAAGCTCGGAGAAGAAGAAACCTTCAACTTCGAAGACGCCAGAAGCAAAGGCCGGACAAGAAGATCGAAGCGGCACCATCCCGTTGTCTTCAACAAGCCTTACACTCCGATCAAGCCCAAAAGCTCGGAGAAGATCGAAGCGGCATCACCCCGTCTTCTTCATCAAGCCTTCGACTTTGATCAAGCCTAAAAGCCCGGAGAAAAAGATCGAAGCGGCACCACCCCGTCGTCTTCATCAAGCCTTCGACTCCGATCAAGACCAAAAGCCCGGAGAAGAAGATCGAAGCGGTATCGCCCCGTCGTCTTCAACAACATCCGCTCAATTCACGAAGTAGAAAGCTTGCAGAAGGACACCCGAAGCGGCGCTACACCCGTCGTATTCAAAACAAAGTATTCAACTCCGATCACGCCAAAGAAGCCCGGAGAAGAGAAGTCAAGCCGACGCCACAACCGTCGAAGAAGCCGGAAGAATAAAGAAGAAGTGAAGGCGTAGCCATCGCCGATCGAGAAGAAGATCGAGTCAACGCCAAAGCAAAAGCCAACACAAGAAGGCGAAGCAAAAGCACCGGTAAAGCCCGTGCCAAAGCAACGCAAGTGCCAAATCCAAGCAACTACGACGTCACGAGCAAAGCACCACACGTTCTAGCCGATACGACGCGAAGTCCCGAAGAACTAAAGCATCGCAAGCCTCTACCCTTCTACGTTCAAGCTGCCAAAGCAAAGCAGAAGCTAGAGCCACGCCAAAGCAAAGCCAAAGCCGAAAGTAAAGCCAAAGCTGAAGCCAAAGCACAATCGACGCCGCAAACCGACGATCAAGGACGCTGAGATCTAGCCAGAGCTGAGGGAGACGCGAAGACCGAGGAACAAAGCCAAAAAAAAACCTTAGCCGAGAAAGCGCAAAGCACGTAAGGGACAAAAGCAACAGCGACAAATCCTTAGCCTCTCAAGAAACCCTCACCCTATAAAGATCTCTGTCCTGGGCAACCCCTCCAGAGCTCTCGCACGAAGTAACGTGGAGATGCTGAACAAAGGGACCCTCCAGAGGATCTCTCCCAAAATCTCCTGAACAAATCTTCGTCACACCCGGCTCACCACCCCCGAGTCCCGGCCTCTGTAATCTCGTTTTGTGCAATAAAGACAAACCGAATCTTTTTCTATGCATACAAGAATGTAACTTATAGAGAATGCACGTTGTAGAGAGAATGTCAGTAGTATAGAGAATGCATGTTGTAGAGAGAATGTACGTTATAGAGAGAATGTAAGCTATAGAGAGAGAATGTCAGTATTATATAGAATGTAGGTTGTATATAGAATATAAGTTGTAGAGAGAATGAGGTCGTAGAGAATGTATGTGGTAGAGAGAGTATAAGCTGCATAAATAATGAATGTTGTAGAGAATATATGTTGTAGAGATAGATTATATATTATAGGGAGAGAATATAAGTTGCAAAGAGATTGTATGTTACAGAGAGAATATATATTATAGAGAGTTAGTTGTAGAAAGGAGAATAGTTATAGAAAGAGAATGTAAGTTGTAGAGAGAATATTAGTTGTAGAGAATGTATGTCATAGACTCATAGTGACTAGGGAGAGAATATATAATGTTGATAGAAAATGTATATTGTAGGGAGGGAATGTAAGTCGTAGAGAGAATTTACACTATAGAGAGTGAATGTATGTCCTAGATAGAGAAAATAAGTTGTAAAGAGAAAATAAGTCGTAGGGAGAATGTATATTGTAGAAAGAATATATTGTAGATAATGTATGTTGTAGAGAGAGTGTAAGTTGTAGAAAATATATGTCGAAGATAGAATGTACGTTGTAGAGAGCATGTGTCTCCTAGAGAGTGCAAATAAGTTTTAGAGAGAATATAAGTTATAGAGAAAGAGTGTATGTTGTAAAGAGAATGTAAGTTGTAGAGAGAATGTAAGTTGTAAAGAGAGAATGTATGTTATAGAGAGAAAATAGATTGTAGAGAGAATATTTGTCCACAGAGAATATAACTACATAAGTTGCAGAGAATGAAGCAGTGCAAGTCTACCTGATCTACTAGCATACACAATCAATCCAAAAAGTATATTAGAGCTTAAACAATAGGTAGAAGAATTTATTCGACAAGGTACTGGTCCAAATCAGTTAAGAGTCCATGTGCAGTTCCGACATTGTTCACTCTGAAATAAGCTAGCACGCATGCACATGCACACAGGGGGGGAAGGGGAGAGAGAGAGAGAGAGAGAGAGAGAGAGAGAGAGAGAGAGAGAGAGAGAGAGAGAGAGAGAGGAGGAGGGGGGGGGGGGGTAGGGGGGGACATGTCTAATCATTTTCCTAAAACCTTTTACTTTTATGTAATTTTTTTTCTACAACCTATAGGATTCTAGAAGAGGAAATAATCATTAGGAATTATTTTCATTCTCTTACACAGATGCATGAGTATGCACACAATAACTTTGCAGTGTTTAGTACAAAGAGTTATATATAGTATCAGTATAGATAGCATGCAACTGCAGTATGAAATTATCGATGTAACTAATGCAAGCAATCAAGCTCCTATTTAAAACAACCCCAGGAATTTGAACAAAACAAATAATAAGGATGCATGCTTTTAACTCTTATAGAAAGACGGTTTCCGGTAAAAAACAAGTGCACTTGCAATTTGGTGGATTATATCAAAAACCATTCATGGTGAAAAATTAAAACTTCATGAACTGTTTCAAAACGTGCACAAGGTTACGCTAACAGCAAAAGTAAAGTGACCTTCAAACCAATGCAGAAAGTATGCAACTGAGATCCCCACTGTATGGCAACTTTGGTCTCTGCCAAGTGCCGCGAAGCAACTGCAGCAACAAGTGAGGAGTCGAGTCCACCAGACAAGAGAACACCAAATGGTACATCAGTCATAAGCCTCTTAACCACAGCCTGCAGTAATACACAATAATAAGAATAAATTGATGCAGCAAGAGGAAAGCATAAAGTGAAATCATGATTTATCCTGCAATCACTCCTAAAGATAAATGAACACTAAGAATCAGAAACCTTCAAAGATCCCGTGCGTGTGTATCATCGCTAGAGGCGTCAAATCTAGCCATGGATCATTTGCAATCAGCTTTGGAGTCTTCGTGGAGCTTTTTTTTTTGCAATTCTTCGTGGAGCTTCAGCACTTGTTTCTTTTTTATGTATGTAATGGACAGCTAAGATTATATATACAATTGAAGTTATTAGTTAGATCAAACCCATGTGGCATTTAAATTGATGTTTATATGTATGTAATGGACAGCTAAGATTATATATACAGTTTAAGTTATTAGTTAGATCAAACCCATGTGGCATTTAAATTGATGTTTAGATGATAACCACATGGATATAAGTGAAATGGTAGATGGATGCCATGTCATGACGGTAAACTGGGGCTTTCATATACAAAAGAGAAGAAGGGGGGACGTCTTTGCGCCATATCGTGCTGTCTGGCGTACCTATTCCCACGGATTAGTCCGTGCGGTGTGAGGAATCCTCATACCGTACGGGTTCTTCACTTTCGCCTTTAGATTGTAACCTATAAAAGGGTGTTTAGGGTTTCTTTTACGTAACTCTCTTTGATGATATTAATGAAAAGAAATTTATTTGCTGCGGTAATTGTTTCTTCGTGCGGATTCGAAGACTTACTATTCCTTTGAGCCGGAGCAAGTCCGGAGAGTGCGAGGCCCATTACCTATTTACCTTCTTCTTTCCTCATCTTCTTGGTAAAGATCTCATCTCCAAAACCTTAGTGAAACCTTGGATCTACATCTGAAACTAATTCCCTACCAATCCATCTCCTAAACTTTTCTAGATCAATAAAACCCTATCGAAATCTTCGCCGAAAACCTGAAATTTGTCACCTAAAAAAACCAGAAAATAAACCCCATAAACTTACCAAAACCTCTTCGTTTCATCATCAAAATTTAGCCAAAGCCTTCCATAAACAATGCCAAAATTTCCTACGCAAAAACAGTCCTTAAATCCCTCTCAAATCCACTGAAACCCTAAAAAGCTGGAAATTACAGCAAGTTGTACAATTCAAGTCTTAATCTATTAGAACCACTTATTAGCCCCAATTCAAAGCCTAAACATATCATAACCATAACCATAACCATCAAGCCATGTTCCATCTACTTGGGGTCGGCTTTATGAATCATTCTTCGTCATTCATTTCTATTTAGGGCTATATTTGTTGTCAATGAAAGTTTTTTCATGTCTTTTCTAACAACTTTCATCAATGTTATTCTAGGTCTTCCCCTCCTCCTTAGACCTTCCACACGAATCTGGGACCCTCTCCTTATCGGGGCCGCCTCTACTCTACGTTGTACATGGCTAAATCATCTTAATCTATTCTCTATTATCTTGTTATCAATTGGTGCCACTCCAACACTTTCTCCAATACACTCATTCATCACTCTATCCCTCTTAGTTTTTCCGTACATCCACCTCAGCATCCTCGTCTCTGCCAGGCCCATCTTATGAGCTTGAGCTCTCTTTAAGGGCTAACATTCTGAACCATATAACATTGTGGGTTTTATTGATGTCTTGTAAAATTTACCCTTGAGTCTTAAAGGCATGTGTCAATCACATAGCACTCTCGAGGTTCCTCTCCACTTCATCCTATTGAGAATATCATCATCTATCTCTCGATTCTTCTTCATGACAGACCCAAGATACCAAAAATTCAAAGCCTAAATGTGCTACTCATATTCCTAACAAAACCCCTGAACCAAAAGCCCCATCGCCAAACCTTCTATTTGTCCACATCCGCATCAAAAGCAAAAACTAGTCGCCAAAATCATCACTTCATGTTTTTCCTCTTCTTCAAGTTGAGAGCAAGAGTTCCATTAAACACTGGTCTATATGATGTGTGGCACGGCATTCTACTGAAGACGACGACGGCCCATAAGTTCGCTCTCTTCTTCAGGTACTCCTTTGGGAAGAACTTATTATTCCATATAATTTGTATTGCATCTCTTGGAACGATTTTTGAAGTTTGCATCAAAATTATGATAAATTGCTTATATTTGATTGTTGAATTCAGTAAACAGCCATCAACCTTTACATATCATATAGTGTGATATCTGGATAGGTATGACCATTGCATTATTAGGGCATATTAGATAGGAAGCATTATTAGATAGGAAGCATCATTGCTTGCTTGCATCCCTACAAATCCGAGTTCATCATTCATCATAATATCATATATTGCATCATAGTCCATCTTAGTGTGTCCTCTAGGTTTGTCTTGCATCAACTACGGATTGAGTCAAATATCTTTCTGTCATGATGTAACAAGATAACTAAAATTTGAAGCACACCATAGAGATGCACGAGCAGAGCCATAAATTAGTAAAAATAATTAGCCATTGTGGGTCTATTATCATAGTAATTGTAGGTATATAAAGCAGCGCAAGACAAGATAATGAATACGGTGAACATATTTGAACTTTGAAGTGTCAAGAGAACAATAGCCATCATATGAAAACTTACTGACATGTATAAATCTACCATCAGTAGAAAAAAAGTATACTTTCAATTTTAGAGTGGATCATCAGTTACTATGTCATTATATGTGGAATCCATGTTTCGGGGACAAAAAAAACATCGGTGCTCCTAAATGTTAAAAAGGTCAAACGAGACCCTCCTAATGGCAATCTCTTTCCTCTTCGATAAGAAAGATGATAGTCATTGCAAGGGCATTCAAGGATCATTAACCAATTCATACAGGTGAAGGCATCCCTACACAAACAATAAACCTGCTTTGCTTTTCAAGTGGTCAGTACATCACATGTTATGTTAGTGCACCAGCACGAGATAGACCAAGGATCAAAACTCGTCACAAGAACGAGAGAAAAGCCCCGATTTTTAAATAACCCCACAGGCTGGAAAGCTCACCACTAAGGCGAGAGGAAGGCCCGCCACTACAAAGCGGGAGGAAATATGTTGCCGCATTTATTCGAACCCTTGACCAAGGCCACAGGTTCAATATGTCTTACCAACTGAGCTATCAGTTGGAGACACAATTAAACCTGCTAGTGGATAATAATATGAGTTCACTCCTATGCATAATAGCATATATGCCTTTACTGCAACTCATGATATAAATAACGGGAAAAAAACATGACCATGAAATTATGGACAATTTAAGTGTCTCCTAAAGCAAATGCTTGAATTAAATTTGACCAATTACACTTGTGTAACAAGTACAAGATGTCGACAACTCAAGAGTTTTCATACATCTTCATATATCAAGATGCATAAATATAGATTCCTGATGTAGATTACATGGAAATTATTCTATTGAATGTTCTACTTGAACAAAGAAGCTGACTCTTTTGAGAATCCTTGTTACATTTTCTCCTTCATAATATGAATCACTAAAGTGACTAAATGACAGCTGGGAGTTTAAGCCTAAAGTGTTTTGCTATTACATCAAAGGATAAAGAAATAGAATGGCAACGAAACCTATCATTAAAAGATTAAGAAATATAATGATAATGAACCCTCAATAAAATTGAAGGACAAGAAATAGTGAAATACCAGTCATCATTTTTCATTACCTTGTTCTATTATACAAAAGAACGGGGAGAGAGAGAGAGAGAGAGAGAGAGAGAGAGAGAGAGAGAGAATGAAAACATACCTTAAAAAATGAGAGTCGGGTGGATAAAGTGGAGGCGTTTTAGGGTGTTATATGATTGTTGCATGCCCAAGACTTAACATATTATTTTACAAGACAAGCGTAAAAGATATATGGTTCAGAATATTGGGCAATAAAGAGGGTTTCTGGAACAATATTAGCAGGGCAAGAAAAATCATATTGGGGCAGATATATGTTAAACTAGGAAAGATATGGTGAGAAATGGGTACATTAGAAAATTTTATTAGACAACAATACCTACAAGGTTGTATGGTTTAAATGTTCAACAAGTGTGGCACAAATGTGTATATTGAGGTGGATGCGACCAACTCTTGGAAGGATATTGTGGGGAATGAGTATATTAGAGAATGCATAAGATTTGCAGAAACATATAACAAAGTAATAAAGAACTAATAGAGATAGCATAGGTAAATGCAATAAAGGGAGGACTCGCATAAGAGAAAGGCTAGAATTTCTAAAAAAAATAAGAGAAGGTTAGGATCTGTATTAAAGGAGCAAAGACGAAGGGGCCTAAAGTTCTATGATGGAAATTGTGATAAAAGATATGGAAAAGCTTGCAATGACAATGGAAGTAACCCTCAATAGAAATTGTTGGTGAAGGAGGATTCATAAAGTTAACCACATATAGTTGGGACAAAGCTTGATGGTTAACGTTTTTGTTAACATTACTAGATAAAATTGTGACATTTGATAAACAATGAAACATGAGGAAATAATTTGATATACGATACACCACTACCTTAAAGTCAAATCATTCATTGGCACCAACCATCCAAATTAATTTTTTGGCACCCAATTATGTTATGAAATAGTAAAAAATCCTCAACGAATCTCCAAATGTAAGTCTCTACTGCTGGCATTATGCCCTAAAAGTCAATCCAATTTAGTCGTCATCAAACTGAGAATTGGTTTAAGCGTTCATCAATGATTAATATCACAGATCACTCACTGGGGCATCATAGGTGAGTGGGCCCATAGGTCACAAAACAGAGGTGTCACAGTGTATATATGCACAGGAGATCATGAGGAGCACTTGTAACTTGACTAGGCTCCAGTCGTAAGTGAAGAAATAAGATATGGGCAACTTCACCAACACTGTAGTACATAAGACACCTTGAAGTGGTTTGTCTTGATCACTAGATTGGGGGTGTGCTAGATGTGTTTGGAACACACTAAATTGACTAAACGGACCCTTGGTGTATGGGACGAATAAAGTTCACATATCGGTCAGATTCCTCCCTATGGGTAAACGCAAAAAGTGCCAAAAACCATAAATCTTGAAGGAGTAACAAACCCCTACAAGAGTGTCAGTTGTTTTGATTTACCACAAGTGAAATTTTCAAGAGAGGATTTTCATCGAGTTCCAGCGAAGGGAAGGCACCGAGGGCGTTGTAGAATGAGAGGACCTACTATCAACGGTTCCTTGTGAATGCCAGCCATGTAGGTGGTAGAAGCGAGAGTTTCTTTAGGTTCTGAAGGAGGAAAAGCATCAACCGCAACAGAGAAATGATCAAAACTCGAATATCCATCGAGATTGAGTGGTTTCATGGAAGGAGAAGATGATGAGGAGGGTGGGTGCCAAGCTAAATCTACTAAATGGTATTTCGGGGGGAAAATACTAACTTAAGTGGGTACCAAAATTAAGTTAGTGGGTGTCAATAGAATTTTCCCGATAACTAACATGAAAAGAATTTTATACTTAGTTCCAATTATATAAGACTTGGCACAACTTGAAATTGAATTTACTTATCCCTCAAATAAGAAAAAGGAAAAAGACTAAAACAACCCTCTATAGATGCCTCCTTCAAGAAACAAAAAGAAACTATTCGCATATTACAGTTCAAACGAACAGTAACCATGGACTCTATCCTCTGTGTCTCTCTCTTGATGATCTGGTGCTCAACATAATAAAACTCAATCTGAACATTCATCTTAACTCAACTATAAACAGTCCTAAACATTATAAGTCCGTAAAATCCAAACCATCCTCCAAGCAGCTATTATTTTTATAAACAAGTTTCCTAAGATTCAAGATAATAATGGAAACACACTCGACAAACATAAAGACAGAAAACAAGCCACTTGATTCGGCCAACTAATGTTTGATTGTACATGGATGAAGACCAAAACCCCGCTTTCCATTTTAATGTAGAAGAAAAAAATCATTCCTAAAAAGTAAATCAGAATGAAACCATAATGCTCAAAAAGAGGATTTGGATGTCAGCTCAACCAAAAAGAATAATATTTTGGAGAGCCATGAGACGTTTTTTTTATTCTATGCAATATTCATTCACCAATGATCAAAACAATTGGGACATTATCAGGGGAAGGAAAGACACGTGGAGACTGACTTGAATATTCACTTTGAGGCACTCGAAAAATGAAATTTGAACTTCACCTTCTTCAATGAGTCTAAAATTAGGTCTCATGCTTGATGCAACAACTACCACCAAGCCTTATCCCAGCAAAACTCTAAAATTAGGAATGAACCATCAAAAAATGGAATAGAAGATTTGACATAAACCCTTTTGCAAACCATGCCAAGAATCCTCACGTATGCCAATTGGAAGTTCATAGGGAGAAGGTATATAAGACAAGGGGAAGGGATAGGAAAGAGAAAGTCAACAATCAAAATAACATATGATAATAAGCTAAACAGTAATAGCGATAATCAATAATAAATAATAGTATATAAAATTACAAAATGGCATGGCTGTGCATATTGAGTACAGAGTTGAGGCCCTTAAAACTAGAGGGGCTCACATACGAATGAAAGGGGCAAGAAAGAAGAGAGAATACCTAAAATAACTGGATAGAATTTTGTGAGGAAAGATATGAAATGCTTGCCAAGACAAAAAAGCTAACTCGCTGTAGGTCATAAAATTGATCTCAAATAGAAGGGATAAGGCTTGACAGTTATGGTTTATGGTAAAAAAAACGATAAATACCAACTTCACTCCATCCATAACCCTAGAAATACAACATCAGCCAGTACAACTCTACCTACTAGGGATCAGGTCTTAGGATCGTTGTGTGCTCATTCCTATTCAAGGCTAGATTGCTACAGAATCAATGTTCCTCAGATCTTGATAGTAATCACATACCAAACATTCCCCAATTTTCTTATTCACAAATGTTGGTACAATATATTAGCAACATTATTTAGTTACAGCTTGTAAGTACTAATGCAAACATGTTCCAATTTGCTTATTGCTGGTAGACATGCATAGGATTATCCAAATTCATTAGTCATGTGTAATTCTATTATAAAGTGTTCACCATTCAATATTTCGATCACAAAATCACTTTTTTCTAATAATATGCATGATAGTGTCTATATCTTAGTATTTAAAAGGCTGCCATGAGGGATGGTTACAAAACCTAGATTATGGCTCAACATGTAATATAACAACGATGTCACATGCAAGTGTTTGCAGCCCTCACGGCAAAGACATAAAGACAATGGGGTCTGGAGTCATTTCATAATTTGACTTCCCTTCAAAATCTAGCTCCCGACTTAATATCAAGCATCCAAATTCCACCCATAGTAATGTAGAGTTCAGAATATTGGGCAACAAAGCAGTTCAAACATACAAAATGACAGGGTAAAGATGACAATATTTAAGAGGGATGTGTGGTAAGATTGAGAATGGGCTGAGAAATTGTAGAAATTACACCAGTGGTGTCCAAGGAGAACCAGATAAGAAGGTCTGGGCATGTGTAACAAAGATCTGAAAAGGCCCTCAGAATTAGAAGTGCTTCGAATTTCATTGAAGAGTTAGTATAGAGAGAAGACTTTAAGTATCGCAGATGGAACTCATAAACAAGGATGTGGAAAATCTGTGACAGCATATGGATTCCTTCATAAGAGCTTCCTAGGAACTTCATATATCCAATAATAAATATAAAGAATTAGGGTTAATCGTTAGTCATTATTGATAAAGTATTTTCTTTGTTTTGTACCATTCTTTATGTGCTTATCATATTGCTTCGCAATTTACTTTTTACCTATGTTTTTAGGTAGGATATCCACGAAAACATTGCTTATGTAGTTTTGCATTTCATAGAAAATGTAGTGACATTCACATCCCAAGATGATAAGACAAACCTCTCACATTATAACTCAAGTTTGTATATGCCCTATTATTTTCCAAATTAACTCTAAAGTAGTATCGCAGACCTTTCGTAGCCATAACACAGATGACAAAAAAAATGGCAGTTTTGTCCCCTTAGCATATTTACTTTGATCTATCGGTGATGGGTACCAGGATATGTATTTGAGCCAAATGGCCTGTTATTGGGCACCCACACCAGCTATTTGGCCTACTGAGCTCAGGAGGTAGTGGTTAGGACCATAGTTACTTAATCGGGCGTTTTTTTGAAAAAAACATGTATAAAACGTGTATTAATCCGAAGTCGTAGCAAACAAGAAAAAAACTCGTTTTTTTGAAAAAAAACGTCCATACGCGTTTTATACACATTTAAAACGGAAAAAACGCGTATAAAACACGTCGGGTTTGGTCCGGGTTTAAATTGGGTTCGGGTTTTATTTTGTTCATGCTTAATAAACACATATGCTATATGTTTTTGAACTTTTGATTACTTAATGTTGGAAAATGACATATATACATACTTGGTATAATTTTTAAGATTTTTTTTGTTTTTTCCGATGTTTTCTTGTTTTTTTCCCGTTTTTTCTGTTTTCATCGTATCTTTCCGATTTTTTGCCTTGTCGTTTTTTTCCCGTTTTCCGACTTGGTAACTATGGTTACGACTCCTTGTAGTCATACATCAGGATTCCTTACCACAAGAAAATGACAATAAAACAAAAAATAATTACGATGGATTGGAGTGAACATAACTTACATGACAACTTCATTTAAAAATGAAAAACAGAAGCGTTTGGTGCAGGTGTTATGACTAATATTCTCTAGCAAATAAAGACGAATCGATAGAAAGCATGCAAAGGAGAAGATCTGGAAATGATTGCTATGGAATGCAGCATTTGGTAGAATAAGATATGAAGAAAATACTCATCACGTGCCTTCTCGAAGGCCTCACGTAAAACTAGAGGATCATAAGGCGCTGATGGAATATGTTCTAAATACCATGGCGGGTTGTACCACCTTCGCAGCCCTCCTGCAAACAGTCTCAGACTAATAAGAACAAGAAAGAACTTACATCCAATAGAAACAACTTTTCCAAACATCGTTGCTCAAAGATGCAATATTGTACTTGATCATCTTAATCTCAAAACAGATAGCTCTAGCTGTCAGAACGATCAATCAGGGAGGTTACCATTTTTACTGCTATATATATGCCCAGGAGGAAAGGAAATAAACCGTTCACAATCATCACTCAGGGCTTTCATTTCCGAAGCAAACCATACTGATCCTGGTGAAACCAACACTGGTTACTAATTAGAAGTTGCCAAACGTTTACACATGTATTTCAAACAGAAAACCCAAAACTAACAGCGTGAAGAAATTATTAACAGATAGAGCAAGTTTATTAACAGATAGAGCAAGTTGTCTATCAGTCAGAAATATGCAGAACTAGAACCAATGTACAAACCAATTTCGCATGTGAAAACCATTCTGCGTATTTTAGGCTGAAACCATAAGAAGAGTACAGATGAAAGAATAACATTGTGGTACGCAGCAAAGTGATGTGCACCAAGTTGAACACCGTGCAATAACTGCTAAAGGAGGTAGACAAAGGCACTAGAAAGGGAAGAAAGTATATTAGAAATCATTCACAATTGACGTAACTCATAAGGTTGTGGCAACGACAAGGGTTGCAGTTTATGCACAATTCAAATAATGAGGGGCAATGTTTGGTTCAATATGAAAGTGTTGCGGTGAACACCTTCTCAACATACTTCACCAATTAGAGTTGTGACCTTACATGAGGAGGAACTCAATCAATCTCATTTCATCATCCCCAAAGTACAGTAGATCCTCTAACCTCCTAACAACCTGAAATGCCCCCCCTGAAACTAATGTAAGGTATAAACCAACATCAATTTGCCAAACAGGAAAAGAAAAAGAACCTCAGCCCCACCCCCCACCCCCACCCCAAAAAAAAAAAAAACCTCGGTCTGTGCCACATGGAGGTTACAGGAGAAATGAAAGAAGAAAAAAAAACAAAATATGTCGAATGAGTTGAGTCCACGAGCCAACTAGGGGACCAATTCTCGAACAAGACTGGAATAACCTCTAGTGGAGAATAGTAAACTGAAGAGGTTGGCGATGCATCTGGCTGACAGAGAGCAGGATATCCACCACAACTAGTCATGGCAAGGGCCGTTCAGGTCTGATGCCAAAAAGGTGGAGCAATGGCAAATGCAGCCGACATAAGAGCCAAAAAGCTAGCGCAATGGCGAGGGCGAGAGAATCTTATTACGGTGGATGTCGATACAAGTCGGTGCGAGACAACGCGAATAATATATGAGGACACAAAGCGCAATAGTAAGGTAGAGAAGAGCGTAAGAAGGCAAGGTGCAAAGAGAAAGCAAAAAAGTACGAACGCAAGGTGCGAGAAGAGAGCGCAAACAAGCACACTCGGCAGGTGCAAGGCCCAAGGGAGAAGGCGTAGAGCACACTCGTGCAAGGCGCAAAGAAGACACACTCGTGTAAGAGGCAAGAAAGCACACTCGTGGGTGCAAGAAGGTCACACGCGGCACACTTATGTAAGACACCAAAAAAGAGCGCAAAGGGAACACACATAGGGTGCAAGGGGGAAGGGGGAAAGGGTGAAGATACACTCAAAGGGATGCACTAAGGGCTCGCACTTGCACTAAGTGGGGTGCACACCGAGGTGAAGGATGTACATCAGATGATGCACTCATAAGGGTGCACATAGAGGGGTGCACTCAGTGGAGTGCAGTCGGTACAAACATTATCGTGCTGCCATAAGAAATAATCCTCCATTCGTAGTGTACCACTTGAGTGTTACCTATATTTGGAGGGTAGTCTTCCTTTGGTTGAGTTACTTCTCTCGAGAAGTCCCAGTGGTTTAGTTCACAAGTATCCCAAAACTAATAAAATACTTTTATAAAAAAATTACAGCCTATTTCGGTGATTCAGCTAGATTGTCCATGTTGTTGCTCAAGCATCCACTGAGTGGTAGCGCTTCTGGGTTACTTCGGCCATGGGTACTTCTTATCCCCTCCTTAAAATGGTACATTCTTGAACTCACATGTTTTACTCTAAACTAAACTCTTTCTCGATTCTCTTGGGTTTTGGAAAAAAAATTGCAAGTGTTTTTTTTAGTAGTGTTTCCTCAAAAATTACCTATTTCTAAACCAACACCCCCCCCCCCCCCCCCTCACTCTTGAGTTTTTGACAGTTCACTTTTACCAAAAATTGGGGCGTAGCAGCTGGTAACCCAACCTTGTACAAACCCACGCAAGGAAAGAAATTTCAGCACATCCTGCGTACCATACAAACCACAGGGCCCACTGCAATTCAAGAGACATGGGATCGCAAACCCAACACATGGGGGTAGTGGCCCCCAGCACTCAGAGCGTGCTGATAGGCTTTGGGGGTAGTAGGCCTCATGGTTGTATGGTACACAAGATGTGCTGAAAATTTTCCCCAATGGAATTGCATTAGCCCACCCAATTACAATGACTCGCCCCACGAACCCACACTCAAGCCCAAACCACCACACTCTCAAACCCAAATAACAACCTCAATTACAAAACCCAAGCCCCATTGCAAGTCAAAGCTCAAATACAACAAAGCTAACTCTTAGCTTTTGCAAAGAAGAAAACACAGCATCAAGTCTCTTTATTGATCAACGTTGACTATACAGACCAGGGTTGAGCTGGCTGGAGGAGGAGGATCACGAGAGAGAGGGGGGAGGCTCTGCAGTTGACTCGGAGGGGCTGTGAGATCCCGATATGGCCGGAGCGCGAAGGAGATCTAGAGATTTGGAGGCCGGTGACAGAAGCTCTCGAAGGATCACCCTCAGATGAGATTGGTTAAAATCATTGGATCCATAGAGGAGATCTCAAAATGGAAAACTGGTCAGACCTGGAGGAGATCAATGGCTACGACAACTTGTTGGAGATCCGTGTCGGCGCAGAGAATATGATTGGATCTCCGACAAAGCCTGATCAAAGAGAGGAGGTGGGGCTGCAAGTTGTAAACAATTGCCTAACGATCACTGCAAAAACATCGGAGCCAAAGTTGAGGTGTTGTCGATCCGCGGCCGCTAGAAGAGTAGGACCTCACTGGGGCAAAGATCTGACTCACAAGTCACAACTGATGGAGAAGGGGGAGATTGTTGCAAACTAGAGGAAGCCTCACTACTTCGGGGGAGATAATCGATGCTATGGTCGGATGATTGGCGTTCAAGCGACAACAGCAGCAGCAATAGCAAGGAGCCTTTGATACCGGTTGGAGGAAGCCTCACAGCAAGAGCCCTCTGATCTTACAACTCTGGTTGGGGCGGATCTGTGCCCGATCGAAACTCAATGGTGCTGATAAACGCTCGAATCGGGAGTCAGTAGTGCTTGAGCTCGAGGACATACCAGATCTGGTCTCCTTCGGAAGGATCTGGTCGGGGCACACCAGATCTGGAAGGGATCTAAAAGGGGAAGAGATCAAGCAGGGATTCCACGGATTTATTTAGATCCGGCCACCGACTTCGAATCAGAGGAGGAGAAAGAGATGGCTCCGACCATCGACTTCGATCATGAGAGATGAAGAGATGGCTCCGGTCGTCAGCTTCAATGAGAGAGAGAGAGAGAGAGGAGGGGGGGGGAGCTCTCTCAACCTCACTCCTCAATTTTATGATACCATTTTACCTTACATAAGGAGGAACTCAATCTCTCTAATATCATCGTCCCCAAAGGGGTATATGTATAGTAGAGTAGAAGGTTGCTATAACAACCTAACAAAATATAGGCTAGATGTAATAAAGACTCACTATTAGGTTGTGTTTGGTTACTAACTATTAGGTTGTGTTTGGTTGCCGGGAAAGTTTTGTAGGAAAGGAATTATTTGGAAAGGAAATGACAGAAAAGAAAAAGTGCATTTTATTGGTACTGTTTGGTTGTCTGGAAAAGAAATAGAGAATTTAATTTTTCTTTTCCTTTCCTGTGTCTTTCCTTGCTTTTGGCAGTAAAATTGTGTGGCCTTTTGACGGAAAACTGGTTTCCCAGAAACAATATAATCTTCTAAGATGTTTTGCCCTTTTTTGTTTCCATACAATAATTCTTAGAAGCTACTACGAAATTTTTTGGATACTGAATTGATCCCATTTATGCTAGGTGGTACATAACTTAAGTTCCACATATACAAAAATAGATCGATGTCGCACTTATTCAAAGCCCTCACTGACTTCTAATATCAACCATTACACTAAGACCCTATAAAATTAAGAAAAAATTAAGATTTGAACATACAACAGTATATTCAAATTATATTAAGCTACAGTATGACTGTCTTAATGGTCTAATAGCCTACATTAGTTATAGGGACCAAGGTATGAGCACATTGAGCAGTTTGAAATGTTTTCCAACAAATTGTCAATTTAACATCAACTTTCTCTGAAGAAATCCCCAAATCCTAGTGAAAACAGCTATGGGGCAAGAAATGGGCTTTCCATAAACCTAGAATCCTAGTTGGAAGGTATGGAGACCAAGATAGGCTTGACATGGTTAAGTGAATATCGGATTTAGGCTAGGAAAACTGCATCTCCATATTGATCTAGATGTTATTCTTACATGTGTCATGATCTGATAGTGTATCAAATTTGATTCACTTGATCAAATCCATTAATCATATGTATTATATATGTTATCATATCATATTCAAATGTTCTAATTAGTTTTACATAGTTCTTACACGTTTTAACAAAACAAAAATATGGAAAAAAACAACTATAACATTTGAATGAAATAAGTGTAACAAATATTGTAACATATGTATTACAGCATGAAACAAAAGGTGCGTTTTTAGTGGATCGCACCCTACTCGTCCTATATATATATATATATATATATATATATATATATATATATATATATATATATATGATACATTGCAACCGGTAACGTGCGGCCTTAACATGCGGCACCCCCTTCCGGGGCATTTTCAGAAATTTTTTTTTTTTGGGATTGATCACCCACCCTTGGATAGCACACACAAAAAATTTCAGCTCGATCCAAGACTTGTAGGCCGTCCAAATGTGTTGATCAAAATGACGACAAAAATGAACGACCAATAAAAGTCAATCACATTTGGACGGCTTACAGGTCTTGGATCGAGCTGAAATTTTTTGTGTGTGCTATCCAATGGTGGGTGATCAATCCCCAAAAAAAAAATTCCGAAAATGCCCCGGAAGGGGGTGGCCGCACGTTAAGCCGCACGTTACCCGGTCGCAATGTATCACTACTCATATATATATATATATATATATATATATATATATATATATATATATATATATATATATATATATATATATATATATATATATGACTTTAGGACCTAAAATGTGTGATGACCGACATTCTCCCTAAGTTCTCAATTCATTCTAAAGAAGGATTGCACCAACATACCATCAAGACCCCAGCCCATGTACAGAGGAGTAATGCCAATAGCATCACGGGCAGCAATATAACTTTTATCACGGGTATCAAGGAGAACAAACGAGAACATGCCATCCAACATATCCACAAATTCCTCCCCATACTGTTCATACTGTCAAAGAAAAGGATTGAGAATATATTTATGAATTGTCAGCAACATCAGTATGTGGGATGAAGAAAATGTAATAACATAATATTTGCATATTTAGAAGCTTATAGAACTTAAGACCTAAATTCATTCTCAATCAGGCACATAGAAGGCAGTAAATATGAAGTATTAGTATGCTTTCATGACTCACAAGATGGGTGATCACTTCACAATCGCTACCCGTACGGAACTGATGAGACTTGAGCTTTCTTCTCAACTCCTCATGGTTATATATCTCCCCATTAACCTAAGCAGCCGATAGAAATATTAGATGGATTAACTAGAGGTTATAACAAAAGAACCGAATAATTACACTGGTGAAAAAAAAAACAGATAAAAGATACACAGATAAAAGTTTCTAGAGAATCGATATGATGTTTCGAGAAATCGGTATAATGTAGACCATTACATATTTACATTTCTTAGGGCTAAGTGATAGAACGTAATTATACACATCCAGCATCAAAGTAGTGGACCAAATATGGTGTAAGTTGAAATTCAAAAAAAAAATGTTAGCCTAAGGCCAATAGTCTTTCATATTTATGTAGGACAACGATTGAGTAATTTAGAATGGAAAGAATGAAGCAAGAGTTACGCAGAAAGCACAAGCAATCACCAAGAGAATTCAAGTTAGAGAAGTCCCTGCATATGAATCAGGCTTCACAATAGCCACTTCTAACAAGTCCATCGCCAAGATGCTTCAAAAGACATTGTTTAGATGTTTAGATGTGACACTACTGTGACAAAATATCCCTAGTCTGTTCGGTATAACTTGTGCCACAGAGATGAGTTCAATTATATCAAATCTAGCCTTCTACTCTCTTCGTTTGAACTCTATCCCAGTCTAAGAAAAACTTGGAGGTTTCTGTCAAATAGCATGGGCTTAAACTGTGTAGCCTTCAAGGTTGGTTTACCTAACCACCAACTTAGTGGGTGGACATCAGGTTGATAGCCGGTCAGAAAATTCTTTTATATTTTTTTGATAGTCGAGACCATCTTGATAGGATAAGACTTGAATGGTGATGATGACGACCTATGAGAAAAAATAGTTTTAGGTTCCTTGGCAGAACTCTATCTTGCCTTGGCTTTGTCATGTATTTGACACAATTCTTAGTGGGTGGACGTCAAGTTGACAGTTGGTCAAAAAATTCTTTTCTACCTTTTTGATAGTCGAGCCCATCTTGATGCGATAAGACTTAAATGATGAATATAACGGCATATGAGAAAAATTAGTTTTGCAAAAACCTCTTATTACAAAATCAATTACAAGAGATTCTAAAATTCATTGCTAATATTTAAGTGTGCACATATTTTTTTGAATAAGTTGCAAAGCTTTTTCTCAAGAATGACCAATATTTTTTGAATAAGTTATAAAGCTTTTTTTTTGCTACCAAATTATGAATTATCAATTACCCATAAGTACATTATTTTTTAGAATAATTTATGTTATCAATGAATTTGTAGATCCTAGCACCATATCGAGCATGTTAATAGGAATTTTTCACAATGAATCGATAGCCCTACACTCCTACGTCAAAAAAAAAAAATTAAAGGAATACTTGCATACGGCACCCCAAGGAACATCTAGCAAACCCACACGTCTTTCAGAGTTGACAAGGTAACATGAGCACCAACGACACCAAAAACATCGAAGATGCATCAAATTTTGTAATATTGTAGTGTGTGGCGAAGACCCTGTGCAACATGTATTCTTCCGTTTTATAAAAATCTTCAAAGTTACAAGAAGCGTCTTTATTTTACAAAATAGAAAGATGTTTGTTACATTTTCAAACATTTGCAAAAAGTCTGAACAAAATAATCTTGCAATAGTAGTTTAATATGGTAAAAGCTTGGTCTCAATATTGAGTACATGACTACTTACCACTATAAGGTATGAAATGTAACACAATAAAAAAGATGTCTTCCATATATCTTACACTTTGGTCGCATTTTTTCCATTAGTCTCAAATATGATTAAGACAGGCATTAGGCACAAAATTTTCCAATTCAAAAAACATAATGGCTTCCCTCACAAACTTAATGACACAAATTCATGTGAGTTAGCAACAAGCATGGATGGCAATGGAGGCCAATAACCACATAATATGACCCATTAATGAGGGTTTCTTTGTTAAACTAAGGCTCGATATCTAATGTTGTTTTGGGTATTAAACTTAGGCTCAATAGCGAGTTAGGCTGGGTTCGGACCTGAATAGCACCCTACATATTGCAGATTGAGTTTAGTATAATAATGATATTAAATCCGATATATATACACAAGTTTTCCCAAATCACATCTTCTAGTAGATGCATTACAATTTAGAGGCTCTTGGGTTAACGGCAACCTTTGCCTCTCCCAGGTCCCAACCCCAAACACGCCTTTCCACCAGTAACCCTAGACTGCTGCATGGAAAGACCTGAAGCAGGCAATATGAATCTCGAGTGTCATCTCACCGAGCGCCCCCGTTATCTCTCTATACGCATGCTCCCGACACCGATTTTCGCCTCTACCACAAACTCCACCATTGTTGTATTAATCCCTGCTATGGCTGATAAGTCACCACCTAACTCAATACACATGTTGGATCTACAAACCGCCATAATAACCCGCCATTGTAAATTTATTAATCACCAGAAAATTCCAATAATTATCGAACCTAAACAAAGAGTTGAATATCATCTGGTACTTAATATGGCTCAAGTTCAGGTCCAGCTTAGGATCCAATAGAAATTATTTCGGGGTTGAACACTTTTAGCGCCTGACCCGATTCCGACCCATTTCTACCTCTCACAGTAACTATGTGGGTCCATCCGGGGTCACAGCAAAGTATAAACTATGCAGAAAAAAGATACCAAGTGAGACATAAACTCAGATATCTTAATTAATTCCTTCAAATAACATATGGGCTTCTGAAACTTCATCATGCTTGGGGAGGTGGCGAACTCCCATGTCATCATGCAGGCTCACACTACATTATGAATGAGGTCATTATGTGAAACCACAAGTCATACTAGCAGTAGCATCTGATAATTGTGCCATGTACATAATTTTTCCTATTACTTCTATATACATAAGATATACAAAAATAGCCATGCGTAACCTTATGACATTGCCATGTCACAGTAATCCATTACAGTACAAACAATTTCTAAAAAAAAACATTTTGTCTTTGTTTGTTTTTTTTATTTACAAACAATTTTAAATTTCTCTCAAGAACACAAATTTTATATAAATGATGATGTGTAGATCAGTCCCCAATCAACAATATCCAAATTTTGACTAAGATTAAATCTAACATTTTTTCAGATTTTTGTAAACATGGGGTGAAATTTTGGGGACCACTTTTCCCCAATTTCACATGAATTTATTTCCACTCCATATAATGAACTAAGATTTACTCATAGATTCAAGATCTAAGCCTGTTGCATGACCAAATTAACTCATATTGCACAAATTAACAAATTAAAGACCAAGCGAGGAAAAATACCTTTTTTGAGAAATGGGTTTTCCGGGACCGATTAATACAGGTTGAACCATAAAAAAAACTTTGAATCAATGAAAAGCTTTCCCCCTAGTCCTCGTTTTCTCATTGCTTTCGGAAATATAAAAGAGGCAAACCAATATAGAAAGAGAAAGGAGATCACAAAGTCACGTTAGGTCTGGGTTTGTTTAACCAAAGCCAAAATGATCACTGCTTAGACAGAAACTTATTGCACACCCCAAGAATTGGTCATTACAGATTACGGGGGTGGGGTGATATTTTGTTTCAATGGACAAAGAAACTTAAACTTCTTGTACATAGATTTCATTCAAAATTTCAAATCAAGCCCTAGGGAAAAAAAAAAGTTGCATTAGTGGCACCAAAGTATCATGAACCAAATGAAAACAAAATCAGTATATTGTTTCACAAATATGCAAGGATTGCCAATATTACTTACAAAAAGCGCATGAAACCGAATTTTTAACTCACTTGATAAATAGTTTACTAATGCCCGCATAATAGGAAAATTGATTCATGATAAAGATAGGGTCCCACAAAATAAAATAACAAATCTCACTATATGCCAAAGGACAGGTTCAATTATAGGTCATGACTTCTAAAGGTAATAAATAATGATTTATTATGGAAAGATGTCACCTTTTTGATGCAGGTCGGGATCCAAGGGATAACATCTGAATTTCTCGGAGTAGTCATCATGGGAATTGAGGCAGTAACAAAAGCTGACAGGTTTCTGTGGCTGCTAGTGTAAGTAGCCAGGGACCAAGGTACCAAAAGAAGACCAGTAGGGGAGCTAAGGTGCACTTAGGAGATCAACAGCATGTTGGGGTTCCTAAGGGTGCCAGAAGAGGTTGGCGGGGCCAGGCATGGCAGGAGGAGGCCGGCGGGGGCCAGAGGTGATTGGGGGATAGCCAGCGGGACCTAGGGTGCCTGCTGGGAGGCAGATGGATCCTGGTGTGCTCGTTGGGAGGCCGACGGGGCCTGGGTTGCCCTGCGGAGGCCGGTGGGTACAGCAGCAAGAGAGGGAAGCAAGCCTAGACGAGCAGCAATGCAATCATGATATTTGGTTGATTTCAAAAGATCATTGGTTATTATTATTTTAGATTTTGAGAGTAAACTAGGCTAGATTATATTTAATTTGGTCAGTTCAAATTTGAATGTCATTATTATTTTGTTTGGACGCCTATAAAGGGCTACCATGGTTGTAATCAGAATTATTATTGAAGATTATGATGAATGAATGAATGAAGAGCTCAAGGATTTAAGTTATCCTATTCTTCACTTGTTCCTGGTTCAAAGCAATAGGTCCTGCTTTTCTCTCTCAGTCTCTCCTAGTGCACTCCATGTATTGTATGTCTAACTTCTACCTCTTACTCCCCTGATCTTCCATCCTTCTTCCTCCCACCCTCTTTTGTCACCTGTATCAGTACTTCCAAATAACAGTTATCATATTGGAGGGAATAAATCAAAAAACACATCAGCATCACCCAACACCAACCATAATCCCTTGTTTGACATATTCAAGAATCAAAGAGAAAAAAAAAAACGAGACCCAAATTGCAGCCGTCGACCAACTGCATCCCTCTCCCAAATTGACCCCACCTACACCCAAGCTGATACTCACGACAACCCCCTTGAAACCCACAAACAATCATAGCCAACCTAACTGTGGGTGCAAAATCTAGCTAACGCCCAATGGTGGGACCCACAGCCCCGCCTGGGGCCCACAAGTCCAACGCTGGGACCCGCAGCCTGCCTGGGGTCCACGAGTCCAATGGTGGGATCCGCAGCCTTGCCTGGGGCCCACTTGCACTATCTGGGGTCTGGTAAATCCCCCGGGTATTTACCAAACCCCGGATATTCCTGGGAATATTCCTGGAATATTCCTGGAATATTCCCCAGATAAACTAAGCCCTTATAAATAGCAGACCCTGTAAATGATTCCGGATCCGAAATTCCAGACCAGAAACCCACTTTCTGTTTTCCAGAGCTCCTTGGGCTTTCTGGTTTTCAGACTCCTTTTCCACCCTCTGATTACTTGTAAGAAGCACTCCTCGGCCTGTCAAGAGTAGCTCTACTATTTACTCAGAGATAGTGGATTCAAAGGTTGCGTCTTACCGCACGGAGACGTAGGCTTCGGCCAAACTTCGTCACCATATCCTGTGTCATCTCTTTCTCTACCTTTCTACTCTATAGTGCTTGTGTGACAGCCCAGCAAGTCACAACTCAGCGTTTCGAAGCGCGCCACATTCCGAAGGGTCAAACCTTCAATCGACTGTTGGAGGAGGGTCACGTACGACGGCCGAAATCCTCCCCCACAATTTGGCGCCGTCTGTGGGATCCGAATCCTATCAATTTGCAACGTCCAAGTTTCCTAACTCCTCCAGTAGCAAGTACCGGTTGCTCGAGTAACCCGTTTACCTCCATCGCTACACTTAAATGACGAAGACACAGATGGACCAGCCGGAGGAAAGTGGCATGCACCCAGACGCTCAGCATCCGACGACTCGATCAATGAGTCGCCGGTTTGCAACAAGCCAACATCCGGAACAGCAACTCGCTGCCAATTCGAGGAGTCACCCGTCGGTTGATCGCGCGGCCCAGGCTCAACTTCGACGGTCACCTCAACTCGCCGACCTAACTCCTCAGCGCTTGGGGAAAGCACACATCTCTCCCAGTGCCAATGCTCAAGCGACATACCAGATCACTACATAGGATTTCCAGCTCCTCACTCTCATGAAGCAGAACGCTGCTCTTATGGTTGAGAGAGACTCTCTCCGACAAATCACCGTCAATGCAAGAATCAATCCCCCGCAGTCAACCGCCGGCATCAACGACGGAGCAAACGTCCGTCGGTCGGTCGACCAATCTTCCGCTCCTTCCAAACGATCCACCATCAATATCCCTTGACATTCTCTTAAATCCCTCTCGAGAGGACCCTCACCTGTTCCTCCCAAGCCGACTGTCTGGGAGCGTCTCAATGAGTCTGCTCGCCATCCCGAGTCTCTGGGCTCCGAGTCATCCTCCGATACTTACACCAGGAGAGATGTTCAGAATAATCGACACCGCTCCAAAATTCGGCAACATTACAATGGCAATCGAACCCCAGTCGGGCATCGGATGACAGGATGGACTCCGACGCCCTCTCTACCTCCTCTTCCTCCAAGACGCCTCTCTGACCAGAAAGGCAATAGACGGAACGATCATGCCTCCGAAGGCCCACTTCATCGGCATATTCTCTACGCCCTGTTTCCTCAAAGCTGGAAAGCCCCCGCTCTCCCCAAGTTCAACTGCTTGACTAGAGATCCAACGCTGCACATCCTCGCCTTCAGGCAAGCGTTAACACCACATGATAGAGACAACCAGGTTCTATGTTGCACCTTTGCTGGCAGCCTGGACGACATGTCACTGGACTGGTATCACAACCTCCTTACGGCCTCCGTAAGTCAATTCAGGGATCTGGCAGACCTCTTTGTTCAACACTATCAGCTGAACCACAAGCCAGAGAAAAAGCTGGACTCCCTCTACCGGCTCAGGATGGGATCAGATGAAACCCTCTGGGAGTTCTCTCGAAGGTTCCAAAACGAGCATGATGTGCTCTCCGGACACCACCTCGACGATGAAGCCATCATACTTGCATTCCAGAATGCTCTACGTTTTGACCTCCACATCTACAATGACCTCATCCGTAATCCTCCTGCCTCCCTCGGAGTGCTATTCGATCGAATTCAAAAGGAGATCGAGGTGGAGGACGATCAAGTCGCTCGCAAGAAACATGATCTCAAGAAGCGTCTTTCTGATACGGAACCAACGAGACCAACAGCTCAAGCTCACAACGCGGAGGCTGAGGAAGATAGAACCTCCAAGAGGTCAAGACGGGCAGGCGATAAACCCGCAGAGCCTCAGAAGACCACAAATACCAAAGGAAAGTAGCCCGTCGACTGATCAGAGTAAAAGACCACCGACTATCAACAACTCGGAAGGTCCCTCATCTGAAATCTATGATGTAACATCTACCAAGTTATCAATGAAATGACAGTTATTTCAAGTTATATCGAAGACTATCAAATTCTATCTCAACTTCTACTCAACGTCACAATTAGTTCGGTTCGTGTTGCGACATGGCCGACTAACCTGCAACGGTACAAAGTTACGTGCCCTGATACGTAGGTTTGACTGAAACGGCGCTTCGCCTAAGTCCAACCGATACAAGGGTGCTACGCTGAGTACTCCGAATCATTGGCGTTGCACATGCTCCCGTTGTCACATAAGGACACATGCATTAGTGCCTCGCCACAGTTAGTTCGGTTCGCGTTGCGACACGGCCGACTAACCTGCAACGGTACAAAGCTACGTGTCCCGATACGTAGGTTCGACTGAAACGGCGCTTCGCCTAAGTCCAACCGATACAAGGACGCTACGCTGAGTACTCTGAATCATTGGCGTCGCACGTGCTCCCGTTGTCACGTAAGGACACATGCACTAGTGCCCCGCCACAGTTAGTTCGGTTCGCGTTGCGACACAACCGACTAACCTGCAACAGTACAAAGCTATGTGTCCCGATACGTAGGTTCGACTAAAACGGCGCTTCGCCTAAGTCCAACCGATACAAGGGCGCTACGCTGAGTACTCCGAATCATTGGCGTCGCACGTGCTCCCGTTGTCACGTAAGGACACATGCACTAGTGCCCCGCCACAGTTAGTTCGGTTCGCGTTGCGACACGACCGACTAACCTGCAACGGTACAAAGCTACGTGTCTCAATACGTAGGTTCGACTGAAACGGCGTTTCGCCTAAGTCAAACCGATACAAAGGCACCACGTTGAGTACTCCGGATTCTTACCCTCCGTCAATCAGTAAGTCCAAGGTCCCACCCTCGGCATACAAAGACAAGGCCCGAGACGGCGACATCGTCCCGGCCCAAGGTGATAGCCTTGGCATTCAAAAGCAAAGTCCGAAGCAGGCTTCACCGCCTTGGCACCTGACAAAGCCCGAGACGTCAGCAATATCTCGGCCCGAGGCGACCCTTGCCTCATCATTCGAAAACAAAGTTCGAGGCAAGCTTCGCCGCCTCGGCACCTGACGAAGCCCGAGACGTCGGCACCGTCTCAGTCCGAGGTCACAGTCACCTCGGCATTCAAAGACAAAGTCCGAGGTAGGTTTCACCTCCTCGGCACTTGATGAAGCCCGAGACGTCGGCACCGTCTCGGCCCGAGGCGACCTTCGCCTCAGCATTCGAAGACAAAGTCCAAGGCAGGCTTCACCACCTAGGCACCTGATGAAGCCCGAGACGTCGGCACCGTCTCGGCTCGAGGCGACCTTTGCCTCGGCATTCGAAAACAAAGTCCGAGACAAGCTTCGCTGCCTCGGCACCAGATGAAGCCCGAGACATCGGCACCGTCTCGGCCCGAAGCGACCTTCTCTTCGGCATTCGTAAACAAAGTTCGAGGCAAGCTTCGCTGCCTCGGCACCTGACGAAGCCCGAGACGTCGGCACCGTCTCGGCTCGAGGTCACAGTCACCTCGGCATTCAAAGACAAAGTCCTAGGTAGGTTTCACCTCCTCGGCACTTGATGAAGCCCGAGACGTTGGCACCGTCTCGGCCCGAGGCGATCTTCGCCTCGGCATTCGAAGACAGTCCAAGACTATCGTTGCTGCCTCGACCCTCAACAAAGTACACGACAATAGGCACGACGGTAGATGACGGACAACGCGTTGGCAGACGCGACGCCCGTCACCAGACAACAAAACGGCAAACGCACCCTCGACCGGCCCTTGGTAGGGGTCGGCAGGTGCGACGGTCGATGCCGAAAAACGTGCGCCGACATGCTCGTTCGAGTTTGTTCGGTTACAAGACAAGCACAAACAGGCCAAGGCTCAGCTCGGCTCGTGGTGGAACGGCTCGGCTCACTATCCCCAAATGAGTTAGAGAAGGGGTGAGGGTTAGAGAGAAGAGGTGAGAGTTAGAGAAAGGCAAACACCCCACAACCCCCCTTTACACTTCCAATCAAGAGGGTCTGTGGGATCTGATCAACACAGTCCACCGAGTCAAGAGCCCACTACACAATTCGACGTAGCATCTGATCAAGAGGTCCTTTGCTTCCAATCCATTGCTTCCCACTTCGATGACATCAACGGCTAGGATTTTTGCTCAAAACAAAGCTGCCACCTTCACGTGAAGTCACATGGGTGCTGTCAGATGAATAAGGAGAGTTCAGAAAAAGAGAAGGGTTCCCTTCCTTCTCCGGCACCGTCGGCTCATTGCAGCCGCCCTCATACATCTCAGTCATCGGCAACCTACTTCACTACGTGTGACTGCGACCCTATCGCCACAATCGACCTCTAGTGGTGCTCTCCGTGACCGCCGCCCGGACTGCCTCAACTTCGACTCCCTCTTCACCTGGAGCGCCGACCTCGCCGCCGACCTCTACCTCCCCCGTCTCATCTTCCAGAGTGCCGGAGCGTTCCCCATGTTCGTCAAAAAAAAAGAGTAAGAAAGCGACAAAAGAGACTAACAGAGAGAGAAAGAAAGAAAGAAAAGAGAGAGTCAGAGAGTGAGTGAGAGAGAGAGTGAGAGAGAAACAGAGAGTGATTGAGAGAGAGAGTGGGAGAGGGAGAGGGAGAGGGAGAGAGAGAGAGAGGGGTGCCACCACCCCCCCCCCCCCGCCGCAGCCGCCCCCCGCCCGCTCCCGCGCGCCCCGCCCACTCGTCGGCCCGGCTGCGCCTCGCCCGCGCCCACGCGCCCCGCCCACCCGCCGGCCTGCGCCCCGCCCGCCCGCTTGTGCGCCTCCCGACCTCAACCCCCCTTCCCTGGCGACGACCCCCCCCCCCCTTTTTGCGTTTCTCCCGACCCCCCCCCCCCCTCTTTTTGCGTTTCTCCCGACCCCCCCCCCTTGTCCCGACCCCCTACACGACAAAAAAAAAAAAACTGTCTTCCGACCCACTAAAGACAAAGCTGAGGTGGCTCAGATCACAACCATCCGATGCGGGCTGGGTGCAATACATTTTCACGATGTTTAAATCGTGTGGGTACGATTCAATCATAACCCGATCAATGGTCACCATTTCTACCGACCCCCACTAGGAGAAAACCCCACCTACCCCCTCGGGTGCTCTTGGGTCTACCCCAGGAGTCTCCCTATACACTTCTACCGACCCCCCAAAACCCAACCTGGGTTTTTGCAAAAAAACCCCCAATCCTAAAAATTTCTGCCCAGAACCCCTTTTATCACTTTTTGACAATAAACCTAGCCCATGATTTTTTACAAAAAAAAACCACTGCCACCCAGAATCTTTGGCCAAACCCCCTTCTCTTGATTTTTTACACAGAATTGATCCGAATTTTTACACATAACCCCTTACCTAAGATTTTTTGCACAAAACCCCCCCTGCCCCTAACTTTTTGCACATAACCCCCTACCTCTGACATTTTGCACAGAACCCGCCTGCCCCATGATTTTTGGCACGAACCACCCATGCTCCTAACTTTTTACACAAAACCCCCTGCCTCTGACTTTTTGCACAAAACCCCCTATTCCTAATTTATTTTTACCAACGCCCCCTAGATTTTTTAGCCCGAACCGACTTGCGCGCAGTTATTTTTGTGACCCCAGTCAACCAGGTTACCACTTACCCAACTGGGAGGGGGTAACACACCAGTAGTCGGTCCCACCCAACGGGTCGGCAGACGCACAGCAGTCGGCCCCGGACAGAGGGTCGGCAGGCAGACGACGGTCGGCCCCGCGCAACGTGTCGGCAGACAGACGACGGTTGGCCCCGCGCAACGGGTCGGCAAACGCACAACAGTCGGCCCCGGACAGGAGATTGACAGACAGACGATGGTCGGCCCCGCGCAACGGGTCAGCAGACAGACGATGGTCGGCCCCGCGCAATGGGTCGGCAGACGCATACCCGGCAGACCCCTGGCAGGGAGTCGGTGGGCCCAACGATCAGCCTCACGTAGCAGGTTGACAGACAAATGACGACCAACCCCGGACAGAGGATCGGCAGACGAGCGACCGACTTTGCACCAGGAAATCCCAACCAGCTAGGTTAACACCTATCTAGCTGGGAGGGGGTAACTGTGGGTGCAAAATCTGGCTAACGCCTAATGGTGGGACCCACAGCCCCGCCTGGGGCCCACAAGTCCAACGTTGGGACCCGCAGCCTGCCTGGGGCCCACGAGTCCAATGGTGGGACCCGCAGCCCTGCCTGGGGCCCACTTGCACTATCTGGGGTCTGGTAAATCCCCCGGGTATTTACCAAACCCCGGATATTCCTGGGAATATTCCCCAGATAAACTAAGCCCTTATAAATAGCAGACTCTGTAAATGATTCCGGATCCGAAATTCCAGACCAGAAACCCACTTTCTGTTTTCCAGAGCTCCTTGGGCTTTCTGGTTTTCAAACTCCTTTTCCACCCTCTGATTACTTGTAAGAAGCACTCCTCGGCCTGTCGAGAGTAGCTCTACTATTTACTCAGAGATAGTGGATTCAAAAATTGCGTTTTACCGCACGGAGACGTAGGCTTCGGCCGAACTTCATCACCATATCCTATGTCATCTCTTTCTCTACCTTTCTACTCTATAGTGCTTGTGTGACAGCCCAGCAAGTCACAACTCAGCGTTTCGAAGCGCGCCACATTCCGAAGGGTCAAACCTTCAATCGACTGTTGGAGGAGGGTCACGTACGACGGTCGAAATCCTCCCCCACACTAACACCAACTCTCACGTTGACCCTATTGGTGTCCGCGTGCCACCCGCAGCCCATTACTGCCCATCGTCACCTCGCTTGTCGGTTTTGCGTTTTGTACCCTGACAAATGGCGTCATTTGTTACTACTGTCCAAGCCCCCTAATTTCCTCCTCTTTTCTTACTTGTAATCGAACAAAAGAAACAAACCCCTAGACCTAGCAATTAACCAAAAAACCCTCTCAAACCCTTTTATGTAAAGTTTGGTCTAAAGCCATCAAAATTGAATCTAAATAGTGAGATCTGACCAGCAAGAGAATTATTTAAAGTGCTTTGATTTTGGATTGTTACCCCTCCTTCAAAGGACTCTAACATGTAAAAAGCCACTCTGAAATTACGCACAAATCAGGTATATTTCTAACATGCAAGGTGAAAAAACGGGATCATATCTCTGTTTAGTTTGCATCGTGGATATCAAATGGTCCAATAGATAAAACCAGTAGGTTTTTTGCTAAGCTATAAGATTTTCTTTAACAGTGAAGATGGCGGATTTGATAGACATGGATTCTGGAAGCCTGGAACATTCCTTCCTCTGCATCTAGCTCCAAATATATGGCATCACTTTCAGCTGGATAGGTTTGTGGAAGAGGATCAGCTCTTGTGGGATAATGAACAGATTACCGACTTTAAGTTGACTTAGTTTCTTAGGCTATTCTTCGTATGGGAAGTGCCTTGGGCTGAAGTTGGTTGGGGAGGGGAGTCTATGCCTAAACATGCTTTATGATTTGGAAAGGCTATTCAAGGGAAGTTTCAAAGGAGGTTCTGATTCACCCAAAAATAAAATCATATGGCTTCCAAAAGTCTGATGTGTAGGAATGAGGTGGAGACATTGAACCCTATATATTTCATGTGTCCATATTCGTCCAGGATTTGGGAGCTTGTGACACTGAAATTGGGTCAGAAGAAACATTAAAAATAGTGATATGGGTCAAATTGATATGGATTTTTGCTTATTCTTCAAGTGTAAGAGAGAGTTGTTCCAACTTGCTTCCAGTACCTTATTTGCAACTGTATGGCCTTACAGGAATAAAGAAACAGAGCAAATTTTCCGAGTTGGACTTATCCAAGGCACAAAGGATAAAGGATATCAAGCGAGATGCAGCTTGTACGATGAAAATGTTGATAGAGAAAAAAGTTAAAACAGTCTTGGTAGAGAATAGTTCGAGTGATGGGATTGTTTGTAAATAGAAGAGATGTCTGTACTAGTTAACAGGGACTTTCTTTTGCCTCATTTTTGAGATAGTATTAATAAGTGTTTTACTTGTTTTTCAAGCTTGAAAAAAGAACAATAGGTGTTTTTCTCCACGATAACAAATTGTATAAACTTAATAAAAGTAAATGAGTGCAAGTGATGGGATAATCACAAACCGTAACAGCAACTGATTTGTCTTCATTATAAAGTGGTTGATCTCCAGAAGTAGGATCTACAATAGCCAATCGTTGGTGAGCAAGATAGCAATCCTGGTAACAATGTAAGCCGCTCCAGTCAGGGCCTCTATGGCGCAACCTGTATTTTTTAGAAAAAAAAAACACAGAGAAACAGTGAGCGCTTCTCAGATAGTTAATGCAAGTGCCATATCAAGGCTTCAATATTCCAATTAGATATAACTCATAGTATGCATTGCGTATTTCATGAAGGGAAAGCTGTTCAAATCTCAGCTCACCAAACAATGATATAGTAATGAAATTTACATGATCTCATGTGGGGCAATCTATGTCTCATAATGTCAACATGTAGACAAATATTAAATTCCAATGTAGTTAGAGACGTGGTTGTCAGTATCTTATGATACATGATAAGATGCGTGCAATATGATACATAAAGGGAGGAAAACAATAAGAAACGTGCATGCATATCGTTTTTCACTGTACTGTGTGATACACGATACGTATCAGACAATACATGACAAGTTAAGCATCGGACAATACAATGTAAATGAGAACTTGGGGGGTTTTCTTCTCTTAAGTTCTGAAACAACTATATAAGACCTTTTGAAAATGGTTTTTTTTTCCTCTTAGATTCCGAAACTACATAACTTACTTTTGGGTGCGTGTTGGTGTGGGTGTGGGTGTGGGTGGGTGGATGTGTGTGTGTGTGTGTGTGGGGGGGGGGGGGGGGGGGGGGGTGCTTGGGTCGGGTGGGGAGCGGAACCTATGGTGAAAGAAAGATTGTGCTTTTTGAGAGATTTTTTAGGGTTTCACAAATCATCTTCTATGGTTTCTATCCTTCTCTACAGTCGTCAGAATTCAATGACAATTGTTTCCAAATTTTCCAATACACTTGGGGGGACCAAATACATACTTCTTAATGCTTTAAAGAGTTCTTGAGAAAGCACCATAGGAAACCCACAAAGAGCTATCGAAGAAGGTGAAGTACAAATTTCTTTTTTGAGCGCTTCAAAGTGGTAAGAAATATTTCATAGTTCGTACTTGATTCATTTTTACTTAAAATGGTAGATGGAGGGAAGAAGAAAGCTTATGACGAAACAAATAGATCACCCTTGTACATGGCTTCTTTTTTATACGAGTATTTGCATCATACTTTTTTATAGAACAATATTATGTTGATGGGAAATGACAGGGAATGTCTTACTCTTAACTTCTCATATTTAATGTTCTAGTTTTTTTTCTTATATGTTGATATACGTCTAACTATATTTAATTATATATAAAAGTTTAATTGTTTCTTACGATACACGATACCAAAAAAAAGGGACAATGATACATGCTATGCATGATATGACAACCTTGATTGGAGGATCAACGCTTTCATACATGGTACAGGCTCACTAAATTTTCTGGCCACCTTAACAGGTGCTAAACTATAAGCTTTGTTTCCATGCCATACCAAAGATTCAAAGAAGGTCAATGTCAGCAAGAAACAAATAATCACAAAAGCATCTGATATACTGCAAGAAAATTTAAGAACAATGCTTCACATCAAATGTTCTCAGAAAATCACTATATCATCTAAATATGTTTATATCTGCAGAAATGATTGGAAAAGCATAAAACAAGACACTAAAGCCAAAGGGAGGCTGTAGGCCTGAGCTTCGTAAGAACTGCCAACAGTTTCGCCTCAAATTTTACTTGTCAAAATTGCAAACTCCAATAAAAAGGCCTGAACTCCATGGCTTCCTAAAGACTAAACAGGCCAGGAGCCCCCAACTATAGCATAATAAGCTCACAAGTTGAGACCAACTGATGTGGAACAGTGTGTGTAACAGGGATTTCAAGACTCGTTGAGCGGCGACAAGACCGCCAGTTTGCTCCGAGCCGAAAACAGGATAATTAATTGAAACAATTAATGTGGCGAATGTTTAAGCAAAGCCGAGCCGGCACACAAGTGGTATTCCAACGCTTAAATAGCTAAATAACATGTACCCGGTTATTAGCAAAGTTCCACGTACAATATTAGGACTAGTAGCTAACAAGGTTAAACAGAATCACACGCCTCACATTTCATGGGGAAAACAACAGTTTATAGATAAAACTTAGGAGATTCGATTATTGGGGCTACCCTCGAATATTGACCGGGGGAAAAGGAAACTCACCTACTGAGGGTTGTGGGGGACCTCAGGGATCTCAACTGGCAGCGGGGTCGATGTCGATGCGGTGTCCTCAGGTTGGGCCGGGGTTTGAGCGAGGGCCCAGAGTGCTAGTACGTTGGGATGTACGGGCGCACCGGGATGCCACCGTTGATGGTTTTCCGAGATTCCCAACCGTGCTTCCGCGTCTTTGGCGACGATGTAGGTGATGCGCTCCACGTACTCCTTCACGCTCTCGTCGGCGCTGAACTGGAAGTCGAGGAAGGGAGACCGGATATCGAGGAATCCGTCTTCGTCGTCGATCAGGCCGTGATCAACATCTGGATCGACCATGGCGTCATGCCGAGGGGATGGGCTGCCGGGGTAAGGAGGTGGGGCTTGGGTTGGGCAACGGGGAAGGGGAGGGGATCGGGTGGTGGCCGGTGGTGGACAAGAGGGGCCGGTCGGACAGGAGGGGGAGGGGTTTGGTTGGAACTCGGGGAAGGGAATGGAAGGGGTGGGGAACCGGGTGTCAAGGAGAGGGGTTCGGTTGGAGGGATCGGGCCGGCTGGGTGGGAGAGGAGGGAGGGCTCGGGGTGGGCGGCAGCACCAGGAGGCGGGGTCGGTGGGGGATCGGATCAGGCGGGTCGGGTTGGTTTGTGGGAGAGCGAGAGAGAGGGAGGATGGAGGGGATCGGGTGGGCAGCGGCACAGGGAGGGAGAGGGGGCAAGCCGAGGGCCGGGGGGTCGGGATCGGGTGGGCAGCAACACCGGGGCGGGGCGGCTGGGCAGGGGGTCGGGGGTCGGGTGGGCAGCAACACCGGGGGCGGGGGAGAGAGAGAGGGGAAGAATGGGGGCGGTGGACCAGGGAAGCAAAGGGGATTAGGACTAGGGTTTCACACGCTAGCCTGAACCTAGGGTTTCACACGCCTAGGGTTTGGGTTTGGGTTTGGGTTTCACACACCTCACCCTGATTTCTCTCAACACGTATGTGGAGGAAAACAAAAGCTTTATTATTCATTGCATACTGAAGGAAAAGATTAAAGGCCTATAAATAGGCTTACAACGACAGACGAAACAGCCCACTAATCGAGGTGGGACTAAAAGTACACAAGCCAAACAACAAAACAGAAAAACAACAGCCAACATGGCTAGAACCACATGCTCAAATGTCGCCTCCTGCGCTGGTACACTCGCCAGGGCCGAGGCTCGATGTCCCCATCACCAACCCTAGCTATGACAGCTTGCAGCAATGAAATTGAGCTTACGATATAAAGTGGTTGCCACAAGCAGTCATTCTACAAGGTAAGTCAATCAAGTAAAAAAGGACTGAAGATCTCTGCTGACATGTAGGTCAGTAACAGCTACTTCTTTATGTAAACCAAAAAAAATTAGGTATTTCTTCACCTTACAGTTCAGGAAACCTGTTATGGTATGAATCTTGCACAACTACTCAATAACATACCAGTAACTTGGACCCCATAAATTTTTTATCTTAGCAGTTTTAAACACTTACAAATTACAGCAAACTTTCTATTATCTATGATTGGAGTTCCAGACTTATATATAAAATATAGGTAAACATGGGATTCTACATAGAAATTTAATTAATTTAGTTGTTGGATGATGCCTTATTCAGAATATTATATAGCTTAAAATGTTGACACTTAAAGAGAGCACAAGCTAATAAGATGGGCTTGACAAAGATAAGGATGTTATGGTGGATGTGCGGAAAAATTAGGCTGCATAGAGTGAGGAATGAGTATATTAGAGAAAGTGTTGGAGTGGCACCAATGGAGGACAAGATAATGGACAATAGATTAAGATGGTTTGGCCATGTACAACATAGAGTAAAGGCAGCCTCAATAAGGAGAGGGTCCTAGATTAGTGTGGAAGTTTCAAGGAGAAGGGGAAGATCTAGAATAGCAAAGATGGAAGTTGAAAGAAAAGACATGAAAACCTTTCATTGACAACAGATATAACCCTAAATAGAAATGAATGGCAAAGAATGATTCATAAAGCCAACTCGAAGTAGATGGGATCAGTGTTACCAAAATCGCCAATTTTTTTGAAAAGTCGCGTTTTAATCGCGACTTATTCCCAAACGCTTGCTACGGAAATAAGTCGCGATTTTTTCAAAAAGTCGGGATTTGTTGAAAAAATCGTGAATTACGCGTATTAATCGCGAATTACGCATTTTTCTGTTTTGTTCCCATCTTTTTCCCAATTTTTGCTATTAAAAAAAATTGTTAAAATAAATATATCTAATTATAACATAATTTACCGATTTTTTCCCTTTTTTTTGTTTTTTTTCCTTGCCGGCTTTTTCCCGACTTACGACTTGGTAACATTGGATGGGACATGGCTTGATGGTTATGGTATGATGATACCTTATTCTCTACGTATCTCTTAGAAGTTATGGTTATGGTACGTGCAAAAAGATAGGTAGTCTTATTGCTTAAAACCGCACAAGATTACAACCGCATCCAGGACTCGGGGTGGTGAGACGGAGCGGAGAAAATGTATTAGGAGATTGCGAGAGAGGTCCTATATGGTCCTTTGATTATCGGTCTCCTCGAATCTTCCTTTGAGGCTTCGGATAGATTACCCAAATCAGATGTTTTACAAGAGTTTAGGGTTTTTAGAGAGATGAAATCTGTCATACTTTGGCCCTTCCGCTCTTCGTGCTTCGCGCTTCACCAGCTAGGATGTGTCGCTTCGTTCCTTGATCTTCGTGTTCCTTCATCTCTTGCTCTTCTTCAATCTTTCGCTTCGATCTTCCTTTGGCTTTTGGCTTTGTCTTCCGGCTTTGGCTTTGGTAATGCTTTTGATTTGGCTTTACTTCAGCTCTTGCGCTTGAACGTGGGAGAAGAGAGGGTTGTGGTGCTTATGTCCTTCCAGGCTTCGTGCCTTATCGGTTAGGACGTGCATTGCTTTGCTCGCTGTTATTCGTAGTTCGTCAGCTTCGACACTTGCTCTGCTTTGGTGTTTGCTTTGACTTTTGCTTTGCATTTGGCTTGATCTTCACTTTTTGACGACGGTGGGGTCGCGTCTTTAGATCTTCTTCTCCGAGCTTTCTTCTCCATGGACGGAGCGAAGCTTTCTTTGGCTTTGATGGCAACGAGTGTAACATCGGCTTTGGCTTCCTTCTCCGGGCTTTCTTCTTTGTGGATAGACCGGAGCTTTGTCGATCTTCAAGTGTGGGCTTCTTGATGGAGGACTTATATAGAACTAAACAGTAATTCCCCTGAGGGATATACTTGCCCGAGCCTCACAAAGCCTTCGGTCTTCGAGTGTTAGAGCCTTACTTTCTGCAGAGCCTCTTCTTCTCTGGAATTCGACCTTTGGTTTTGGGTTTATGAACTTTCTTAATGGCGATGGGTGTAGTGTCAACTTTGGCTTCCTTCTCCGGACTTTTTTCTTCATAGACGGAGCGGAATTATCAATCTTTTTTATGGCGATGGGTGTAGTGTCGGCTTTGGCTTCCTTCTCCAGGCTTTCTTCTTCATGGACGGAGCGGAGCTGTATCGATTTTCAAGTGCTTGCTTCATGGCGAAGGATTGATAGGCTCAACCGTTCAAACAGGAATTCCCCTTAGGGGGATATGCTTGGACAAACCTCCTGAAGCCTTTGGTTCTCCAAGTGTTGGAGCACCGCCTTTTTCTAGGCAGAGCTTCTTCTCTTCATGTGGGAACCTTTTGCTTTCCCTCCCCTCTTTATTTATAGACAAGGGAGATGTAGGTGGGGAGATATATGGTAGGATCTTTATTGTTATCCCATTATCTTTTCCCTTAACCTCCTCATGACCACCGAGCTTTGTTTTATTATCTTTATCTAGGGTGACTATGGCTTTGATTTGTTTTTGGTTTTATCCTTTTTATCCTTTCTAGGGTGGTTATGACTTTTCGCATTTGGTCGATGATGATCCAGTCTTTTGTTTTTTACCGTTAGATCGTTTGGATCTGTACGGATCCACGTTTGGGTAGACGTCCACGCTACCACCTCTATCTTTTCTTTTCTTTTTCTTTTTCTTTATTTTCCTTTCTTTTTATTTTATTTTATTTTATTTTCTTCTTTTTTTTCTTGGTTAGTCTTTCCCGACGTAGGGTCGTACAGTCCTAGTGTATGGACCGGTGGGCCCCACTTGTTGGTAGGGCCAACAAGTCCTATTTTCGAGGTCGGCTCAAGTCAGGGTTTTGTCTTTGACCAGGTCTTTTTGGGCTTAGAAATTATAGGCTCATTTAGCTAAGAAATTGCGTAGCCTACAAAGTTGTACATCAAATAAATATGATTTAAGTTTTTATAAATAATTAAAAATAACTTTCTCACATATCCTCATATTGATCTCTTTTGTCTTGCAACTAGTTGTTCCTTGCATATTACCCGCAAATCCAGCTGCAGAAACTTAATTTGACACGCCCTAAAAAAAAGTTTCAAGGTACGACTCCTTAAAAAATGTGAATGTAGCCCCAATAAGATGCGAACATGCTTCCTAGAATTTGGTAACTTCTGGATCTATGCAAACCCTTGAATATAAGTAATTTCATAATATGCCTTTGCACTAAGGGTGTGCAGGATCCAAACCAAACCGACCAATTTTGATCGGTTTTGACACACTCAATGGATCGGATCGGATCGGATTTTTAAAAACCGACATGATTGGATTGGTTGATGGATTTGTAAATTCAAAACCGACCTAAACCGAACCGAACCGACATATGTATATACATATAATATTTTATTAAATATACCATATGTCCTCATATATCGTTGCTACCAACAACCATTGCAATACTGTAGGATAACTCAAAATCAATTAAAATCTTATTTATGCCTAATGATTTGATAACAATTATTATTATTTAAGTTTGAACTAGGTGCTAATAGAAAGGGGGGGAGCCCAATAAGAACATGGTCCAAAGCCTAAACCAACCATCCAATCCAATTCAAACCGACTTTAATTGGATTGGATTCCAATCTTAGTTCAGTTTGGATCGGATTGAAAATTCTCAAACCCGACCAAGGTTGGATCGGTTTGGGTTTTGCCTAAATAAGTTGGTTTCGAACCGATGCACACCCTACTTTGCACTAATGTGAGAACTATAATATAATACAACATTTAACAAGTCAACTTATCATATATTTGTGCAATGACATCACTTTAATTTAGACTTGGTGCAATAACAAAATTTTCTATTATAAGGACTTTTTCACTCACGACATGTTCGCTTTGTTGAAGATACCCCTTTTTTGCCCCCTTTATTGTAATCAACGCCAAGGCGAGTGCCTTGATAACGTGGTTCCTCTTCCCACTGTTATAACAGACTTGGCTAACCTCCCATCAGCATATGAAGATGCCTCACCTGAAACTTCATCTGTGGTTCCACCTGAAGTACCCCCTTCTGAAGGCCCTACTATAATCCAACCCCGATGTTGGTCTATTAAGGTAAGTCACCTTCTGACTAAAATGCAGGATTTTAAAATCTACATGTTTCAACCATCCCCGTTCAAAATCATTTAGTATATGACTTTATTTAGCTTTAGTAAGCTCTATTTCCAATGAACCAAAGTTTTCATAAAGCTAACACTCAAGTACTCAACCTCTTTGGCAAGAAGCCATTGAGAAAGAACCTCAAGCTCTTGACAATGCAAGGGATATTGCTAGAATACCCAAAGATTAGAAAATTGTGGGGTGTAAATAAGTATGCAAAATCAAATAAAACCGTGATGGATCACTTGAAGGCACAATGCTCGTTTGCTAGCAAAAGGTTTTATACAAACCCACAGAGTTGTTTACAAGGCAAAGATGAATATGGTTGAGTACAATTGCCAATTGTGGTTAACTGTGGTTTGGAATTTTTTTCAAATAGACGTGAAGAATGGACCTGGTGGACTGTGATATTTGATGAAAGGACGGCAAGGCGAGCACATGTCTGGTCATAGCTGTTGCCTGCTGTTCTTCCTCATCTATACTCATGGTGTATTCATCAGGTCCTCATCATCATCATCCTCCATCAGAAAAAAGGACAAAACTAGTTAAGAAGGGTGTGAGTCGTATGTGTAGGCAAAAACAAGTTTCAAACTTTTATTCAACAGATTACAGAGTACAAGGTTGCTCGTGGTGAACTAAGTACAGAAAGTGTCAAGGTGATTATGGGGACAGTCGTCTAGAAGTCCTTTGATCCTTGATCTTCGTAGAGACTTATTGAAGACTCTGAACTTGGAATTTTTACACTTTGAAAGAAGGGGAGACTGCTTGTGTGATCTTTCCTGACTTTCTACTTGGTCGATAAGACAAGCGGTGCTTCACTCCTTAGTTTTCTTCGTGTAATATGTCTTCTTGAAGTTTTTATCTTCTTAGAGTCTCTGTCATCTTGGAGTCTCCGTCCTCTTAGAGTCCTTGTGTCGTCTATGTCTCCTTCATTTGCTGGCAAGGATTATCCTAAGATCCCAAAAGACCACTTTTTCTTCATATTCCCTTCTATTTATAAAGAATTAGGGAATGAAGTTATTATAACTTTCTCTAAGAGTTACGCAACCATCTCGGGAGTTGTGGGGGAAGTTATGTTAACTTCGCTTCGAGTAGTGGGATAGTTACATAACTTCCCCTGATAGCGGGGTGGTTATATAACTTCCTCTGGAAATGACCTGGCTAGCCCTTTCTTAGGGCTTAGCCGGCCCTGGTGCAAGATCTGGTCGGTAGGAGTGTGCATCGGTTCGAAACCAACCTATTTAGTCAAAACCCAAACCGATCCAAACCGAACTGAGATTGGAATCCAATCCAATTAAATTAAATTCGGCTAGGATTAGATTGGATGGTCAGTTTGAGATTTGGCTCATATGCTCATTGGGATTTCTTTTTCCCTTCTATTAGGACCTAGTTTCAACTTTATAAATAATAATTGTTGTCAAATCATTAGGCCTAAATAAAATTTAAAACTGATTTTGAGTCATCCTACAGTACTGCAAAGGTTGTTGGTAGCAAGGGTATATAAGAACATATGGTATATTTAATAAAATATTATATGTATATACATATTTTGGTTCGGTTCAGTTTGGTTTAAGTCAGTTTTACATTTACAAATCCGTCAACCAAACCAATTATGTCGGTTTTTAAAAAATCCAATCCAATCCGATCCATTGAGTGTGTTGAAACCAGTGTTCTAAAAAGCGGCCACTAGGTGGCACCTAGGCACTAAAAGGCCCCCCACCGCCTAGACTAGTCCTAGGCAGTGCAGAAAAGCGGCCCAGGCCTCTAGGCGGGGCTAGACGCCCGCCTAGGCGATCCTAGGCGAGGCTAGGAGGTCGCCTAAGCACTAGAACGTGTATAGATGCTATTCTATTATTGATAATCATAAATTTATGATTTGGAATGTACTAAAATTATGGATATTATGATATTATCTGAGATAATATCATGCTTGTTTTTGTTATTGTTAATATTGAATTTATGGTTATGTAAATGATACATGCTATTTAAAATAATATTTGCGATAATCTTGAATTTATAGTAAGTTAAAAAATATATGTATTATATATAATATCAAAATAATTTAAAAAAGTCACTTTCTACTACGTATGAGGGATGCGGTCACTTTTTGCTAAGTAGAAGGCGGGGGGGGTGTCACTTTCTGCTGAGTTGGAGGGGATTTCATGGTCTAGTGAGTAGGACGAAGGGGCACTTACACTTTATGCTGAGTAGGAATATGGGGCATTACTTTCTATTGATGAGGAGGGAGCTTCAATTTTTGCTGAGTAAGGGCCAGGGGGAGGGGCAGCTTTTGGACACTTGCTGCTAAGCTTCTTAATAATTTGATTTTTCTTGCTCTTAAGTTCTGTCCGGTAGTAGAATGCGGTGACAAATATGGCACCCTCGATCACTTCGATGATGTCAAAGTTGCAGTAGCAGAAGAACTCAGCATGCCAAAGATGATGAAGAGATGAAAATGAAAGAGGGCGGGAGGGAGTATAGTGCGGAGGGGGGCGAAGTGTGTAGGAAGAATGAGAAGTGAGATGGGATTTATAGAAAAATATTATTGGCATTATGCGGATGCAATTGTGCTTGTGCGGACACACACAATTCCAGCGTTCGAAAGTATGACCGTCGGAATCGCATATGCGGTCGCACAACCCCAGCGTTCGAAGCATGACCATTGGACGTATACGTCGAACAAGTACTACTCTGCGGCCACACCAGTCATGTGAGGCTGCATATGTGCCTCCTCGCATGTGTGGACTCCGCATAGCAATTTCCATAAGTGGGTTTCGCACGCGTGGCCGCATATGCAACTGCACATTGACAACAATGGTTTTGACCATCGAAAAGGGCTACCTAGAGAAGAGCAAGAGCAGTCTCAAAAAAAAATAGAAAAAGGGCTACCTGCCGCCAGAGTGCAGCTGCCTAAAGCGCAGCATCTGCCCGAGTTGCAGCCCTAATGACACCAAACCACATAAAATCGCTTGTTTTGTTTGTGTGATCGTGATATTGTCTGCATCAGTCCATTAAAATAAACGAAGATGGCATTTTCTAGGGAGAGAGGAAGAGTGATTAAGCACCTGCGCGAGAGCTCGATGATGCGAGATCTCTTGGAGAGTGAGGTGTCCGAGCAGCCAAGCACAGCGAGGATTCCGCACATGGCGGATGGCCGGCGGCGGTCTCACCCGATCGCTCCGGCCGAAAGAACAAGGGTCGATCGCCCGCCCGGTCGCCCGCCTTGCACCGGAGAAGACAAAAGGGAAAGAAAAGGGGATTCTGATGAGAGAGAGAGAGAGAGAGCGAGAGAGCGCGAGTGAGCGTGGCGGCGGGACTTGTAGTCCGGAGAACGGGGGAGGGACTTTGGGCCTTTTGGCGTGAATGCCCACTTGGACCGGTTGGAATTACGGGAGCATCTCCTTTTAGCTATCTTTGCCACATAGGATAGAAGTCGGTGAGCAAAAAAATATCCTCCAACCGACTTCCACCTATGAAAACTTCAACCGAGTTAACAGCATCTTTACTGTTCAATCATTTTGTACTGTAGATTTTCAAAATCAAGTACCAACGTCTTAGTTTTTTTACATGGACGCAATAGATCTGAGTGGTTAATTTCGTTTTTTATCGCAGTAGATTTGAGTTGTGAATTTCCGGCACCTACCGCCACATAGGATTGGTAGGAGCCGATTGGAGTGGAATTTGGTCACTGCGGGGCAAAACTAGAAGTGCCATGTGGGATGGGAGCTCAGATGGGAGTCGGTTGAAGATGTTACGACTGGCCTCGTTTCGAGTTTGCTCTAATGACGAAAGTTTTCAGTAATTAGCCGGTAACGATCACAGACGTGGATCGATGGATGCGGGCTCAGCGGCCAAGATATTTGTAGACACACAAATTGTGTCTAACCCGAACCCAACTCGCATGCACTAATTCGGAGACAAACCCGACACGCACTCGGACCCGGACCCAACTCGTATGCATCGATTCGGAGGCAAACCCGACACGCACTCGAACCCGGACCCGACTCGCATGCACCGATTCGGAGGCAAACCCGACACGCACTCGGACCCAGACCAGACTCGCATGCACCGACTCGGAGGCAAACGCTCGGACCCGAACTCGACTCGCATGCACTGACTCGGAGGCAAACCGGACCTGACCCGCACCCAACAAGAGGCCGGGTGGGCCCATCCTCAAGTGGGGCCCACCTGGCCCCCTTCTAGAAATTCGAGCCCGGGGTGGCCGGCCATGCAAGGAAAAAAAAAAGAAAGGAAAGAAAAGAAGAAAAAGGAAAGAAATACCGTCATGCGCGGGAGGAGGTTGCGTATGACGTCTAAATAAGCATGGATCTGTGCCGATCCCTCGATCCGACGGACAAGAAACGAAGCCGGGTCGCCATCGACTTTATGTGCAAGATTCAAATAAATTCAAAAATGATTGAGTCATAACTACTCCGCCAGAAAATGAAAGCAAATAAAGTTTTATTCCCCTCTTCAATGGAAGAATAAATCTTGGGTAGTTATGGGAGAGATATTAAAGGGATTCAAATAAATCTTCCCATATCTCTCCCCTCCCCCCTTCACCTATAAATAGAGGGGGAGGGGGAAGGCTCAAATGGTCGAAGAGGTGGAAGTCAAAGCTGAAGACGAAGCGAAGAAGCTCTGCAGAGGAGGAGACTCGCCCTTCATCGACCCAAGGCTTCATGAGGCACGGGTAAGCCTATCCCTTCGGGATCGGCTTAGTCCATTGAAAGCCCTCATCAAAGTGAAGACCCTTGCACAAGAAGATCAAGCCTTTGACTCCGTGCACGAAGAAGAAAGCTCGGAGAAGAAGAACCCTTCGACTCCGAAGATGCCAGAAGCAAAAGCCGGGGAAGAAGATCGGAGTGGCACCACCCCATCGTCTCCCACAAACCTTCGACTCCGGTCAACCCCAAAAGCCCGGAGAAGAAGAACGAAGCGGCATCACCCCGTCGTCTTCAACAAATGTCCGCTCTATTCACAAAGAAGAAAGCTTGGAGAAGGACACACGAAGCGTCGCTACACCTGTCGTCTTCAAAGCAAAGTTGACGCTACAACCGTCGCATGGAGATCGGTGCTACCCCCGCCTTCTTCAAAAGAAGCCTTCGACTCCGATCACGCCAAAGAAACCCGAAGAAGAAGAGAAGCAAAGCCGATGCTACACCCGTCATCTTCAAAGCAAAGCCGACGCTACAACCGTCGCACGGAGAACGGTGCTACCCCCGTCATCTTCAAAAAAAACTCCGATCACGCCAAAGAAGCCCGGAGAAGAAGATAAGCAAAGCCAGTGCTACACCCATCGTCTTCAAAGCAAAGCCGACGCTACAACCGTCGCACGGAGATTGGTGCTACCCCTGCCGTCTTCAAAAGAAGCCTTCGACTCAGATCACGCCAAAGAAGCTCGGAAAAAAAGAGAAGTCAAGCTGATGCCTTAACCATCGAGGAAGCCAGAAGAATAAAAAAGCCTTGAAGAAGTAGCCATCGTCGTTCGAGAAGAAGATTGAGTCAATGTCAAAGCCAAAGCAAACACAAGAAGCCAAAGCAAAAGCACCGGTAAAGCCCGCGCCAAAGCAACACAAGTGCCAAAGCCAAGCAACTACGCCGATCACGAGCAAAGCATCGTACGTTCTAACCGATACGACGTGAAGTCCGAAATAACTAAAGCATCGCAAGTCTCTACCCGTCTACGTTCAAGTGCAAGCACCAAAGCAAAGCAAAAGCCAGAGCCATGCCAAAGCAAAGCCAAAGCTGAAGGTCAAATCCAATGCCAAAAGCACGATTGACACCGCGAACTGACGATCGAGGACGCCGAGGTCTAGCAAGGATCGAGGAAGACACGAAGACCGAGCAATGAAGCCAAAACCTCCTAGTCGAGAAAGCACGAAGCACGAAAATGACAAAAGTAACGGCGGATATTCCTTAACCTCTCAAAAACCCTCACCCTATAAAGACCTCTGTCCTGGGCAACCCCTTCAAATCTCTCGCACGAATACCATGTGGAGACGCGGATCAAAGGGACCCTCCAGAGGATCTCTCCCATAATCTCCTGATCAAATATTTGCCGCACCCGACTCACCACCCCCGAGTCCCCGGATCCCGGCATCTGTAATCTTCGTGTGTTTGCAATAAAGATGACCCGAATCTTTTTCTGCGTATACAGATTTCTGGCATGCCCGGGGGGACATCCTCTCCTTTCATCCGTACATCTGAAAGGGTTGTTTCAAGCTCGCTATGGCCAGGACAAACAACGATGCGTTTGCTCCAAGACTTTCGCCCATCGCCGAGTCTCTTCTACTCCGACACAATGATCCAGTAAACCCGGAGGGTGATGTTCCCCCGATGGTACGCATCTACACTCGAGCGTACTCGAACTCTTGCAGATGTCTTCATGCCAGAAACTGCTGCCAAAGATGCTTGCCAAAACACCGACGAGGCTTTGGTGCATGAAGAAATGAGCCTCGATCCTGAAATCCATATCCAAAAGTTTGGGGAGGACCAGCCCCAACCTCGAGCCCGTTCGGGTTGTCCAGCAGACGTTGCACCTCCTCTGTAGGGGGCAAACATCTGTCATTAAGCAGAAGCAAGTCGGCACAACTACGTCTCCGACAATGACGGCGAGGATGCATGCATGCAACATCGAGACGTCCTCCGTCATCATCCTCTGTCCGCTCTTCAGCTCCAAGTCATGCAAATGGGTGAACAAATGGTGCAAATTACTCGGCTAATGGAGGAGAAGGACTGTCACATCAATACCTTGCTTCAAAGGCTAAGTGCGAGAGATGCTACAGTATTCAGCCAACCTCCTGCTTCTCCAGTAGCCGCTCCAGCTCCGTCTTCAACTCCCGCTTCTGCAGAGGTTGTTCCGACAGTTCTAGCGACTACTCCAGCACTCTTCTCGGTTCCTATATCGATGGAAGTCGTCTCTCCAGTACCAGTCTCGGTGGCTACACAACCTCCAGCGACAGCACAATGAATGCCCATCAAATACAAGTGTTGGTGACTGACATGATGCATTGCCACGGCGGTAGTCTTCTTCCGATCACAGCGGCATACTCAGAGCCTTACACCACGAGGATCCAGCAACTGCGTTTTCCGACCAGGTTCCAGCCACCAAAGTTCTAGCACTTCGACGGAAAGGGAAATCCAAGGCAGTACATGGCCCACTTCATCGAAACTTGCAACAAAGCTGGCACATACAGCGACGAGATAGTGAAGCAGTTCGTTCGCACCCTCAAAAGTAATGCCTTCGACTGGTATGTTAATCTTCCTCTATGATCTATCGACAGCTGGGATCAGATGAAGAGGAAGTTCCTCAATCGCTTCTACAGCACCAGACGTATCGTCAGCATGACCGAGCTTACTGTCGTCAAGCAAAGAAAGGATGAGCCGGTGATCGACTACATCGACCGATGGAGGAACCTCGCGCTAAATTCATGAGACCACTTGTCTGAAGACTCGGCCATCGAGATGTGCACCCAAGGTATGCAATGGGGCCTGCTCTACATCCTCAAAGGGATCAAGCCTCGGTCCTTCGAAGAACTCGCAACTCGGGCTCACGACATGGAACTCAACCTAGCAAATCACGGAGACTCGAAGAGCAAGGACTTCCTGAAGGTGGAGAAGAAGGACAAGCCACCAGCACCAAGAGCAAAGCAAGTCAATGTTGCTTCAACCTCCAAGCCGCTCAAGATCAGTGGCAAGCCGGATCAAGGAAAAGGAGCCGCCATACCTCCGCCTCAAAGACAAAGGATGACTCTCGAGGAGCTCGAAGCGAAGGAGTACCCCTTCCCGGACTCGGAAGTCTCTGCCATGTTAGACCAATTGCTACAAGAGAAAATGATCGAGGTTTCTCCTTCAAAGAGACCCGAGCAAATGCATCGCGTCGACGACCCTCTTTTCTGCAAATACCACCGAGTGGTTAGCCATCCTATCGAAAAGTATTTCGTCTTCAAAGAAAGAATCATGGCGCTCGCAAAAGCAAGGGAAGATAGATATCGACTCCGGGGAGGTCGTTACAGCGAACATGACATCCATCACCTTCGGGTCTTTCCCACCAGAACTTGTTGTTGTATGACAAGGAACGCCCAAATTACACGTTAATCATCAAAGGCCAATCGCGAAGTCAGCTTCACAAAATAAAGGTCTCGAAGCGACGGCAACATGGCACTGCGCTCGCTGAGGAGGAAATGCAATTGCCCCAGGCGCAACCTCCGTTCACGTCAGCACCTCCCTCAAACAAAGCCACGTCTCAACATACTCTCCAACAGAGGTATGAGCAAGGAGATCCAGAAGTCGGTCTGTTGGGCCAACCTTCGGGCAAATTCGACTATTACGTTCTCTACTTAAAGCCTTCATCCGTTCCGATCGAAGAAATCAAGCCCACTGGCTGGAGATCGAAAGACAAGCCAGCAGAGCCTGTAGAAGAACAAGTCCTTCCCAATCAAGCTACATCCCAACGTACTCTCCAAAAGAGATACGAGCAAGGAGATCCAGAAGTCAGTTTGCTGGGCCAACCTTCGGGCAAATTCGACTATTGCATCCTCTATTCAAAGCCTTTGTCTGTTCCAATCGAAGAAATCAAGCCTACTGGCTGGGGATCTGAAGACGAGCCAACATAGCCTCGGGAAGAACAAGCTTCTTTGACCAATAAGGAACCAGGAGCTGCTGCTCCCGATCATCACCTTAGCAAGGAAGAATCCATCGACGAAGAGGCATGGGTCATGCTACCCTGGAGGCGAAGGCCGCGGCAGGCAAAGCAACACAAGCTAGACCGGATGATGAGAAAAACTCCCCGAACGAAGAACTTACAAGAAGAAAATCAAGGCTCTAGGAAGAAAGGCGCTCAAAGTACCGCCGGCAAATCTAGACGATCTCCTCCAGCTAAGCCTTCCTAAACCGATAATGTTACAAGAATTCTTCCTTGATCACTTCCTCCCAGCTGATCAGCATATCAGGGTCTCTTGTTGCATGGTCGAAGTTCACGAGATGCCAGAAAAAGAAGGCGAGTATTTCGAAAAAGGTAACTCCGACGAAGAAAAGGACGGCTCCAACAAAGAGGGCACTGCCTCTCACGACGAGGCAATCTTGCACTTGCCGCTCATATATAGAAGGCTTGCACCTTCTGAAGAAAGCTCGCCTAGCAATGGCTGCAGCCTTGGCAGACCCAGACAGCTACAAGAAGAAGAGGAAGGACGGCGAGAAGGGCAAAGCTGTTGCCTCGTGCAACACGGCTATAACCTTCTCGGACGAAGATCTGTAACTCGGAGCACGACTGCACAACCGGCCCGTCTACGTCTTGGGATACATCAAGGAGAAGCCGGTAAATCGAATCCTGCTATATTATGGCTCCGCCGTTACCATCATGCCCATCCAAACAATGAGGCAGCTCGGTATCACCATTGACCAGCTCTCACACAACCAGTTTGTCATTCAAGGGTTCAACCAGGGTGGGCAGTCCACCATCGAAATTATATGTTTGAAGCTTTCAATAGGCTCGCTCGACACAACGGTCCTCTTCCACATCATCGATTGCCAGACGTCGTATCGCCTCCTGTTGGGAAGACCCTAGCTATATGAGAATGGTGTTGTGGTGTCCACCTGGCACCAGTGCCTTAAGTACCACGAAGAAGGCATAGAGAAGTGCATTGTCGCTGATGACAAACCCTTCAGTGAGGCTGAAGCGCATCTGGCTGACGCCAAGTTCTATCAAGCAAAAGACCTTATTACGGAAGCCCTCTCAGCTAAAGCTCCTCGAACCCGAAAAGCTGAAGAAATCAGACGGGATAAAACTACTCCACATGCAAATCCGATGCAACCTTCCGACAAGGCGATACTCGAAGTTAAGGAAGCATCGAAATCAAGACAAATGATGCACATCAACTCTAAGCCGAGATCCATGCAACATACTCCGTTACCCGTCCAAGCGACGTCAGTCCTGCGCCTCGTATCTCAATGGCTTCGCAAACCAGAGCGACCATCTTCTACTTCGACAAAAGAACAGGTTTCGCCACTATCGGAAGCCAATGCCATCACTCTGCAAAAAATTACATTGTCGTTACCTAGTCTGACACAAGCTTCAAGCCTGATCGGACCTGTCGGATCTATCGACCCCAATCAACTCGAATTCATTCCAAAATGGAGTTGGGGGTAAGATGCCACCAAATTGTTGTTCAAATCCGGCTACAACAAAGAAAGCGCCATGCATATGGGCACACTTCGTCTAGCTGTAACACCACATGGGATGACCAGGACTCAAGCTCGTATGTTTTAAAGTAGCGAACAAATTCTCCTGAATCGTCGAGGCATCGGCTCTAGTCAAACCCCGATGGTTGTCAAGATCACAATGAAGAAGACCTTCACCTCCAACTACATTATGGTGAAGATGGTAGATGAAGCAGCCGAAGGATCAACAATCTCTGATGCACGCTCCACCTACGCCGGTCATCCCGATATCAAGATAGTCAAAAGGAGATGGCAACAAGCTCAATATCGGGCCATCCTCCAGAAGCAAAACAAGAGCAGTCAAAGCCGGTCGAATCTAAAGCATACATCCGTGTTCGAAAGGCTCGGTCCAATCAAGCAAACAAAGAAGAAATCGGTGTTTGACCATTTGGGAATGCCAGTCGGGGACGTCGTTTCAACACCCGCCCACCCACCCATGGTGACCATAAATCATATCTCCGTCCTCGAATCAGACAATAGTGATACTTCTACTTCAAACGACGAGTTGCAAGAAGCCATATAGGTCCTCGAAAAAGGGGGGCAGTCCATCGTTGATGACTTGAAGGAAATCAACTTAGGCACAGAAATGGAGCATCGGCCTACATTCGTCAAAACACTCTTGACTCCTGAAGAAGAAGCTGCATATATCAAACTGCTTCGAGAATATAAAGACATCTTTGTATGGTCCTACAAGGAGATGCCGGGTCTCGATCCTAAAATCGCAGTGCACCAGCTCAGCGTCAAATACGGAGCTAGCACTATCAAGCAAGGACAAAGACGCTACCGGCCGGAATTGGTACCCCAAATAGAAGGCGAAGTAAACAAGCTAATCGAAGCCAGCTTCATCCGAGAGGTCAAGTACCCGACATGGATCTCCAGTGTCGTTCTAGTCAAAAAGAAGAATGGTCAAATCCGAGTGTGCATGGACTTCAGAGACTTGAACAACACATATCAAAATGATGACTTCCCTTTGCCAATCACGAAGCTAATGGTGGATGCGACGATAGGCCACGAGGTGCTAACTTTCATGGACGGATCCTCAGGCTACAACCAGATCCGGATGGCACCCAAAGACGAAGAGCTCACAGTATTCCGCACACCAAAGGGAATCTACTGCTATAAAGTCATGCCATTCGGCTTGAAAAATCCAGGAGCCACCTACCAACGAGCCATGCAGAGAATCTTCGATGACATTCTTCATCAAAACGTGAAATGCTATATCGATGACCTTGTTGTGAAGTCTAAGAAGAAGTCGACACATCTGCAAGACATTGAGCTGATCTTCAAACGGCTTCGAAGGTACCAACTCCGTTTGAATCCACTTAAGTGCGCATTTGGAGTCTCCCCATGCAAATTCCTTGGCTTCATCGTACGACATCGAGGCATGAAAATAGATCAATCTAAAATTGATGCCATCATCAGTATGCCTGCACCAAAGATAGTGCGAGACCTGAGAGATATCCAAGGGCATCTGGCGTATATCTGAAGATTCATCGCCGACCTAGCTGGGAAGTGCCGCCCGTTCAGTCACCTCATAAAGAAAGGAGCACCGTTCAAATGGGATGATGCCTGCCAAGAAGCTCTCCAAAATATCAAAAGCTATTTACTGAAGCTGTCAGTTCTATCAGCACCAGTTCAAGGAAAGCCGCTAATCCTCTACATTAGCTCCCAAGAGCAATCATTGGGGGCACTCCTGCCTCAAGACAATGAGCTAGGTAAGGAGACGGCATGCTACTATTTGAGTCGCACTCTCGTTGGTGCAGAGCTAAACTACTCCCCGATCGAGAAGGTCTGTCTGACACTCATCTTCAGTACAAAGAAGTTGTGACACTACATGCTTGCTCACACTATTAGACTCATCTCGAAAGCCAACCCCCTCAAATACATCATGTCAAAGCCAGTTGTAATGCCCCGGTATTTCACGGATTAATTCAACCCGTATAACACTATAGTGTTAGAAGTAAAACTTGATATAAATTAAATTCCATCAAATATGAAAATTAACTGAGCATCTTTTATACATAACCATGCAATATAATATAAAGTTTTGATACATGGCTTGAACTTTAAAAGCTAAAACTTAAATGCGGCATCAACTCTTCATATTTTTGTTTCCGTATCCTCATAGTACGGAGTATAGAGCGGATCTTCGATCCCCTCCGGTTCGTCCTCTATTCGTGCTTCCTCTTCTCCATGTCCTATAGGATCAGTCTCTGTAGGGTTCATAACACCTGTAGGGGGGTGAGTCTAATCCACTGACTCACCTATTAAACCTAGTTCAATCATGGTAAGATAAATGTACTGAAAACAACAGTTCACATGAATATGAATAGTAATTAAAAAGTTATTGATCATCCGATTCCCTTTTAGGCTCAAACCAGGGTAGGAATCACAATCATACCCGGGCACTTTTTGTCTGACACAAGGCTAGTCCCATACCTAGGTTTTTTTTTGTCTCAGCCAAGGCTAGCTCCACACCCAGGTTACTTTTTGGCCTCAGTCAGATCTAGACCCACACACAGGATACTTTTTGGCCTCAGCCAGTGCTAGCCTCACACCCAGGATTATCTTTTTGGCTCGCAGCCAGGGATAGCCCCATACCCAGGATTTATCTTTTAGGTCCACAAGCCAGGGACAACCCCACACCCAATTGAGATTATCAACACATCTTAAAAATTAACAAATCCATAACATACTACCATTATTTCAATGACAAACACTTATCAAGAATTAACTAGGTTTAGTCCCCTACCTGAAGCGTCGTAGAATCTTTCTTCTGATGAGGATGCCTTAGTAAGCTCACGACCTGAAATATATTACTATATTTTGTTAGTTTTTACGATAATTTTTCCAAGGATTCACTGGAAACGAATTCCGATGTGGACTCCTTATGTTTGTTTACTTAAACTAATTTATTTAATAGATTTTATCCTTTAGGGGTATTTTGGTTATTTTTTAAAATACTTTGAATTTATACCCAGTTTGTAGAGTTTTTTATTCTGAAACCGTGGCAGCAGACGGAACTCAATTCGGAGTTCGTTTGCTCCCGGTATGACCAAAATAGCCGGTATTGACGGAAAATAAATGGGTGGTCTGCCTTTAATAAAAGGGTCAGGTTGCTCTAAATAATAGCGTTTCAGTTTGACTAATGGCAAAGTCGTTTTACCAGTTGGTTACTGGCTTAATGGGCTTCGGCCCAAGGTGTATAACTGTGCTTAATGGACTTCGGCCCAAAGGATGTTTAATGGCTTAATGGGCTTTGGCCCAGAGGATACTTCGGTCCTAAATATTACTTAATGGGCTTCGGCCCAAATTTTCTGGTGGGCTTTAGTCTAAGAATTTAAAACAAAAACTATATTTGTGGCCTACCAGGTTTAGGGGTTTCATAATATTGGTGGTTCCGAATCATAACCACAATCATGAGGTCGCAGACGGAATTCGATTCCGAGTTTCAATAAAAAGATTATGACCATTTTACCTTAGGGATAAAATGGTAAATTTATTTTTTAATTATCGGTTCTGGTATTTTATGATCTCAGTAGGTGTATTTTGTTATTATGAGTCCAAGGCCACTAACGGGGCTCAATTCAGAGTCCGTATGGGTAAGATATGATCAATACAGTTTACCTTGATAATCTATATATTTATTACTAGGCGATTCTTAACAAAAATCATAAAGCGTTCTGTTGGTTAGAGTGAGCCTTCTAAGGTTATTGTTTAGAGAGGTTATGGGTTCTATTCAAACTAGTCTTTTTTTTTATTCATATTGCACCTAATATATAACGGGTTAAAACCCGAATTATATGGGTTTAAATTTCTTACCCGACCTGACAACCCGGGGTGGTAGGAGGCGGTGGTCGATGGCCGGCGGTGATGGCCGGAGGTGGTGGCGGCGGTCGGAGGTGGTGGCCGGTGGCCGGAGGTGGCTGCGGTGGCCGGAGGTGGTGATGGTGGTCGGAGGTGGTTGCCGGCGACGGCCGGAGGTGGTGGCCGGCGGTCGGAGGTGGTGGTGGCCGGCGGCGGTCGGAGGTGGTGGCGGTGGGGGCGGTGCTCGGCGGCGACGAACGACGGCGGAGGTGGCTGCAGGTGGTGGTTTGGTGGCAGAGGGCTTGGCACGGATATCGAGGTGGGGGCTTGAGTGAAGAAATCTATTGTAGATAGGGGTTTATATAGGCCTTTCGGGAATACCAAAAGTCCTAGGGCCTTAAATGAAAAACAGCCCATTACTGTTTCAGCTGCGCGACCGTTTTCGTCCGATCGAAAATGAAGGGTCTACGGTTTAGTTGTCTTTTGGTCTCCCCCCCCCTTACTATACATATTTTCTTTTTTGATGTTTAGATAGAAATGTTTTAAGGTTTTTCTGGTTAGAGGGAAATAGTTAAAATTATGCTGATAGGTTCCTAGTTCGAAACCTTACATTGGCTATTTTTTTCTTTAATTTTTAAATATTCTAAACGTGCTCAAAACGTAAAAGTTTGTATAGGGTTTTTGATCGTTTCGATGGGCCAGACGCAATGGCGTAGTCCGATTTTTATTTTAAATTTTGTATAAATTTTTTTTTATTATATAGTTTTAAATTATATTAAATCATTAATATTTTTTTGGGATGTTACATCCTCTACCCCTAATAAAAATTTCGTCCTCGAAATTTAAAGTATGTACCTTAGTTGTCGAACAAATTTATTTCTGACTCCAATTCCCAAGTAACTTCTTCTTTATTGTGATGTTGCCATAGTACTTTTACCAATCGTATAGTTTTGGTTCGCAATACTTTATCTTTGGTGTTTAAAACCTTCACAAGTACTCCCACGTAATATGTATCTAATTGAATATTTTTATTTTCCAAAATATGAGAATGATCAGACTCATATGGATACTTGAAAGACTAGATGTACATTAGCCACTACTTGACCATCTTACAATAAGTACACATCCTAACCCTACATGAGATACATCCGTGTAAAGTGTATACTTCTTCCCACTTTCTGGTATCGTCAAAATCGGAGCTGTAGTGAGTTTCTTCTTTAGTTCTTGGAATGTATTCTCACTGAATTTCGACCACTCAAATTTTACTCCTTTCACTTTGTTAATATATTTTGAATAGAAAATTTTAATCGATAACCTTTTGGAGTTTTAATATTACTTTTCTGACCTTGAAATCTCTGATAGTAGATCTTTCCATTATAATATTAATCTTTTCTCCTAAGAGTTAATTATTAACTTATCTGAGTGTCTTGTTTATGGGATCCAATAAGGCAATAAATTCTAAGGTTTGAGAATAAAATTTTCTGACTTTCTCTACCCACACATCAACTGTACCTGGCTACTGTATTCACCAGGAACCAAAGTGATATAAGAATAGAGTTGGCCTGAGATACAAGGTAATTTAATTGTTTAATTTTTTTTTTTTTGTTAAACTATTAAAAGCTTCAACTATTTGACTCTAATCATTTAGGATGTAGAGGTAAACTTTTATGATCTCGAAGTCAAAGTCCTAGGTGGCTCCATACTAGCAATTGGTAGCCATTTTTTCCATGGAACGGCTCCACCTAACCCCCGACAGCCCTTTCCTAGGTAGCCCTTTCTGTTGAACTCGAATTCGAGAAGTGATGATTAACCTCGATCCTAATTATCACAGAACATGTTATAATTTTTTAAGTCAATTATTTACTTGAAATCAGTTCTTTATGCAATAATGACTCAACCCAGATCTCATCATGTTTTTTGTACATACTAGATGGTGACTTAGTATTTTATATTCAACTCGACTATAGCTTTCATCTGAAAAGTATCTTAGTTTTTATAGAGGCTATCATGGATTTTTTTTTTCCGAGTAATTGGCGTACATAAATCTAATTTCTGTGTTAACCTACTCTCATCAAGGTTGATTAACCTAGATAAGGTTCTAATACTTTGGATAAGTTTCAGGTTACATAGGAAAAAGATCTTAGTCTTTAATACACGATTTTTTTTTTACACTAAGTTTACATTAATAAAAGACTTAAGAATAGTTTTTTTCTAATGATCATTGAACATTATTTCTGCTAAGACATGGTAGAAACATGTTCTCAAAAAGAGGTATTAGGAGATAGAATTTTAAATTAAGTTACTCCTTAGGGATTTCTTACCCTAATTGAGTTACTACTAGGGTTTATAACACCTTTTTATGTTTCCATATCGTTACAAAGCGACATCCTATAATTCTAGTTAGTTTCTAGTTCTCTTTAAGTGATCATACGTTCTAATTTCGATGTACCTATATTGTCTTCTGGGTTGACTAACTTTTCAGCATTCAATGTTTATTGTTTCAGACCTACGCATCGAAAGCTATTATAAAATATTTAAAAGAGATATCCTAAAGTTAAGTTCAGGTAGATATACTTTGTTCTAGCGATAAAGTGTCTTAAGTTATCAATGTTTTAATCAACTAGGACTAGGTGTACCTTGATCTAATTCACCTGAACCTAACTAATGCTCTAGGTTAAGTGACTATCCTACTAATGTCCTTCTTGCTAATAATTCTAATTCCTAGGACCTATTACCTAGGCTCTGATACCAAGTTGTAACGCCCCGGTATTTTACGGATTAATTCAACCCGTATAACACTGGGTGTTAGAAGTAAAACTTGATATAAATTAAATTCCATCAAATATGGAAATTAACTGAGCCTCTTTTATTCATAACCATGCAATATAATATAAAGTTTTGATACATGGCTTGAACTTTAAAGCTAAAACTTAAATGCGGTATCAACTTTTCACATTTTCGTTCCCGTATCCTTATAGTACGGAGTGTAGAGCGGATCTTCGATCCCCTCCGGTTCGTCCTCTATTCATGCTTCCTCTTCTCTTTGTCCTATAGGATCAGTCTCTGTAGGGTTCATAACACCTGTATGGGGGTGAGTCTAATCCACTGACTCACCTATTAAACCTAGTTCATTCATGGTAAGATAAATGTACTGAAAATAACAGTTCATATGAATATGAATAGTAATTAAAAAGTCATTGATCATCCGATTCCCTTTTAGGCTCAAACTAGGGTAGTAATCACAATCATACCCGGGCACTTTTTGTCTGACACAAGGCTAGTCTCACACCTAGATTTCTTTTTGGCCTTAGCCAGGGCTAGCCCCACACCCAGGTTACTTTTTGGCCTCAGTCAGGGATAAACCTACACCCAGGATACTTTTTGGCCTCAGCTAGGGCTAGCCCCATACCCAGGATTATTTTTTTGGCCCGCAGCCAGGGACAGCCCCACACCCAGGATTTATCTTTTAGGCCCACAAGCCAGGGACAGCCCCACACCCAATTGAGATGATCAACACATCTTAAAAATTAACAAATCCATAACATACTACCATTATTTCAATGACAAACATTTATCAAGAATTAACTAGGTTTAGTCCCCTACTTGAAGCGTCGTAGAATCTTTCTTCTGATGAGGATGCCTTAGTAAGCTCACGACCTAAAATATATTACTATATTTTACTAGTTTTTATGATAATTTTTCCAAAGATTCGCTGGAAATGAATTCCGATGTGGACTCCTTATGTTTGTTTACTTAAACTAATTTATTTAATGGATTTTATCCTTTAGGGGTATTTTGGTCATTTTTTAAATACTTTGAATTTATACCCAGTTTGTAGATTTTTTTATTCTGAAACCGTGGCAGCAGACGGAACTTAATTCGGAGTTCGTTTGCTTCCGGTATGGCCAAAATAGCCGGTATTGACGAAAAATAAATGGGTGGTCTGCCTTTAGTAAAAAGGTCAGGTTGCTCTAAATAATAGCGTTTCAGTTTGACTAATGGCAAAGTCGTTTTACCAGTTGGTTATTGGCTTAATGGGCTTCGGCCTAAGGTGTATAACTGTGCTTAATGGACTTCGGCTCAAAGGATGTTTAATGGCTTAATGGGTTTTGGCCCAGAGGATACTTCGGTCCTAAATATTACTTAATGGGCTTCGGCCCAAATTTTCTAGTGGGCTTTAGTCTAAGAATTTAAAACAAAAAACTATATTTGTGGCCTACCAGGTTTAGAGGTTTCATAATATTGGTGGTTCCAAATCATAGCCACAATCATGAGGTCGCAGACGGAATTTGATTCCGAGTTTCAATAAAAAGGTTATGACCATTTTACTTTAGGGATAAAATGGTAAATTTACTTTTTAATTATTGGTTCTGGTATTTTATGATCTCAGTAGGTGTATTTTGTTATTACGAGTCTAAGGCCACTGACGGGGCTCAATTCAGAGTCCGTATGGGTAAGATATGGTCAATACAGTTTACCTTGATAATTTATATATTTATTACTAGGTGATTCTTAACAAAAATCATAAAGCGTTCTGTTGATTAGAGTGAGCCTTCTAAGGTTATTGTTTAGAGAGGTCATGGGTTCTATTCAAATTAGTATTCTTTTTTATTCATGTTGCACCTAATATATAACGGGTTATAACCCGAATTAAATGGGTTTAAATTTCATACCCGGGGTGGTAGGAGGCGGTGGTCGGTGGCTGGCGGTGATGGCCGGCAGCGGCAGGCGGCGGTGATGGCTGGTGGTGGTGGCGGCGGCCGGAGGTGGTGGCCGATGGCCAGAGGTGGCGGCGGCCGGAGGTGATGGCCGGCGGTCGGAGGTGGTGGTGGCCGGCGGCGGCCGGAGGTGGTGGCGGCGGGGGCGGCGACCGGCGGTGCTCGACGACGGTAGGCGGCGACGACCGGCGGCGGACGGCGGCGGAGGTGGCTGCGGGTGGTGGTTGGGTAGCAGAGGGCTTGGCACGGATATCGAGGTAGGGGCTTAAGTGAAGAAACTATTATAGAGGGGGGTTTATATAAGCCTTTCGGGAATACCAAAAGTCCTAGGGCCTTAAATGAAAAACAGCCCATTACTGTTTCAGCTGCGCAACCGTTTTCGTCCGATCGGAAATGAAGGGTCTACGGTTTAGTTGTCTTTTGGTCTCCCCCCTTTTACTATACATATTTACTTTTCTGATGTTTAGATAGAAATGTTTTAAGATTTTTCTAGTTAGAGGGAAAAGATTTAAAATTCTGCTGATAGGTCCCTAGTTCGAAACCTTACATTGGTTATTTTTTTCTTTAATTTTTAAATGCTCTAAACGTGCTCAAAACGTAAAAGTTTGTATAGGGTTTTTGATCATTTCGACGAGCCAGACGTAATTGCATAGTCCGATTTTTATTATAAATTTTGTATAAAAAATTCTTATTATATCGTTTTAAATTATATTAAATCATTAATATTTTTTTGGCATGTTACACCAGTGCTCTCCGGACGTCTAGCAAAGTGAGCACTACTACTCTTTGAGTTTGACATCACCTTCGTGCCACAGAAAGTGCTCAAAGGGCAAGCTCTCGCAGACTTCCTTGCAAAATATCCTCTCCCGGCAGGATGGGAACTATTAGAAGATCTCCCAAACGGAGAAGTGTTCTCCATCGACGTCGCCCCCTCCTGGAAGATGTTCTTTAATGGTGCGGCAAGACAAGACGTAGCAGGAGCCGGGGTCATCTTCGTCACTCCAACGACGAGATACTCTTCTTCTCGTTTCTACTGTCGGAACCATGCTCCAACAACGTGGCAGAATATCAAGCTCTACTCATCAGCCTCGAACTTGCCAACGATATGGAACTTCAAGGACTCAAAATCTTCGGTGACTCCCAGCTCATCATCCAGGAAGTCTTGGGGGCATACGAGGTCAACAAGAAAGACCTCACGCCACTGCATGCGCAGACTTTGAAACTCCTCGGCAAACTCGAGGATGCTTCTATTCAGCATGTACCTAGGAACTTCAACCAGCATGTCGACGCGCTCGCGAACTTGGCGACTACACTCCCGTTTCCAGAAGAACGTCAGCTCGACATCCCCGTCTGTAGAAAAATAGTGATCACCAAAGGAGAAGCCTTGTTGGAATTTCTGTTCAAGCCAACACGGTGCACATCCTCGAAATTGAAAAGCAAGACTGGAGGTAACCCTTCGTGGATTATCTCGTCCGTGGTAAGCTCCCCGATGATCCAGAACACAAAATCGACATTCGTCGGTGGTCTCTGAAGTTCTACCACTTCAACGATGAGCTGTACCGACGAAGTTACAATGGTACGCTCCTGAGATGCCTCGCAAAGGGAGAAGTAGAAGAAGCACTGGAAGAAGTACATGCTGGAATCTGTGACTCGCACCAGTCCGGTCCAAAGCTCCACTTTCGCGTCAAGAGGATAGGTTATTACTGGCCCACCATGATTAAAGACTGCATGGAATTTGCAAAGAAATGTCATGCTTGCCAGCTACACGGTGACTACATCTGTCAACCGCTAGAGCCTTTGCACCCAACAATCGCTTCGTGGCCTTTCGACGGATGGGGACTCGATATCGTCGGTCCCCTGCCCAAATCATCCAAACAACATCTTTATATCCTGGCAGCAACGGACTACTTCTCCAAATGGGCTAAAGCAATACCTCTACGAGAAGTTACAAGATACTCTGTTATCAGCTTCATTCAGAACAACATCATCTTTCGATACGGAGTCCCCCGCTATACTGTAACGGACAACGGGAAGCAATTCAAAAATACTGCTGTCAGCCAGTTCTGTGTCAAGTATGACATTAAGCAAAAATGCTCAACGATGTACAATGCTCCAGCCAATGGTCTGGCCGAAGTCTTTAACAAGACTCTTTGCAAGCTTCTGGAGAAAATTATCTCGAAGACAAAGAAGGACTGGCACGAACGTATGGGCAAAGCACTATGGGCCTACCGAACGTCCTTTCGCACTCCAACAAAAGCAACGCCGTACTCCTTCGTCTATGGGGTAGAAACCGTTCTTCCACTCGAGCTCCAGATCCCATTGCTCAGGATAGCAATCCAAGAAGGCCTCACCGGCGACGACAACGTCCAGCTTCGTATAGCAGAATTGGAGGTACTAGATGAAAGGCGCCTCGAAGATTAACAACATTTGAAGTGTTATCAGGCCAAATTGACTCGCGCCTTCAACAAGAATATTCGCCCTCGATCCTTCCAAACAGGAGAATTGGTGCTAGCAGTCAAATGTCCTATCATTCTCTCGCATCGAGGAGGGAAGAAGTTCGACGCCAAATGGGATGAACCGCACGCCGTCAAGGAAGTCTACTCCAACAGCGCATACCTCCTCACCAAGCCAGAAGGGATCACACTCGGCCGTATCAACAGCAAGTACCTCAAAAGGTACTATGCCTAAAGAAAGGCCACACTCCTTGTAAAAAAAAAAAAGGAATAAACGAACTACGTGCGACTTGATCCCTCTCAGTAGGGTACATAGGCAGCCTACAAAGGTTCAGTCCAGATAAAAAGAAACACACCAACATCGTCCAAGAAGGCCAGCCCAGAGAAGAATGAGTGCAGATCCACAAGTCCAGTCAGCAAATCAAAAGATGACAAGAAAGTCAAAGACCCTGAGGCGCTGAAGCGGCTCACCTCCCGCAGCTTACACGTGCTGCAACTCCAGGGGTAGAGAAGCCATCAACTTCCGACGCGTCGCCAGCTATGCACGCTGCTTTGTAAGGTTCGCTCCGGAAGCCTTCTGGATTGCTCCACCAGCTCCCGGCACTTCGTCAGGCCTTCTCGCTGTTTTGCAAACCCTGTTCCAGAAGTCTTCCTAGTCGCTCAAGCATCCCCTAGACAAGACTCCGACTTCTGAAGCGACGCACGAGCAGCCTCCACCTTCTTCTGAATCTGAACCAAGTCTGCAGTAGCAAGCATGTGAAGCCCCTCCAATCGACATTCCTCTTCATCGGCCGCAGCTAAAGCCGAGGAAGCATTCTCCATCAAAGCCGGTGACAAGTAACAAACCTCGCTTACTCCAGGAAGGTGCGCAGCTGTTCCGCAAGTAAGGAGTCATCCATCTTGAAATCCGCCAGGCTCATGCAGAAGCTCAAATCCACCTGAAGGACGGGAACCGCCACTGAAGTCAAAAGCAGCATCCCGAAGAATGACAAATATATCAGCAACAACATCATCCTTCGCTACCTCCACAAAGCCAAGAGGACCATTGGAGCTGTCATCAAGGCCAAGATCGATAAACAGAAGACAACTAAAGTAATATGCCACTCGCCAACGTTCACGGCCTTGTCTTCTCCTCGTCAAACTCTAGACCGTTCATCCTGATGGTCTTCAAGCCAGCATCACCACTAGAAAAGTTCTCCATAGGTTTCCAACAACCCGTGGTCGTCCAGCCCGCCCCGCTCAGCGTGTCCGAACGTAACCTCACCAATCGGAAGACGCATATGAAAGGGAGGCGACGACGTTTGTTCCCATGATAAAGCTCCTCTTCGATCCAGCCAGCCTCCGGAAGACTCTCGAAAGGGTGAGTCTTGAAAGAAGACGAAGGAATGAAATCAGATCCAGAGCAATTCAAGTCCAGGCAAGAGACCCCCGGGTCCCGAAACACAAAAGAAAAAAGAAAAAAACGAAGGTAGGAAGAAGATGAAGGAGCCACCTTCCCTGGCCTCCGACGTCTCCGCCTCGTCCTCGCACCAAGCGATCATGACCACACTCGGCTTCGTCTTGACCTCTCACCATGCCGTTGTCATCACGCTCTCGCGCCAAGAAGACGACAACACTCCGCTGAAGAATCCTTCGTCTCCAAGCCGCCGAAGAATCCTTTGTCTCGAAGTCATCGAAGAAGCTTTCGTCTCCGCGAATCGCCGAAGAAGCCTTCGTCTCCAAGCCATCGAAGAATCCTCTACCGCCCAGCCGCCGAAGAATCCTTCGTCTCCAAGCCGTCGAAGAAGCTTTCATCTTCGCGAGCCGCCGAAGAAGCCTTCGTCTTCAAATGCTGATGCTCCGCCCCGAAAACTTCTGAGAGCTCACCCATCCACTCGCAAAAGCCGCAGAGGTACTGAACGTCTCCATGAGGCCAAGAGTCAACACCCCATCAGGCAAGCGGGAGCAAATCTTCGAAGCCAATACCGGCATCGGCAGAAAGTCTTCAGCACAATCGCCCATCCACTCGCAAAAGCCGCAGAGGTACTAAACGTCCCCCCGAGGCCAGGAGTCAACACCCCATCAGGTCAAGCAGGAGCAGGTCTTCGAAGCCACTACCGGTGTGGGCACAAAGTCTTCAGCACAATCCCCCATCCACTCACAAACGCCGCAACGGTACTAAACATCCCCTCGAGGCTAGGAGTCAACACCCCATCGAGTCAAGCGGGAGTAGAACTTTGAAGCCACTACTGGTGTGGGCACAAAGTCTTCAACGCAGTGGTGAAAGGGCATACTCAACCTCGGACGAAGAAGCTTCATGGAGATCGCCTCGTCGGTGTAAACCTTCTCGCTCAGCTTCGGCATCCCCCAGTTCATGTCGGCAACTCCATCCTCTGTGATGCGCTCATGGATAGGAATCCGGAGCATCGACAAACGATTGTCTTTCCTCGAAGTACGATAGCGACACACCCGAGTAAGGGGGAAGTGAAGATACTTACTTCCGTTGGAGAAGCCCTCAGCTATCCACTCCGGCAGAGCCAAACTCTCGAAAGCTCGGATCCTAAAATGACACAAGGGGAAGCAAGTTAAGCCTAGTGGGGAAGCCGGTCAAAAAAAAAGGGGAAAAGAAGAAAAGAGGGGTCCGCAGCTCTCCTATTCGAACCCGAAAAGGGGGCCCACAGTCCCCCTCTCCACCAAGAGTCTGCAGCCACCTTTCAAAAAAAAAAACTAAACGAGAAAGAGAGAGGAGGCCCATAGCCCCCCTTTTGCTCGGATCCGAACCCACACAAAGGGGGGACCCGCACGCCACAAGCCAAAGAAAAAAGAAAAAAAAGAGGCGGGAGGGGCCCACGACCCCCCCTTTTCTTCTCCGATTCAATCGAAGGCTGCCCGACCTAGAGCCCTGACCAAGCCGGAGACACCGCCACTGCCACCGCGTCCCTTCTCCAACCCGATCGGGGCCCGCCCAACTCGGGGCCGCAGCCGCCTGCACCGCGCCCCACGCCCTCCGTCGGCCACCGCCGCCTGTGCCCCATGGTCGCACCACAGGCCGTCGCCGCCTGCATACCCGCGCCCACTCCATGCCCCGCGCCATGGCCCGCAACCACTATCGCCGCTGCACCCGTGCGCCGCACGCCGCCGCCTGCACCCCGCGACTGCACCGCAGGCCGCCGTCGCCTGTGCGCTGCACCCTGTGCCCCGGCCATCGCCGTTCGCCTGCGCCCCGGCCTCCGCGCCCAATGCTGCGCCCCGCGCTCGAAGCCGCAGGCCCACCGCAACCCGCGCCACCGCTGCCGCTGCCTCCACGGGCCACAGGAAGAAGAAGAAGAAGAAAGAAAAGAAAGAAAAAGAAAGAGAGAAAAGGAGGAAGAAGAGGAAGAAGGCAGAGGCGGTCGACACCTCAGCCGTGATCCTCCGTCCTCCTCGCTGCGGTCATCGTCTCCCCGTCGCTTCAAGCCCGCCTTCGCGACAACCTTCAGCTCGCGCACCATCGCCGCCGCCGACGACGAAGGAGGCGACATCAGGAAGACGGAGCAAGTCACATGCAACCCTAACATCCCCTTCCGATGGCGGTCTCCAAGCTCCAGCCCTCCGCAAGAACGAAGAGGTGGATGAAAGAGGTACAAACCCTTAAATAAGCCCCCAATCCCATTCAAGAAAGAAATCAAGGACAAGTGATGTGTGTTTCCTATGTACGCAAGTACTCCGCATTTCCACCGGCGCACTTATCCTTGAGGGGGCATTTGTAGACACACAAATTGTGTCTAACTCGAACCCGACTCACATGCACTAATTCGGAGGCAAACCCGACACGGACCCGGACCCGACTCGCATGCACCGATTCGGAGGCAAACCCGACACGCACTCGGACCCGGACCCGACTCGCATGCACCGATTCAGAGGCAAACCCGACACGCACTCGGACCCGGATCCGACTCGCATGCACCGATTCAGAGGCAAACCCGGCAAACCCGGAAGTTGATTCCTGGGTTAACATACAAACCGATTTATTCAAAGACCAAACCAAAACATGTTCCGGTCCGGTCCCATATCTCTACCAAATCTGGTCTTCAATGGCATGGTTTGATTCCTGGGTTAACATACAAACCGATTTATTCAAAGACCAAACCAAAACATGTTCCGGTCCGGTCCAAATCAGTTGAACCGCCTGGTCTGGTTTTGAAAACACTGAATCTGTCTAGCTTCACTTGAACAGTTGCATCCATTTTTAGGTGACATCAATGGCACTAAGAGGTCGGACTCGGCACCAGTAAGAGCGGCTCCAACAATCCCCTCACCCCCCATCCTCAGATTTGGCAGAGATATGGGACACAAGAATACTTAACCATTAGCCACAACCCACAGAAACAAGCTCTCTTGTTGATAATTGATAATAAGTATTTAATATTATGCACGGACTGTGCATCTGATTCAATTCAGTCAAACCAGCAGTTGAACTGTTTTCGACCTGAAGAATCCGAACAACGGGCACCAGAAGAATATCATTCAATTCAGTCGAACCAGCAGTTGAACTTGTTTGGACCCGAAGAACCTGAATAAAGGGCACCAGAAGAAATCTGATTCAATTACATCGATCCAGCTAGGAACCTCAAGAACTTCTACAAAGAACGGCAGAAGAATCAGAACAAGTTTTTGCGCAACTGTAACAATCCTGGAGTAGCGGTGAAGATCACCAGACCGGTCGTGAAGGAACTCCCCATTTATCGCCACTGCTTCAAGTTCAAATCCTGCAACCAGTTCTCAAGTTAGAGAGAGTATCGATTAAATGATTTGGCATTCGAAGCGTGCCATAGTGCGATTTGGCTATTAACTGGGTTGTATTATGCTGGGACAAAGATCAGTGCTCCACCATTCTCGGAATCATGCGCACTCCCTTGTGAAGTCACCCGAACATGATCATGTGAAGACCCAAGTTTGGGGCAAGTTTGGGCTTAATGTATTTGAAGAATAGGTGAGTTATTGTTGAATAAATACAAACAGAATTGGATTCAAGTTACGCTCGGGTTAAGGGATCAGGCAACCCAGTGCAACACAACCGAGTACTCTTATACGTATATGATGTGTTATACAAGTAGAGCATCTGAACCCAAGACTAGTACTCAGAATAAAAGACAAGTTCACTCATAGCTGTCCGATGACTGAACTAAAGCTAAACTTTTCTAAGGGGGTGTTAGTCAATTAGGATTTGATGAAGAGTTCCTTGTATTTAGGATTACATCAGTAGTGGTTCTGAACTTCTTTGTGGTATTGTAGATTTAAGCGTTAGTGGCTGCAGAGTCCACAACGTGAACTCCTGATCCAGGCGAGTCAATATTTTATATGACCTTGGACTCCTAAGTTAGGCGGTAGTCAATAATCATGGTACAAGTCCATGACTTCATAACAAAAGGGATTTACAAACCCTAGTATGTATACTTTTTGCTCATCAAAAGTTCCACCTCAAAGGTGGAATTTTAAATCCCCTACGTGAGACTTTCTCTTTGAAAGGTATCATCTGCATCTTCCGGAACCCTAGAGCACGTGCTTGAGATTGTGGAAGCCAACGTCGGATCCCTAGCAGTAAGCTGAATGTTTGGATAATTTCGAATAGGATATCTTACATAACTATCATGGTATGCTAGCTGAATTCTCTGTTATATGAATCCCCTTGCTACGATTTGAATTATGTATTTGCTTCTTGCTTATCAAATAATGTTTATAATGATCTAGTCATCAACAAAAACTGTATAGCAGTGTCATTAAGGATAAAATCTTTTTCAGTTTATTAATCTTAGAATGTCAAAATTTTAAATATGGGTTGGAAATTAGAATACCCTTAACCCACACAACCGAACCCATCCTAAAAACTTGAGCTAACCCGAGCTTGCAAATTTTTCCTTGGGTTGGGCAACAAGAGTTGTAGATTTGGTTGGGCTGGGTTGGGCTATGGGTTGAGGGTTCTAGTACTTGGTTGGGCATGGATCGACCCCCAACCCACCCAAGTTGCAACCCTAGTACAGTTGTTCTTATTTTAAAGATCATTTCTTCTTCATTGTGATCAATAATTCCTTAATAGCCTGGTAACAGGACTATAGAGGGAGATGGAAGAACTGGAAAAAGAACATGCAAATTTTGGCAGAGAAGTACAAAGAACATTGAACAACCTCAATTTATATAAAATCAAACTATTATGTTGGGCATGGGGCTTGGAGTTGTTAGGTAGTGATATTAGAAGCCGCAATGTAATGGAAATTTTCTTTTCAAAGCCATTTAGATTATATAAAAGTGTTGTTAAGGTGGCCGGGCCTTCCTAGGCGAGGTGTGAGCTAGGCGGCGCCATGGCAAGGCCTATCCGACAAACTTTTTTAATATTAAAAAATTATATATATGGGATAATATTCAGATTCAAACAAATAATAAACAAAATACCATTAAAAAATTCATGTGAAATAAATCAAATAACCAAAATCAAACATCTTTATCCAAAAAGAATATTCATGTGATCATTGTCATGCTAAATCATTGAAAATATCAATAAATGAAACCATATAAATCATGCATCATCAACATGTAACAATCAGTGAATCAAATTATTTTATCATTAGAGATATAAGTTAGAAGTTAGAACATTAAAAGCACTAGGTCCCTAACCTTATAACGAAACGAATCAAGCATAATAAACAAACCCTAAAAATTTTAACACATTTCGTAAATTTTAGAAATAGAAACACTAGAGAGAATAAATCATATGTATATCGACAAATAATTCTAAGGCACAAAAAATTAAATAAGCAAATAATAACATTAAACTTATAGGAAAAAAAACATGACACAAACTCTAACTTAGGGCATAGATAGATAGGTAAGAAGACAGAGAAAATGATAATTAAATATATGGATCATGCGTACATAGAAAAAAAAAACAAAAAGAGAAAAAAAAAAAAACAAATAATGCCTTTTTTATATGGGTCGCCCACATAGGATGGGGACTAGGCAACCGGACCCGACAAGGCCTAGGTTGTGGCCTAGGCAACCAGGCCAAAAAAGGCCTAGGCGACGCCATGACAACGCTCATATATAAACAAGCAATAATTCAATTTAGAAATTTCACTTATAATTGGCATCATACGAAATATCATATCTACTAGATGGAAGCCTCAGACAGCCAGATTTGCATCAAAATGGGATTATAAACCTCAGACGGTAATTCCAACAATAATTCATCACAGGCCTTTCCATCTGACCATAATGAAAAATTTATTAGAAAACCAAAATCAAAGTTTACACAGTAAAATAATAATAAAATGACGGTAATTGAATAAACATAATTCTAGATAGAAGCCCCAGATAGCTAGATTTTTTTGTTTTTAGATCGGAGGGTGTCCCGAAACCCTTCGGGCAATGGAACCACTTTAGGCTTGGACAAATCCCTCCTGGACTGCACACCGACCCACTCGGAAGTTGCTTTAAATCAAAATGGTGTTGCAAACTTCATTGATCAATAATTATCATATCGTCACAGGTTATTTGATTTAACCCTTAAAAACTGCTTCTAAAAACTTTATATAAGTTTAAGCAACAAAAAAGGACAGCTAGGTTCACCAAAGAATCAGAATCACAAAACTGACTCCATTGATGACCAATGCTAACCACAGCATCTTGGTCGATGCGTGTAACTGTTGATCAAATTGTGTTAGCTACTGGTGACAAGTCATCATCACACAAATTAACAAATAATGGGAATTAATTTCAACAAATACACGTGAACAGTTAGGAGGTAAATTCACATATAGACACGATCCCACAAATTCAAAAGTGTTTGTTTCTTTCTTTCCAAATCAATAATTAACCTAAAAGGTCATTAGGGTAAAGAAAGGAAAGATTGGGAGCTGAAACAACGTTGCAACTGTTGAAGAAATCATATGGCAATTGCTAGCACTAAAGAAGTGATGAGGAAAGATTGAGGGAAAAGGTCCGACAATGAGTCCGAGCCACCCGATAGAAAAACCCAGGGTGGAAAACGAGAATTAAAGGTTCCACGCACACTGGTACGTCATTCAGGAACACTAAAACCTGCAATAGATAGAAGAAATTCAACAGGACTAGAAAATATGTTCATTGGCATCAGACAAAGATTCAAGCTAATAAATAGTAGCCTCAGACAGCCAGATTTGCATCAGAATGGGTTTTATAAACCTCAGCCGGTAATTCCAACTAAAATTCATCACAGGCTTTTACAATTAATCATAATGAAAAAACTTCTTAGAAAATCTATAACAAAGTCAAATGACTCTAAACAGCAAAAAAATAATAAAATGATGGCAATTAAACAAACGTGATTGTAGAAAACAGCCTTAGACAGACAGATTGTTGCTTTGCATCAAATGTGGTTGAAAACTTCAGTCAGTAATTTTAACTATAATTATCATATCCTCACAGGCTATTTGGTTTAACCCTCGAGAACATCTTGACGAAGCAATGTTAGCTACTGATGACATGTCAACAGACACAAATTCAAAATTAAGGAACTTATTTTGATATATACACATGAACAGTAGGAAGAAAGATCTTGGCATCATGGGAAATGGTCCCACGATGAGTGTGTGCTGCTCAACAGAGAAACCTAGGGACAAGAGCGAGAATCAAAGGTTCCACAAACAATGTTGATACATTCAGAAAGACTAAAATCTAGAAGCGATTCACAAGGACTCAAACAGAAAGTAAATCTGTTGTCCCAGTTGTATGTCGTGGTTGTAGGACGACGGCACCTGGCATTTATGATTCGTGCTCAGGCAGTCGTTTGGCTCGTCTAAACTGAGTTAAGGTAAACCCTGTTCAAAAGGGTGATTAGGCTGTAGATCTCGTTTTGCTCGGTTGGTCATCCCTCTTATTGAGTGCGATCTTCGTCTAGAGACTTCTCTTTCATCTCGGATATCCTGCCGCCTGCGTTCAATCCCACAGATCCAGTATCTCTCTTCGCCTCTTTCTTATCAATCTCCAATAACCGATCTTCGGCTCTCTCTCATCCACCAATCCCATCTCCGGCAACCCAACATTGTCTCTCTCTCTCTCTCATTCATCAATCCCTCGTCGTCATAGAGCATCTGAGAGTGAAAATCCTGGGATGAGAGAGAGAGAGAGAGAGAGAGAGAGAGAGAGAGTCCATCCGAGATAGGAAACACCTTGATTGAAGGGAGAAGACAAGGGAGAAGAAATAAAATTTACAGTTTTTCACTGTTAAGTATTGGTTAACGTAACCCCATTTAGACGAGCCAAACAGCTGAACAAGCACGAACGACAGGGGTCGTGCTCAAGCAGCCATGACATACAATCAGGACAACAGATTTCCATTCAACTAGAACCCATACAAATTGGCATAAGACCAAAGATCATAGCTAATAGATAGCAGCAGCCTCAGACAAGTAGCAAAAGAGGGTTTGCGTTTAGGGTTTATGGTCTAGGGTGTTAGGGGTAGCGGAGTTCTTTGCTACTCAACATGCAAAGAACCGATCGCATCTCAAAGACCAAGCTGAGAGAAAGCTCTCTCAGTTGATAGAGAATGAGAAGTTTTGAAGGAATGCTACATTTTGACAGAATCTAGGAACCAAAGAAAACAAAGGGATTGATACAAAAATATGTCCAAAACAAAAATAAAAGAAATCACAAGTGAGCATTATACCTGAATTGTTCTGTTGTAGAATGAGCTGTTCGATTTTTAGAACATGAAAAAATTGAGCAAGTTTGGGACGATCTCTCCTATCATTGGATCTATTTATTCTAGCAATTTGATTGCCAACCAAGTCACAAGTGGAGTTTTTCTCAAATTTGATATCGTTCTCTCCACATTTGTACATCCTCTAAAGCCGTGCAGCTGATCCATTCAGGTTATTGCACCCACTAATATCAAATAGTGTTAAATATGTCGGGTTTATGCGTCCCAGCTGCTTTTGTGAAATATAGTCAAATCCAAATAGTAAAATTTTAAATCCTTGAAAACCAATGAATGAGTCAAGAACATCAAATTTGCATCAGAATCATAAAAACTGTTTCTTTAAAAACAAATGAAATTAAGTGTCCCAGCCTAACAGCCGGGGTTTTTTTTTTTGAGATCGGTGGGTGTGCTGAAACCCTTCGGGCAATGAGACCAAAGAATCAGAATCATAAAAACTGTCTCCATTGATGACCAATGCTAACCAGGGCATCTTCGTTGATGCCTGGAACTGTTGATCAAATGGCTTTAGCTACTGGTGACAAGTCATCGAACACAAATTAACAAATTAAGGAAATTATTTTAGACAAATACACATGAACAGTTATGAGCTAAAATCACATATATACACGAGCCCACCAATTCAAAAACGTTTGTTTCTTTCTTTCCAAACCAATAATTAACCTAAAGGGTCATTGGGGTTAAGAAGGAAAGATTGGGAACTGAAACAAGGTTGCAACTGTTGAAGGCATCACATGACAATTGCTAGCACTAAAAAGATGAGGAGGAAATATTTGAGGGAAATGGTCCCAAGTTGAGTCTGAGCTACTTGAGAGAAAAACCTAGTGCGGAGAGCAAGAATTAAAGGTTCCACACACTGTTGTCTATATGTTTTTGAATTGGTGAGCTCATGTCTATATGTTGAAGGCATCACATGGCAATTGCTAGCACTAAAAATGTGAGTAGGAGGAAAAATTAGAGGGAAATGGCCCCAAGTTGAGTCTGAGCTACTTGAGAGAAAAACCTAGTGCGGAGAGCGAGAATTAAAGGTTCCACACACTGGTGATACATTCAGGAACACTAAAACCTACAATAGATAGAAGTGATTCAACTGGACTAGAAAATATGTTAATTGGCATCAGGCAAAAGATCAAAGCTAATAATTAGCAGCCTCAGATAGCCAGATTTGCATCAGAATGGGTTTATAAAACCTCAGCCGGTAATTCCAACTGAAATTCATCACAGGCTTTTCCAATTAATCATAATGAAAAATCTTCTTAGAAAAATTATATCAAAGTTTAAACAGCAGAATATAAAATAAAATGACGGCAATTAAACAAATGCTTAAAAAAATAACATGTCATCAGACACAAATAAAACAGGGAGCTAAAACCACATATAGACATGAATGCATGATCCTACCAGTTCGTTTGTTTCTTTACATATCAACAACAAACCTTAATGGTCATTACGAATAAAAGAAGAAAAGATTGCAAGTGGAGACGCAGTAAGGCATCACATGGCTAGATCTAAAGAAGGGCATAGGAAGAAAGATCAAGGGGAAGGGGAATAATCCCACAATGAGTCCGAGCTACTCAACAGAGAAACCTAGGGAGGAGAGCGAGAATAAAAGGTTCCACAAACATTGTTGATACATTCAGGAATACTAAAACCTATAAGAGATTCAACAGGACGAGAATCCATGTTAATTGGCATCAGACCAAATTTGCATCAAAACAGGGTTTATAAACCTCAGCCGGCAATTCCACCTATAGTTCGTCACAGGCTTTTCATTTAACCATAATGAAAATTTTCTTAGAAAATTTATATCAAAATTTAAACAATAATAAATTATAAAATAATGGCAATTAACAAACGTAATTGCAGATGGAAGCCTCAGACAGCCAGATTGTTCTGTTGTGTTGCACCAAAATCTGGTTGCAAACTTCACCCAGTAATTCCAACAATAATTATCATATTATAACAGGGTATTTTACTTTACCCTTACGAGCATTTTTCTAGAAAAATGTATGAAAATTTAAACAACAAGATAAAGATATAGTGAGGCTCACCAAAGAATCAGATCACAAAAAGTGTCTACACTTATGACAAATGCTAACCATAGATGCTTGTAATTATAGATCAAATGCTATCAGCTAATGATAACATGTCATTAAACACAAACATACAAATTAGGAAAGTTACATGAACAGTTATGAGCTAAAATCACATATAGATATGATCCACCAATTCACTTTCTACATTCTTTTCCAAATGAACAACAAACCTTAAAGATCATTAGAGTTAAAAGAAGGAATATAGGGAATGGATGCAAGTAGCGAATGTTGAAAGCATAACATGGCAATTGCTAGCACTAAAGAAGTGGGTCGGAGGAAAGGTCGAGGGGAATGGTCCCATGATAAGTCCGAGCTAGTGGAGAAAGTAACCTAGGGAGGATAGCGAGAAACAACGATTCCACAGACACTAGTGAGACATTCAGGCTACATCTGGTTCGCAGGAGCAGAATGGAATGAAAATAAGAATGGAAAGGATATCGAAAAGAAAAGGAGCCATCCACATTCTCTTGGTTCTTTGCAACAATGGAATGATCATCCATTTCAGTATTTGGTGAATGCAAGTATCCAACCCTCTCAATTGACTTAAAATAACGAAAATAGCCCCATCTCCAAGTTAGTTCCATGGATAAATTATAACATCTTCGTTTTAAAGTCACTTATTTTTGTAAATAACTTGTTAAATGTAAGAGTTTTTTATTTGTAAAAACAATCAGCCGAATAAAAATTCCCTAATGCCGAAGTTTTGTTTATGCAAACAAAGCATAAGGGTGTAATCTCATGCAAATTATGTGACATACCAAAATGCAGGTGTAATGTCATCCAAGATTCCAAATTATGCAAAAGGGTGGCCTCTTGATTCTAAAATTGGGTTGAGACTTGAAAGGTCCCAAGTTCAATTCTCAGAGTGCTCCTTAATTATTTAAGCTTGATCAAAAAAAATTAACCCAATTATCGCATCAATAGTCAATGCATCTATCTATTAGGAGCTATGCAGTCAAAGTCGGTAGTCGGCCCTAGTCGGCCAAGGGCCGACTAGGACTAGTCGGGACTAGTCGGGAGTAATTCGGGACTAGTCGACCAAAACTTATTCTAACCCCTCCCCCCTCCCTAAACATATATGATATATGAACTAGCATAAATGTTAATAAGTATATGATATTAGTCGGTTAATAACAATCATACATTCACACTTCACAGCATGGGTATAAATACATAAGTAACAGTCTAACAAAACACAGTTGTATTGGCTTCATGCCTATGTCAAAAGACTCAGAACTAAGAATTCATCACAATATTTGTTTGATGATGTTTAATCAGTGAACAACCCCAATTTTGATTATAGGGTTATATGAATATCAACAAATAAACTAATTATTTGTCAATGTTTTTATCTGAGATTCTCAGGTGCTCAACAGATGATTACAGGGAAGAGCCATAGTTGTGAGTCTTGCGACTCAAGACTTTGAGCCAATGTAAAAAAATCCAAACAAAATTGCTTGCAAATACTCATTTCAAAAAAAAAAAATTACTTGTAGAATGCTGCCTGGGGACTAGTCGGCAGTCGTTAGTCGGGGACTAGTCGAGCTAGTCGGGTCTAGTCGGGGACTAGTCGGGATTCCGCCCAGCAATGACGGAATCGAAATTAATCGGTCGGCAAAATGCCGCCCAGGGACTAGTCGGGGACTAGTCGCCGACTAGTCCCAACTTTGATAGCATAGATTAGGAGATGGCATCTGGCCTACAAAAACACATAATGAAATTAGGAAATTTAAAAAAAAAAAGAACTGGTAATTTGTGGAAGAGAAAAGCACAAGGACCACGGAATAACCTCAAGTCATAAAATCAAACCATTATGTTGGGTGGTGTTCAGGTTGGGGGTAGTGATTTTAGAAGCCACAAGGAAATCAAGTTTCTTTTCCCAAAACCATTCAGCTATATAAACCAAGCACAAAGCCTATTCATGAATTTATCTTATAAATGGCATTAAATTAAGGGCAAATTACAAAAACCTCCCCTGAACTATACACCTCATTTCATATTGGTCCCTCAACTATTTTTTTGAACAATTTGATCCCTGAACTATGCTCCATGTGCATTTAGCCCCCCCCCCCCCCCCCTCCAACTTTTTATCCCGAAAATACCCTTATCAGTTTCCAATAAGACTCAAAATTGTTTTAAAATATTTAATTTATCCTTACCAGGACAAGGGTATTTTCGGAATAACAGTTAATGGAGGGGGCTAAATGCAGACTGAGCATAATTCAGGAATCAAATTGTTCAAAAAAATAGTTTGGGAACCAATATGAAATTAGGTGTATAGTTCAGGGGAGGTTTTTGTAATTTGCCCTTAAATAAAAGATCATATCCACTTTATAGCAGCCTCAGACAGCCAGATTTGCATCAATATGGGTTTTATAAACCTCAGACGGTAATTCCAACTATAATTCATCACAGGCTTTACATTTAACTATTATGTACAACATTCTAGAAACGTTACATCAAAGTTTAAATAACAAAAAAGTATAAATGATAGTAATTAAACAAACGTAATTGCAGCCAGTTCGTTGCTTTGCACCTTGCAAATTTCAGTCCGTGATACCAACTATAATTATCCTATCACCAAAGGCAATTGATTTACCATTTATAATTTCTAAGAAAATTTATATGAAAGTTTAAGCAACAAAAAAATCAAAGGGAGGTACACCAAAGAATCAAAATCACAAAAACTGTCTCCATTGATGACCAATGCTAACCATGGCATCTTGGTTAGCGATCAAATGCTTTTAGCTACTGATGACAAGTCATCAGACACAAATTAACAAAATTAAGAAAATTCTTTTAGACGAATACACCCGAGCTAAAATCAAATATAGACACCATCCCACCAATTCCAAAACAGACGTTTCTTCCTTTCCAAATCAACTAGGGAGGAGAGCGAGAATCAAATGTTCAACAAACACTGATGAGACATTCAGGAACACTACAACCTACAATGGCTAGAAGAAATTCAGCAAGACTAGAACATATGCTAATAGGCATCAGACAAAACATCATAGCTAGTAGATAGCAGCCTCAGACAGCTAGATTTGCATCAAAATGGGTTTTTATAAACCTCAGCCGGTAATTCCAACTATAATTCATCATTGGCTTTTCCATTTAAACATAATGAAAAACTTTATAGAAAATTTATATCTAAGTTTAAACAACAAAAAAACAATAAGATGATGGCAATTATACAAACGTAATTGCAGATAGAAGCCTCAGACAGCCAGATTGTTGCTTTACATCAAAACGTGGTTGCAAACTTCAATCGGTAATTCCAACTATAGTAATCTTATCGTCACGGGCTATTTCACCTAACCCTTAAGAACATCTTTCTAGAACAAACTATAAAATTTTAAACAAAAAAAAAAGACAAAGTGAATCTCAAAAACTGTCTTTTTGGTGACCAATGCTAACCACAGCACCTTGGTCAATGCTTGTAACAATTGATCAAATTCTTTCAGATAATGACGACATGTCATCAAACACAATTTAAAATTTTATAAACTTATTCTTAATAAATACACATGAACAGTTAGGAGCTAAAATCACATAGAGACGTGATCCCACCTGTTTCACAACATTCATTTCTTTCTTTCCAACTCAACAATAAACCTTAAGGATCATTATAGTTAACAGAGGAAAGATTGGGAATGGAGTTAAAGTAAGGAATCACATGGCAATTGCTAGCTCTAAAGAAGTTTGTAGGACGAATATTGAGGGGAATGGTCGTCAGAGCTGCTCGAAAGTGAAACCAATGGGAGGGAAGCGAGAATGAAAGGTTCCACAAACACTGGTAATGCATTCAAGAACATTAAAACCTACAAGAAATTCAACAGGCCGAAAACCCATGTAATTGGCATCAGACCGAAGATCATGGCCAATAGATAGCAGCCTCAGACAGCCAGATTTGCATCAAAATGGGTTTTATAAACCTCAGCCGGTAATTCCAACTATATGTCATCACAGGCTTTCTACCATATTTTTTTTTCTTAACTTTTTATAAATTTAAAATCAAAATTTTGAAATACAAAAAATAATAAAATGATCTTAATTTATAAACATTATTACAGATAGAAGCCTCCGGCAGCCAGATTGTTGCTTTGCATCAAAAAGTGGTTGCAAATATCAGTCGGTAATTCCAACTGTAAGTATCATATCGCCGCAGGCTATTTGACTTAACCTTAAGAACATCTTTCTAGAAAAATTATATGAAAGTTTAAACAACAAGAAAAGGACAAAGCCAGATTTACCAAAAGAATCATAACAAAATAAAACTGTCTCCAATGATGACCAAAGCTAACTGTAACACTTTGGCCAATGCTTGTAACTATTGCTCAAATGCTTTTAGCCTATGATGACATGTCATGAGACACAAACTAACGAATTAGGAAAGTCATTGAGACACATACACAAGATCAGTTAGTAGCTAAACTCACATGTGGACATGACAAATCTATTCCAAGATGTTCGGTCATCTCTTTCCAAATGAGCAACAAACTTTAAGGGTCATTAGGGTTAAAAGAGGAAACATTGGGATGGAGGCAAAGTAGAAATTGTTAAAGGCGTCCCTTGGCAATTGCTAGCACTAAAGAAGTGAGTAAGAGGAAATGTTAAGGGGAAAGGTCGCACAACAAGTTCGAGCTACTCAAGAAAGTAACCTAGGAAGGATAGGGAGAATCAAAGGTTCCACAAACACTGGTGAGACATTCAGGTTGTGTTTCATTCACAGGAACAAATGAGCATTGGAATGTAATGAAAATTGGAAAGAAGAGGCGTGGGAATGGTCATTCCCCTTCTCTTGTTCGGTTGCGTTAGAAAATATGCTCAAGAAAGGAATAATCATACTAATTCAGTGTTTGGTATGACTAGTTATATACTAGAGAGAAAGTTTCACTACGGAGGGGGGAAGTAACAGGATACCCTGTGCGATTGATGGCAGGGAAAGTTTAACTAAAGAATGAAAAAGCACATCCAATCTTGTACAAAAACAAGCCAACCGGTGGGGAAAGTAACGGTCAAAACATTCCTCTCTTCATCGAAGGAATCCTATTCCCTAGCGTAGCAATTCCTTTCCCCTTCCTTAGTTAAAACTTTCTTGCTACCAACATAGCCTTAAATGCAAGTATATATTATCTAACCCCCTCCACTAACTTAAAATAACATAAAACAACCACATCTCTTAATTAGCTTGATGGTTAAAGTACCACATTTTTGTTTTGAAATATATCACTTATTTTCATAAATATCTTGTTAAATGAAAGGGTTTTTTTTTTTTGCAAAAGCAATCAGCTCAACAAATGTCCTTAATGCCTCAATTTGATTTATGTATGGAAGAAAGGGGGGGATTAAATGGGTGCACATCAATATTTAAAATTGTAGCTGTTCAAGAAACGAAAGCAAAAAAAAAGCATACATTTGGACTATGGGTTAGAGTCCGCTCCAGTGATGAGATGCGCACTCACCCATTCGATCCCTTCTTCCTCTCTGCCAAAAAAAAACAGTAATAGAAGGAAGGGAAAAAAAGAAGAACAATGTGAGGTGAAAAGGATGAAGACAAGGAGAGCAGAATAAATTTTTTTTATTTTTAAAGATGTTAGAGAGATTTGAATAATTCTGCATTAAAACGCAGTGAAAATGAATATTTTATTAAAAAAAAAAGAGAGAAGAAGATAAGAATGAGGGACGAGAGCAGAAAGGAGATAGCCTTAAAGATTTGATCTTGATGTAAAAAAGACCAAAAAAGATGCGGTTTTTCATCGTTACTTCGGCGATGCCTCAACACAATCCGCCTTTTTGAAGATCTGGTGATGGACAGAATAAAAAAGATGGGAACTTTATCTCAAAATTCTACCAAATCACGACGGGATTAGGGCAAGGCAGGGGAGGAAGATGGCGAACTACCGGATGATCGGGCTCGGGATAGTCCGGTTCATCGTGATCGACGCAAAGATCTCTCACTTCGTTCACTGCTCCTCCTCCCCGGTGAATTTCCCGTTTAACAGAAGAGGAGAATAAATAGCAGAGGTGGGGGAAGTCATGGAGGCGGCCGAAGAGGTAGAAGGCGGATTTATATAGTGAGGGTTCATACCTAGACGATTGGCCTATTTGTGGGATTCAAGGTTCAATTCCAACCCTAACCCTAACCCTAATCCTTTTATTAAGAAAAAAAAATGTAGGGTTAATGAATAATACACTCATAAGATCTGTCTCTGAGAGGTCTCAAATTTATTTCATAAACATGAAATTGCCCTCCTCATTCTCTCCCTTCCCTTATTCTCTCTCGAGCAGTGCCGGCGACAGCAGCAGTGGGGGCAATCTCGACCTCCGTCCCCTTTTAGGGGTGAGATTTGGATGGTTCTAACTCGAACATGATCCACCCAACCCGAAAAATGGACAAAGCTAGTTAAAAACTTGGACGAATTTGGAGAAAAAAATATCAACCCGATTTCAATTTGGATAGGTTTTGACATCGTCTTTCCCAACCCGAGGAACCCAAATAGGCGAATACAGTGGCATGCATACTTGAAGGGATGCTGTTGTTGACCCATCAGCACAACCATTCCAAAATGTGATGGTGTTTTTAGAGAGAGCGAGAGAGAGGTTTTAGGATTCGGTCTAGGGTCTATCCTATAGCCTGTAGATAATAGGTTTTAGGATTCGGATTAGGTTTAGGATTCGGATTACGTCTACGGTTCACCCCATGGCCTGTAGATCTTAGGTTTTAGGATTCGATTTAGGTTTTAGGTTTCGATTGAGTTTAGAGAGGAGTGGCATACAAATGAAAATTTGAAGCACATTGAGAGGTATTTTTCGTTCTTTGTCCTTTTGCTTAAACGAATCTCTTGGTTTGGACCGTTCACTATGTCTCTTCTTATTAAATGGGTCAAACATCTCAATCCTAATCCTCGATGGGTTAACCATAATGCTAATCCACCTTACTCTATTAGTCTAATGTTACTGTATGCGCAAAAAAAAAGATTCGAGTCGTCTTTATTCGAACACACAAAGATTACAAAGGCCGGGACTTGGGGACTAGGGGGTGGTGAGCCGGGTGCGATGAAGATTTGATCAGGAGATTGTGGGAGAGATCCTCTGGAGGGTCCCTTTGATCCACGTCTCCATGTTACTTCGTGCGAGAGCTCCGGAGGGGTTGCCCAGGACCGAGATCTTTATAAGGTTTTGGGTTTCTTAAGAGGTCGAGTGTTTTTGCCTTTGCGTTTGTCCCTTCCGTGCTTCGTGCTTTCTCGACTAGGGGACTTTCGATGTCGTTTGCTCGATCTTTGTGGTTCCCTCGTCTCTTGCTAGACCTCAGCGTCCTTGATCGTCAGTTCGCGGTGTCGATCGTACTTCTGGCGTTGGCTTTGGCTTTGGATTTCGACTTTGGCATGGCTCTGGCTCTTGCTTTGCTTTGACGCTTGCGTTTGAATGTAGACGGGTAAAGGCTTGCGATGCTTTAGTTCTCCCGGACTTCACGTCGTATCGGCTAGAATGTGCAATGCTTTGCTTGTGACCGTCGTAATTGCTTGGCTTTGGCACGTGCGTTACTTTGGCGCAGGCTTTACCGGTGCTTTGGCTTCGGCTTCTTACGTTGGCTTTTGCTTTGGCGTTGGCTTGATTTTCTTCTCGAACAACGATGGCTACGTCTACAAAGCTTTTTTATTCTTCCGGCTTCTTGGGGATGGATTTCAGCAACGACGGTTGTGGCGTCGGCTTTGGCTTTGGCTTTTCTTCTTCTCCAAGCTTCTTTGGCGTGATCGGAGTCAAAGGTTTCTTTCGAAGACGATGGGTGTAGCACCGATCTCCGTGCGACAGTTGTAGTGTCGGCTTTTGTTGATGAAGACGGCGGGGGTAGCACCGATCTCCGTGCGACGGTCGTAGCATCGGTTTCTATTGATGAAGACGGCGGGGGTAGTACCGACCTCCATGCGACGATTGTAGCGTCGGTTTTTGTTAATGAAGACAGCGGGGTTAGCATCGATCTCCGTGCGACGGTTGTAGCATCAACTTTTGTTAATGAAGACAGCGGGGGTAGCACCGACCTCCATGTGATGGCTGTAGCGTCGGCTTTTGTTGATGAAGACGGCGGGGGTAGCACCGGCTTCGGGCCTTCTTCTCCTAGCTTGTTTCTTCGTGCGAGGAGTTGATGCCTTTGTTGAAGACGATGGGGTGTTGTCGGCTTTGATCTTCTTCTCTGACCTTTGTTTGTGGCGTCATCGGAGTTGATGAAAATCGTTGGAGACGTCGGGGTGATGACGACTCCGGGCCTTCTTCTCCAAGCTTTTTTCTTCGTGCGAGGAGTCGAAGCTTTGATCTTCGAGTGCAAGGCCTTCGCTTTGATAAGAACTTCAATGGGTGACTCTGCTTTTGTTGGGGATGCGCCTTCTCGTTCCTCGCAAAACCTTCGGCCTTCAAGGATTGGGGCCCCCTTTTTGCAGAGCCTTCTTGTCTTCAGCTTTCGACCTCTTATGCCTTCTCCCACCCCTTCTATTTATAGGCAAAGGGGGGAGGTTGAGAGAAATATGATTGTGATTTTTTGGTTTAATCAAATATCTCCCCCCCATAATCAAATATCTCCCCCCATAACCATCAAAATATCCATTTTACCCCAACATGCAGTTGTACAGGAAAATCACATAAATAGTAACATTTTCGATAATGAAGAGTAACACTTCGTTGAACTTACATTTCATTGTGGCTGCTATAGTTATTCCATTGTGGCTACTACAGTTATTCCACTATAGATGTACAATGATTGCTACAATTTCACTATAGCAGAGAGTAACAATATGCAAATGTTACCTTTTGCTACAATACTTTGTAGATTGTTACTCTTTGCTACAATGAAATCACTATAGCAAATAGTAACTTTTCTGCAAAGTACTGTACCTAAAAAGTAACATTTGCACACTGTTACTCTTTGCTACAATACTTTTGTAGATTGTTACTTTTTACTATAGTGAAATCAATGCATCCGTTATTGTATATGCTACAGTGAAAATAATTGTAGCAAAGGGTAACTTTATTGCAAGGTATTATGGCTATAGAGTAACATTTGCAAAAACTTACTCTTTGCTATTGTGCTTTGCAGAAAGCTACTATTTGCTACAGTGAAATTATTGTAGCGGTTACTGTATATGCTATAGTAAAATCATTGTAGCAAAGAGTAACTTTCTGCAAAGCACTCTGGCAAAAAATATATTTTTGCAAAGTAGTGCAGATAGAGAATAACATCTTCATATTGTTGCTCTTTCCCATAGTACTTTTGCAGATTGTTGCTCTTTACTATAGTCATTTCATTGTACAGTGAAACCAATGTAGTAAAGTGTAACAATATGAATATTACTTCCCTCGCCTCCTATTTCTGTGCATGATACATTCCAACCATGGGATCAACATTGTACTTCTATATATGAAAATTTTCTTAGGCCTGCTGTCTGGAGTATTTGATATGCCTGGAACATGATTTGTTTTGAGGGTATACGCGATGAGCCATTGGTGATTGCACGTCGGATTTGGAGCTTGTGGTCTAATGCCAGATTATTATGTAGAAAGATATGATTTTTGTGGTGCGGACTCATGCATTTCCTTGAGCAACACAACTTTTTTTATGTTATAGTTTGAGAGGATTCTATGATAGTTATCGATTCTCTCAACCTCGCCGACGCAAGGGATCATTTACTAAGGGACTGTTTTGCTATGATCAACTTATCATCACATGACCGATGGTTATATGTTCCATATAAGTGGAATAAATCTACTGTTTTCTTGCTAAATTGGGTCAATGTATGCATGCACATTTTTGTACGTCGTCCCCCCTACTCTAAGTTGCTACATTTTGTATTGAAGATATCGATCTCAAATTTTGCCATCCAAGGGCCAAGGATAAGGTGTAATACTTATTGCGTATGATTGTATTTTGGTGTATAACTTCGTATGATTACAGACTTTAAAAAAAAATAAAAAATTTTGGACATCAACACCTATAAAAGTAGTATAATTGTGTATCCCAGGAAAGCCTTATATTTGCATATTAACCTTCCTAAACATTTAAAGTTGTGCATATTTACCCCTTTTGTTACTATCCGTCAACAGAAAGTAACGAAACCACGATGAGCTTCTAATTTGAGGTCCAAATAACTACTTTCTCCATGGTCAAAGAGTGACCTACCACTTGGATCGACTAACTCTAGTTCTTTTCAATGCGAGTAACCCAACCCTAACTCCACTCCCGTCTCTACTCCATACTCGTCCAGTCCTCCACATTGTCTAGCTGCCCTCCACACTCGTCCGAAAAGGTCCGACAGCCCCCACGCTCGTCCGATAGCCCTCCACGTTCACACCTTACAGTCAATAACGGAATATTTCGTGTATGAATCTCAGGCCCGGTGGCTAACAAGACAGGTGAATAAGCACAACTACATATGTTTTGGAGGGTCGATATGTAATTAAAAGGTTTAAAGGGTTAGCATGTAATTAGACTAGTTTGTAGGGTTCGATTTACAAAAAACCCAAAAAATTTGGAGAGAAAAGCTGAAATTGTGGGGGTGCCGACAGCATCATAGCAACTGTGTTAAAATTCGGATAAGTGCCAATAATAATTGGTTTTTTTTCAAAATATTATTAAAAAATAAAATATTTAACGAAACAGTGGCTGACCAAAACTATTTACCAACCTAGCGCTCTGACAGCCACGTGCCATGTCAGCGCCGTAAAGTGAACACGTGGTTTTTTTTTCCGTTTTAAGTAGAACCCGGTATTTGGAATACTGGGTTTAAACCCGGTATTGTGGATACCGGGTTTACCCAAAATCCAGAGAGAAAACGGCTAAACTCTAGAGAGAAAACTGTGGGTACAAAAACTGTATCGAACCGGATCAGAGCGGCATGGGCCCGCGCAACGGCCTAAGTGGGTAAGCCCGCCCAGGCTCATGGGCCCACTCTGCAGGGCTCGCAGATCAAGCCCTCCCCCTTATTGGGCCCGAACAACGGCCCAATAAAGGGCCCAGCAAGGAGGCCTAAAACCAGTGCCACGTCATTATCGCCACATCATCACTACCATATTGGGCACATGCCTATGCTATAAAAGGACCCCAAAGGCATTCAAGGAAGTGGGTTGGTCATTCAATCAGAGGAGGATGATTCCAGAGCAAGTGCTAGAGCTCAATTCTCCCCTTCTTGTTCTCTTCTAGTTGCTCCGCGCAACCCCACTGTACGAAGCTTCTCTTGGCCTGTAAAGAGAACGCTCACCCCTTATTTACTCAATTTTATAGTGAAGATCACGTGGCACCTATCGTCCGGAGACGTAGGTCGTAAGACCGAACTTCGACAACAACTCCACGTGTCACCTCTCTCTCTCTCTCTCTCTCTCTCTCTCTCTCCATCTCTACTCTCTAATGTTAATCTCTCTCTCTACAAATCATCAATATTCGATTAAGGTAGTGGGGTGGGGTTCCCGATCAAGGCGGCTCGAAAATTTCCCCCATAATCTTTGGCGCCATCTGTGGGATATCGTTAGAGGTCTTACCCACACCTCTACCGACTCCTATTCAACTTGTGGTGACGAGCCACAAGTCCTCCTTCAAGTCAACCTCAACACCTTCATCACGCCGACATCAACACGCTCGATGGTGAAGGCCAGTACCAACCCACCGAAGGCGGGTGCCGAACAAATAAACGATGTGCTGATCGAAGAAGAACAAAAAGTCTCGGTTGCAACCAACCGAAGAAATGTTCGGGAGCGGCTGGGGCTGCAAGGCAGCCATCCAGAAAGGTGCAGCGATCGGTGGGACCCGTCATCCCCGAGGCATCTATCTGGCAAAGAACACGCTACTCAAGGAAGCGAGCCTCAGGCTACATACGAGATCTCGGCTGCTGACTTCCAGCTGCTAAATCTCCTCAAGAAGAATGCAGCCCTCGAGCAAGAGAGGGATTCCCTGAAGAAGGCGACTGAAAAAGCGGGGGTTGTGGCCCATAACTCTCCAACCGCTGATGAAGACCAACAAAGGACTCACCCAGCTGTGAGTCATCATCTTGAAGAACCAAATATGCCGTGTATCGAGAGGCATTAGGTATCCACGCAAGCACCAAGGCAAACAGTATGGGATCGCCTCGACATCGACGATGCGATAAGCTATCACCGAGAAGGATTGCCTCAATCAACAGGGTCCACTGGACATCCTATCCCTTTGCACATGAAAGCAACAGATGCCCACGAGCTACTCAACCGACTAAGGCATACTGCCAACGTGGAACGTCGCCATCAGGACCGCAGGCAGCTAATCACCTCGGTGGGGCCACTGCATCCCAAGGTTCTTGTAACCCCATTTCCTATGGGTTGGCGAACACCGAGTCTGTCAAAGTTCAACTGCATCAAGGGAGACCCTAGCCTCCATATCCTGGCCTTCAAGCAAGCCATGACACCATATGAGTATGAGAATCATATCCTCTACCGTATGTTCGCGGGAAGCCTCGAGGGACCTGCCCTCGATTGGTACCATACACTGCCTATCGGTACGGTGGCCACATTCAAAGAGTTGGCTGAACTCTTCATGGACCATTACCGGCTAAACTTAATGCCGAAAAAGAAGCTGGATACACTCTACCGGCTGAAGATGGGCTCCGACGAGTCTCTAAGGAACTTCACGATGAAGTTTCATAATGAGCACTCTAAGCTCACCGGTCGGTCCCATAATGAGGAGGCCATCATGTTGACATTCCATAATGCTATCTGGCCAGAGCTCCATGTCTAAACCGACTTCATCCGGCATCCTCCTAGTACCTTGGAGGCAATGTTCAAGCGCGTACTGCGGGAGATAGAGGTGGAAGACAATCAGCGGGCCAGAAGACTACGCGAGTCCCGTGAGTCTCGTGAGTCCTGGCATAAGAAAGATGACGAAGCTCCGAATGAAGCACACTACACGAAGTCTGCCAATGCTGTGTCCGCCCAAAAGGTACAGGCCAAAAGGTATAATGAAGATCCAAAGGCCCCTCCAGTAGGGAAGAGGCGAACTCCAAGGGAGCAAAAGGTGTTCACTGAGCTTAACACCTCCATTGAAGACATCTTCGCCTACTTGCAGAACGAGCCCTTTTGCAAGTGGCCATAGCCTCTCCCTCCAAATTCCGACCAGGCGGGAGATACGACAGCCTACTGTGAGTTCCATCGCAGCCATGGCCACCCAACCTCTGCATGTCGGAAGCTAAAGCATCACATTGAAGACCTGATCCAAGAAGGGTGGCTCGATGGCTACCTCGCTAACAAGGAACCAGGTCAAGAGAAGGAAAGGCAGTAGTAGTGGAGAAAGAAAGACAACGTAATATGTGGATGCATAATCATAACGTCCGCTGGGCAGCCTCTGAAAAAGTGTAATCGTAACTTTGTATTATCAATATAGTGCCTCTTTTTTCTCAAAATCAGATCTCTCGAAGTTCGATTCCACCATGTTAAGGTATAAAAAAAAGGGCTCCTGGCAACCCAGGTTAACCAAAGACTTTCGATTCCATCCATTCAAGTCGGAATCTTAAAGGTAATTCGGATACGCCCTCTCGAGGCTAAAGTCCGATAAAAAGGCTCCTGGCAACCCAGGTCAACCAAAGACCTTCGATTCCGCCCATTCAAGTCGGAAGCTCGAAGGCAATTCGGCTACGCCCTCTCAAGGCTAAAGTCCGATAAAAAGGCTCCTAGCAACCCAGGTCAACCAAAGACCTTTCATTCCGCTCGTTCAAGTCGGAAGCTCGAAGGCAATTCGGTTACGCCCTCTCGAGGCTAAAGTCCGATAAAAAGGCTCCTAACAACCCAGGTCAACCAAAGACCTTCGATTCCGCCCGTTCAAGTCGAAAGCTCGAAGGCAATTCGGCTACGCCCTCTCGAGACTAAAGTCTGATAAAAAAGCTCCTGGCAACCCAGGTCAACCAAAGATCTTCGATTTCGCCCATTCAAGTTGGAAGCTCGAAGGCAATTCGGCTATGCCCTCTCGAGGCTAAAGTCTGATAAAAAGGCTTCTAGCAACCCAGGTCAACCAAAGACCTTCGATTCTGCCCATTCAAGTCGGAAGCTCGAAGGTAATTTGGCTACGCCCTCTCGATGCTAAAGTCTGATAAAAAGGCTCATAGCAACCCAGGTCAACCAAAGCCTTCGATTCCGCCCGTTCAAGTCGGAAGCTCAAAGGCAATTCAGTTACGCCCTCTCAAGGCTAAAGTCCGATAAAAAGGCTCCTAGCAACCCAGGTCAACCAAAGACCTTCGATTCCGCCCATTTAAGTTGGAAGCTCGAAGGCAATTTGGCTACGCCCTCTCGATGCTAAAAAAGCTCCTGATAACTCAGGTCAACCAAAGACCTTCGATTCCACCCGTTCAAGTCGGAAGCTCGAAGGCAATTCGGCTACGCCATTTCAAGCCGAAAGTCCGATAAAAAAGCTCCTGACAATCCAGGTCAAGCTAAGCTATCAACTATACTCATCCGAGGTGATAAAAATAAGTCCAAGGCAGGCGTCGCCACTTCGACATGCACCAAGTTCAAGGAGACATCCTTGGCACTTGAAGACAAAGTCCGAAGCGACCAATGCCTCGGTGTTCTACAAACCCAAGGCCCAGCCCTTGGCACTCAAAGACAAAGTCCGAGGTGACCAACATCTCAATATTCTACAAGCCCAAGGCCCTACCCTTGACACTTGAAGGCAAAGTCCAAGGCGACCAACACTTCGGCACTTTACAAGCCCAAGTCCCAGCCCTTGGCACTCAAAGGCAAAGTCCGAGTCGACCAACACTTCGGCACTCTACAAGCCCAAGGCCCAGCCCTTGGCACTCAAAGGCAAAGTCCTAGGCGACCAACACTTTGGTACTCTACAAACCCAAAGCCTAGCCCTTGGCACTCAAAGACAAAGTGTAACGACCGTGAAATTTAAAATATTATAAATTACAATTTTACCCTTATTATATTTAATATTGACATCTTAGTGTTCACACCATCGACAGGATTCCAACGGATCTTGTTCTACTCTAATCCAACTTTCGGACCAATAATTATAGCCACTTAAATATTCTAATTTCTCCTAAATTAAATCGGACGTAATTTTGTAGTATAAACCTACACTAAGACACCCGGGTACGAGGCATAACAACCAACTAATTCTCTGGACTTTTAGAAAAGAAAATAATATCTTTCAGATGTGAAATGAACTTATTATAATTAGGATGAATAAATAAATAAAATAGCAAATTAGGTATAGATCTGGTACCAAATCAGCTAGCCATGCACAAGTCTTTGGGGTTATTCAAATAAGTGGGCATCATGGGATTGTGCTAGCCATGCACAAGTCTTTGTGGTTATTCAAGTAATTGGGTATAATGGGAATGTGCTAGCAATGCACAAGTCTTTGGGGTTATTCAAGTAAGTGGGCATAATGGGAATGTGCTAGCAATGCATGAGTCTTTGGGGTAATTCATGAGGGTGTTTTGGGGACAAGAATGCACACGTGGGTGCATGCATCCAGACAAAGGGGATAAGATCAAGGACAACCAAGATTAAATAAAAGTTTTCTAGAAAAATCTCTAAAGCAAAAGATGTGGTAGTAAACACATATGGTGGGCCCCCTCTACTCAAGTATAGATGAGGTCATCAGAGCTCTTCACCTTATAAAACCTACCACACTCTTCCCCTCTTCCTCCCAAAACCACCAGCAATCCCTACCAACCTCCTCTCACCTTCGACCATTTTCTTCGGCCGGCCTTTGGTTGCCGTGGCCGTCGTCATTTCTGCATCTATTTGCAAAGGTAGTTCTCACACACATACACACACTCACACCCCCACCAACAACAGTACCACCCCCATCTCCAAACATAAAACTGAAATCTGCACTTAGAAACAGAGTGCAGAAAGTAATCACAGGGCTGACTTCACATCGCTGTATCTTCCTCAATACTCATCAAAATTTAGCGATTCTGGATCCGTTGAAAAACTTGACATGTCCTCTACAACTTCTATATAGACACCTAAGCCAAACTCTAACTCTATCAACTGCTGCAGATGCTCAAAGATCAGCCCCTGCAGAGCCGGTTCTACGCAGTGGCCGGTTACAAGAATGATCCGAGAATAAATGTGCCGACGTCGTCGCCCATCACCTACCACCCGATCGTCAGTGCCCCATGACCCGATCCGGCTCCATTCCCCTTGCCTCTTCACCGGTGCACACCTCAAACGGTCGATCTCTCTCAATATAGGACGGATAGCATGCATATGCATGTGCATGTACGTATAATGACCATTTGTATGCATTTATGCGCATGTATGATCACGGGAGCATGATCAAGCGGTGCGATCACTATTCTCCATCTTGAACCCTTATGAACCCCAACTTTCAACTTCTCTCTCTCCAACTCCCTAATTTTCTCTCTCTAGCTCTCAACATCTCTCTTTCTAAAGAGTGTGTGCGATGAGTATAAAGATGATGACCATGAGCCACTTTAGTAACCTGTACCTCTCTCCTCACTCCCTCTCTCTGATTCTCCTCACTCTTAGCGAGTGGCATGCGAGGGTAGAGAGTGCGAGTTTGTTTGGGAGTAGTGTGCAGGTGAAGACGCAAGGAACTACAGAATCAACTAACTTACTAACTGTTGACCGACCGACTCACTTATTAACTTATTTTATTATTATCTATTTATTTATTAAATTATATTACATCCATAATAACGATCACTTGTTAATGATAGTCGGACAGCACAATGGTCGGCAAAGCCGCCTGTATTCCGACGATCATCGAAGGTGGTCGTCATAGCCATTTGAGTATTTCCACGAACTCATTGAATTATTATTAATCAGAATTTTATCTGTTGTAATTACTTCTGATGGTGATTATCCATTAATGACAATCGGACAAAGCAGTGGACGGCCGAGCCGCCAGCAGCATCCGACGATTATTAAGAATGGTCTCCATCCGAAGAAATAATGGTTTCGATTGAATATTGTAATATTCATTTTAGTATTTCTTTTATACTGGTCCTTTTCCAGTGCCTTTTATTTTCTTTTATACTGGTCCTTTTCCAGTGCTTTTTCCAGTTCTTTTTATATTTGGTTCAGTTAAGTATTTGAAATGGATGAATGGTATCGAGTATGAGACTACATGAGGAGCTCTAGGGTGACACAACTCCTCCCCTTCTATAGACCTTTCTTTAGGTCTCTCTCTTTCTCTCGGTAATTGCATAAGCAAACAAAATTGTGAACTATTAGATGAAGCCTGGTGTTACCCCTTAAATGAATTGGAAGCCATCCTATATATCAGAACTAATTACACGGTACAAGAGATCACTACCCCGGCCAAGGTAAGTTCCACTTGACTATACTTATTTGGCACCACCAACTAAACAAATTGTAGTTTAACGGTGAATATAGCATCCATGAAATTGAATTATATTTTTTTGAAGCATCTTAAATCATTTGTTTGGGTATATGTTATTATTTATGAAGAGTGAAAAATGTATGGTTTGATGAAAGTATCTGGCCTCGGTTGAGGTGGAATTCTAGGAAAATGTGACTACCCACTGATTGGGTAGGAGAACATATATTCAATTTCCGGGGATCTCATATATATATATAAGAAATTTGGGTTGCCTATTCAAATAATTATTTATGATCTCTATATAATATGTTTTATGGTTCATGTATCATTTAGCCCAGGTATTTTTAATTTAGTACTTGCTTTGTTCAATTATTTTTAGTGTTATATTGTGATACAAATTGCATACATGTCATCCATCACATCACGATACCCCATGAATGGTATGGGACACGCGCCGACCCCCGTGAGTAGGTGTATACAACGATCGGGGCTGAATCGGCAGGCGTGGGCTTGAGACAAGGTTACCTTAAGTGTGTGGGACACGCGCCGACCCCCGTGAGTAGGTGTATACAAGGATCGGGGCTGAATCGGCAGGCATGGGCTTGAGACAAGGTTACCTTAAGTGTGTGGGACACGCGCCGACCCCCGTGAGTAGGTGTATACAAGGATCGGGGCTGAATCGGCAGGTGTGGGATTGAGACAAGGTTACCTTAAGGTAAGGCTACAATTACTGTAGTTTCAGTTGCAGGTGTTGCAACTGGGTGCATTTCACACATGCATTGCATCATTACTGTTCTATTTTTTTTTATAAAATTTTTTCTGTATTTAGAGTGAGGGAATTTTCTCTTACTGAGTTTTATAACTCACCCGTTGTTATACTCTGCTTTTCAGATGTCATCCCAGGGATCCTCGGGTGACTTGGGCATGCGGTAAAGCCAAGGCCTAGTAGTCTACCTCTGGTGGGCATACGGTAAAGCCAAGGCCTAGTAGTCCACTCCTGGGTAATGACCCCAAAAAGGAAATCCTCGGTTGAGGTTTACTGGCGGTGTGCCAGGGTTTTCAGTTGTCGGATCTGGTAGAAAACCGACAGGTTCACAAGTCAGTTCAATCAGATGATATGCTTATGTTCCTTGTGATTGCTATTGGTGTGCTAGGGTTTTCAGTTGTCGGATCTGGTAGAAAACCGATAGATTTGCAGATCATTTAATTATATAAAATATATATATATTCCTTGTAATTGTTATTTCTCTGCAAGCCTGTTAAGTTATTTTCTATTCCATGCTTTATTAATTGATTCAAACATCTTGGTCGATATTATTCAAGATATATATTTAACGTTGCTAAGATTTATTTAGTGTGGTGGTAGTTGTGGGCTTACAAAACCATTTTCGTTTCTGAGGCATTTTTATCCTTGTGAAAATGCCTTAGGTTGCAATGGAGGATCTGGTGTTCAGAGGAAAGATTCGGAGTAGAGAGTCATGCACGAATATGAATCAACAAGAATGTTACATTCATTGATGTAAATAAGGAACATGTATAAATATTATGATATTTTAAGGATTCTTGTTGTGATGGCATAGATAGAAAAGAATCTTGCTCTGAATTGCTGCTTACTCTGTTTCTCTTAATATTAAGAAAGAAAAATATATTACCTTATTAACAATCCGTGCTTTGGGCAGCCCAGAAGAAGTTTTTTTTTTTTGGTAGTCTTTGGTGCGGGGTGTTACAAGTGGTATCAGAGCATTGGGATATGGTCTTAGGGATTTTCTTAAGATAAAGGTTTGAATCTTAGGATTCATCCTTCCAGAGTTTTAAGTTCTAGTAATACTAGAGTATTTTCCATAGATGGCTTAGAGGGTGATTTGGTAGGATTTCTTTGAATAACATAATGTGAGTATTTGAAACAGATGTAAGGATGAGATTCTATTACCTAATTGCTTTTGAAGAATTGGATTATGATAATCGGTACTTGAGAAATTCGTTCATAATTGAAAAATTGATTGACCAATGCTTGAGGACTTAAATGGTAGTCTACATATTCATATGGGATACGATTATGCTAGCACATAAGATTAACTTCCAGCATAGAGTAATCTAATTTGGAGCCATCTAAATAATTCAAGGGTTATTAAATACTAGCTACTATTCTTAGGATATGTATTTAAAGTGTATAAGTGCATGCTTTGAAATTAAAAACCCTGAAAGTGATATTGAGATTCCTTAGCACAAGTACAGCGATGAAATCAATATAAAAGTATAAGTTATTGTGATCTTTTTAGTGACAACATGTTAATCAAGGTTTAGATATTTGTATTTAGTTAGAAACATAGTGAATTGGATTAGGAGAATGTATCTGACAGAGTTGATGTATTTTATAACAGTGATTTTCGATTAGAGACTTAGTCGGTGTTCTTGGATCTTCAAAAGAAATTGGTTCTCTTAAAGCTTTGGCAACTGATCTACCAAAGGGGACGCTCTTCGAGTAAGAAAAGTAGCCACAGTTTTTGAGAACATTGATTGTTCTCGTATAACTCAGAATTGGTCATTGTGTTTCGTATGTCGACTGCGAAAACCTAGTGATCTATTCCTGAGTATGAGCGTACGCAACTAGAATTAGTAATCTGTTCTGATTTCTTGGGACATTAGACTTTGTGATTAAAATTTTCCTGTAAATAAATAAAAAAATAATAATAATAATAAATAAATAAATAAATAAAAAAACAAATTGGCTATATGTCATCAATATCAATAAGAATGACAATTGTGTGAATAGTTTGTAATCCTTTAGGACACCTCAATATTTGGATCACATTTGAGAACTAGAAGACAGTAGGCTCATCTAGATGATAACCTAAAAATAGGGTGCATGCAAATATAGAATGACACGTTAGGCTTAGGAAATGTATGAAGACTTACATTGTTTATATATTCTGACATCATTACATACAGCAACTTAGTGACATACTCAGATTAGTTGAAATGATATTCAAAGAGCCTACATACACATGTGATTTACTTAAAGGCCACATCTAAATATAATTATGTATACCTCTCGTAGACACGAATGCGAATAAGACTTCTATTATTTACAAACTTTACTATGTCGTATTTGTACTTTTAAAATAATTTTTATGGAAATCAACAAATCAAATAATTAAAAGTGTAATGTGATCCAATAAGTGTGTATAAATTTCGGGACGAAATTCTTTTAAGGGGGGAAGGATGTAACGACCGTGAAATTTAAAATATTATAAATTACAATTTTACCCTTATTATATTTAATATTGACATCTTAGTGTTCACACCATCGACAGGATTCCAACGGATCTTGTTCTACTCTAATCCAACTTTCGGACCAATAATTATAGCCACTTAAATATTCTAATTTCTCCTAAATTAAATCGGACGTAATTTTGTAGTATAAACCTACACTAAGACACCCGGGTACGAGGCATAACAACCAACTAATTCTCTGGACTTTTAGAAAAGAAAATAATATCTTTCAGATGTGAAATGAACTTATTATAATTAGGATGAATAAATAAATAAAATAGCAAATTAGGTATAGATCTGTTACCAAATCAGCTAGCCATGCACAAGTCTTTGGGGTTATTCAAATAAGTGGGCATCATGGGATTGTGCTAGCCATGCACAAGTCTTTGGGGTTATTCAAGTAATTGGGTATAATGGGAATGTGCTAGCAATGCACAAGTCTTTGGGGTTATTCAAGTAAGTGGGCATAATGGGAATGTGCTAGCAATGCATGAGTCTTTGGGGTAATTCATGAGGGTGTTTTGGGGACAAGAATGCACACGTGGGTGCATGCATCCAGACAAAGGGGATAAGATCAAGGACAACCAAGATTAAATAAAAGTTTTCTAGAAAAATCTCTAAAGCAAAAGATGTGGTAGTAAACACATATGGTGGGCCCCCTCTACTCAAGTATAGATGAGGTCATCAGAGCTCTTCACCTTATAAAACCTACCACACTCTTCCCCTCTTCCTCCCAAAACCACCAGCAATCCCTACCAACCTCCTCTCACCTTCGACCATTTTCTCCGGCCGGCCTTTGGTTGCCGTGGCCGTCGTCATTTCTGCATCTATTTGCAAAGGTAGTTCTCACACATATACACACACTCACACCCCCACCAACAGCACCACCACCCCCATCTCCAAACATAAAACTGAAATCTGCACTTAGAAACAGAGTGCAGAAAGTAATCACAGGGCTGACTTCACATCGCTGTATCTTCCTCAGTACTCATCAGAATTCAGCGATTCTGGATCCGTTGAAAAACTTGACATGTCCTCTACAACTTCTATATAGACACCTAAGCCAAACTCTAACTCTATCAACTGCTGCAGATGCTCAAAGATCAGCCCCTGCAGAGCCGGTTCCACGCAGTGGCCGGTTACAAGAATGATCCGAGAATAAATGTGCCGACGTCGTCGCCCATCACCTACCACCCGATCGTCAGTGCCCCTGACCCGATCCGGCTCCATTCCCCTTGCCTCTTCACCGGTGCACACCTCAAACGGCCGATCTCTCTCAACGTAGGACGGATAGCATGCATATGCATGTGCATGTACGTATAATGACCATTTGTGTGCATTTATGCGCATGTATGATCACGGGAGCATGATCAAGCGGTGTGATCACTATTCTCCATCTTGAACCCTTATGAACCCCAACTTTCAACTTCTCTCTCTCCAACTCCCTACTTTTCTCTCTCTAGCTCTCAACATCTCTCTTTCTAAAGAGTGTGTGCGATGAGTGTAAAGATGATGGCCATGAGCCACTTTAGTAACCTGTGCCTCTCTCCTCACTCCCTCTCTCTGATTCTCCTCACTCTTAGCAAGTGGCCTGCGAGGGTAGAGAGTGCGAGTTTGTTTGGGAGTAGTGTGCAGGTGAAGACGCAAGGAACTACAGAATCAACTAACTTACTAACTGTTGACCGACCGACTGACTTATTAACTTATTTTATTATTATCTATTTATTTATTAAATTATATTACATCCATAATAACGATCACTTGTTAATGATAGTCGGACAGCACAATGGTCGGCAAAGCCGCCTGTATTCCGACGATCATCGAAGGTGGTCGTCATAGCCATTTGAGTATTTCCACGAACTCATTGAATTATTATTAATCAGAATTTTATCTGTTGTAATTACTTCTGATGGTGATTATCCATTAATGACAATCGGACAAAGCAGTGGACGGCCGAGCCGCCAGCAGCATCCGACGATTATTAAAAATGGTCTCCATCCGAAGAAATAATGGTTTCGATTGAATATTATAATATTCATTTTAGTATTTCTTTTATACTGGTCCTTTTCCAGTGCCTTTTATTTTCTTTTATACTGGTCCTTTTCCAGTGCTTTTTCCAGTTCTTTTTATATTTGGTTCAGTTAAGTATTTGAAATGGATGAATGGTATCGAGTATGAGACTACATGAGGAGCTCTAGGGTGACACAACTCCTCCCCTTCTATAGACCTTTCTTTAGGTCTCTCTCTTTCTCTCGGTAATTGCATAAGCAAACAAAATTGTGAACTATTAGATGAAGCCTGGTGTTACCCCTTAAATGAATTGGAAGCCATCCTATATATCAGAACTAATTACACGATACAGGAGATCACTACCCCGGCCAAGGTAAGTTCCACTTGACTATACTTATTTGGCACCACCAACTAAACAAATTTTAGTTTAACGGTGAATATAGCATCCATGAAATTGAATTATATTTTTTTGAAGCATCTTAAATCATTTGTTTGGGTATATGTTATTATTTGTGAAGAGTGAAAAATGTATGGTTTGATGAAAGTATCTGGCCTCGGTTGAGGTGGAATTCTAGGAAAATATGACTACCCACTGATTGGGTAGGAGAACATATATTCAATTTCCGGGGATCTCATATATATATAAAAGAAATTTGGGTTGCCTATTCAAATAATTATTTATGATCTCTATATAATATGTTTTATGGTTCATGTATCATTTAGCCCAGGTATTTTTAATTTAGTACTTGCTTTGTTCAATTATTTTTAGTGTTATATTGTGATACAAATTGCATACATGTCATCCATCACATCACGATACCCCATGAATGGTGTGGGACACGCGCCGACCCCCGTGAGTGGGTGTATACAAGGATTGGGGCTGAATCGGCAGGCGTGGGCTTGAGACAAGGTTACCTTAAGTATGTGGGACACGCGCCGACCCCCGTGAGTAGGTGTATACAAGGATCGGGGCTGAATCGGCAGGCGTGGGCTTGAGACAAGGTTACCTTAAGTGTGTGGGACATGCGCCGCCCCCCGTGAGTAGGTGTATACAAGGATCGGGGCTGAATCGGCAGGCGTGGGCTTGAGACAAGGTTACCTTAAGGTAAGGCTAAAATTACTGTAGTTTCAGTTGCAGGTGTTGCAACTGGGTGCATTTCACACATGCATTGCATCATTACTGTTCTATTTTTTTTTATAAATTTTTTTCTGTATTTAGAGTGAGGGAATTTTCTCTTACTGAGTTTTATAACTCACCCGTTGTTATACTCTGCTTTTCAGATGTCATCCCAGGGATCCTCGGGTGACTTGGGCATGCGGTAAAGCCAAGGCCTAGTAGTCTACCTCTGGTGGGCATGCGGTAAAGCCAAGGCCTAGTAGTCCACTCCTGGGTAATGACCCCAAAAAGGAAATCCTCGGTTGAGGTTTACTGGCGGTGTGCCAGGGTTTTCAGTTGTCGGATCTGGTAGAAAACCGACAGGTTCACAAGTCAGTTCAATCAGATGATATGCTTATGTTCCTTGTGATTGCTATTGGTGTGCTAGGGTTTTCAGTTGTCGGATCTGGTAGAAAACCGATAGATTTGCAGATCATTTAATTATATAAAATATATATATTCCTTGTAATTGTTATTTCTCTGCAAGCCTGTTAAGTTATTTTCTATTCCATGCTTTATTAATTGATTCAAACATCTTGGTCGATATTATTCAAGATATATATTTAACGTTGCTAAGATTTGTTTAGTGTGGTGGTAGTTGTGGGCTTACAAAACCATTTTCGTTTCTGAGGCATTTTTATCCTTGTGAAAATGTCTTAGGTTGCAATGGAGGATCTGGTGTCCAGAGGAAAGATTCGGAGTAGAGAGTCATGCACGAATATGAATCAACAAGAATGTTACATTCATTGATGTAAATAAGGAACATGTATAAATATTATGATATTTTAAGGATTCTTGTTGTGATGGCATAGATAGAAAAGAATCTTGCTCTGAATTGCTGCTTACTCTGTTTCTCTTAATATTAAGAAAGAAAAATATATTACCTTATTAACAATCCGTGCTTTGGGCAGCCCAGAAGAAGTTTTTTTTTTGGGCAGTCTTTGGTGCGGGGTGTTACACAAAGTCCGAGGCGACCAACGCCTCGGCACTCTACAAGCCCAAGGCCCAGCCCTTGGTATTCGAAGACAAAGTCCGAGGCGACCAACACCTTGGCACTCTACAATCCCAAGGCCCAGCTCTTGGCACTCGAAGACAAAGTCCGAGACGACCAATGCCTCAGAACTTTATAAACCCAAGGACCTGCCCTTGGTACTTGAAGACATAGTCCGAGGTGACCAACGCCTTGACACTCTACAAGCTAAAGGCCCAGCCCTTGATATTTGAAGACAAAGTCCTAGGCGACCAACGCCTTGGCACTTTACAAGCCCAAAGCCTAGCCCTTGGCACTCAAAGACAAAGTCCAAGGTGACCAACGCCTCGGCACTCTATAAGCCTAAGGCCTACCCTTGGTACTTGAAGACATAGTCCAAGGCGATCGATACCTCGGTACTCTACAAACCCAAGACCCTACCCTTAACACATAAAGACAAAATCCGAGACGTCATCGCCGACGTATTGACATTCGATCAAAAGTCCAAGCCTAGTCTTGTCACTCAGGTCCAAGCATCAGATCGTCACTGGCCATCACCTTTTCTTGACGACTGACGATTTCAAATCGATTAGGGGGTGGTCGGTCTAACTCTGTCAGTGCGTGTCTCCATACTGGTACAGTCGACGGTGAGTTTCTCATGATCTTCATTCGCAAAGGGCCTTAACGGCCAGAGCTCTCCATCAAAGCCACTGTCAGAATCCTCAATATGTGGCAGAGGAGAAGCGCAAACAATCTCCTTCGTTCCTCGATGGTATTTTCCCAACACAGCGGGTCCCCTGACGGTTTTTATCATGAAAAGAGCGGCCTACAATGGCTGAACAAATGATAAGTAAAGAGTAGGGTGGGTGAAAAATCCATCGAAACACGAGATAAAATGGCGCTTCCTTGATCCTGGCCAAGTTAACACCCTCACGTAACCGTAGTACCTGGCGAATACAGTAACCAGGTGCGGTAGTACATTGGGTGAAGACTGGCTAGCCATTATTGTTGTAGCTTGTGTGTCCTTAGCGTGGATTTTCTGTATTAACATTAATAAAGATGACTTTGGTTATTGCTTTAATTAGAATACTACTATGGTATATGATAATTCTCATATAATAAAAGGACCCTAGGGAACACAGTAGGCCACTGAGGCGCATGGAGGATCCATGCTTGGAAGACCCAGTGGACCAGTTATGTGTAGACCTAGAACTAGTTCACAACTTAGGTAATGCCGGTCGCTTCACCGAGAACAAACTGTTGGCAGGTAGAGGATGTGGTGAAATCTCCACCACGGGAACATGGGATTCCCATTCACCTGACCAAGCACGATGATCGTGTTGAACAGAAACCAAGACGGTGCACAGTTCAGTGATTCAGACACTGGTGCAGAAACCGTCTTACTACTATAGATAATATGTCCTTAACCCTGAGGGACCATGCTCACTGGGCTAACCAGTTGTGTGGTGCTTTGATGTGCCAACGTGTGCGAACCTTCCATAGTCCAATACCACGGTACGTTGGGTTACCCGGCTGGCACTTGAGTGACATGTAATCCCTACAGGTTATCCGACGTCCAGTGTTGGATGGGTGCGGTTTGATGAGTCAATCTGTCCACACAGTTAACCCAGGCCTGGTGGTTGTCAGTATGACTGACGATATTCCGGATGCTAGGTATAGCACCAGAAGGTGTGTGGTGTTATAGATGACAAGTCATCAAACCCTAGTCAGATGATCGAATCGGGATCTGACGGTACCCCCTACCGCCCGAGTCGTATCATGGCACTAGTAATAGGAGGGACTGAGGATTATCGGAGTATAGTAGAGAACAAGGTTATGAGGGAGTAACATAAGTTTAGGATCACTAGAGTTCAACTCGCGTCGCACTCTGGGTGGCTACGCGGGTTAATCGGATTAGGGCTGATTAACGGAACTTTCGGTGTGTCACCGGAACAGTTAATCAGGGATCCGGTTGGAGCTAGAGATCCCGAACCCTGAAGGTTCCACCCTGTCGTTGCGTATAGGAATTGTTCCCCGACCTAGTTGGATACGTTGGATGCGAAGTAGCGCGATGGAGCGCAAGCCCGGAGCCAAAGAACCAAATTCACATGTGTCACGGGCCGTAGGGGTATTTTGGTAAATACTGAAATATAGCTCAGAATATATTGAATATGGATCTTAGATTGAGCGAAATAATTCCAGGAGCTCACAGGCGTTGACGGAACTCGATTCCGAGTAGCGCACCTCACTCAGTCTCACTTTCAGTTTTCCGCTTTTCGTGAAGGGCGTTTTCGTCCGGACTTCACGATAGACACCCGGAAGACCTAAATCCGATCCCCCCTCATCCCTATCCACCTAAGGGCCGGCCCTAGGCTCCTTGGAGCCATGGGAGACCGGCCCTATAAAGGGAATAGAGAGGGGAGGGGCCGGCCCTATGGTTCTACTCCCTCCCCTCCAAAAATCCGACCCCTAGTCCCCCTCCTTTGTAGTTTCAGCCAAGGAAAAGAGAGGAAGAAGAAGGGAGAAGGAAGAGGAAGGAAGGAGAAGGAAGAAAGGAGAAAGAGAAGGAGAAAATCTCGAGGCTCGCCATCGTCTTCGTAACGGATTCCTCCGTCGGCTCGAAATCCCTGCACTCAGAGACAAGATTTCGAGGATTCTTCAATTCGCAAAGGACAAGGTGCTATCTGACAGTTTCCCTTGCAATCAAAGTGTGGTTCTTCATCGTTCCGTCATCTCCGGATCATAGATTCATAAGGTATGATGAATCTAAACACCTAAGTAGATGCATTCATGTCTTCCGTAGATCGTAGTATGCCTCTAGGGTGTCCGCACATATGCTAAGATCGTAGATTTGTATATAGATTGTTTTGTATCACGAATTGTAATGAAACATACACCGTATGATCTTCGGATCTTTCTTTTGCTTCCGCTGCGACTCTGATTAGCGGAACCCAATTCCAACAATTATGTGGCTTCATCCTAGATTATCTCTAAGAAACCCCCTCAAATATAGCGTTGTCCCTCGTCGATAACCCCGCGCACCAGTGTTTTAGGAATATGACCGAAAAAGTGTCAGTTTCAGATGGGGACTAAAATTCAAAAAATACATTATTTTTAATACCGACACTTTTTGGCCTCTCCTAGTAGCCCCAATAACGGGATCGACACCATCAACAGCCCACCCCTCGGTTTTGACAGAAAACCGAGAGAGGGGGTTTTGGCATCAACAACAACCCACCCCTCGGTTTTGTTAGAAAACCGAGAGGGGGGGTGTTCAGCGTCATCAGCAACCCACCCCTTGGTTTCAATAGAAAACCGAGAGGGGGTGTGTGTCGGCATCAACAAGCAACCTCCCCCCTCGTTTCGTACAAAAACCAAGTGGGGAGGGGGTGACAGTACACCATCAGCAGCCCACCCCTCGGTTTCATCAGAAAACTGAGAGGGGGGGTGTATCGGCATCAACAAGCAGTCCTCCCTCGGTTTCGCCAAAAAACCGAGTGGGAAGGGGGTGACGGCACACCATCAGTAGCCTACCTCTCAGTTTTGCAAAAAATCGAGAGAGGGGAGGGGGTGACAGTACACCATCAGCAGCCCACCCCTCGGTTTTGATAGAAAACCGAGAGGGGGGTGTGTCGGTATCAACAAGCAGTCTCCCCTCTCGTTTCGTACAAAAATCGAGTGGGGAGAGGGTGACGGTACACCATCAGCAGCCTACCCTTCGGTTTCATCAGAAAACCGAGAGGGGGGGGGTGTGTGTGTCGGCATCAACGAGCAGCCCCCCCCTCGGTTTCGTGCAAAAAACTGAGTGGGGAGGGGTGACGGCACACTATCAGCAGCCTACCTCTCGGTTTTGTAAAAAATCAAGAGGGGAGGGGGTGACGATACACCATCAGCAGCCCACCCCTCGGTTTCGACAGAAAACCGAGAGAGGGGGTGTATCGGCATCAACAAGCAGCCGCTCTCCTTGTTTCGTACAAAAACCGAGTGGGGAGAGGGTGACGGTACACCATCAGCAGCCCACCCCTCGGTTTCGTCAGAAAACTAAGAGGGGGGGTGTGTAGGCAGCAACTGTTGTAGCTCGTGTGTCCTTAGCGTGGATTTTCTGTATTAACATTAATAAAGATGACTTTGGTTATTGCTTTAATTAGAATACTACTCTGGTATATGATAATACTCATATAATAAAAGGACCCTAGGGAACACAGTAGGCCACTGAGGCGCATGGAGGATCCATGCTTGGGAGACCCAGTGGACCAGTTCTGTGTAGACCTAGAACTAGTTCACAGCTTAGGTAATGCCGGTCGCTTCACCGAGAACAAGCTGTTGGCAGGTAGAGGATGTGGTGAAGTCTCCACCACAGGAACGTGGGATTCCCATTCACCTGACCAAGCATGATGATCGTGTTGAACAGGAACCAAGACGGTGCACAGTTCAGTGATTCAGACACTGGTGCAGAAACCGTCTAACTACTATAGATAATTTGTCCTTAACCCTGAGGGACCATGCTCACTGGGCCAACCAGTTGTGTGGTGCTTTGATGTGCCAACGTGTGCGGACCTTTCATAGTCCAATACCACGGTACGTTGGGATACCCGGCTGGCGCTTGAGTGACATGTAATCCCTACAGGTTATCCGACGTCCAGTGTTGGATGGGTGCGTTTTGATGAGTCAATCTATCCACACAGTTAACCCAGGCCTGGTGGTTGTCAGTATGACTGACGATGTTCCGGATGCTAGGCATAGCACCGGAAGGTGTGTGGTGTTATAGATGACAAGTCATCAAACCCTAGTCAGATGATCGATCGGGATCTAACGGTGCTCCCCATCGCCCGAGTAGTATCTTGGCACCAGTAATATAAGGGATAAGGATTATCAGAGTATAGTAGAGAACAGGGTTACGAGAGAGTAACATAAGTTTAGGATCACTAGAGTTCAACTCGCGTCGCACTTTGAGTGGCTACGCGGGTTAATCGAATTAGGGCTGATTAACGGAACTTTTGGTGTGTCACCGGAATAGTTAATCAGGGATCCGGTTGGAGCTAGAGATCCCGAACCCTGAAGGTTCCACCCTGTCGTTGCGTATAGGAATTGTTCCCCGACATAGTTGGATACGTTGGATGCGAAGTAGCGCGATGGAGTGCAAGCCCGGAGCCAAAGAACCTAATTCACATGTGTTACGGGCCGTAGGGGTATTTTGGTAAATACTAAAATATGGCTCAGAATATATTGAATATGGATCTTAGATTGAGCGGAATAATTCCAGGAGCTCACAGGCGCTGACGGAACTCGATTCCGAGTAGCGCACCTTACTCAGTCTCACTTTCAATTTTCCGCATTTCGTGAAGGGCGTTTTCGTCCGGACTTCACGATAGACACCCGGAAGACCTAAATCCGACCCCCCCCCCTCATCCCTATCCACCTAGGGGCCGGCACTAGGCTCCTTGGAGCCATGGGAGACCGGCCCTATAAAGGAAATAGGGAGGGGAGGGCCGACCCTAATGCTTCTACTCCTTCCCCTCCAAAAATCCGACCCCTAGTCCTCCTCCTTTATGGTTTCGGCCAAGGAAAAGAGAGGAAGAAGAAGGGAGAAGGAAGAGGAAGGAAGGAGAAGGAAGAAAGGAGAAAGAGGAGGAGAAAATCTTGCTGCTCGCCATCGTCTTCGCAACGGATTCCTCCGTCGGCTCGAAATCCCTGCACTCAGAGACGGGATTTCGAGGATTCTTTAATTCGCAAAGGACAAGGTGCTATCCGACAGTTTCCCTTACGATTCAAGTGCGGTTCTTCATCGTTCCGTAATCTCCGGATCATAGATCCATAAGGTATGATGAATCTAAACATCTAAGTAGATGCATGCATGTCTTCCGTAGATCGTAGTATGCCTCTAGGGTGTCCGCACATATGCTAAGATCGTAGATTTGCATGTAGATTGTTTTGTATCACGAATTGTAATGAAACATACACCGTATGATCTTCGGATCTTTCTTTTTGCTTCCGCTGTGACTTCGATACACGGATCCTATTCCAACAATTGGTATCAGAGCACGCTTTGGTGTATGTTTCATGCATGAATTCGTGAAAACATCATGTGAATATATGATGGTATATGTTTTCGTCGGGGTTCGGCGTAGATCATGCATATGGATTGTGCTATGTATCGTCTTTTTGCAAGTGCCGCGCTGAATAGTAATCTGTGATTGCATGCATCCGGGGGTCGAACCCCGGATTTAATTTTGCATTGATTATTATTGTGGATTGTAAGACTCTAGATGGGCGAGGGTGGGGGTTGACCATCCTCGGTTCCCTGGCCATGTTTCTAGGATTATCTTCTTTTCTTTCTAGCGAAATTGTACACGAACGAGCACTTGCTCGGAGCGTGTTAGTTTTTCGATCACAGGAAGAAGGAGATGATGCTACATCCACGATTCGGGCAAGCGGTACCATGGCGTGCAAAGGCCCAGCGAAAGCGTGCATATTGGTGATGAAGGGGATAATCGTCAGAGATCGTGCAGAACGGAAGAGCGGGATATCTTGGCTGTGTTATTCAGGTTCAGGGGTCGGACCCTGGACTTGATTCAGTTTGGATGCTTTCTCTGTTATTTCTCTTTATTCAGTATTTAGAGACCCCCGATGATAATGTGATTATCATTCTTGCTTGTGAGTTTGTCTCTAGATCAGGCTTAGGGTTAGTACTAAGATTATGGATTCATCGGTGTCTCTATATGCTTCTAACACGTGCGAATCCGGTGGCTAGCTAAAAGGAAAGGCGGTAATCGCCCTCGTGGTAGTTCAGGTAGCCAAGTACTGTGCACCGAGATAGACACAGTGTTAGATTTATTTAGAGATAATTAACTAATGTCTCCATAAGAAGTATGATAACCCTAGTGGGATGCCCTTTCCCCACGTGGTCCTAGCGACCAAGTTAGGTTAGGATTTCACTGTGTGATACCCGTTTCTAGATGACGTTTGATGGTAGTATGAACTCATCACGATTTGGTTATGCCACCATTAGGTTGAGGTCCGGCGGAGGTTGTCGGATGTCCCTATTTGGCCAGCATCGAAACCTGTAATGAGATGAGGTCTACTATGACATCAGGCATCAAATTGTGAACGAGGCGTCATCATAGTGGGAGCCATTTCCACGTTGACCTTAGGCTAGGCTCCAGATCTTAGGATTATGGACAAACTAGTGAAGTATCGGGATCCTTGGAATCTATGTAATGTGATCCTTGCAAGAAAGGCGAAAGCTGAGTATTCAAGGTAGGGATTATGATATTTTCCGAGGATACTAATGCTTTGCGGGAAGGTTTATAATCCTAGTGGGAGCGCGGTAGACCAGGGTCTAAGTCTAGGAGATTGTGACCTTTCTAGATATGCATAAAACCTCATAAATAAGGGATGTGTAAGAGGTTCCCTCCAAATAGGAGCCCCTGGCCTCCACAATCAACCGGCTAAGGGTCTGGGTGGGAGGTACGCAGTTCGATATTCCCACCGGGTGAGAGCTGTGTTTTTTTCCATGCTGGTTCGCCTAGTGGTTTCCTTCGGGACATGGAGGATGCCGGTGGCAGTGGGTGACAGTTTTATCCTGCACTGCGGGAGCCTATGAACCCCCCTACCGACACCACCTAGATTTGTGGGAAGTATCCGAAAGCTTGTGTGAAGCCGTTGTTACTGCGCACGCGGGTCACATAAAGCTGGCCAAAAGGAGACTGGGAGGTCTTTTAGTTTGCCGTGGGTAATTTTGATGAAGACTGGGTCGTAAAAACCCCGTTGGTAGAAGCGGTTGTATGCTCTCACCGAGATGATGTCTCCAATTCAGGGCCGATAGTCTCAGTGCTCGAGCTCAAGGAATTTAGATTCCTGGATGTCTCCACTTGAGGTGGTGAAAACATAGCGGTTGGAGCAGACATTATCTATTTCTAAATTCTATGAAATAGATTGTAGTAGACCCTAAATATTGCTTTAAACCATTGTTTACAGAAATCATGACCAAGCTCGACCCCCTTGCCTCCATACTTAATGATAACAAACTTACGGGACCAAACTACGAGGACTGGAAGCGTAACCTAATGCTCGTCCTAAGGGTTGGCAAACACACAATTGCCCTAAGTACCCCTCAACCGGCCATGCTGGGACCAGATGCAACTGAGGCCCAGTTAAAGGAATGGAAAGACTGGCTAGATGCTGATGAGATGTGCAAGTGCTACATAGTGACATCCTTGCAGACCGTCCTTCAGAAGCAAGTCGAAGACATGACCTTTGCTTCAGACATGATGCTCTACCTAAAGGAAATGTTCGAGGGTCGTAGTCGGGTAACTCGTTACCTGACCATCAAGAAATTGGTGTCCACGAAGATGGCAGAGGGGACTTTAGTTCGGAATCATATGCTGAAATTGTTTGGCTATGTGAACGAGTTTGGTTCCTTCGATGTCATCTTGGATGCAGAGATCCAGATCGACATTTTCCTCGTGTCTTTGTCATGATCGTTTGAGGGCTTCGTTACCAACTTCAACCTTAACCGGTTGGAGATGTCTAACACAGAGCTCCTAGCGGCGCTCCAAGCGGCAGAGGTCGGGATGAAGGCAGAAGCCCAATCCCTGAACGTAGAGCAGAATTCTTCTCTGAAAGCCAAGGACAAGTTTCAGAAAAGAAAGTCTAAGAAGCCCGTGAAGATGGGCCAGGTGCAGTTGCAGGTTCCCAAGCAGAATGGTCTGGCGAAGCCCAAAGGAAAATGTTTCCGATGCGGCAAGAAGGGGGCACTGGAAGGGCGACTGCCGCGTGGCTCCCAAGATGGCTGAGACATGTATATCTCAAATCCACATAGTGGAATCCCTTGTAGCATCCAGTTGTTCTCCAGTTTCATGGATTGTGGATTCTGGTTCCACTAACCATGCTTGTAATAATTTGCAGGGGTTCAAGGAGACAAGAAAACTAGGTGAAGGAGAGATAATCCTAAGCATGGGAACTGAGGCCGTGGCAGAGGCTGAAGCAGTTAGAGATGTCATCTTGCAGTTCCTTGATGGAAGAAGTTTATTACTTAGAGACATACTTTATGTACCGTCCTTGAGACGTAATTTAATTTCTGTTTCCTTATTGAATAATAAAGGTTTTTCAGTTTTATTTTATGCTTCTGGTGTGTCAATTAAATTGAATGGTTCCTTTGTTTGTAAGGGAAAGATACAGAATGGTCTCTATGTAATTAACTCCAATCATAAGCAGGATAACATAACTGAAGCTTGTGTGATTAATTCATCTAAAAGGAAAAATCTCTCAGATAATCCAACACTCCTTTGGCATCTAAGGCTTGGATACATAGCCTCAGACAGGATTCATAGGTTGGTTAAGGTAGGACTTTTAAGTCCAAATGTTTCAGAAAGCCTACCGACGTGTGAGTCTTGCCTGGAAGGCAAGATGACTAAAAGGTCTTTCTGAGCCAAAGGTAGCAGATCTAAGGAGGTATTGGAGTTGGTACACACTGATGTATGTGGGCCCATAAGTGTCCGTGCCATAGGAGGCTTCGAGTATTTCATCACCTTCACGGATGATCACTTGAGGTTTGGATACATATACCTAATACGACGGAAGTCTGAATCCTTTGATAAGTTCAAGGAGTTCAGAGCTGAAACAGAAAAGCAGACGGGTAAAAGTATCAAGTCTCTTCGATCGGATCGAGGAGGCGAATACCTATCGGATGAATTTATTGGGTATCTGCGTGAGCATGGGATCGTATCCCAGTTGACTGCACCAGGGACACCACAACAGAACGGTGTATCTAAGAGGAGAAACCGAACTTTGTTAGACATGGTTCGGACTATGATGAGTTATGCAACTTTGCCACCTAGTTTTTGAGGATATGCCCTAGAGACGGCAGCATATACTTTGAACTTTGTTCCATAAAAGTCAGTACCCCTAACTCCTTGGGAGCTGTGGTTGAAGCGAAAGCCAAGCCTACAACACTTTAGGATTTGGGGTTGTCCAGCACATGTGCGAAAGGACAAGCGAGATAAGATGGAGTCAAAAACTAAGGTATGTCTGTTCGTTGGGTATCCAAAAGGGACAAAGGGTGGTTTATTTTATGATCCTGAAGATAGAAAGGTTGTCGTCTCGACGAACGCCGTATTCCTGAAGCAGGATTATTTAATAGACCATAAGCCCACCATTAAAGTAGTTTTTGAAGAATTGCTTGGTACTGATGGGAGTACGCAGACAGAAAACATAGTGGGAGCCGATACCACTAAGATTAACGGTACTGTAGAATCGACTCCTATGGAACCACCGCAGGTTCGTCGCAGTGGGAGGACCACAAGTGCTCCTGATAGATATATTGGAGAAGCCTTTATGTTTGATCCAGAGTTTCAGGAGAATGATCCTCTGAACTATGACGAAGCGATGGTATCCACTGACCATGCAGCATGGCAGGAAGCCATGGAGGCAGAACTGACATCGATGTCCCAAAATTCAGTCTGGACACTTGTAACACCACCTCACAAAATTAAACATGTTGGGTGTAAGTGGGTGTACAAAAAAAAAAGAGGCCCGGATGGTACCGTTGAGACTTACAAAGCTAGACTAGTCGCTAAGGGTTATACCCAGCGAGAAGGGATCGACTATGACGAAACCATTTCGCCAGTGGCTATGCTTAAGTCTATCCGGATCCTCTTGTCCATTGCAGCCCATTATGATTGGGAGATCTGGCAAATGGACGTCAAGACCGCATTCCTCAACGGGGATTCGGAAGAAGATATCTACATGTCTCAGCCTCCAGGCTTTGTCGCAAAAGGTCAGGAAAGTCTGGTGTGCAAGTTGCAAAGGTTCATTTATGGACTGAAGCAAGCATCCAGAAGTTGGAACATGCGTTTTGATCATGCTATCCAGTCTTATGGATTTGAACAGAACGTGGATGAACCATGTGTTTATAAAAGGAGCGATAAGACTGCAGTAGTTTTTCTAGTGCTTTACGTGGACGATATCCTGCTCATCGGAAATGATGTTGGAACGTTGTATACAGTGAAGGTATGGTTATCCTCTCAATTTGACATGAAAGACCTGGGTGAAGCGAGTTATGTTCTGGAGATCAAGGTAACTCGAGATCGCCAGAACAAGATTCTCTCGCTGTCACAGTCAGCCTACATAGATACTATCTTAGTCAGATTCAGTATGCACAACTCCAAAAAGGGACTGGTTCCATTCAGACATGGAATGAAGTTGTCCAAGGATCAGGGTCCTAAGACTCCTGAGGAGAGGGCAGAGATGCAGAAGATACCTTATGCTTCGGCAGTAGGGAGTCTGATGTATGCCATGCAGTGCACGAGACCAGATATATGCTATGCAGTAGGCATGATGGGCAGGTATCAGTCAAATCCGGGTCCAGGGCACTGGATTGCTGTGAAAAGTATACTCAAGTATCTCCGTAGGACGAGAGATTATGAGTTAGTTTACTCTTCACAGGAACTGATGCTGATTGGATATACTGATTCTGACTTTGCGTCAGATCCGGAATCCAGGAGATCGATGTCAGGGTTTGTGTTTTCATTAGGAGGAGGAGCTGTCAGTTGGAGGAGCGTGAAGCAGGGATGCATCGCGGATTCGACGACAGAGGCTGAGTACGTTGCGGCGTGCGAAGCAGCTAAGGAGGCGGTGTGGCTCAAGAAGTTTCTCACGGACTTAGGATGCGTACCGGGAGCTCAAGATCCTATTGTCCTTTACTGTGACAATAGTGGAGCAGTAGCACAATCCAAGGAGCCAAGATATCACCAGAAGAGCAAGCATATCGAGCGGAAAGACTACATTATCCGGGACTTGCAGAAGCGAGGGGAGGTTGCAGTGACTCAGGTGGCGTCTGCAGATAACTTGGCGGACCCTTTCACAAAGGCGTTACCGACCAAGGCTTTTGAAAAGCACGTGGATGCCATGGGAGTTAAGACTGTTGTTCCCCGCTAGGCCAAGTGAGAGATTGTTGTAGCTCGTCTGTCCTTAGTGTGGATTTTCTGTATTAACATTAATAAAGATGACTTTGGTTATTGCTTTAATTAGAATACTACTCTGGTATATGATAATACTCATATAATAAAAGGACCCTAGGGAACACAATAGGCCACTGTGGCGCATGGAGGGCCCATGCTTGGGAGACCCAGTGGAACAGTTCTGTGTAGACCTAGTACTAGTTCACAGCTTAGGTAATACCGGTCGCTTCACCGAGAACAAGCTGTTGGCAGGTAGAGGATGTGGTGAAGTCTCCACCACAGGAATATGGGATTCTCATTCACCTGACCAAGCACGATGATCGTGTTGAACAGGAACCAAGACGGTGCACAGTTCAGTGATTCAGACACTGGTGCAGAAACCGTCTTACTACTATAGATAATCTGTCCTTAACCCTGAGGGACCATGCTCACTGGGCCAACCAGTTGTGTGGTGCTTTGATGTGCGTATAGGAATTGTTCCCCGACGTAGTTGGATACGTTGGATGCGAAGTAGCGCGATGGAGCGCAAGCCCGGAGCCAAAGAACCTAATTCATATGTGTTACGGCCGTAGGAGTATTTTGGTAAATACTGAAATATGGCTCAGAACATATTGAATATGGATCTTAGATTGAGCGGAATAATTCCAGGAGCTCATAGGCGCTGACGGAACTCGATTCCGAGTAGCGCACCTCACTCAGTCTCACTTTCAGTTTTCCGCTTTTCGTGAAGGGCGTTTTCGTCCGGACTTCACGATTGACACCCGGAAGACCTAAATCCGACCCCCCCTCATCCCTATCCACCTAGGGGCCAGCCCTAGGCTCCTTGGAGCCATGGGAGACCGGCCCTATAAAGGAAATAGGGAGGGGAGGGCCGGCCCTAATGCTTCTACTCCCTCCCCTCCAAAAATCCGACCCCTAGTCCTCCTCCTTTGTGGTTTCGGCCAAGAAAAAGAGAGGAAGAAAAATGGAGAAGGAAGAGGAAGAAAGGAGAAGGAAGAAAGAAGAAAGAGGAGGAGAAAATCTCACGGCTCGCCATTGTCTTCGCAACAGATTCCTCCGTCGGCTCGAAATCCCTGCACTCAGAGACGGGATTTCGAGGATTCGTCAATTCGCAAAGGACAAGGTGCTATCCGACAGTTTCCCTTGCGATTCAAGTGCGGTTCTTCATCGTTCCGTAATCTCCGGATCATAGATCCATAAGGTATGATGAATCTAAACATCTAAGTAGATGCATGCATGTCTTCCGTAGATCGTAGTATGCCTCTAGGGTGTCCGCACATATGCTAAGATCGTAGATTTGCATGTAGATTGTTTTGTATCACGAATTGTAATAAAACATACACCATATGATCTTCGGATCTTTCTTTTGCTTTCGCTGCGACTATGATTAGCAGAACCCAATTCCAACATCAACAAGTAGCCCCCCCTCAGTTTCGTGCAAAAAACCGAGTGGAGAGGGGATGACAGCACATCATCAGCAGCCTACCTCTTGGTTTTGCAAAAAATCGAGAGGGGAGGGGGTGTCGGTATCAACAAAAGTCCACCTCTCGGTTTTGTCAAAAAACCAAGAGGGTTGGGGTGTTCGGCATCAACAATAGTCCACCTCTCGGTTTCGTCAAAAAACTGAGAGGGTGGGTATTCGGCATCAACAACAGCCCACCCCTCAGTTTCGTCAAAAATCGAGAGAGGAGGGGGTCTCAGTGTCTACAACAGCCGGGCGCAGATCTACTCGGAGAGGCTTCGGTACAACGGCCATAACTTTGGGTCACGAACTCCGATTGGGATGAAATTTGGACTGTATATAGAGAACTCCGAGCTGCAACTTTTGCATCTAATTTGATATCATTTGGACTTCTATAGCTCTTGCAAAAATAAAAACATCGTTGATCTTCGGTACAAAAACTGGGCAGCGGATCTGCTCGGAGAGGCTTCAGTACAACGGTCATAACTTTGGGTCACGAACTCCGATTGGGCTGAAATTTGGACTATATATAGAGAACTCCGAGACACAACGTTTGCATCTAGTTTGAGGTCATTAGACTTCAATAGCTCTTGCAATAATAGAAATATCGTTGATTTTTGGTGCAAAATCTGAACAGCGGATTTGCTCGTAGAGGCTTCGGTACAACGTCTATAACTTTTGGTCACGAATTCCGATTAGGCTAAAATTTGGATTGTATATAGAGAACTCCGAGACGCAACTTTTGAATTGAGTTTGAGGTCATTTGGACTTCTATAACTCTTGTAACAATAAAAACACTATAGACCTTCTGTGCAAAACTAGGACAATAAGAAAAGGAGTCTCGGTCGAAAAACGTACTGATTTTTCGGGAATGCCCACTTACAAAACCAAGACTTTATGTCTCGTACCAAAAGGGTCTCAGCATCGGCAGAAGGAAATGAGTCTCGGTTGAAAAACATACTAGTTTTTTCGAGAACACCCACTTACAAAACCGAGATTTTTTGGCTCGTACCAAGAGGGTCTCGGAATCGGCAGAAGGGAAAGGGTCTCGGTTGAAAAATACACTAATTTTTCGAGAACGCCTACTTACAAAATCGAGACTTTTTGGCTCGCACCAAGAGGGTCTCGGCATCGGCAGAAGGAAAAGAGTCTCGGTCGAAAAACACACTGATTTTTTGGAAATGCCCTCTTATAAAACCGAGACTTTTTGGCTCACACCAAAAGGATCTCGGCGTCGGTAGAAGGAGAAGGGTCTCAGTCAAAAAATGAACTAATTTCTCGGGAACACCCACATACAAAACCGAGGCTTTTTGGCTCGCACCAAAAGGGTCTCGGCATCGGCAGATTAGCACAAGTATCCAACACGAACACGTTGGCTAGGCTCATGACACGAGTCGGGACTCTGCTAATACGAACCGCAACACCGACGGCCCTAGGAAACCATGCCAGAATCCTAAGGCGTTTGCACTATGGAATCCCAGCCGACCCCGGGAGGTCCTGACCTGACTGGGAGGGGGTAACTGTGGGTGCAAAAACTGTATCGGACCTGATCAGAGCGGCATGAGCCTGCGCAACGGCCCAAGTTGGTAAGTCCGCCCGGGCTCATGGGCCCACTCTGTATGGCTCGCAGATCAAGCCCTCCCCCTTATTGGGCATGAACAACGGCCCAATAAGGGCCCAACAAGGAGGCCCAGAATCAGTGCCACGTCATCATCGCCACATCATCACTGCCATATTGGGCACATGCCTATGCTATAAAAGGACCCCAAAGGCATTCAGGGAAGTGGGTTGGTCATTCAATCAGAGGAGGATGATTCCAGAGCAAGTGCTAGAGCTCAATTCTCCCCTTCTTGTTCTCTTCTAGTTGCTCCGCGCAACCCCACTGTACGACGCTTCTCTTGGCATGTCAAGAGAACACTCACCCTTTATTTACTCAATTTTATAGTGAAGATCATGTGACACCTCTCACCCGGAGACGTAGGTCGTAAGACCGAACTTCGACAACAACTTCACGTGTCACCTCTCTCTCTCTCTCCGTCTCTACTCTCTAATTTTAATCTCTTTCTCTACAAATCATCAACATTCAATCAAGACTGTGGGACGGGGTTCCTGATCAAGACGGCTCGAAAATTTCCTCCACAAAAATGACAAAGTATGGAAACTTCATTCAAGAGGCTTCAGTTAAACTCGGTATCAAGATTACTGGTTTTAAACCCAGTAATCCAAATACCGGGTTCTACTTCAAACGAAAAAAAAAAAAAAATTCTTGTGCTGATGTAGCTGTCAGAGCGCTAGATTGGTAAATAGTTTTGATCAGCTACTAATTCTTTAAATATTTTATTTTTTAATAATATTTTGAAATAAAGACCATAATAATTTGTCTGCCTTTTTATTGGTTGACTGGGTGCTCTCCCCCTGCCTTTGAAACTTCGGTAGTCAACATCACAAGACCCTCCCGTTGTTCCAATTTTTTTTGAGTCGTTACTCGCCACCGTCGTCGACGCCCCATACCCCCTAAAACGCCGCCGTCTCATCGCCGCCACCGCCCCCAAATCCTCATTATCCACCGAGCCTGCTACAAGAAAACATCAGCAGCGCCTCTTCGGAGAATGACTGGGTACTCTCTTTCTCTCTCTCTCTCTCTCTCTCTCTCTCTCTCTGTTTTTTCTGCCACCCTAAATAGTTAATTACATTGAGTCATGGGTTCTGCCGATCCTCTGCTTTTGGGATTTAAGACGAGGTTGCGATCTCAAAAGTCCTTCTTTTTCTTGATATTGGGTTCCTAATTTCTTGATAATTCTTTTGATTTCTGAAATAACGAGCATTCCATGGATTACCGGCACGCACTACACTGAAACCCTGTTCTTTCTCGCATCGAATCAGTTCGATGCCATTATACCGATAGAAAGATATAATTGACCATCTGAACCATACAGTCAGATTCATCAGATCAAGCCTAAAAACCCTCAATCATCATGAATAAGCATGTTGGTGTTGAATGTTGATGAATAGATGTCAAACCCCATGGATCACATTGAGAGAGGAGCCACATGGATCACAAGCATGTTGGGTAAGCTCAAAGCACAACCACCACAAAATGAGGAGCAGGGAGCCTTGCAGCTGGTAGCGAGGACCAATGTCCATCAGCAGGCGCTGACCAGGATCATTGTCTATCCAGGCATAAACATCTTCAACCAGCTGGTATTCGGAAAGCGGGTTGTAACCCCGTCGTGTTTATCTCGACCAATCCTAAGGAATTATCATTATCTTGATCTCTCGACCTTAAACATAAGCGAGTTTTGTTATCCTCAATTGGATCCTTATCCTTAACCCTCCCTTTCTGCTTTTTATATCCAATACAGCCATGGTCCCTCAGATACCCGATACTGTCTGTCCATCGTATGCGATAGAATTTTCATGGAGATGGTTTCATGGTGTGGGATTGTCATATCTTACTTGAAACACAATTCGGTCGTAACATGCAATTCAATGGTACTTCCTATTAAAAATTGAAATTGTCATAGTGATATTGAAATAAATGAAATCAGATTTAGATGGAATAAAATGCTAGGCGGTCACTTCGAAGTTCCTTGTGAGGCACGGAATGGAGCCATTGCGAAGACGTTTAGGGAGTTAATGATGCAATACGATGCAGGTGGGCAGAAAATCAGTAGTTCAATTGTACCAGCAATGTTTCACTATAATTTAAAAGTTTCAGGTAGGAAATTTCGTTCAAGTCATCAGCGAGGAATAATGGATTTTAAAAGAAAATTACTAGCACTGAGCAATCCTATCTTGATTCCAAGAATTAAAATAAACAATGCTTTAATTAAACGGCAAAAGTCCGTCCCGTAATATCAAGAACTACTAAACTTAACAGGCAGGTGGGGACGCACAATCTCGCGATGGTGGACAGCAGTCGGCACAGATAAGATACTGGAGACCCGATTAGTAGAATTACCGGTAATACCTTATTGGGAGGAGACATACCTACTGAGGTACACGCTTGGCCTCAGGAACCCAAATCGAGCAGGAACTCCGAAAATGGTGATCAAATATCCGGGAGCCGTCAGCATCTTCACTTGAACCCGTGATCAACGTCCGGGTCAACCATTCAGTCGTGTGACCATGCAGGCATGATGAGCTCGAGCACGAGGCGGGGCCGGGGAGGAGGGTTAGAATCGGGTCGGGCTCGGGTGGCGGTTGAAGGCTCGGTGGGGAGGAGAAAAGGGTGAGGTGGGGTCGGGTCGGGGATTGGGTCACGGGTGAGGAGAGAGGGGGTTTCGGGTCTGAGGGGTGGGAGCGGGATCGGGGTTGGGCGCACGGCAGGAGAAGGAGGAGGGGGGGAATCGGGCCGGGGCTTGGATCTAGCGTGACAGAGGAGGCGGAGGGAAGGGGGTCGAGGCCTGAGGCTCGGCAGGGGGAGGCGGAGGGAGGGAAGCGGGCCGGGGCTCGGGCCTGGGTGCGAGTCGGCGGGCGGAGAGGAGGAAGGGCCCGGTCGCAGGGAGGCTGCGGGTGGGGGCTGGGGTCGGACGGCAGGGTAGCGGGGAGGAGGGAGGTGGCGGTCGGGTCGGGGCGGCAGCATAGGGAGAAGGGGGCGGGGTCGGGTCGGCCCGTCGGGCGGCAGCACAGGGAGAAGGGGCGGGGCCGGGTTGGGCTGCAGCACAGGGGTAAGAAGGAGGCGGCTGCAGGCGGGGAAAGGGAGGTAAGACAGATTATGGTTTCACACCTCTAGTTCTGACCTAGGGTTTCACACACCTAGGGTTTGGGCTTGGGTTTCACTCACCTCACCCTGGATTCTCTCAACATGCATGTAGAGGAAAACAAAATTTTATTATTCATTCAGTACCTCAAAGGAAGGGGACCTTTATATAGGCTTATAATGATTAACCCAAATAGCCGATAGGCGAGGTGGGACTAAACTCAAAGCAGGAAATAAAAAAAAGACAAAATAAATGCAAATAACTGGGGTCGGCTCTGCTTAGCCGATCACAAGCACAAGCTCAAATGACGCCTCCTGTGCTGGTACAAGCGCTACGGGCTCGGCTCGATATAGATGTCCGCATCAGTTAAGGGAGTAGCTTCAGACACATTATTCATGGCTTGTGATTGGAACTTGAACTTTATGATGTTGAATCTACTGTTCCTCAATAGCTCAGTTGTAGGGTAGCTGGCTGTTTTCAATTGGATTATTAGGAGCAAGCTGCGGGAAAAATCATGGCATCTTTGTTTTTACTACAATTTATCCCAACGTTTCACGTTCTTTTCAGCAAATTTTTTGAGATTCATGGTCCGTACCTCAACTTAGATCTGCGATAAACCCTTGTAAGTAAGCACACGGATTCTTACAAATTACAACCAGAAATTATGATCTAAAAATTCTTTGATTTTGTACTAGCAAGGTTTCAAAAGTGGTCATTACGTTTAAACTTTTTTAAGTTCTGTCTCTTCTTTTTAATAGAAAATAATTTAAGACATGTTACTTGTGTAATAGTTAAATACAATATAAAAAAATTTATGCCAATTTCTATTGTATATTCTGTTGTTTGCTTTCATGAGTTCAACTAACTATTTCATCAATTTATGCATCTGATGCAGACCATCATGGTTGGTTGACAGCAAAAGATTTGCTTCAAAAATAAAAAATGCTTCTGAAATAGTGGACTCTAGCAGATTCAAATGGATGAGCAATCCAAGTAAAGAATGTCCTAGGTGCAAACACATTATCGACAATAGCGATGTATGGTCTAGTGCTTGCATATCCTGCTTCTTTATTAAGTAGTCTTTAGAATTGTTTTTTTCATGAACAAGCATGGTTATGCCAGACATGTTGAATAAATTGATGGCTGTTAGATCTAACGTTATCAATATTGTTGAAAAAAAGCAATTTCTTAATTTATTTTGATTCCATTAGTTTGTAAATAATTTATTTTTCAACGAATGGACTATGCGTGAACTTCACGATGATGTCTCTTAGTGGATTTCTCACTACTAGTTGATTATTTGTAGGCTCATATTGTTTGGTTTTTTTATCCATTATTTATGGCTTGGTTGGGTCAACAAAAACTTAAGGAGGGACTATGTTGTGAAAAAATTATTAAAAGTGAAATATAAATCGTTTGACTCGTCTAATTCATGCCTGGTATGTTGTCAATGACTGGTTGACGAATATAATATGACCGAGTTATTTCATCTTTTTGACTATTGCTGACACTGAATTAGCCTATTACTCTTAAATGTGGATATGTTAATTTTTTTTTTTGGTACTAGGATATCTTTGATTTTGTTGTTTATTTTTGCCATGAAAGGCACTCAGCCTCTAGGACTCCTCATTGGATGTCCTTATCATGACATAATGTGACCTTTTTCATATATTTGCCTTTTGTTCTATAGCTGAGTCATACCTTGATCAATAAAACCAACACCTTATAGACAGGCTAATGCTTGGTGCTTATGGTTATAGCCTTATAGGTGCTATTACTATATTGTTTTTAATAAATAAGCAACTTGTGTTTAACATTATGGAAGGCCATGTAGCTGCTTTGGAATCTTGCTCATGCTCTCACTTCTTGACACTTCCAAAACTCTTGTTTCTTGATCTTCTTAATACCACAATAGTTTACAGACATCAACTTAAATTCAGTTGAAGTTATTAATCTCTTAATCATTGTGAAACGACTAGAAGAGAGGTAGCTGCTGAAGAAACTGATTTCAGCTTATTAGGGAAACACCCAAGATTTTATAGACATGAGTGAGGCTCCACATGAATCTTATTTGAGAAGGAATCTTATATACAATTAAATTTATATATACAATTTGTGCAATCTCCGATATCACCATCTCCTCCTCAAACTTGGTGCAGACTGTAGATCGAGAGTTTGCCATGGATGCTGTGAAACAAAAAGGAGCATTTATGCTTTAGTTCTTGACAAGATCTTAACTCTTAAGGCATAAATGGTTGCATGAGCATGAACAAACGAGTACAAGAATGCACTTAACACAAGTACGAACAGGTTCTGTGGTCTGTGGCATACAAGATTGATTGCACACGGGAGTGGGATCTCATAGGACTAAGCCTGATAGTACAATATTGAGTGAGCATGTACTAAAAAAGCATGAGGAGGGAGACACTCAAGCAGCTTTGGTTCTGATGACAATAACATGGCCCGAGGATTGGCAATGTCACGGGCAATGTCGAGCATGCACAGATCGAGCAGGTGGTGGGCACGGAACACAAACAATGTCGAGCAACATGCTTGCAAAGTACATGGATTTTAGCCTCAAGACTCAAGAGCATGAGCTAGTTCTTGGGAATTTCAAACGTGAAGGAATGGTCAAGGAATAAAACGAGGAACTATTGGCGTCAGTCTCAAGGTGTAGATAACCAAGTCTGACAGATTTGTAGGGAGCCGAATTGTTCGAGGCGTTGAACATTGGCTGCTATATTGAATTTGCAAGTCAGAATATGCCAAACTCCGACCTAGCTTCAAGGATTTTGGTGGCTTAGCACATTGTTTAGATCATACTTGAAGGAAGATCGTTCGAGACGTCAGGGGTTATGGCGTATAGGGACTAAGGAGGAATGGACTTTCAGACATGAAAGATGAGACCTAACCAATGTTGGAAGGGAACTTGCCAGATCAGATCAACCAAGAGGAACATATGACGAAGTGGGCTAAAGGAGACCTTTAGTAGCATGGCCAGAGATGATAACAATAGCGAGGAGAGCTTGAATCTCTAAAAGGCAGATGATGATTATGGCATTAAGATGTCTAGGTATTGGATGTGGATATGTATAGTGGAGAACTCTTGAATAGGATGGCACCAAAGAGTACGCCAAAGATCAAACGTTGTCCCATGGATGTTGGGAGGAATCTAAAGGTCTTCTCTTCGTTCTTGGAGATCCGCAACTACCCTGACCCATGATAGCATGAAACCACAAGAAAAAGATAGAGTTGTTGCTGGAGAAACTGTTCTCAGCTCTAAGTCAATGTCCAAGTTATTTACATGAGCATGACTCCACATAAGTCTTATACACGGGAGAAACCCTATATATAAGACACTACGTACATAATATACAATCTTTGTTAACACCTTGTACTGTGTGCTTAATGTTGTCGAAACATCTTTGTGATTCTACGCAATGACGAGCCTTAAGTCTCCCAATGGCTTGCCTAGACAATGAAGTCCATTGATATATAGTTCTCTCCACATACTATCTTATTGTATTCTATTGTATAAAGTGGCTTTAGGTGACCTAGAAATTACTGAAAGCTAAAGAAGACTATTTTTTAAGTTGAGAGCAAACCGAAAAATCAAAAGAACATTAGGTAACATAAACAACAAATGCACCAAGAATGTAGTATTTTCTACAAGTTCTTGAAGATACAACAAAAATTATCAAAGAACTCAAGAAAAAGTTGTTCATAATACTTTACCATTTACATATACAAAACGTGCCATTTAACACATCATTGCTTCTTACCAGAAAAACTTTTCCATGTATTTCATGTTTGTATGTATGTATGTTTCTAATGTTTTATTATGTACACATGTGTTCATATATGCAACAAACCAATTTATGCTTGTCAAAGTTATTGTGTGATTTGTAGTATTTTGAAAACATATTAAACTATATATTCTAATAATGATCTATATCTTTTTTTTTTGAAAGGTAAGATATTGTATTACTTCTCCAACGAAACTCAATGTACACGGTTAGGATCCCTAAGAGGACCTACGCCTCTAAAGAGAACCAAAAAAAAAAAAAGACACAAACCAAAAAGAACCCAAAGAACTTCCATGAGAAGCACTTCAAAGGCAGAACAAGCAACACGACAAAGCACTCCTCCTTGGCTGAAAATGCACTGTTGTCCGAGCTCTCCAGAACCTGAATTTCTGAAGAGTTGAGCTGCGTTTGTGCCAATGTGATCTATATCTTTAATATTTATTGCCCCTACTTATTGCTCTTCTTTGGCCATTATTGCCCCTCTTCCTAATATATTTTATAATTTTGAGTATATAGTTTTTTTTTGCTAGGACTTCATCATTGTAAATGTCTTGCCCCAACATGACCTTATGGTATGAAATGGCCAAGAGTTTGCTAGGGCATCCCATGTGAGCAACACACAACCTAACTTGATTGTGGTGAGAAATATGCACTGGTTGGATAAGGCTATGATGTATCTTAGAAGCATGTGTGGCAAGAGCAATTAATTGGAGTGACAAGAAAGCAAGAGTTAACACCCAATGGAAGAGGGAGATTAGACGTCGACAACTTTCATCACTGTCCCTCATCAGGCTTTCCCACAAGCATATCCTTTGGCACAACTTCAAGATTTTCCTCAAGTGTTTTTTGGGTTCCTCCACGTGCATCTCCTCGGGGGCACCTCCATGGGCTACTATCCAAATTTTGTTGTAGGCTCACATTTGGAATTTTCCTCCCCGGTCGCTTTTTGAGATCCTTATGTGGGCATCTTTGTCGGCACTTTATCGAAGAGGGGAAGTGAACTCCAATTGGCAACTGGAGATATCCTTGGGAAGGATGTCGGAGGAAATTCCTCCCCTTTCTTGAAATTCCCTTTCGATTATGTCAAGGACTTGGATTGGCGGTAGATAATGTACTTGATGGTCCGTTCTCACGCAAGATCACTCTATAGTCGTTGGAACACTCTTTTGAGATGATCCACTTGTACTAGGAGATCAAAAACTTTGATATCCTGCTTGAGCCACTTGATTTGCTTTCATATCTCTGCCAACTACTTTTAGGTTCAAATCAATGGGACTCTTCACGTCGGCAATGCTTAACAATTGCTAGAAATCGATATTAATTCACTTGAGCTGATATTAGATGTTACAACCCTCTTAATTTATAATCTTCAGCCCATTACTCTTAAACATTAACTAGGGCATAAACACTTAATTATAAGAATCTGAAGTACGATCGGTTTTTGAAATCATCATTTTTCTTGAACCATTTTTCTTATTTTCTAGGTTTTTTTATGCATGCAAAATTCTAGTAAAAGAAAATGGGACCACTTGTTTTTAGGAACCATAATGGCTTTGGACAGAGAAACTCTTTTCTTATCTTTGTCTAAATACCTCCCCCATATTAGGATTTATAAAACCATGAGAAAGTCGACTCCTCTCTCCTCGCCATAAAGACTATCCAACTAAACCTCGTCTATTAAAGAATTAGGGACATTGTGTCCTTTATTGGAAGTTGTTAGTCTTCTAAAAAGTGGGGAAAGGTCCTTAAACTCTACGAAGAAGGGGTATCCGAATTTAATTAATTCTCACTCTTCTTTTAGGCTAAGAGCCTCGGAACTTCTGTTGATAAGTTTTACCTTTCCCAAAATAAAATCGTCCGCACTTTCTAGAAAAAATCTAAAAAATCTCTAAAAAATGTTTAGAAATTTTAGTACACCCTAGAATAAACAATTACACAGACTCTATGATGGCCGACTTGAAATGTGCCCTATTCGCTATTGCATTAGGTAGTAGCCAGTTAATTAACTAGAAAAAGGATATCCACTTTATTATTAGTCATATCCTAATATTTATGTCTCTAAACTTTATTTACAGTTATGGTGCTTACCATGTGACAACTTAAATTGTAAGTTGTAACTATATGACGTTAATGGACATACAACACAAGAGATTCAACTACGTTTTATAAGCAATACTATAATATATCTACCTAAGAGGAAATTTTTTTGTTCACATAGCTAACCCATGCTACGTGAGTTCTTTTCGGTACCTCAATAGTTGCATACTTTTGAAAGCTTTAAGGTAACGAATCAATCAAATATTAGAACTCTTCATGGCGTAGGGAAAAGCGACCAATCTGATATGGGTTAATCATAGTGTCATTCATAACAGAGAAGAGAGGGGAAAAGAGGTAGAAAGTCAACTTCGTTTCTTTAAAAGACGTTGATAGCTGAATTCTCAATTTTATCGAGTACTGAACTAACTAAAAAGGGTTGGGCCTATCCTGCAATAAACCATGCTAAATCTAATCCTAACTCATCTAATACTTTCAAACTGTAATATGGGAATGCATATTAAATAATATTAAAAATACTAATCACCTAAGCCCATCTGCTCGTTTACAAGAGAAAACATATTTTTCTCCTTACATGGATTGATGAAGACTCCTGCTTTCTCTTGATTTCGGGACATAAAAGTATTTATGGACTGCCATCAAGAGGGAGAACACATACAATAGCGAGGTGTCTAATGAGATTTGATTCCTTATTTAGATTTATCACCTGACCCACCCTTTGAACATCCTAACTCACGGGTCATTAAATTAACAAGGAAATAAAGGATGAGAGAATACGAGTCATGGGAGTTAGGAAGTGAACTCCTTCCCCCATGAAAGAGGAGTCTGCGAAAGAGGAGAAAAGTGACCCTTTCTACATGGAGAATCGAGTCTATTCTTTTATTCCTTCCTAGTTTGGTCTATGCAATTTCCTATTAAATAAGATTTTTCCTCAACCCTCACATATCTTATCCTCATTTAATTTTCCTATTTATTTAATTAACCAAATACCCACTCAACCAAAATATCATATATTTTACGTAATTGTTATATATCCTATATTTTTGGGAAAATCCAGAAAATCCAAAAAATTCCAAAAAAATAAAATGATACCCAGAATCTACTGAATTATTAGGAAGACAAAATGATTTCCTAACGGCAATTACCGTGCCTCCTACTAAATTATTCTGATCTCAAAATTTAGGCACTTTAAGTGCTCTATGGATGTTCCTGCATCAAATTTTCTGGGTGAAAAATTTATTGACTCTGTTCGAGAAGGTCTGGATGTAGCTGCTCTATGGATGTTTCTGCATCAAATTTTCTAGCTGAAAATTTTCTCGACTCCGTTCGAGAAGTTATGGATATAGCTTGCGATTCTTTGATGATGTATGCAACATTAAAGAGTCGCTTGAACGCTGTTTTCGCCATTTGGGCTTTCACACTTGCATGTACCAGTGAATTTCTTTAGGATAATTCTTTGGGGCTTGTCGATGCTATCATCAAAGGGATCTCAAAACTGATGTAAGATCATCTTCTTCACCTCCCAAGGAACAAAATTCCATCGATATGTACTTGAAGTTGTAAGAGCGTCGCTTTTGGGAAGATTGGAAATCTATATATGTTGGGCAACTAGTCCAGCGTTGAATCAAGTTTAGTACAATTTTGAGGATATGAAGTGTCATTATTGGCTACTTATCATTCACAATACTTGCCATAGGTTTCTTCGAGATGACTCATGTTTCTTCATACTCTTTCTTCTTAATTGGAAGTGACATAGTATATTAGTATCGAATACTTGTTTTTTTAGAAAGGCATACATCTTTATGTTCCCATATAAGTAATTCTATCTAGAGCCATCATAACTAGTAATATATCTTTATGAGAGCTTCTGGTTGTATGCTTGTTATTGTTTACCTTCCAAGAAATCCACCTTATCTTCATCGTCGCCACACATGCTTTCAACTCATTTTGAATAATGCTTATGTCTTTCAAATCCTTGTCTTGCATCCAGAACTCCACATTTCACCTTGTATCTTACTTGTCGATGTAGTAAATAGAGATGGTCCTTAACTGAATTGACCGGCGATGAATGATTCATAAAGCTGACCCCAAATAGATGAGACAGGACTCATTGGGCTCGATCATTATGGTTATGTTTTAGTATTGATGTTAGTTACATGTTATGGATTTAGTTTCGCAATGAGTTACATGTGTTTGGGTTTGCAAATTGGCCCTAACATGCATTTTATATATTATTTTTATCCAAAACATAGTAGGACAAGATAAACAAGTGATTCAAATGTCTGAATATTGTTTATTTTGTGATTGGAAAATCCATACAAGTTAGTCCATTCTAGTAAAAGTTGTTTTTCGAATGAATCTTTGTACCATCAATTGACAATCTTGCATACTGTTCCAAGACGATAAGTGCCACTACTTGGCCTTACAAGTCACTGTCTAATATGATCAATTGGAAATAACTGGTATTGACACAGTGTACAATACTTCTAACCTTAGTTTCACTTGTTAACGTTTATAAGTTCAAAACTATGGAATTTCTTATCTGCATATGTTCAATTTCGTATTTCTTATCTGCATATACTATCATTTGCATCTTGACGCCTTTTTGTGTGATCCCCTATTTTCCTTCTTTCCTTTTTTTCTTATTAGTTGATGGATTGGAATTGAACTACCGGATTACACAGTTTGTGATGGGATGCGGATGCTAAGAATAAACCCAAGTGCTAATTTAAAACATTTAAATACAGATTTCAGCATGTTTTTAATCAAATTTCAGCAAAGACTATAATCACGTATCACCATTCAATCATGTCCAAACATTCTTAATTTAAAGAAGTAATAAACTGACAAGATAATACTTAATTTCAGATTCTAATAAACAAGTTCCAGCAATAATAACTAACACAATCTCAAATACAAGCCAAAGTCTCAAAGATAAATTTAGACCTAAACGATAATAAACCTAATGGATGAGATTCTCAGAAAACCAAATATTTAGGAACCCTAATGGAAATTCAGCAATAAGGCCGATTGTAAAAGAAGGTTTATCACATGAAAATTATCGAGGGACGATTTCAAACCATGCTTTGGTCAATGCCGGCCGCTGACAGGAACTCCGTTGTTGCAGATGAAGGGCGGAAGAGGGGGCGTGGTCCAGAAGAAAGGTTGAAGAAGCCGAGACGAGTTGATCTTTGAAGATGAAGGATCTCCGCGTCGATCTTCCGCGAAGTCGTAGACGAGAGCGTGGTGACAAGGTAGAAGCTTGCGAGAGGAACAAGAAGACTAGATGCAAGGAAGAATCTTCGGAAGATACATCGAACAAGCGCACACGCTTCTCCGTTCTAGGGTTTCAATTCAATTTCATCATCCTCTTCATCAACCAGGGTTTGTAGATTTATAGGAAAAACAACCAAGGAAGCAAAAAAGGAAAGAAAGAGAGAGATGGTCCGCGCGGGTAGAGAGAGAGAAGGACGCGCGGGAGGAGAGAGAGAGGGATGCGCGGGAGGAGAGAGAGAGGGACGCGGGCAAGGGGGGCGGCCGGGTGAGGGGTTCGGTTGGCTAGGGTTTAGGGTTCTGATCTCCCTTTGAATCTCATCCATTGAGATCTATACTAACTTAAGATCCTACGGCTAACAACCTAATATAGAAACGAGTCAGTTCGGCATCTGTGGCTCGAACCGGATGCGAACATGGCTTGCACCTACCCAAACCAGAAATAAAAAGATAAATAACTCAAAATCCGTTAGTCGGATCGAAATAAAATAAAAACCAAAGTCATAGGTCTTCGAATGAGCTTTCCACAGATGCAGACGGATTAACGATTGGCCTCCTGGATCTCCGGAGGGAATGAAAATACGTCATCAGCTGTAGAAATCTGTACGTAGTAGGGCTCGTCTGCATCAAGTCCCCCGGACTCAAAAGAACTCGACTCCTGTCGAGCAAGGTCCTGGATCCGGTGGGGGCTCTCCTGGAAGTAGCCGCAACCGCCGCATCTGCTCGAACTGCTCGCCAGGGTCCGGTGGCCAAGTAATCAGCCTCAAGTACACAGCGACGTCATCTGGTATCCCCTGCCCATCCATGCCAAGCGAAGACCTGAAAGCCAAAACCAACATCCTCCTCGGCACGGTAAGATCGTCAAGACACTCAGATAATTTCATGTGATAATAGGGAGATAGGTTGACATGAAATTCAAAAGACGTATGAAAAGAAAGGCTGCGGGAGCATAATGTGTTGCGGGTCATCGGCTTGCGCAATAAGCAATGGTTTATTTGAAAGGCCATGGGGTGCGGGTGCAATATGTGTTGCTCAAAGTGGCCTGCACACGTGGCAAAACAAGTGGATTCTAAACCAAGAAGATATGTCATGCCATCATTGTCTGGATGCAGTGAATAAAATAAGAAATTAAATAATTTATCAAGCCACTTGTTATGACTTCGAGAAAGTAAAAATGATGGGCTTTTTGAAATTTGAAAGCATGATTCATAAGTATCCTGCATCGAAAAGTGATCAAACATGGCAAAATCTTCTTTAGTGCTTAATTCAACACTTGGATGATGATATGGATGCACATATGAATGGTCTATGAATGTATAGATGTCCGGCAAATGATGAATGCGAGTGTCATGGATGCCTACAGACTCTAAATGCGAGGTGCATGCAATGGAATGCAAGATGTTGTTTAATCCCTTCTCAGTTCTTAGTGAATCAGATGAACACCCGACTAGATTATCTGCGAATGGTGGTATGGGATGGCTCTGACTCAGAAGAGCTTGAGGTGCGTGGGAACGGTGTCTCCTAAAACATGTGGGCCATAGGGTGACGTTGATGCCGTCCTTGAGGAAAGTATAGGTATTGGCTTTCCTGTGATGTAGTGCATCGCGGTCAAACTGCCATGGACGCCCAAGGATAATATCAGCGACTTCTAAAGGAAGGACATCGCACCAAACCTCATCTCTATATTGCAGCCCGATAGACAACTTTGCCAAACAACAATGAGTCACTAACTTGCTCGTGGTGTTGTCTAGCCAGGATGTTTTGTAAGGATGAGCTAATGGTTTGACTTTCCATTTCTTGCTCCTGACTACCGCTTCATTGATCAGATTGGTAGTGCAACCTCCATCTATCAAGACGCAAAGGTCCATGCCATTGACATTGCAGACTGTTCGGAACAGCTCGAACCTCTGGTTCTTGCAGTGTGGCTTTGGGGGTCCTCCACAGAGCTCGTGGGGTAGTAACGCTTTAGGTGCTCGGGGTGATGGAGACTGGTGAATAACTAACAGTGGCGCAGTCACGTCATCTCCCTCCAAGACTAACTCATTGAAGTGTTCACCTTCAGACTCCTGACTATCCTCTTCATTATCCGCAAGATTTGTCTGTGGATTGAATTGACGTCGAGGACAATTGACTGACTTGTGACCCGGCTGATTGCACTTGAAACACTTCATCATGCTCGGGTTGGGTCCTAAAACTCCTTTACCCTTTTCAGTGGGTGTAGGAACTGTACCAGCTACAGGGGAAAGTCCAGGGAGTGGTCTACTCACAGATCCGGATGGTGCCCTAGTGTTGTCATATCGTCGGGACGCAGATCGGGAGTGGTGAGACTCGACTTTCTTACCTCGACGGAGTGCATCACTGACCTGATACAAGTCGTGAAGGGACACCACCTCCTGAATTGAAGGCTTAAGACCATTGACATACCTAGCGACGCTCTGCTCTTCATCTTCATGCAGATCATTGCGAGCTTGGAGCTTGTAGAACTCGTTGGTGTAATCATCCACCGATTTGTGCTCTTGTCGCAGGTTTTGAAATTTTTGGAACACACTTTGTTTGAAATAAGAAGGGAGGAACTTCTGTTGCATTTTTCCTCTCATGTGTGTTCAAGTGGAAATTTTATCTTTTCCTTTTCTACCCCTAGTGGTCTGCAACTGTTTCCACCAGATCAGTGCATGACCTTTCAGTTTAAGACTAACAAACTTGACTTGTTTGTCTCGGAGAATTTCTTTCCACTCAAAATATTGGTCGATTCTCTCGACCCACTCTAGGAACTCTTCTGGATCCATCCTACCCTCAAACTCAGGAATTTCTATTTTGATACCCTGATCCCAGCCCCAATGGGATTTCGATCTCCAATGAGTTTTTCTACTTCGCTTATCAGATCCATCAGAGGAACTGACGCTATCATCTCCTGACTCTAGGTCTAACTCACTACGCTCTGGAGACGCTCTAGTCCTGTGTTCTCGATGGGGTCGAGGTGGATTTTGGGAATTAGTGAAGGCTAAGGTCAAGGTTTCGATCTGGGTCTGAAGCCTATCCATGTGTTCTTGTTGCCTTGTGAAGGCATCTTGCCAAATACGGGGTGGGGAAGGTCCAGCCATTCTAGATTCTCTAGAAGATGCTATCGATTCACCTCAGAGAGAAAGGTGGTCCTAATATGGATGCGCTCACGCGATGCTAGTTTCCTAATTAATGCAAGACACTAACTAAAATGAAAGAAGGAAAATAAAATTTTTTTTCAGCAAACACGCGATGATGCGAATGATGCAAGAGGACCGGCCGTTGCGTAAGGACGCGACGACTAGTGCGCTCTGATACCAACTTGATGGGATGCGGATGCTAAGAATAAACCCAAGTGCTGAATTTAAAACATTTAAATACAGATTTCAGCATGTCTTTAATCAAATTTCAGCAAAGACTATAATCACGTATCACCATTCAATCATGCCCAAACATTCTTAATTTAAAGAAGTAATAAACTGACGAGATAATACTTAATTTCAGATTATAATAAACAAGTTCCAACAATAATAACTAACACAATCTCAAATACAAGCCAAAGTCTCAAAGATAAATTTAGACCTAAACGATAATAAACCTAATGGATGAGATTCTCAGAAAACCAAATATTTAGGAACCCTAATGGAAATTCAGCAATAAGGCCGGTTGTAAAAGAAGGTTTATCACATGAAAATTATCGAGGGAAGATTTCAAACCGTGCTTTGGTCAATGCCGGCCGCTGACAGGAACTCCGTTGTTGCAGATGAAGGGGCGGAAGAGGGGGCGTGGTCCAGAAGAAAGGTTGAAGAAGCCGAGACGAGTTGATCTTTGAAGATGAAGGATCTCCGCGTCGATCTTCCGCGAAGTCGTAGACGAGAGCGTGGTGACGAGGTAGAAGCTTGCGAGAGGAAGAAGAAGACTAGATGCAAGGAAGAATCTTCGAAAGATACATCGAACAAGCGCACACGCTTCTCCGTTCTAGGGTTTCAATTCAATTTCATCATCCTCTTCATCAACTAGGGTTTGTAGATTTATAGGAAAAACAACCAAGGAAACAAAAAAGGAAAGAAAGAGAGAGATGGTCCGCGCGGGTAGAGAGAGAGAAGGACGCGCGGGAGGAGAGAGAGAGGGACGCGGGCAAGGGGGGCGGCCGGGTGAGGGGTTCGGTTGGCTAGGGTTTAGGGTTCTGATCTCCCTTTGAATCTCATCCATTGAGATCTATACTAACTTAAGATCCTACGGCTAACATCCTAACATAGAAACGAGTCAGTTCGGCATCTGTGGCTCGAACTGGATGCGAACATGGCTCGCCCCTACCCAAACCAGAAATAAAAAAGATAAATAACTCAAAATCCGTTAGTCGGATCGAAATAAAATAAAAACCAAAGTTATAGGTCTTTGAATGAGCTTTCCACTGATGCAGACGGATTGACGATCGGCCTCCTGGATCTCCGGAGGGAATGAAAATACGCCATCAGCTGTAGAAATCTGTACGTAGTAGGGCTCGTCTGCATCAGTTTGCTTTGAAACAAATCCTATTTTGTGGGTGTGAGATGTCAGGTACCTCTGAAACATTCCCGACACCATAGAAAGCATAAGCTTTTCTTAAAGACAGGACTACTTATTAAAAATCATGCTCATGGTGTGGTGGCAGCTTTAGTGCCAATTTCTTTGCTAAAAAAATAAGCCCCTAATGACCCTTTTCCTAGTGAACTAGCAATTCTTTTAAGCTGAAGAAGGGACCTTCTATATTTCACAATGAATTTCTGTTCTTGTACTATTGTAACTTCATTCTGATATTATCCATATATTATTTTCTAAAGAGAGTGAGAACTTCTGTGCCGGGGAATGAAAGATGCATCGTCGTAACCATTGTTTACAAGTGCTATTGATGTCTTTATAAAATCCTGCTTTATCTGTACAATCTTATCAAGGGTCCGGCTGCATGAGATTGCTCAGGTAGACCAACTAGGAAACATGTTCCCTTCACCGTAGAAAAAGGTGACATGTCCACCTATTTTTTATCAGGTCGTGCAGGAGTGGCCAGGCTTACCTAGAGGCGTCAAATTTGATCCATCTGACCAGGAGTTGCTGTGGCATTTGCTTGCGAAAGTTGGGAAAGGGGATGCAAACCCTCATCCTTTCGTTAACGAGTTCATTCCAACTGTTGACAAAGAGGATGGAATATGTTACACACATCCTCAGAAACTTCCAGGTATCCCTATGGAGTAAACCATATTTTATTCTCCTAGCCATATGGTATGTTGCGCTTCTAACACGGAAGTCCTTTTTTCTTAGGAGTTAAGAAAGATGGGACTGTGTCACACTTTTTCCATCGTACATTCAAGGCATATAACACAGGTACTCGAAAACGCCGAAAGATTCACAATGATGATCTCGGAGATGTCCGTTGGCACAAGACCGGCAAGACAAAACCAGTGATTATAGAGGGTGAACACCTCGGGTGTAAGAAAATAATGGTTCTGTACATGAGCCCGATGAAGGGGGAGAAACCTGAGAAGACCAATTGGGTGATGCACCAGTACCACCTTGGCACAGGGGAGGATGAGCATGATGGCGAATTTGTTGTCTCTAAAATATTCTATCAGCAACAAGTAAAACCAAATGATAAAGGTGGACAAGACTCGACTCTCGAGACTGTGGAAGATCTTATCACACAAGCAAACCCTGTGGGTGTTGTTCCTACCCCTGAACATTGTGTTGACAGTCCAAAAGAGGCATCTGATCAGGTATACGTAACTCATTATTCGTTCTTATGTTTATTTGTTTTTGGGATTTTTCACATACACCTCGCTGAGAAATATTGATTTTTCATAAAACACCCCCAATTTTAGTTTTATGAATTACCCCCTACCATATTCCAACCTTTAGTAAAACCCCCTTTACTAAAGGTCAGAATTTGCTAGGGGCTTATTCATAAAACTTAAGAAAATGTTTTTTTTTTAATATAATATCAATGTTTGTCAGGGAGGTGTATGCAAAAATCCCTTTTTTTTGCCAGTGGAATCAGTTAAGACTTATGCACTTCATCATGTTTTTTGTCCCCTTCACCTCGAAAAGTTATTCCGAAGAAAGTATACAAATTTATTAATGGAAGATGACTTACTTAACCGATTGAACCGTTCCTTATAGAATTTCAGGAAGTGGATGCTTCACTCCTTCAGCTAACTTACTCTCCTCTTCATGACCATGTGATATGCATTTATATCTTATTCTATCCTCGGGCAACAAATTTCAGGCAACAGAGTATGATACCAGGGATGAAGAAAATAATGCTCAAACCGACTTAGAAAAGCTAGGTGATCAAGATAATCATCCTGCAGAAGATACAAAGTGGTGGGAAGGTGAGTCGCAATTTTTGTTAGACTCTCAGCAGCTAGCGGACGGTATTGCTATATGTGACGAGTTCCTGCAAAGCCAGTCTTCGTGTGTGGACGACGAAGCAAAAAAGAGCAAGCCTTGCTTATCTGATTATGCCCACATAGGCATCGATGTTTTGAAGAAGGATCTTGAAGAATGCCAGAATATGGGCAACTTGGATCATACAAATGTTGACCTCGATACACCTCCAGATTTCCGACTTAGTCAGCTCGTATGCTTCTGTCACTAAACTCGGATTAATTTTTTTTCCAAACCGTCCTTCAATAAAACGAGCCCAAACCTAATCCAGAGTTGGGTTGTGGGTCGGGTTCAGCCCGCCCAAGTTGCAGCCCTAGTATGAGAATGTTGCCTGCTGATATTTGGACACTAAATGTCGCTCTCTCTCTTTGCAGGAATTTGGATCTCAGGACAGCTTTATGGGATGGGTTGGGAAAGCAGATTGATGAGACATTTGTTCTCTGTCTTGTCTAAGTTATATTGATGCTAATGGTTGCACTTCTTGTGAATATGTATTGCATACCGTGTGTTGTAAACTGTAAAAAATACGACATTAGTATTTTGTAACGAAAGAGGGCTGTCATCATGACTGCTACCTTCGTTTTGATTCTCAATCTCTTTATCGGTCAATTTTGCTCTGTTATTCCTAATTTCCTGTAATATGCAAGCTGTAATGACGATTTAGTGTTCTATGGTACAGTCGGGTATAGTACCAAGTTAATGTGATTTAGCATCGAGCTTTCATGTTTTATTCAATGAAAAAATAAATATGGAGGTTTTGACCTAGTATGGAGATTTTGATGTATTCGATTTAAAAATAAATACGAATATGGAAGGGTAGTTCAACTTTGCTTGTTTGTATTTGAGTAAAACAGTTGGATGAAAAATTCTTGATATTTGTATTTGTTTTAGTTGATGTATTCATGTTTTTTATATTTTGGGTATGGTTGTTTGATATTCTGCAAAGATGGTAATGATTTGTCTAAAATAATTTGGGAACCCTATATATATACGATACGTGCGGCACTGCACCGCAGTCGTCTGATGCACGCGTTGCGTGCATGCGATGCACGCAGCGGTGCATCAGACGGCTACTATGCGGTGCCGCACTTACCGCATGCCGCATTATAGCATGCCCCTATATTTAGGTGCGGTCCGTAGTCGTCCGATGCACGGAGTGGTGCATCGGACGTCTGCGGACCGCACAACTGCGGACCGCATGGACCGTACCTAAACTCGAGTTTGCGATTATGTTGGTGAACTAGAGCTTTTCAGACGACACGTGTACGTATTTTATTTTACTTTTTGCTTTATATCTTTTCAGTGTTCATCATTCTCTGAGTCTTCTTCCCTCTTACTCGCTTTATGTCTTTTCAGTGGACACATGGTGCAATATAACCCTTATTCCACCATTCATTTGTGAACTCAAGTTCACCAACTCGATACGGTGTACGGTGCGTGTGGTGTGCACTCGCAGCTGCAAGATCGAGGATGAGTGTGATACACTGATCAGGTCGGGGTGCATTGGACGACTGCAGGGTGACACAAATATGCTGCATTTTATCATTCCTCTCTCTCTCTCTCTCTCTCTCTCTCTCTCTCTCTCTCTCTCTCTCTCTCTCTCTCTCTCTCTCTCTCTCTCTCTCTCTCTCTCTCTCTCTCGCGCGCGCGCGCGCGTGCTGCGAGGTGACACCACATGTCCATAGAATTCTTTAGTATTTGAAGGGTTCCCCGGGTCACGGTATATGGATGAAAAAGAATGGTCATACCAATGTTCAAGGTTGCACCAATGCTGATTGGACTGGAAGCCCTACTGATAGACTCTTTACTTCTGGCTATTGCACCTTTGTTGCTGGTAACTTAGTTACATGGAAGAGCAAGAAATAATATGTTGTTGCTCGCTAGCTCTAGTGCTGAAGCTGAATACAGAGTGATAGCGTCTACTACATATGAGTTGGTTTGTCTTCATGCTCTCCTGCACGGCTTGGGTGTAAAACCTTGTTTCCCTATTGACATGTTCTATGATAACCAGTTAGCTATTCATTGCTTCCAACACGATGTTTCATGAAAGGACCAAATATATCGAGGTTGACTATCATGGAACACATGAATGGTTAAAGCCAAATTTATTCGCACGCCATATATTTGCATACGGGATCAAGTGGCAGATATCTTTATCAAAGGGCTACTTTCGAAGAGGTTTCTTGAGATCTTGTCCAAGTTGGGCTCGATCAACATTTTCGCTCCAACTTGATGGGGAGTAATGGAGAAGGAGGAATCTCTGGTGATCGTGCATTAATTCCGGTGGTTTTGCATTAATAGAGAGATTCTATGATCCTGGGTGATTGTGGATCAATTCCGGTGATTGTGCATTAATGGAGAGATTCCATGATCATGGCAAATCCACATGATTATGGGGAATGCATATTTTGGAGGGATATTTGATAATATTGTATTTCCTTATTTGGATGGCTATTTCCTTATATATTGAGGGGCTCCCAATGGAAGTATGAATGAGAAATCTCCTCTTTCTCCTGTGGAGTAGGCTTATGAGCCGAACCATGTAATTCATTGTGTTCTTGTATGATTCTGTCCATCTTTAGTTTCTATAGATATGTTACTTACCAACTCACCTAAAGGCTTGAGTTTATATATCAAAGGAGCTTCTGTTCTGACGCCATGTTAACTTAGCAACTCACCTAAAAGTTTTTTGGGTGAGATAACAATGTACTTAACAAGGTATTAAAGCTTTGGTTTTTGAGAGGTCTTATGTTTAAATCTTGTTACCTTCATTACTGGTTAATTCTCTACACGTGAGGGAGAGAAGCTATGTGAGGAAGGGTGTTAGAGTGATGTCTACAATTTCTGCAGAAGTCATGCACACGACCTGAAAAAGTCGTTTACATGATTTTGACTGGGTGTTGGCTTTTGCAAGCCAAACCCAACAAAATATAGGTAAACAAATTCAGCAAATGATTGAACACTCTCTAACATACTTTAAATAAGGGACTTGGCCTCCGATAAGAAGGTGAATCTTGTTTCCCTAAAATTGAAGGATGGAGCTTAAACCTAACGAGAGATGTTAACTTACCACCTTATCTAAATGCTCAAGCTATAGCTAGGGGTCAACATTATATATCAAAGGGTTTAACACTCCCCACATGCGTAGGCCTTTTGCAAGGAAGCAAACACCATAGATACAGACGAAAACAAATGACAATGGGAGATTATATAGGAAATAAAGATATAAATACACCTCCAAGAATTTGAACATAGGACCTCCTTTGATGCCATGTTAACTTAGCAACCTCACCTAAAAGCTTTTGAGTGAGATGATAACATACTTAGCAATGTATCAGAGCTCTAGTTTTTGACAGGTCCTAGGTTTAAATCGTGCTACCTCCACCCCTATTAGTTTAGGTCTCCACACGAGGGAGGGAGTTGCTACGTGAGGAGGGGTGTTAGCGTGATATGCACTGTTGGCCTTTCGATACCCGCTTAAGCTTTTTTTGGGAAACTTTATTTAGTTTTTTTTTTTTATAACAACTATCTTGGCGTCGTTGCTGGTTCTTAATAATATTGGTTGAGGTCGCCTTTAACCCCCCTCCTATTGGACGGCTTCTACAAAAAAACCCGCTTAAACTTTTTGGGGTCATTCTGTTAAATACGAGACCGGTTGCATAGGCTCGAGCCCTACGAGAGGGCGTTAAAGCACCTATTGAAATCTTCGATCAAATATGGATCGTAGGGACTCACTATCTATTATTTTAGAAGTACAACAAAATCACATTAGTCACAATTCTATTATCGGTGATGTTAGCCGCATACTGTGTCAGTTTGTCTCCTGCAGGATCTCTCATATTTATCGGGAAGGAAACTCGACTGCTGATTGGCTCACAGAGCAAGCAACGAAAATGAAGCCTCCAATAAATTGATAGCGAGAATATCCTCATTCTCTCCATGTTCTCTGTCAAGACGATATTGATCTCTGTTGTTTTTGCCGGCCAATATAATGTAGCTTGTAGTAGTGGGGTATGTATTTCTATTAAAAAAAAAAAGAAAAGAAAAAAATTCTCCGGAGTGCTAAACCGGCCATGCATATGTGGTGAAGGCGTTAACCAGTACGTGCGCCCTCCCCTTTCAAAGCCACTTTCGCGCCACTCAAAGACCACCAACCTCGTCTGTTGGTTTGTGTGAACGGCCATAATCAATAATTAGTTAATTATTTAATTAATATCCCTGCTGGGAACTGTAGCATGATTCCCCCACATTTCACACAATTTTTAGTATTTATGGTCCAATCATGGTGTGCCATGTCGTTTATTAAAGCGGTACAATGGAGACTACACTTGCTACCAGGCATATGCTACACTTCGCTGCTCCTCACCTTGGCCAGGGCTGGTGCGAATGCCGATGTACTGAGCGCTGGCCGATGCCTCCAGAGCACCGGGGTAGGGGTGTGCATTGGTTCGAAACCAACCTATTTAGGTAAACCCAAACCGATCAAATCTTAATCGGTTTTGAGGATTTTCGATCCGATTCAATCCAAACCGAATTGTGATTGGAATCCAATCCAATTAAAATCGGTTTGGATTGGATTGGATGGTCGGTTTGGCCTTTGACCCATATGCATGCATGTTGGGTTTTTTTTTTCTTCCTTCTATTAGAATCTAGCTTTAACTTTAAAAAATAATAATTGTTGTCAAATTATTAGGTTTAAATAAGAATTGTAACTGATTTTGAGTAATCCTACAGTATTGCAAAGGTCCTTGATAGCAAGGGTATATAAGGACCTATGGTATATTGAATAAAGTATTATACATATATTCATATGTCGGTTTGGTTTGGCTTAGGTCGGTTTAAATTTATAAATCTGTCAACTGATCAACTCATGTCGGTTTTTAAAAAACCCAATCCAATCCGATCCATTGAATGTGTCGAAACTGAATAAAATCGGTTGGTTTGGTTTGAATCCTGCACACCCCTACACCGCGGGTGATCGGCAAGCTTTGTCCTAATGTTCAAATGCATTACTCTTTTAAAACACACATAGCTCGCTTTGTGCTCTCCCGGTGGAGTAACCAAGGGATCTTCTTGGCTTTCCGGGCACTGTTTTCAAAACCGAACCAGAAGGCGAACCGAAAATGCATTCGGTTCGGTCCAAATCAGTTCAAACCGGTAGTTCAACGATTTGAACCGCATGAAGATATGTTTTTTTAACTAGATATTTACTAAATTCTTCAATGGCAAGGTTTGATTCTTGGGTTAACATACAAACCGGTTTATTCAAAGACCGAACCGAAACATATTCTGGTTCCAGTCCAAACCGGTTGAACCGCCCGATCCGGTTCGGTTTTCAAAACACTGCTCCGGGGTTGAATCATGTGGTGATGATTGACACTTGGCCCGGCACTAAGTTGGAGGGATTAGTACCTTAATCTTTTTTTTAAAGATCATCCCATCCAACGCATTTGATTCCATCCCTTGCTTATAACTCAGAGTTCAGATCTCCTCCAGTCGGTCGGCCCAGTTCATGGGCCCGGTGCACATCACAGCCGCACATGATCGCTGGAGTGCGATACTTTTTTGTATCTCCAGCCATTGTGCGGCTGTGATGCGCCAGGCCCACCGACTGGAGGAGATCTGAAGTGGTGGTGGGGGTATTAAGGTAGGGCTACAACTCGAGTGGGTTGGATTGGATTGGGGTTAAAGCTGTCAATCCTAATCCAACCCAACCCAATCTCCAACCTGAGATTTCTAGCCTAAGTCCAATCTAAGCAAAAATTTTTATGCTTGGGTTGGGCTCGAGTTAGCCCAAGCTGATCGGATGGGTCGAGTTGTGCGGGTTTTGATATACTTATTTCCAACCATTGGTTAAAATTTTGACATTTGAAGATTAAAAATAAAAAAAAACATATACTTGCTAACACTACCATTATACCATACGTTTGTTTGTTATATTTCTATCAATGCAATTTACTAAATCATCAGATAATATCTTTATTTGATAAATAATAAGTAAATAAATAATAGGGTTAATGTGCCTAAGGTTTCTGAAAAGATCCATCCCATCTACATGACCTTCCAAAGTTTCATTTTGCCTAAGGTCCCTGCCCTTTCATGATATACCCGAAACTAACCCCCTCCCCCATCTCTTTCCTGATCGGCGAGCTCGACCTCGACCCCGACGAGTTCGACTCCCGGCGACCCCCGGTGACATCAAGCGACCTCGACCCTGACGAGCTCGCGAGCGGCGGAGGTGAAGGTGGTGGCGGAGTGAATTCTATTAGGTATAGGGATATGTCTAGGGTTCATCCCATGGCCTGTAGATTAGGGGGGGAGGGGGGTTCGGTTAGGTCCGGGGGGGTGGGGTGGGGTTGGAGGGGTTCACTGGTTCGGAGGCATGGCAAAAGAAAATTAAAAATATTATGGGGGATATTTCCGTCCACAGCATTACAAAGTCCTTGGACTAAACCGATCTGTTTGTCATGGATGGCTCACTAAGTCCCCCTAAACAATATGGGACATGATGAAACAAATGTCTGTAATTGCGACCCCTTAACATATGAGCACGTGGGATAGCTGTGATTGTTAACCATATATCACAGACTCACAGATATACATGAGTACTCGGGTTCGGATTGGGTCGGGTTACCCGACCCCTCAACCCGGGACCGATCCAAATTTAACTCGACTTGTATTTTTTTAATCCTAACCCAACCCAATCTTCAATTACATTAATCCAAACCCGCCCAAAACTCTGGTTGGGTTAGGTCGGGTCCAACCCGCCCAAGTTGCAGCCCTAGATTAAAGGGTCTGCTGGTGTTTGATCGAGTGCACTCACCTTCTCTCTCATCGAATTTTCCATGGTGGGAGCCGTATCCCATCATCCATGGCATGCCGGGTTCGGAGATCATGTTGGCGCGCTCGATTGGCGAGCACTCCACGTTGCTCGCCCGACTGCACGTCGCTTGATGGGCTGGTGAGACGTATCCTTAGCTTACGCAAGTTGCATATGAATGAAGAAAGCCTTCGAGTAGGGTGGCAACGGGTCGGGTCCAAAACCCTAGATCCGGACCCAACCCATTTAACTAATCGTGTCTAGATCCTAAACCCGCACCTGACCCGTTTATAAACGGGTAGACCCGATAAGACCCGTTTATCACATGGGTCTATTCAGTTGACCTGATCCGACCCAGTCCGACTCGACCCGACCTGACCCGATAGACCCGCTGGTACTACATATCATAGTATCGGATTACGGGTAGACCCGACCCGTTGAATTTTAAACGGGTCTTCCCGGGTCTACTATGTCCAGATCCTAAACCCGGACCCGACCTGTTTATTAAACGGATCTATTTTGTCGACCCGTTTACAACCGGAACCCGTGTAGCCCTGATCCAGATCCGCTAACTTCGTGTCGGGTCGTGTCGGGTCCGACATTGCCTGCCCTAGCCTTCGTGGCTTCGAAGCAAACTTGTATTGATTCCTTCAACTGAAAACCATCCGTCCGGCCCCCTCTTTTGGAAGCAAGTATTTTAATGACATAAAAGGCTTTACTAATCTTCAAAGTAAGCAAGAATGAGAGGTGTTAGCTAGGGCTTTTTATATATCTTGGACAAGTACTATTCAGCCCGAACTCCGAAGCGTTTGTCCCAAATGGTCAGCCCGATTGATGTGGCATCCAATCACAACGTCACTTTTCCTACCAAGTCACTTTTCCTACTGGTCCAGGTTAAATGTCATTTTTCGATCGCAGCAGGGTGTAACGAACGCACGGTTATAATTAGGACATGTCAATCGGGCAGACCAATCGGGCTAAACGTTTCAGGCTAAATAGTATTTTCCTATATTTTGTGAAGGAAGATATATAATTTCTTTGTGCGAGTTTAAACATGTATGCTTCAGGAGCGTCCTTTGTGCCTCTGGAAGTGGGCCGGATTTTGCAACCATAACATTGTCGATCGATCAGTTTTTCCTTACCAAATCTTGTATCGTGACCCGTATATTGTAGTGAATCGCTTAATAGCATTAATCCCATTTCGTTTGATGCAAAACACTAAAGGCTTGTTTGGTTGTTATGCAAATGATGTGCGCACATCTATTTGCATATATGACATGTGCAATTAAACTTTCATGTGTTTAGTTGAAACTCAATTTATTTGCACAATTTTATATTTAAAAACTGTATAAATAGAGCAAGTGTGTATTTGTTTACATACGTCCATTAAGCAAATAACCATATGCTGTTTGTACATGGTAAAAAACAAAGCAACCAAACAAATCCTAATCGTGTGTTCTTTGCTATTTTGTTTTCTTATTTTTTTTTCGACAGTTATGCTCGATCACGATATAGGTCCTTTGCTCATGTCGACTGGCTCTTGTGCGGATGACATTGGGTGCCACACACACACACACACACACACACACATATATATATATATATATATATATATATATATATATATATATATATATATATATATATATATATATATATATATATATATATATATATATATATACAGTTCGGCTCACCTACGGGACGTCCCGTAAAAAAACTTCCGCGACACTGTTCTGACCGTCCGATTCGGTTCTATCGGACGGTCGAGAAATGAGGCGAACTTCGCTCACAAGCTGTCAGTGCAATTTGGGGTGTTGCTGACCGTCCGATTGAAGACAATCGGGCGGCTGAAAATCAACGCGGCTGTTTCAGGAGTCACGGGTGCTGACAATCAGTCACGGGTGCCTCTCGCGGGAAAATAATTTCCACTGACCGTCCGATTCTCTTCCATCGGACGGTCAAAAATTGAGCCCCCGGCCCCTCTCTCTCTAACCCCCAAACTGAGCCCCCGGCTAACCCCGATCTCGCCCTCCCTCTTCCTCACCCCCGCCCTCTCCACCGCCGCCGCCGCCCTCCCTCTTCCTTACCCTCGCCCTCTCCACCGCCGCCGCCCTCCCTCTTCCTCACCCCCGCCCTCTCCACCGCCGGCGAGATCAAGCGCCCCGGCTCTTCACCCCCGGCCCTCTTCACCCCCGGCCCCTCTCTCTCTCTAACCCCGATCTCGCCTTCCCTCCTCCTCACCGCACCTGAGGTCTCTTCACCGCGCCGGGCCTGAGGTCTCTTCACCGCACCGGACAAGAACAAGCGCCCCTCCTCCTCACCCCCGCCCCCTCTACCGCCGGCCAAGAACAAGCGCCCCGCCCCCGCCCTCTTCACCGCTCCAGCCAAGATCGGACCGGACCCCCGCCCTCTCGACGCCGAGCGAAGACTCTACTGTCGGCGATAGGACATCCGGTCTCAGATCTCCCTTGACGCTGAGCTCAGAACCAAGGTTGTTGTACTCTCTCTCTCTCTCTCTCATTTGAGTTTCTATTCATTAGTCTAGATCTACCGTCGGCGAGAGGACAGCGGTGGCGCACGGCTGGTTGATCCGGGCTCAGACCTCCTTGCTGGAGTTCCAATTCCGAGCTGGGCTCAGATCTACCATCGGTGGAGGACAGCAAGTGGCGCACAGCTGGTCGCGAACAGAAGTTGTTGTAGTGACCCTCCTCTCCTCTCTTTTTCTCTTTCTCTTATTTGAGTTTTGATCCATGAGTGTTCGGTTATCACCACAAAAATATGGTTCACTTGTTCATGTTGTTATACTAGTTCAAAACCTTTTGTTAATCATGATTTTCATGCCATAATCCCTAGTCTTCTCCATGGTTTTCTTACAGCCTTTTTAAAGGAACATCTCATCTTCCCATTTATTTCCGGCATGTAACTATGTAAGCATAGGTCATTGGTTATGGTGCAATTTAGAGTACATGTAATAGTGATTTTTTGAGCAAAAATTAGATATTAAATAGTTTTTAATTGAAGATTCTATACTAATTAATTACTATGCCTAATTGAATTGGGGTGCTTACTATGCCTAATCGAAGGGTTAATTTGGATAAGTATGCCTAATTGAAGGGTTAATTAGGATAAGGATGCCTAAATTAAGTTCCTCCTTTAGTTTAATGATGTATCCTGTATGGATGAGTTGACTTCAACTATATGGCTAATTCCTACTCCCTTGTATTGAAATTTCATTATATGAGTGGATATACCATGAGAAGGATTGCCTCAAGGAGAAGGATTGTCTGCCAGTATTTGTTCAATCACCTACGTTGTTTGCCTCTCTTATCAATGCAATATGTTGTTCTACTGCAAACTTGTCAAATTTAATTTCCTTAGTTGACTTATTTGGTTTTCTTTTGAGCATACCAACTAAATTACATGCTTCAATTGACTTATCTAGTTTTCTGAAATTTGATAAAATTCGGTTTTATGACTTAAGTATTCAGAACAAAGTGATATGTAAGAACGATCACCAATCTTTCACATTTGATTTAGCAAATATCCTAGTAATAACTTTGATAAAAAAAATTTACTCTTTTATGTCATGCTTGACTTGACGGTGTGTTGACTTATTCTTCTGGTTCATAGATATGGCGCACAAATATTATGTGGTCTTTATAGGCCGGAGGCCCGGGATATACTCGAGTTGGGAGGAATGTCAGCGAGAGGTGACTAGGTACAGCGGATCAAGTTACCGTTCCTTTGGTTCATTGGAGGAGGCTGAAGCACAATTTTTGAAGTTTCAATGTCGAGATGCCCCTCTTGATACCTATCGTGAATACCCTTCTGATTCCCATCTTGTTGCTCCTCATGATGCTCTTCATGTTGGCCCTCCAGATGGCCGTTATGTTATTTCCAGTCGTGATTTTGCGTTTTGTATTTTAGGGGTAATTTTGGCTCTAGTTGGTGTTTTAATTATTGTAATCATAATATGAATGATGTTTGTCTATTATGATCTGAACATGAAATAATTATTAGGCTTTATGATAATGCATATTTTATGATACCCTACATCCTCCCTACTTAATTAGGATTCTTAACCAATTGATTATATGTGCTGGACTCTTTTTTGATGGACCTATGAGAGACGTTATGGGCTGGACGTTACATGTGGAGAATTCTTCTATTGTCTGGCTCATCTTTTGATACAGCAGATACGAGGTTTCATTTACATTTCTGAAAATATTAAGTGTTGTTCGTTCTCATAACTTAAATACCCTTATAATAGTTATCAATTCTATTTTATTTTGTAGATGGACTCCTACCAATCTGAAGGCAATGGCGATGCGTCAGCTTCTAGGTAAGATTCGAACCTGTCTTTCTTGTGCCCCAAACACCAATCGGTGATGTACTGACCATGAGGCCCCTTAAAAAAACCATATTTTAGTAGTAATTATATATAAATAGATATCAAAATATATATTTATAATTAAAATAAAGGAAGTATCATATAAAAAATATACATTCTTGAATTGTTTATAAAATCATTGAACAATTCCCGAGTCATTCTGTCACACCCAATATCACCGAATAATCCAAAGAGTTAACCAGATTCTTTAATGCATGTGCTTGTTTTTACGATTCTGAAGCGTTTTTGGAGCTCTTAATCATTAAAGTTATTGTTGTTGAGCATGGCTTCTCATCACCATCAACTCGATCGGCTGCGTCATCGAGACATTATACATCACCATGTACCTCACCTATGCCCCAAGGAGCGCCAAGGTACATGAATTCTAGCTCTTGTATATAAAATTCAAGTCCTCCTATTTCGACACTGGATACTTACAATTCTAGTGGAGTTCATAAGCTTGATCTCATTATAATTTTCGAGTTGCAGATATACGCTGCCAAGTCAATCATGCTCTTGGATGTGGGATTGTTCGCTCTCATCGTTCTCTTCACTTTTACGCTGGCAAAGGGCTCCGACCGCGTAGCAATCCTCGGATGGATCTGTGTTAGCTTCTCCGTGTGCGTCTTTGCGGCTCCTTTGAGCATCATTGTGAGAACAAAAATTCACCTGTCTTAAGATTCAAAAGTTTCCTTCCCCAAAATTTCATTCATTTTAAATTAAGTATAAAATTTTGTTGCTAGCGGCTTGTCATTCGAACGAAAAGCGTGGAGTTCATGCCATTCTCGCTATCCGAGCACATAGTCACCATCGCTAAGCTGAGCCCAGCCCCGGGCTCGGAGACTCTCAAGGCAAGACTCAAGCTGCAGGCTCCCAGTGAGGAGAGCAATATTGGCAATGGGCATCAGAAGGGCGACAAGAGCATCAATGGTACCCAAAAGTTGGGGGATGAGGAGACTGAGATTAACCTTCCAGTGTGAGGCTTGGTGGTTCAATCCATTGGGAGGCTTATGGTATCTGTAAGCCCTGTGGTGTTAAAGAAACAGAGAGGGGGTGAAAACATCGATCTTCTATTAGCTGAGTTCATAGATTTTTTAGCTCTCCATCGATCACTTGGCCTCTGTTTCTAGCAGAGAAGTTCTTGTATGATGCTGTGCGTTCTATGAAGTAATTTGAAGTTTATGTATATTTTTTTTTTGACAGGAGAAGTTTATGTATAAAACATAAAAACCCTCTTTTATGTGAACTTCCCACAATTTGATATTTCTACTCCCCCTTCTTGAATCTACTCCCTGCATCTGCATGCAATATGGAGGTCGTGAGAAATTTAAGGAAACCATAAACAGCACGAATCATTGGCCTTTGACCACAGGGCAAGCCACGTCAGCTCCAATCAAAATCTTCCAGAACTTGTTTCTATATAAGAGCATCTCCAACCAAACATGGCTCAAATTTTCATTCAGATTTGTGTAAAAAATTTAGTAAAAGCTTGATTTAATAAAAGCCTGCTGCACCACCCAGCACCGTCGGCTGGGTGGTGGCGCGATTTGAGAGAAGGGGGAAACAATGGAAGAAGAGGGGGGGGGGGGGGGGGGGGGGGGGGGGCTGCTCAGCTTAGGGGACTGTGGCGGCCAAATTGTCGGGGTCACGGAAGCAATCAAATCTGGGAGGGGAGGCACACGCACGAGTCAAAATCCTCTCTTCAATATAGCCGTTGGCGTTTGAGTGCCTTTTTTATTTTGATTCTTACATGCGATATTAAAGACCTCGAATTTTGGGATTGCTTGGTGCTAGGGGAACTCCTGAAGGCCTGGCTGGCCAGCATCATGTGTTTAGACATGTTTGTATGCGTTCTTGTTGATGTGGATGTAGAGTAGACCTTGTTGATCTGTGAGTACGAATCTTGTTTAGACTTTACCTACTCATTGCATAGAATGGAACATGTTCTTCAGTCTCAGCAGATAAAATCACTCCTCGGATTGTCCAAAGTACTGGAGGTCTAAAGAAAATTTTATTTAATATATAGATAGAATTAAGATAAGCAAGGTATGCACCTGTATCCAAATAGATGGCCACCACATCTAATTCGAAGACAAGGCAAACAAATCAAAATTACTCATGGAAGACAATGCCATATTCACACTGTTGGAGGAAACTTTTACACATTGTCGGATAGTACAGAAAACAAGGCCCAGGGGGTGAAATCTGCTTGCCACTTCAATCAAGTAACCACTTCAATCAATCTTAATAACAATACACACAAACATCTTGAAATCGATGAGCACAATTTCTCATCGGACTTCTGCACACAAAGCCTAACAAAGTTCTCGCCATGGCTTGAATCAAGTTAGCTACATCATGTACAAGAAAAACCAACCTTTGGAGCTCCCATTCAACACAAAAACACCAAAATTATGATGCAATACATATGATGCTTACAAAGAAGGTAAGCCTGCACTAAACTTCTCTTCCCACATTCATTCCCTCTTCTCTCTATTTCGTATTCCTTACATGCGCAAGGTTCCGCAGCTCCTCGAACGCGTGCATCGTCTCTGCATCAAATCCTACAGCAAACTGCAATCCAAAGGTTAACAACCTTTAGAACAAATACACACAATTCGTCAATCAAATCAAGGACTGACCGAGTCCTTTGAATTCAGTTACAACCTTAGGCGACGATTCTGAATTCTTATCAACTCTTAACCGAAAGAAGATAAAACATTAAAAAGATCCAAGAATGGCTTAGTGCATACTTGATGTAAAGAAGTACCTTGAATTCACTATTTTAAAAAAAACATAAAAACTAAAAAATGTGTGATTGCTATTTTAAAAAAAACATAAAAGCTAATTATTTTATTTGTGTGATTGCAATAAAATATTCTAAACTAAACATATACATATTTTATAAATATATGGAATTTTAAAGAGAATAAATAAAAAAGGGAAATGCAAGATGGTGATGGCACACCCACTACAATGCTCGCTGGAGACCCTACACCTCTATCACGCTTCCTCTCTCTTTCTCTATCATTATTTCTCACGCCACCTACCACCACAGATTCCTTACCCAATTGTTTGCAAAAGTGTCGTTTTGTGACAGCCTGGTGTTAAAAGAACAAACATATTTAAAAAATAGTTGACTTCTTGGTGTGGATAAATACCCAAAAAAATGTAGAAAACTGCAATAATTAATTCCAATATTACCCCATTTGCCCAATTAGTAATAAAATGGAAAAGAAAGGAACTTCATTGCAATTTACAAAAGGAGACTATATTATTTATTATTGTATCAAAATAAGAAAAGAATTTGTTCAAGTGAAATTAACCTATAAGATAAGAAAATATTAGTTCAAACCAAACCCACCTAAATGCGAAAGCGAACAGCAAAAGAAATATTGGAGAGGCAGATTTACACTGCACAAGATGGGCAGAGCAGAATATAGAGTAGCAGATTAGAACGTAACAGCAAAGTTACTTATTTAGTACAAAACAGAAGGCAGAAAATGGAAATTTTTACTCATATGAACAAGCAATAAACCATTGTAGCAAAGGTCACAGATATGAAAATAAGAGAAGCATTGCTCAGGTTAATATCCAGTGCAGTTCCGAAAGCTGTTGGAACTACTGCAAAAAGTTAAGTTTATATGTAGCTTTAGTAGTTAGAAAGTTCAGAAGGCAAGAAGATATATTAACATAGAAGTCCAATGGAAAAGAGGATACAACCAGCTAATTTTGAACAAGAAATCAGCTAACTTAATAATGAATGACATAGGACCTATATTACAATGCATGTCATTGTAGCTGTCTTATCAAAGAGAAATATCAATACTCAACCTTCTCTAATTCACATAATATGCATGTTAAGTATGTATCCCTCTCCCACCTACAATTGGTCTCTATCTAATGAATGAAGAAGAGTTACATGGTCTCCCTCTCCCACCTACAATTGGTGCCAACCATGAATATCAATGCAATCCTTATGAGGTCGCAGGTCAAAATGCTTTTCTCAATTCTTTCGCAACCCTTGCAAACAAAGATTATATTATCAAGTACCGTTCCTCTGTTTCTTTCAGATTCTCCTTGATCAATATTTTTTAACTTTTTTTTCTGATATGTATCGTCTGTATCACCTTCCTTAAAGCAAACAAATTGTTTCCAAGTTAATTCTTTATTTCTCCATTTACTTGAATCCATTCTCGTGCTAAATCCAGCCTCCTTTGCATATGCATTGTAAAAGGCATATGCATCATTTACTGAATTGAATTCCTGCCCTATTTTTGGTTTCAGATCATCTGCAACTTGTGGATTATATATCTCAGTTGAAGATTGTTCTTCCATTCCTAGTTCATAGAAAGAAGATAAAAATCATTTATTAGTTAAATGTGTAACTACCCATGACGAATTATATATGAAACTACAGATGTAAACCTTTCTAAAAAAAGATTTGCTAGGAACGTTTTCCCAATGGGCATGTGCAATGCACGTGCTTGCCAACTAGAATTATATATGAAAGTTTTTCATCAAACTTAGTATTTATGGATTGAAATGTCGTACCATAAAGAGTATCAGTATCAGAAGCACAAACCATCAACATAAATTTGTATGGTATGCATAAAAGAACAAGCATGCATCCTATATTCATATAATAACAAAATAGAGAGATACGTTTGTATCTAAAGGGTTTTTTTGTACCTTAGTGTCCCCATTAACTGAAGGACTAAATCTATGTGCTGTTTAATACGATCAGAAGAAAAAAACTACCAAATCTGTCTTATTGTGTAATTGCTGCACTTGTAATAAATCACCATCTAAAATAACACCGACATGAAGGCCTCAATGAATTTCATAATGATAACTAAGATAGGATAATGGTCATACGAAATCCATAAACTATAATCAACATTGGAATAAAAAAACAATAGTTAAGCATGTATATGGCACTATGCTATGCGATGTATAGTTTAGTTCATCAGAATTAATAAGAGGCATAAGAAGTCCATAAACCAGATATCAACTTAGGTATAAAACAAACTAAATATTTATATTGCACAGTTACACTACGCTACGTGATGCCCACATCAATAGGCTTACAGCTTCACGACTTAACTACCCATGTATTTTATATATATCAGCAATAACAGTATGATACAATGCATTCTGGAACAATAAGTGATCAGTGCATGCTAGGTTTAAATTGTTAGTAACCCTAGTATGTGATAATGATAAGGTGTTTTGTAAATTTGTAACAATGATCTCTAGATCGTTTGTTATGATAACCGATTTCTCTTTTGTTGTAATGTTAACAAATATTTTATTATTTCTCAAAAAAAAAAAAAGAAATAATGCTAATGAAATAGAGTACCCTAATGCAATTTTATATGGTTTAAGTTGATGCTGAGGTTATTTGACTGATCTGGTAATCTTCGAGAAATTCTCCCATCCTTACTTTGCGACGGAGATAATACTTCAACAAAAACAAATTCCAGAAAAGAGAACTTCAGACCTTCGACGACGGGGTGAAGAAGACACTTTGCACGACAGGATTCAGATCTTGGCCAGAGCGGGAGGATTCAGATTTTGGCCTGCGCCAGGGTGCAGATCTTAGCCGGAGCACCGAGGTGGTTGATCATCGCCGGAGCTGAGGTGCTTCAGATCTTGGCCGGAGCGGTGCGGTGAAGAGGGCGGGGGTCGGCCGGCTTGTTCTTGTCCGGCGCGGTGAAGAGACCTCAGGCCCGGCGCGGTAAAGAGACCTCAGGTGCGGTAAAGAGGAGGGAAGGCGAGATCGGGGTTAGAGAGAGAGAGGGGCCGGGGTGAAGAGGGCCGGGGGTGATAGCACTAGAGGGCGGGGGTCCGGTCAGATCTTGGCCGGAGCGGTGAAGAGGGCGGGGGCGGGGCGCTTGTTCTTGGCCGGCGATAGAGGGGGCGGGGGTGAGGAGGAGGGGCGCTTGTTCTTGTCCGGTGCGGTGAAGAGACCTCAGGCCCGGCGCGGTGAAGAGACCTCAGGTGCGGTGAGGAGGAGGGAAGGCGAGATCGGGGTTAGAGAGAGAGAGGGGCCGGGGGTGAAGAGGACCGGGGGTGAAGAGCCAGGGCGCTTGATCTCGCCGGCGGTGGAGAGGGCGGGGGTGAGGAAGAGGGAGGGCGGCGGCGGTGGAGAGGGCGAGGGTGAGGAAGAGGGAGGGCGGCGGCGGCGGTGGAGAGGGCGGGGGTGAGGAAGAGGGAGGGCGAAATCGGGGTTAGCCGGGGGCTCAGTTTGGGGGTTAGAGAGAGGGGCCGGGGGCTCAATTTTTGACCGTCCGATGGAAGAGAATCGGACGGTCAGTGGAAATTATTTTCCCGCGAGAGGCACCCGTGACTGATTGTCAGCACCCGTGACTCCTGAAACAGCCGCGTTGATTTTCAGCCGCCCGATTGTCTTCAATCGGACGGTCAGCAACACCCCAAATTGTACTGACAGCCTGTGAGCGAAGTTCGCCTCATTTCTCGACCGTCCGATAGAACCGAATCGGACGATCAGAACAGTGTCGCGGAAGTTTTTTTACGGGACGTCCCGTAGGTGAGCCGAACTGTATATATATATATATATATATATATATATATATATATATATATATATATATATATATATATATATATATATATATATATATATATATATATATATATATATATATATATATATATATATATATATATATATATATATATATATTTTGAAGAGGACATATATATCCAGTAATTTGGTAGTTTTTATCTTATCAAAACTGAATTGAAGGGACCAAAATGTAGTTTTTTAACTATAGAGGTGTTAAGTGTTTTTGAGCTAAACTTTGAGGGGTGGCGGGGAGAAGTGTAATTTATCTTTTTTTTTTTTTTAATTTTATTCACACGCTCATAAAGATAGGCAGAAACCTATGAGAAGATCGACACTTGATGACTCGACAGAGAAATGGGCTATTCAGATCGTCGGTCGGCCCCGATTGGTGGGCTCGTGCCATTACAACCGCACGATGGCAGGCGGCCCGGAAGTGAATCGGACACCATCCAACTACATGCAGTTGTGATGCACGATGGGCCCATCAACCAGGGCCGACCGATTGGAGAAGATTTTTTTTTTTTTTTGAAGAGAACTGGAGATCCGAACTCGCTCATCGCTCGTACAACCCGTTTTTTTTTCCGCACGTGAGCTTGGCCGAAGGGTTGTGGGGCTGGGCTGGGCTGAGTTAGGCCGGAGGGATGTGAGTCTTGGCTAGGCGGGCTAGAGAAGTTTCTAAAATCTTGGCCGGGCTGTATCCGCCCATGTATATCCTAGAGATGCCACTGTTGGAAGCCCGCCAAGTCAAGAGTGTAAAGTATTTTTTTCTTACCAAACACCGTGTCTAACTTATTTCTGCCCACAGGGGAACCACTTTATTTATATACCACATGGCGTAAGACAGGCCCGAGATTTAATTCTATGATTTCTCAGAGAAAAACAACAGGGTTAACCACAGGGAAGCAGTCGTAGTTGTGGTTGTCACATAGTTTGTGGATGTGTACATGAACCACTCCAACCCAAAAGCTTAAGTTGTTAGGAAATGGACTAATTATGCATATTAAACTAACAACCACCCGGTGCGTCCTTTCCCATGCAAGGAAAAGTAAATCTATTGGGGTTAAACAAATGGAGGTAAAGAGACTTGAACCAGTTTATAACCTCTAGGAGCCGGAGCTAGCTCCGAAACCACATTAATTAAGGGGGTGTTTGGCATCGTTCCGGAACCTACCGTTTCTATTCCCGGTCCTTGATTTTAAAAGTAACGGTAACTATTTGTTCCGGAGGAATTAAGAGTTGGGAGCGAAAATTTATCGCTCCATGCGTTTCCCTGCGAACCGAACGCCGAACCATCAAATTTTAAAATTTACACTAAAATTGGCAATTGATGAGAATTAATACCTTTCTTTTGGATGAGGATTAAGCGGAACATCTGTTCCTCACACCAAACACCTCCTAAGTTACCATTTAATCCAAGAGGAGGGAGATTCTTTCCTTTTGTAACAACATTTCTTCGTGATTTTAATTAGGGGTGGTAATCCTTGACCCGACCCGCCAACCCGACTCGAAGTTAGCGGGTTTGGGTTTGGACTAAACGGGTTCGGGTCATAAACAGGTCGACCCGATTGACCCGTTTATTTAATGGGTCGGGTTCGGGTTTGTACTTATAACCCGATTGACCCGTTTACCAAATGGGTCGTGTCTGTTGTAGCTCGTGTGTCCTGAGCGTGGATTTTCTGTATTAACATTAATAAAGATGACTTTGGTTATTGCTTTCATTAGAATACTACTTTGGTATATGTTAATACACATATAATAAAAGGACCCTAGGGAACACAGTAGGCCACTGAGGCGCATGGTGGATTCATGCTTGGGAGACCCAGTGGACCAGTTCTGTGTAGACCTGTGTAGACCTAGAACTAGTTCACAGCTTTGGTGATGCCGGTCGCTTCACCGAGAATAAGTTGTTGGCAGGTAGAGGATGTGGTGAAGTCTCCACCACGGGAATGTGGGATTCCCATTCACCTGACCAAGCACGATGATCGTGTTGAACATGAACCAAGACGGTGTATAGTTCAGTGATTTAGATACTGGTGCATAAACCATCTTACTACTATAGATAATCCGTCCTTAACCCTGAGGGACCATGTACACTGGGCCAACCAGTTGTGTGGTGCTTTGATGTGCCAACGTGTGTGGATTTTCCATAGTCCACCACGGTACGTTGGGTTACCCGACTGGCGCTTGAGTGACATTTAATCCCTACAGATTATCCGATGTCCAGTGTTGGATGGGTGCGTTTTGATGAGTCAATCTGTCCACACAGTTAACCCAGACCTGGTGGTTGTCAGTATGACTGACGATGTTCCAGATGCTAGGCATAGCACCGGAAGGTGTATGGTGTTATAGATGACAAGTCATCAATTCCTAGTCAGATGATCGATCGGGATCTGACGGTGCTCCCCACCGCCCGAGTCGTATCATGGCACCAGTAATATGAGGGACTAAGGATTATCGGAGTATAGTAGAGAACAGGGTTACGAGGGAGTAACATAAGTTTAGGATCACTAGAGTTCAACTCGCATCGCACTCTGGGTGGCTACGCGAGTTAATCGGATTAGGACTGATTAACAGAACTTTCGATGTGTTACCGGAACAATTAATCAGGGATCCGGTTGGAGCTAGAGATCCCGAACCCTGAAGGTTCCACCCTGTCGTTGCATATAGGAATTGTTCCCCGACCTAGTTGGATACGTTGGATGCGAAGTAGCACGATGGAGCGCAAGCCCGGAGCCTAAGAACCTAATTCACATGTATTAGGGGCGACCGTAGGGGTATTTTGGTAAATACTAAAATATGGCTCAAAACATATTGAATATGGATCTTAGAATGAGCGGAATAATTCCAGAAGCTTATAGACGCTGACGAAACTCGATTCCGAGTAACGCACCTCACTCAGTCTCTCCTTCAGTTTTTCACTTTTCGTGAAGGGTGTTTTCGTCCAGGCTTCACGATAGACATTTGGAAACTCTAAAAAACGCCCCCTCTCATCCCTATCTACTAGGGGCCGGCCCTAGCTTGCTTGGAGCACTAGGACACCGGCCCTATAAGAGGTAAAGAGAGGGAGGGGCCGGCCCTAGCTCTCCCCCTCTCCTAATACCCGAACTCCCTCCCCTCTCTCCCTCTCTCCCTTCTAAGGTTTTGGCCAAGAAAGAAAGAGGAAGAAGAAGGAAGAAGAAGGAGGAAGGAAGGAGAAGGAAGAAGAGAGAAAGAGAAGGAGATCTACCGGCACGCCGTCGTCTTCGCAACGAATTCCTCCGTCGGCTCGTAGTCCTTGCACTCAGAGACGGGACTTCGAGGATTCCTCAATTCGCAAAGGTCAAGGTGCTATCCGACAGCTTCCCTTGCGATTCAAGTGCGGTTCTTCATCGTTTCATTCTCTCTGGATCATAGATCCATATGGTATGATGATTCTAAACACCTAACTAGATGCATGCATGTCTTCCGTAGATCGTAGTATGCCTCTAGGGTGTCCGCACATATCTAATATCATAGATTTGCATGTAGATTGTTTTATAGAATTAATTATAATGAAACATATACCGTATGATCTTCGTATCTATCTTTTGCTTCCGCTGCGACTCTGATAAGCGGATCCAATTCTAACAATTGGTATCAGAGCACGCTTTGGTGTATGTTTCATGCATTAATTCATGAAAATATCATGTGAATATATAATAGCATATGTTTTTGTCGGAGTTTAGCGTAGATCATGCATATGGATTGTGCTATGTATTATCTTTTTGCAGGTGCCGTGCTGAATAGTAATCTGTGATTGCATACTTCCGGGGGTCGGACCCCGGATTTAATTTTGCATTGATTATTATTATGCCTGTGGTTTTTTAAGGCTCTAGATGGGCGAGGGGGGAGATTGACCACCCTCGGATTCCTGACCATGTTTCTAGGATTATTTTTTTTTCTTTCTAGCAAAATTGTACACGAACGAGCACTTGCTCGGAGCGTGTTAGTTTTTCGATCACAGGAAGAAGGAGATGATGTTACATCCACGGTTCGGGCAAGTGGTACCATGGCGTGCAAAGACCCGGCAAAAGCGTGCACGTTGGCGATGCTGGGGACGTCGTTAGAGATCGTGCAGAACGGAAGAGCAGGATATCTTGGCTGTGCTATTCAGGTTCAGGGGTCGGACCCTGGACTTGATTCAGTTTGGATGCTATTTCTGTTGATTCTATTTTCTTATTGTTTAGAGAACCCTGATGATAATTTTAATTATTTATCTTGCATGTGAGTGTGTCTCTAGATCAGGCTGAGGGTTAGTACTAAGCTTATGGATTCATCGGTGTCTCTATATGGTTCTAACACGTGCGAATCCGGTGGCTAGCTAAAAGGAAATGTGGTAACCGCCCTCGTGGTAGTTCAGGTAGCCAAGTACTATGCACCGAGATAGACGCAGTGTTAGATTTGTTTAGAGATAACTAATGTCTCCATAAGAAGTATGATAACCCTAGTGGGATACCCTTTCCCCACGTGGTCCTAGCGACCAAGTTAGGTTAGGATTTCACTGTGTGATACCCGTTTCTAGATGACGTTTGATGGTAGTATGAACTCATCACGATTTGGTTATGCCACCATTAGGTTGAGGTCCGGCGGAGGTTGTCGGATGTCTCTATTTGGCCAGCATCGAAACCTATAATGAGATAAGGTCTACTATGACATCAGGCATCAAATTCTAGTGGGAGTCCTTTCCACATTAACCTTAGGCTAGGCTCCAGATCTTAGGATTATGGGCAAACTAGTGAAGTATCGGGATCCTTGAAATCTATATAATATGATCCTTGCAAGAAAGGCAAAAACTGAGTATTCAAGGTAGGGACTATGATATTTTTCAAGGATACTAATGTTTTATGGGAAGATTTGTAATCCTAGTGGGAGCACGGTAGACCAGGGTCTAAGTCTAGGAGTTCATGATCTTTCTAGATATGCATAAAACCTCATAAAGAAGGGATGTGTAAGAGGATCCCTCCTAAGGGGAGCCCTTGGCCTCCACAATCAACCGGCTAAGGATCTGGGTGGGAGGTACGCAGTTCGATATTCCCACCGGGTGAGAGCTGTGTTTCCTTCCATACTGGTTCGCTTAGTGGTTTCCTATGAGACATGGAGGATGCCGGTGGCAGTGGGTGGCGGTTTTTTCCTGTACCGCGGGAGCCTATGAACCCCCCTGCCGATACCACCTAGATTTGTGGGAAGCATCCGAAAGCTTGTGTGATGCCACCGTTGCTGCGCACACGGGTCACATAAGGCTGGCCAAAAGGAGACTGGGAGGTCTTTTAGTTTACCATGGGTAATTCTGATGAAGACTGGGTCGTAAAAACCCCGTTGGCAGAAGTGGTTGCATACTCTCACTGAGATGCTGTCTCCAATTCAAGGCCGATAGTCTCAGTGCTCGAGCCCAGAGAAGTTAGATCTTGGATGTCTCCACTTGAGGAAGTGAAGACATAGCGACTGGAGTAAATATTATCTATTTCTAAATTCCATAAAATAGATTGTAGTAAACCCTAATTTTGCTTTGAACCATTATTTACAGAAATCATGACCAAGCTCGACCCCCTTGCCTCCATACTTAATGATAACAAACTTACGGGACCAAACTACGAGGACTGGAAGCGTAACCTGATACTCGTCCTAAGGGTTAGAAAATACACAATTGCCCTAAGTACCCCTCAACCGGCCATGCCGGGACCAAGTGCAACTAAGGCTCAGCTGAAGGAATAGAAAGACTAGCTAGATGCTGATGAGATATGCAAGTGCTATATAGTGGCATCCTTGCAGACCGTTCTTCAGAAGCAAGTCGAAGATATGGCCTTCGCTTCAGACATGATGCTCTATTTAAAGGAAATATTTGAGGGTCGTAATCGGGTAACTCGTTACCTGACCATCAAGAAATTGGTGTCCACGAAGATGGCAGAGGGGACTTTAGTTCGGGATCATATACTAAAATTGTTTGGCTATGTGAATGAGCTTGGCTCCTTCGATGTCAATTTGGATACAGAGATCCAGACCGATATTTTCCTAGCATCTCTGTCAGGAACGTTTGAGGGTTTCGTTACCAACTTCAACCTTAATCGGTTGGAGATGTCTAACGCAGAGCTCCTAGCGGTGCTCTTGACAGCAGAGGATGGGATGAAGGCAGGAGTCCAATCCCTGAATATAGAGCGGAATTCTTCTCTGAAAGCCAAAGGCAAGTTTCAGAAAAGAAAGTCTAAGAAACCTATGAAGATGGGCCAGGTGCAGTCGCAGGTTCCTAAGCAGAATGTTCAGGATTGTGGATTTTGGTTCCACTAACCATGCTTGCAATAATTTGCAGTGGTTCAAGGAGACAAGAAAACTGGGTGATGGGGAGATAATCCTAAGCATGGGAACTGAGGCTGTGGCAGAGGCAGAAGCAGTTGGAGGTGTCGTCTTGCAGTTTCTTAATGGAAGAAGTTTATTACTTAGAGACATACTTTATGTATCGTCATTGAGACGAAATTTAATTTCTGTTTTCTTATTGAATAATGAAGGTTTTTCATTTTTATTTGATGCTTCTGGTGTGTCAATTAAATTGAATAGTTCCTTTGTTTGTAAGGAAAAGATACGGAATGGTCTCTATGTAATTAACTCCAATCTTAAGCAGGATAACATAACTGAAGCCTATGTAGTTAATTCATCTAAAAGAAAAAATCCCTCAGATAATCCAATACTTCTTTGACATCTAAGGCTTGAACACATAGCCTCAGACAGGATTCACATATTGGTTAAGGTAGGACTTTTAAGTCCAGATATTTCAGAAAGCCTACCAACGTGTGAGTCTTGCCTGGAAGGCAAGATGACTAAAAGATCTTTCCGAGCCAAAGGTAGCAGATCTCAGGAGGTATTAGAGTTGGTACACACTGATATATGTGGGCCCATAAGTGTCCGTGCCATAGGAGGCTTCGAGTATTTCATCACCTTCACGGATGATTACTCGAGGTTTGGATATATATACCTAATGCGGTGGAAGTCAGAATCCTTTGATAAGTTCAAGGAGTTCAGAACTAAAGCAGAAAAGCAGACGAGTAAAAGTATCAAGTCTCTTCGATCAGATCGAGAAAGCAAATACCTATCGGATAAATTTATTGGGTACCTGTGTGAGCATGAGATCGTATCCTAGTTAACTGCACCAGGGACACCGCAACAAAACGGTGTATCTGAGAGGAGAAACCGAACTTTGTTAGATATAGTTCGGACTATGATGAGTTATGCAATATTGTCACCTAGTTTTTGGGGATATACCCTAGAAACGGCAGCATATACTTTAAACTTTGTTCCATCAAAGTCAGTACCTCTAACTCCTTGGGACCTGTGGTTGAAGCGAAAGCCAAGCCTACATCAATTTAGGATTTGGGGTTGTCCAGCACATGTGCGAAAGGACAAGCGAGATAAGATGGAGTCAAAGACTAAGGTATGTCTGTTCGTTGGATATCCAAAAGAGACAAAGGGTGATTTATTTTATGATCCTGAGGATAGAAAGGTTGTCGTCTCGAGGAATGCCTTATTCCTGGAGCAGGATTATTTAATAGACCATAAGCCCACCAGTAAAGTAGTTCTTGAAGAATTGCTTGGTACTGATGGGAGTACGTAGACAGAAAACGTAGTGGGAGTCGATACCACTAAGATAAACGATACTGTAGAATCGACTCCTATGGAACCACCACAACCTCGTTGCAGTGGGAGGACCACAAGTGCTCCTGATAGATACATTGGAGAAGCCTTCATGGTAGATCCAGAGTTTTAGGAGGATGATCCTCTGAACTATGACGAAGCGATAGTATCCTCTGACCATGCAGCATGACAGAAAGCAATAGAGGCAGAACTGACATCGATATCCCAAAACTCGGTTTGGACACTTGTAACACCACCTCACAACATTAAACTTGTTGGATGTAAGTGGGTGTACAAAAGAAAAAGAGGTCCGGATGATACCGTTGAGACTTACAAAGCTAAACTAGTCGCTAAGGGTTATACCCAGCGAGAAGGGATCGACTATAACTAAACCTTTTCGCCAGTGGCTATGCTTAAGTCTATCCGGATTCTCTTGTCCATTGCAGCCCATTATGATTGGGAGATCTGGCAAATGGACGTCAAGACCGCATTTCTCAACGGGGATTTGGAAAAAGACATCTATATGTCTCAGCCTCCAGACTTTGTCGCAAAAGGTCAGGAAAGTCTGGTGTGCAAGTTGCAAAGGTCCATTTATGGACTGAAGCAAGCATCCAGAAGTTGGAACATGCGTTTTGATCAGGCTATCCAGTCTTATGGATTTGAGCAGAACGTGGATGAAGCATGTGTTTATAAAAGGAGCGATAAGACTGCAGTAGTTTTTCTAGTGCTTTATGTAGACGATATCCTGCTCATTGAAAACGATGTTGGAACGTTATCTACAGTGAAGGTGTGGTTATCCTCTCAATTTGACATGAAAGACCTGGGTGAAGTGAGTTATGTTCTAGGGATCAAGGTAACTCGAGATCGCCAGAACAAGACTCTCTCGCTGTCACAGTCAGCCTAGATAGATATTATCTTGGTCAGATTCAGTATGCACAACTCCCAGAAGGGACTGGTTCCATTCAGACATGGAATGAAGTTGTCCAAGGATCAGGGTCCTAAGACTCCTGAGGAGAGGGCAGAGATACAGAAGATACCTTATGCTTCGACTGTAGGGAGTCTGATTTATGCTATGTAGTACTCGAGACCAGATATATGCTATGCAGTAGGCATGATGGACAGGTATCAGTCAAATCCGGGTCCAGGGCACTGGACTGCTATAAAAAGTATACTCAAGTATCTCCGTAGGACGAGAGATTATGAGTTAGTTTACTCTTCATAAGAACTGATGCCGATTGGATATACGGATTCTGACTTTGTATCAGATCCGGAATCCAGGAGATCGATATCAGGGTTTGTGTTTTCATTAGGAGGAGGAGCTGTCAGTTGGAGGAGTGTAAAGCAAGGATGCATCGCGGATTCGACGACAGAGGCTGAGTACGTTGCGGCGCGCGAAGCAGCTAAGGAGGCGGTGTAGCTCAAGAAGTTTCTCACGGACTTAGGATGCGTACCGGGAGCTCAAGATCCTATTGTCCTTTACTGTGACAATAGTGGAGTGGTAGCATAATCCAAGGAGCCAAGATATCACCAGAAGAGTAAGCATATCGAGCGGAAATACTACATTATCCGGGACTTGCAGAAGTGAGGGGAGGATGCAGTGACTCAGGTGGCGTCTGCAGATAACATGGCGGACCCTTTCATAAAAGTGTTACCGACCAAGGCTTTTGAGCAGCACGTGGATGCCATGGGAGTTACGACTGTTATTCCCCGCTAGGCCAAGTGGGAGATTGTTGTAGCTCGTGTGTCCTGAGCGTGGATTTTCTATATTAACATTAATAAAGATGACTTTGGTTATTGCTTTAATTAGAATACTACTTTGGTATATGTTAATACACATATAATAAAAGGACCTTAGGGAACACAGTAGGCCACTGAGGCGCATGGTGGATTCATGCTTGGGAGACCCAGTGGACCAGTTCTGTGTAGACCTAGAAGTAGTTCACAGTTTTGGTGATGCCGGTCGCTTCACCGAGAATAAGCTGTTGGCAGGTAGAGGATGTAGTGAAGTCTCCACCACGGGAACGTGAGATTCCCATTCACCTGACCAAGCATGATGATCGTGTTGAACAAGAGCCAAGACGGTGCATAGTTTAGTGATTCAGATACTGGTGCATAAACCATCTTACTACTATAGATAATATATCCTTAACCCTGAGGGACCATGTACACTGGGCCAACCAGTTGTGTGGTGCTTTGATGTGCCAACATGTGCGAACCTTCCATAGTCCAATACCACGGTTCGTTGGGTTACCCGGCTGGTGCTTGAGTGACATGTAATCCCTACAGGTTATCCGACGTCCAGTATTGGATGGGTGCGCTTTGATGAGTCAATCTATCCACACAGTTAACCCAGGCCTGGTGGTTGTCAGTATGACTGACGATGTTCCGGATGCTAGGCATAATACCGGAAGGTGTGTGGTGTTATAGATGACAAGTCATCAATTCCTAGTCAGATGATCGATCGGGATCTGACGGTGCTCCCTACCGCCCAAGTCATATCATGGCACCAGTAATAGGAGGGACTAAGGATTATCGGAGTATAGTAGAGAACAGGGTTACGTGGGAGTAACATAAGTTTAGGATCACTAGAGTTCAACTCGCGTCGCACTCTGGGTGGCTACGCGGGTTAATTGGATTAGGGCTGATTAACGGAACTTTCGGTGTGTCACCGGAATAATTAATCAAGGATCCGGTTGGAGCTAGAGATCCCGAACCCTGAAGGTTCCACCCTGTCGTTGCGTATAGGAATTGTTCCCCGAATTGGTTGGATACGTTGGATGTGAAGTAGCGCGATGGAGCGCAAGCCTGGAGCCTAAGAACCTAATTCACATGTATTAGGGGCCGTAGGGGTATTTTGGTAAATACTGAAATATGGCTCAGAATATATTGAATATGGATCTTAGAATGAGCGGAATAATTCCAGGAGCTCATAGGCGCTAACGGAACTCGATTCCAAGTAGCGCACCTCACTCACTCTCTCTTTCAGTTTTTCACTTTTCGTGAAGGACTTTTTCGTCTAGGCTTCACGATAGACACTTGAAAACCCTAAAAACCGCCCCCTCTCATCCCTATCTACTAGGGGCCGGCCCTAGCTTGCTTGGAGCACTAGGAGACCGGCCCTGTAAGAGGTAGAGAGAGGGAGGGGCCGGCCCTAGCTCTCCCCCTCTCCTAATACCCGAACTCCCTCCCCTTTCTCCCTCTCTAAGGTTTCGGCCAAGGAAGAAAGAGGAAAAAGGAGGAAGGAAGGAGAAGGAAGAAGAGAGAAAGAGAAGGAGGAGATCTACTAGCACGCCGTCGTCTTCGCAACGAATTCCTCCGTCGGCTCGTAGTCCTTGCACTCAGAGACGGGGCTTTGAGGATTCCTCAATTCGCAAAAGACAAGGTGCTATCCGGCAGCTTCCCTTACGATTCAAGTGCGGTTCTTCATCGTTCCGTTCTCTCTGGATCATAGATCCATAAGGTATGATGATTCTAAACACCTAACTAGATGCATGCATGTCTTCCGTAGATCGTAGTACGCCTCTAGGGTGTCCGCACATATGCTAATATCATAGATTTGCATGTAGATTGTTTTGTAGAATTAATTGTAATGAAACATACACCGTATGATCTTTGGATCTATCTTTTGCTTCCGCTGCGACTCTGATAAGCGGATCCAATTCCAACAGTGTCGACCCGACCCGACCCGACCCGAGCCAACCCGAACTGACCCGACCCAACCTGAACCAACCTGACCCAACCCGGCCCAATCCGACCTGTCTGACCCAACCCGACAGGTTCACATGGGTTATGTTGACCCAACCCAAGCCAACCCGACATGACTTGTTTGGTAAACGGGTTAAATGGGTCGGGTCGGGTCAGGTTTGGGTTTAAGTTTTTGACCCGTTTATTAAACGGGTCGGGTTCGGGTTAGGTGTTTTGCCCTTATACCTATGTCCCGACCCGACCCGACCCGACCCGACCCATTGCCACCCCTAATTTTAATAATAACTGGTTGGGGGCTGCCTAACCCTCCCTCCTCTTAGAGGGGTTCTAAAAAAAAAAAATTGCCATATCATGCTACACAAGAGTGATTAGTGGAGAAAGACTCGGCGCTCTCTTGCTAACCTAAAGTTTGCTGGGTCTGGCTGAGTCAACTGCTCTCCAACTTGAAAAATGATTCGTAGTGATCAATCAAAAGACCCAAAGTTAGTCTCCCTTCAATTAGAATTCAAGGCATTGCCACCTCATGGCATGATGGCGCCTTAGCTGACGAAAGTTCGATCCATCGACTTAGAAGTCCGCCGACGGTGCATACTTTATTTTCTCGGAAGGGATTAATTATTAATACACCCATGATTATAATAATAATCAAGTATATGGCTGCCCCTTGTCCTCCTCCAATCGATTTCGCAACGAATGACTTAAAATAGTCGCTCTGAACCACGGAATCATCGGGGTCCACATGTCTTCACCCGTTTGATCATCCGGCCCTTACGAGAAAAGCCCCCTAGGGTTCACCCTAACTGTGGCAATGGGTCGGGTTCGGGTCGGGTTGAGACATTAGTATAAGGGCAAAACACCCAACCCGAACCCGATCCGTTTAATAAACGGGTCAAAAACTTAAACCCAAACCCGACCCGACCCGTTTACTAAACGGGTTGAGTTGTGTCGGGTTGGGTTGGGTCAACAAAACCCATGTAAACCTGTCGGGTTGGGCCAAGACAGGTCGAATTGGGCCGGGTTTGATCGAGTTGGGTCTGGTTGGCTCGGATCCATTTGTTAAACGGGTCAAATCGGGTTACAAGTACAAACCCGAACCCGACCCATTAAATAAACGGGTCAATCGGGTCGACCCGTTTATGATCCGAACCCGTTTAGGCCAAACCCAAACCCGCTAACTTCGGGTCGGGTTGACGGGTCGGGTTAAGGATTGCCACCCCTAGTTCACCAGACAACAATCTAAAACCGTCCATAAAGACAAAAATAACAGATGTCAATGACCGGACCCATGCGACTAAGTTAAGGGCTTTATTTTGTCTTTGGATGCAAGAAAACACCCTCAAGAAGCATTAGAGAACCAGAATAAACGCAAGGGTGCTCCAATCATTCGGTCTAAAAAACTTGTTACCCACTATAAGAAGGCCCCACCGTGTCTACCATAATATATGCATATGCCGGGGGATGCTTTAATGAAGCTGCTTGATCTCATCCATATTACATTCAATCTGACTGCTCTTTTTCTTTTTTGTCCAGGGTTCTGATCTGAAATGAGACCTGTTCGTGTCCTTATTGTACGTAAGTTGGAAATTGTTCTAGATACTGCGATCACTAAGTCCCCCTAAAAAAATAAATCAGTTGGTTACAAGCTTCAATGGGGAGGCCCTATTAGGGACGCCACACCGGCACCCTTGGATGGGTTTTTTGTCGGGTGCACTAGCCAATGAGCCGCACCGTGCCCCATTTCACACTCCATCGGAGGGTTTAGTCGTTCAGACTTGGCGTCCCTAACAGGGACGGCTCCATTGAAGTATTCCTCTCACATTGCATAGCGCCTTATCAAATGTAGGGAAATGCTTTTTTAAAAAAAACTTACAATTCCCGCGACAATACAATAAACTTACAAACTTTCGAATTTTCGGCAATTTTATGAAATACTTAAGCATATCGGGGTTACAAAAGTTTTTAGGATTAATGTGGCCAAGGTCCCTAACAACATATCAATTGGGGTGAAAAAGATGGGCATAAGATTCATTTTGCCTAAGGTCCCTCGTCAAGAGTTCGGTGCGGTGAAAGGGGTGCCAAAAACCTTAAAATATCCTCACCCCTTTTCTCCGATTTCTCTCGAGCAAAGGTCACGAGCGTGATTAGTGGTGGCGGAGGCGAGCAAGAGCAGCGGCAGTGGTGGCGAGCGCAAGCAACGATGACGAAGGTGAGCGACCATGTCGGAGTCAGGCACGAGCAGCGGAGGTGGCGGCGGCGGGCGGGAGCAGTGGGCTCTGAGTCACAGCTGCCCGTTTTCGCCTTGGCGGTAGCGAACAACAGAGACAACCGGCTATAGATATTAGGTTTTAGGGTTCGGTTTAGGATTTCTAGGTATAGGGTTTGGTTCAGTTTTAAAAAAGAATGGCTTGTGAGGGGTAGTTTTGTCCACAAGGTTATCTAACCTTTAGGCTAAAGTGTTTCAAAAAACATGCCTCAAGGTGCGCCCAGGGCGTGCCCCAGGGCGGGGCGATCCTAAAATGCCCACAGTGGCTCAATCTGGGGCTTTTTTTATCTGTGGGGCTTACGCTCGAACCATTGGGGCATACGCCCCGAACACTCGGGCACGTCTTTTACGCCCCAATGGCCTGGGTTTACGCCCCACTGAAATTTGTCTGTATAGTTAAAAAAAAAATAATTTGATTGCCACCGTGTGATCTTTTATATGCGTCTTACTCTTTTGGATGATGATTATGATATTTTTGGATACTAAAGTTGTTTTAAATTGGTTCTATATCATTTATGGAATGATTGAATCCAGAGAATATAAACATATATAGTTTGAATTGTGGTTAGAAACTTAGAATTAGATCTTAAATGATATTGAAAGACAATGACAAGTTATTTTAATTATCGTTTTTTATATAGTTGTGATTTAACAACCATGTTTGTAGGCTTAAATGTTTTGTTTGCTTATAATATTTTTTTTATTTTATTTATTTTTAATCTATTTTTTTTATTATATATATATATATATATATTAAATTAAATTAAAAATTTAAAAATTTGTGGGGCTTACGCCCTGCCCCACAACAGGCAAAACACCCCGCCTTACACCCCCGCCTCTGAAAACACTTGGCTAAACCAATCTCTTGTCAGGGACGTTCACTAAGTCCTTATGTCTAGTCTCTTTCATCATCATATAGAATCAATGAAATTAAGTATCAAGTAGAAAATTAAAAGTGGTGATTCCATAAGGTGTCATGTTCGTACGGTGACACATTATAACCATTGGTTTGGGCTGAGTGTCACTGTCGGGTTGCTTGCCATCGAACGTCTGTGATGCGTTAGTTACGTAATTATTGGTAATGATTGTTTTCGAAAAAGGTTTAGCCATCACGATTGAGCTTGCTGGTGAAAGGAACACTATTGTTTGGGATTTTTTAGGGAACTCAGAATCCAAATTCAATCAAGAATTCCTCTTGATCTCATGAAGCTTAAAGCTAGATAAGTTAGTGCCTTTCATCTCAGTATTTAGTTGGGATTTGATCTGTCATGATGCAAAACTTTTCTTCATCGACTGCTTTGGACAGTTGGTAGTGGTACCGCTCGTTGTGAGCACTAGGGGTGATATCCTAGAACCAGATAGGTCCTTTCCGTGCTCGGTGTGGCGCTTCCGTTCGATTCTTACAGCGACATTCTGTGGTCAGGAGGGCCCTTCTTATGCTCAGTATGGCACTTCTACTCGTGGTATAACGACTTTTGTAGGGCCAGGTAGGCCTTTCTCTAGTGGCTATGTAGCCGAGTACCTGTGTGGTGCCTCTTGGGTCCAAGTAGGAACCCCCACTATGTACTAGAAAAAAGGGGCTTATATTGAGGATTATATTATAAATGGGTGGTTCGAGATGACCTTATTTATATATATATATATATATATATATATATATATATATATATATATATATATATATATATATATATATATATATATATATATATATATATATATATATATATATATATATATATATATATATATATATATATATATATATATATATATATATATATATATATATATATATATATATATATATATATATATATGGTCAGGTTCAATGAACACTGTTTTTGCACTCAATTTTTTACACCGATTTTCAAAACATTAGATAGAGGTTTCAGAATTTCTTGATTTTTTGTGAGCCTAATCATCTTATCTTAGATAACATTTCCACAAAAAATCAGAACATTTTAAAGCGTCCAAGTACATTAAAACTAAAATACTTTATCGATCGTTCATTTTAATCGTTAGTTTGAAGAGCACATTTAATAAGTCTAGAGGGTTTAGAATGTGCCGATTTTTTGTGGATGTGTTATCTAAGACGAAATGATTCTGCTCATAAAAAATCAAGAAATTCTGAAACCTCTATCTAATGATTTGAAAATCGGTGTGTGTGTGTGTGTGTGTGTGTATATATATATATATATATATATATATATATATATATATATATATATATATATATATATATATATATATATATATATATATATATATATATATATATATATATATATATATATATATATATATATATATATATATATATATATATATATATATATATATATATATATATATATATATATATATATATATATATATATATATATATATATATATATATATATATATATATATATATATATATATATATAGGGGAGGGATACTCTCACTAATGGCCACTTACTAATGACTCTTACAAATAATCTGGGCCGTCCGATCAAAATCGAGGGAGGGCTGAGATCAACCCTCTCTCTCTCTCTCTCTCTCTCTCTCTCTCAATCAGACGCCAACCCCTCCCGACCCCTTCCCCTCTGGCTGGCCCCCGACACCCCCTCCGACATCGGCGCGGGGCACGGCGGGCGACCCCCCCTTTGGCTCCGGCAGCCCGATCACCTCCGGCACCGGCGCGGGGCGCAGAGCGAAGCGGCCGGTAGGCGTGGGGCGTGGAGCGGCGGCCGGGGCGCAGAGCGGCAGGCCGGCGTGGGGCGCGGAGCAGTGGGGTGCTCCGGTCGGGGAGGTCGGGGGGATGCTGGAGCCAGAGGGGAAGGGGGGGTCAGGGGGCTCCGATCGGGGAGGTCGGGGGGATGCCGGGGAGGGGGGTCGCGGGGCTGCCGGAAGGGAACGGGCTGCCGGAGGGGGGGGTCGGGGGCTACCGGAGCCGGAGCAGGAGCCGGAGGGGATGGGGAAGGGGTCGGCGTCGAGGTCGGGGGGGTCAGGATCTGATGTGGGTTGATCGAGAGAGAGAAAGAGAGAGAGAGAGAGGGAGGGTTGATCTCAGCCCTCCCTCGATTTTGATCGGACAGCCCAGATTATTTGTAAGAGCCATTAGTAAGTGGCCATTAGTGAAAGTATCCCTCCCCTATATATATATATATATATATATATATATATATATATATATATATATATATATATATATATATATATATATATATATATATATATATATATATATATATATATATATATATATATATATATATATATATATATATATATATATATATATATATATATATATATATATATATATATATATAATGCGGCATGTGGTGCGTGCGGCATCGCACCGCAACCGTCTGATGCACTGCTGACGGCTGCGGTGCGATGCCGCACGCACCGCATGCCGCATTTTAGCATACCCCTATATATATATATATATATGTATATATATGTATATATATATATATATGTATATATATATATATATATATATATATATATATATATATATATATATATATATATATATATATACATATATATATATATATATATATATATATATATATATATATATATATATATATATATATATATATATATATATATATATATATATATATATATATATATATATATATATATATATATATATATATATATATATATATATATATATATATATATATATATATATATATATATATATATATATATATATATATATATATATATATATATATATATATATATATGGGCTGGGATCCGTTGACAACCCAAAATGGGAGGTAAATTTACCTCCCATTTTTAACTTGATTCAATCGGTGGATAGAGGTTTCCGAATTTGCTGATTTTTTGTGAGGATGATCAACATGGCAAGTTGATCATCCTCACAAAAAATCAGCAAATTCGGAAACTTATAAGGGCATCAAATGTGTTATTTAAATTAACGGTTCAAATAGACGGTTCAGAAACGTTTGATTCAATCGGTGCCCTTAGAAGTTTCAGATTTTGTTAATTTTTTGTGAGGATGATCAACTTGCCATAATGATCATCCTCACAAAAAATCAACAAAATCTGAAACTTCTAAGGGCGCCGATTGAATCAAATATTTCTGAACCGTCTATTTGAACCGTTAATTTGAATAACACATTTGACGCCCGTATAAGTTTCAGAATTTGCTGATTTTTTGTGAGGATGATCAACTTGCCATGTTGATCATCCTCACAAAAAATCAGCAAATTCGGAAACCTCTAACCAACGATTTTGGCGAGTTGTAAATGGGAGGTAAATTTACCTCCCATTTTGGGTTGTCAACGGATCCCACCCCTATATATATATATATATATATATATATATATATAGATAGATAGATAGATAGAAAACCTTCTTGTTTGTGTGTGTGTGTGTGTGTTGGGGGGGGGGGGGGGAGGGAGAGGGGATAATGGACGCCTATTTTTTTTAAAGGGACTTAGAGGTTGTTTGGTTGCTGTGCAAATGATGCGCATGCATCTGTTTGCACATATGACATGTGTAATTAAAATTTTATGTATTTAGGTAAAATTTTATTTGCATAATTTTATGTGCAAAAGATGTACAAATCTAGCAAGTGCGCGTCTATTTACACACCTCACACCCTACTAACCAAACAATCCTAAACTGTTTGCACATGTGTTTTCAAAATCATAGGCTGAAACATAGCAACCAAACAAGCTCCCGTGATAACATTCCGTTAAGTGTAATTCCTGACAAAAAGGTTCTCATGTTATAGATCTAAATTAAAAGATCAAATTGTATTAAGTTCAACGGCTGGCAAAAAGACACATATGCCCATTAATAGTTGTCATATTTATCAAATTACCATTCCAACTAAAGATGTTGCTCCCTCACAGTTTCGACACCAATAACAGAATCACTATAGCAGCTACAATGGTTTCACTATAGTTGCTACAGTGATTTTCGTTATGGCTGCTACAGGAATTTCTTCGTGACTGCTATAGTGAAATCATTGTACCAATGAGTATCATTTCAAATCACTGTAGCTATACAGTGAAATCACTGTAACAGTTATATATGGTAATTTTCATGTAGCTATACAGTGATTTAAAATGATACTTAATTTTTTGAGTACTATTTGAAATGATACTTAATTTTCTGAGTTCCATTTTGAAATGATACTCAATTTTTTTAGTATTATTTTGTATTTTTGAGTACCATGTTAAATCACTATAGCTGCTACTGTGATTCACCATGGTTGCTACAATGATTTTCTGATATTCAAATATGCCAAATGGTACTCAATGCTACAGTGATTTTATTGTAGCAACCACGGTAAGGGGTGTAGGTGGGGGCAAAGGGGGTTTCGACAAGTGGAAGGAGGGGTTGGGGGGGTTCCGGCGAGTAATGAGGGAGATGGGCGAGTAATGAGGGAGATGAAAAAGAAGATACAATGTGTGAGGAACGAAGGTGGGGCGGAACGGGTTCCGACATATGGGAGGAGGGGTTGGAGGGGGTTTTGGCGAGTGAAGAGGAAGAGAAAAATAAAGTGACAATGTGTGAGGGATGAAGGTGGGGCGAAAGGGGTTCCGACCAGTGGGAGGAGGGGGTGGAGAGAGTTCTGGCAAGGGTATGGGAGAAGAAAATGAAGAAGTAAGGTGTGAGGGACGTGCGGAGGGGGTTCCGGTGAGTGGGAGGTGTTGGAGTTAGGGGTGAGACTTGGGCGGGTTGAAGGGTCTGCCCATGCCCAACCAGACTTGCACAAACCTTAACCCGTTTTGCCCATGGAACCCGGGGAAGCCCAACCTGTGCTTGTCCATTCTAGTTGTTCGGGTTGCTCAGGGTGCCTAATTTGCAAAATAATGTGCGGGTTGGGCGGGGTGGGTGGGTTACCCAATTAGAAATGCTTGCCAACTTAAATAGATGGAAAAACCCAACAGATTTTTGAATTGCATAAAAAAAAATTGGATTTGCATAACGGAAACTTAAAGTCCAACCCATATCCTCACATATCTCAAACGAATTCTTAGCATTCAACATCAAACAACCAACCTTTGATTTCCATAAGAAAACTACCAATGCATTCAACCATAGTGTGTCACTTCCTCAGGTTCCTCGTGTTGGGAAGATCGGTGCCCAAACATGTCTAAATTGAAATCAGGTTGATCTTTTTTAGTCCAAACTCGTCCAAGTTTTTAACCAGCTTTGCCCATGTTTGTGCATTGTTTGGGTTGGGCAGGTCGAGTTCGGGTTAGACCTGCCCAAGTCCCACTTCTAGTTGGAGTAGGTTTCGGTGAGTAAAGAGGGAGAGTAAAAGAAAGAGGTGAGGTGTGACGGGCCATGGTGGGGGGCAGAGGGGTTCCAGTAAGATAAGGGCAAATGGGCACACTGATACATTTACCATTTTAAAAAATCACAACATCATAATCCATTTTAAATGAACCGTTGTAGTGTTAAAAATATGGAAAATAATAAGCCTTTTTGTAAACAAACAAATAAAATTATCCTCTTAATCAAATGGATTTGTTTCATGGGACCTAACAATCATTTTCCTTTTTTCATATGGGATTTCATTTTGCAACCAGTGACTAAGACACCGCACACAGGCGGAAACCGTCACCCACCGGCAGCCGAAACCATCTTCGCTGGCAGCAAAGAGGACAAAGCACAAAAAAGGAGAATTACAGACACACAACAAAAGGGAAACAAACCCAATAAATAACCAAACCCATGATCGGGTCATCACCACCATCTTCGGCAGTCGGGAAGGAAGGAGGGTTTGCAAACTCACACCACCTGCCGTCGATCGCCGCTCCGAGACCTGCGCCGTCGGCTAGGGGAGGCAATCTGGACATCCACCGATGCTAACAAAGGGGGCCAGGGCCAGATTTGACGCTCCAGCTGGATTCGACGGAGAACCACGCCCCCATTGCAAAGTGGACGCCGATGATCAGAGCAGTTGTTGCAGCCGCAAATCCGACAGGACAAAGACAAAATTTGGCACCGGAGGAGCCCCTATCTATACGGGGGACGATCTAGGGCCAGATCCACCCCACGAGAGCACCGATCCCATGGTCCCGGTCTCCCCGAGCCACCACCGGCATCCGAGGAGGCCAAGAGGGTACGACGAAACCCTAACCTCCGGGAGGAAAAAAAGACTCACATACACTCGATCCCGATCATCAACGCCACCGAGTGGGTCACACGTGTCCAGGCCCAACCAACAGCCATAACCGACTGGTGAAATCTATGTCTGTCCTGATCGTGGACACCTTGACTTGCATCACACACATCCCCAACAATGGTTAATTGTCCTTCACCTGCTCGACCCGCTGTTCTGCATCGCGCTGATATGAGGAAGTGAAAAATGATTCAAATATATCACATCTTGTGTTTTATACTCTATTATTTATCGTCTCTCACGGTTTGGGCTGGCAATTTCGGACCCGACACGGCACACCCGACACGAAGTTAGCGGGTCTGGGTCAGGGCTAAACGGGTTCGGGTCATAAACGGGTCGACACGATAGACCCGTTTAACAAACGGGTCGGGTCCGGGTTTAGGGTCTGGACACGGTAGACCCGGGAAGACCCGTTTAGTATTCAACGGGTCGTGTCGTGTCGGGTTGGGTCTACCCGCAATCCGATACTATAATATATAATACCAGCGGGTCTTTCGGGTCAGGTCGGGTCGAGTCGGATTGGGTCAACTGAATAGTCCCGGGTGATAAACGGGTCTTACCGGGTCTACCGGTTTATTAGCGGGTCGGGTACGGGTTTAGGATCTAGACACGATTAGTTAAACGGGTCGGGTCCGGGTCCGGGTCCGGGTCTGGGCTTTTGGACACGAACCCGACTAGACACGACACGAACCCGACACGACCAGACCCATTGCCACCCCTACTCACGGTCAGGGGCAGGGCTGATATCCTTGTAATGAATTGGAGGCCTTCGTGCATAAGCAAAATCACGATAATTTTTGACGGAGTTGCCTTTCGAAATCCGACCAGAGCTAGCACAAGGTTGGTTACTAGGAAGACAAAACGATCGATCCTACGCTCAGTATCCATCTCAAGACTTAACTGGTACAAGTGGATGAGATCCAATAAAAAAATAGGTAGGGGTCCAGGCCAAACCCCCCTCCAATAAAAGATGTTTGTAAAAAAAACTACACTAGAGGTTGAGCTCATAGCCATGCGTGAACATTTCCGAGCAACACTCGCTGTACAGTCAAGAAACAAGATGCAGACTCAAGGAGACTCGACGATCACAATTGCCAAACTGCATAACTTCAATGACGATGACCCGTAATTGAAATATTGCCGAAATACGCTTGTCCTGCTATGAAGGAAGCAAGTCGGGAGGATTGGCTAGTCGATAACGCAAAACACTTTAGTTCACATATAGTTAGGGATTCCGACTTCCTCGGAGCCTTCCATTTTAGGGCAAGCAATGCTATTCTGCCAACCACTTTGCTAACTTTTCACTGCCAACTTGACGTCGCATCCAATCACAGCGGTTGTTTTCACCCATAAGTTGCGGCTGAGGTCCCGACTGGGTACAACGGACAGCTGTGATCATCCCACGTTGGCACTTGGGTTGGCAGCATAGTATTTTCCATTTAAGGATGGTCCTAGATTGTTACTTGGGTTGGCAACATAGTATGTTTCCGTTTCTGGTCCCAGATTGTTACTTGTTTGTTATCGTAATTTGGCAAAAGGAAAAAAAAAAAAAAAAAAGGGTTATTTTGATTTTGCCTCCCAAGTTTTACCTTAAATTAGACTTTACCCCCTATCTTTTTATTAATTAGACTTTACCCCCAAAACTAACTGTTCCGTCAGCTCACCGTCTAAGAGAAAGGGTGAGCTGACGGAAAAGAAATAAAGTTTTGAAGAGTGAGCTGACGGAACAGTTAGTTTTGGGGGGTAAAGTCTAATAAATGAAATATGAGGGGTAAATTCTAATTCAAGGCAAATTTGGGGGGCGAAGTAAAAACAACCCAAAAAAACAAAAATCAGCGGATGGGGAAGTGCACGGTGCGTGGTGAGCACGGCCCCCACCGGGAGTTTTTATGCGGTTCGCGGGTCCGTATTATATTCTGCACACGTGTCACGGCTCCGCCTTTTCGGGAGGGGACAGTTTGGTCATTAAGAGAAAGTCCGGGGTGGCCGGGTGGGCTCGACTCCCAACGTTGCCAAAATTAGATGTACCTAAAGTCCACCACGCGTCAGGGATCTATATGGCAGGCGGCGCTACCGGAAGACCGAGGAATAATTAAAAGCTACGCATATTAAAAAGCCCCGTAACCGGTTGCCCCGATCGGAAACGACCTGCTACCGCCGGTTGCAAGGGGGGGAAGAAACCCACTCCTCGCTTCCCGTCTTATAAGAGACCGCGAAGCCTACCAACCACCACCACCGACTGAAGGCAGTGGAGCGAGTTCTCAGTAGATTCCATCAGGGAAATCAGAGGTCTCTCTCTCCTCTCTCCTCTCTCCTCTCTCTTCCTCTCTCTCTCTCTCTCTCTGATCGATCGGTTGATCATCTGATTCCTTGGTCAGATCTGAGAGAGGATCGATCGATCGATGGGGAGGGGGAAGATCGTGATCCGGCGGATCGACAACTCGACGAGCCGGCAGGTGACGTTCTCAAAGCGGAGGAGCGGGCTGCTGAAGAAGGCGAGGGAGCTGTGCATCCTGTGCGACGCCGAGGTCGGGCTCGTCATCTTCTCCAGCACCGGGAGGCTCTACGAGTTCTCCAGCACCAGGTCACACCCCCTCTCACTCTCCCTCTCTTCCTTCTTTGTGTCTCGAAATGGTACGGCATGGTGGCAGTGCTAGTATCTTAATTTCACCATTAAATAAAAAAAAATAGAAATGTCTGCTAAACTTTATTATTAAAAAGTATTATTATCGCTGTTGGTATTGCTGTTGATTTTAAATTTTAAAAAACATGAATTAAATTTATTATTTATGTTTTTATTTCCACGCATATTATCTCTCTCTCTCTCTCTCTTAGGTCAGCAACTAGGTGTTGATTAATGTGTTAGCACTCAGCGTATGGTACAACCATCTGAATGCAACTAGCTACCGAGTTATCCACGGTTTCATACTCTTTCTAAGATTGAGCATTGTAATCTCATGTATATGTACTTCATGTCGTCCATGTGGATTGTTAATATACTAGTACATGCCCGTGCCTATTGGCACTGCAGCATGCCGTCTTCGGCGGCAACATACCTGTCGGAACTGCAACGGACCGTCTTCAGCGACAACGCACTTGAACGCCTTCGGTAACAAAACACTTTCGACGACAACACCGGCCTTCATAGGTACACCCATTTCCTCGCCCGTGCGATTGGCGCAAAACGGACGCCTTCGACACGAACAACTCCCCATCCCCCCTGTAATCGATCAATCACAGTTGTCTCTGTTCGAGCGGATTCCTCGAGATTGACCCGATGGTTTGGGGTGGCTAAAATTTCAGTAGGCGGGTTTATAGCCGTTGATGCGAACAACGATTATGGGATAAACGGAGAGGTTTAGTGCAGTTTGAATGGGCCAAGATTTTAGGGGTTTAGTCAAATTTAAACGAGTTGGGATTTGAAACAAAGGGGAGGGAGTTGGTTGACAGGAAAATAGAGATCGTGCGTTGATTTTTGAATGAATGGTTAGATCTATTCGATTCATTTTTATCCAATCAATTTGTCCTAGTTAGCTTTTGATTCCGTTTTGTCTAGTCAGCACAAAATCGACATCCCCTGTTATATAGATATTGTAGGTTATACATATGAGTTAGGTGTACATGTCTCACTCCCTACATATGCATGTGTCTATATATTCGTGGCTATTGTCCTAATGAGAATCGTCCGTCATTTTTTCATACCCTAGCTCTCTGTTTCTCGCTCGCTCTTTCTTTCTCTCTCTCTCTTCTAGGGTTGTGGTAACATGGTATCAGAGCAGGTTTAATCCCCTCGCCATCCCCCTCCGCTGCTTTCCTTCCTGATCCGACGACCTTGCCTATGCCTGCGACAAGCCCGTCGCCCTGCGCCTTGCATCCCAGTCTGAGCCCGATCGACTATGTCTGTCCGTCGGTCCTCTTGCAGCCTGTCGGTCTTCTGGCGACCTTTCTAAAAGAGCCTGCCGATTATCCGCCGGTCCTCCGTCGACCTTTCTTGCAGCCCGTCAGCTATCCGCCAGCCCTCCTGCAGTCTACCGACCTCTTCTACAGCCTGCCAGCTATCCGCTGGCCCTCCTGCAGCCTGTCGGTCTTTCACCGGCCTCTTCTGCAGCCCGCCAACTCTTCGTCGGATCTCTTGCAGCCCATCGACTATTGGCCGGCCTCACCTCGAGCTCGCTGGTCTCTTGAGCGGCCTCCCACGCCCTGCCCTAGTGCCCTTTGAGCCCACCGGCCTCCTGTGCGGCCTTACATGCCCTGCTCTCGAGCCCGCGCGGCCTCCCGCGCCCTGCCCTAGTGCCCGCGCGACCTTCGTGCTGATTATTAATCGATGGCATCCGCTGATCAGTTCTCGACGCAGACCCCAGTTCAGTTCTCGACAACGCCTCTAGAACAGACAAGGGACTTCCTCCCTGTCTCGACAGACTTTTCTCTGATTATGATTGCTGACTGGACTACGTGGATAGCCATCTTTCAGAGTGTCCTGGACGATCAAGCCCTGTATGGGCATCTTGATGGCTCTACACCTGCTCATGTTGATGTCTCTAGAGCAGGGTCCTCTGCCACCTGGAGCCTGCGTGATCGTCGTGTCTGGGCATTTCTCATTGTCTCGGTTGGCCGCTCGCTTCGAGCCGACCCGGTCACATTTGCCACTACAGTAGAGCTCTAGACTCATCTCACAGAGCGCTTTGTGAAGCAGAGTAGGGTCTGTGAGTATTAACTTCTGTCTCAGGCCCAGTTGCTCAGCAGGGGGAGCAGATGATTCAGCAGTTTCACAGCCTCGTGTGGCTACTGGCGTGAGCTTCAGGCGTTGGTGCCCTCTTTGCTGGAGGAGTCCAGAGTCAGTGTCTCTTGGCACGAGCTGTAGTTCTTTCGGAAACGGTGACAACTTTATTAGTTCTTGATGGCTCTTCACCTTGAGTTCTCTCCCCTTGTGGGACATCTGATCCATAGAGATCCCCTTCCTCGTCTTGATGCTGCTGTAGCTGAGCTAATTGCCGAGGAGACATGTCTTCGTACCGTTACAGCTCATCGGACTGTTGTACCTTCCAGCCTTAAGGGTGTTCTTACAACTGCTCCACCTCCAAGGCCTACTTCCACAGCTCCGCTCTCTCGGGGTCCTTCTCGTTCCTCTGGTACGTCAGGTGGTCCACCTGACAATCGGAGGTGCACCCACTGTGGCAAGTCGAGGCACACGATCGGCTCCTGTTGGCAACTTCATCTAGAGAAGCGTACCGGCCCACATACCCGTGGTTGAGCCACTACTGCAGTTGCTGTTGCCCTTACCACTGATGCTGCTATGACGGATCGTCTTCAGCATCTCGAGATGCGCCTTGAGCAGCTCTTTCTGCAGCCTACCTCTGGCTCTTCTGGCTCATTCTGATCCTCAGTCCTTTCTGTCACCTCAGGTATCTTTACACCTTGGATTATGGACTATGGGGCCTCTCACCATATGACCCCGAACTACTCTATCCATACTGCCAGCTCATCCGCCTCCCACATTCCTACGATCCATACTGCAGATGGCTCCCTTTTAGCCATCTCGCAGACTGGGTCCATCACTACCGTCTTAGATCTTACAAGCCTTCTCTCTCTATCTTTTGTCTTACACGCACCTCAACTTTGCATGAATTTAAAATCTATTAGCAGCATGTGTGATTCCATCCTAACAGTCACTTTTTCTTTCTCTTCTTGTATTGTACAAGATCCACGCTCGGGATAGAAGATTGGTGATGCTCGTAGGGCTAGCGGACTCTACCACCTGGAGTATCTTCATCTACATGTGTTTCTCTTTCGGTCTTTTATGGTGCTGTCTCTTCTGATGCCGACTTGTGGCACAAAAGATTAGGTCATGTGTCCGAATCTTGGCTTAAAAGTTTTTTCCAATTTAGAGCTTTAGGTCGAGCTTCCTTTTCTTCTCTTTATTTTTGTACGGGATGTTAGTTGGCTAAGCATTCAACTAGCCATTTTTCTTTCAGTTTGTCAAGGTCATGTAGTCCGTTTGATCTCGTGCACTCTGATATTTGGGGGCCTACACCTTTACTTTCTATGAATGATTATCTTTATTATGTTAGTTTTATTGATGGCTATTCTCGTTTCATGTGGGTCTATCTCCTTCGTTAGCGATCTGACATTACTGGGGTCTATCAGATCTTCACAGCTATGGTTCATACTCAGTTTTATGCTCGTATCAAGATCTTTCGGTTTGATTGCGCTCGTGAGTATCTATCCTCTACTATGCGCTCTACTGTTCAGTCCCATAGGACTCTCTTCCAACAATCTTGTCCCCACACTTATGAGTAGAACAGGGTTGCTGTACGGAAACATCGTCACATCTTTGAGACAGCTTGTGTTCAGCCTCTCTCCTCGTTTATTCCTCGCACCTTCTGGGTAGAGGCTATTTTGACATCTGTCAACCTCATTAATATCACCTCCTCTTCCGTCCTCTCGAGTGTTTCTCCTCATAAGCGTCTCTATGGCACCCTTCCCGACTATAGCATGTTGTGTACTTTCGGATGCACGTGCTTTGTCCTCCTTTCTTCTCATGAATGTAACAAGCTTTCGGCTCGATCCACTAAGTGTGTAATCTTGGGACTCAGTTCTGAGCATAAGGGGTACCGTTGCTATGACCCCTTGGCTCGCCGTCATCGCATCTCTCGACATGTCTCCTTTGTTGTTACCTACTACTCTGTTGTGTCTCAGGATCTCACCTTTCTTGAGGTTCCTCCAGCCCCCTCGTCGGTGTCTCAACCGACTCATTCTATAACACCTTCTCCTCTTGCTACTACTTCTTCTCTTGCTTCTATATCTTCTCTTGCTTCTACTATTGAGCCCTTACCTTCTGTTACAACAGTAACCCCTCCCCCTTCTTCTCCTTTTGTCTCAAATGATGTTTCCCCTGTGTCTCATTCCTTTCTCGTGGGTCCCTCAACCCCTTCCATTGTTTCATCATTTCCTTAGGTGTATTCTCGTTGTCGTCAGTCTACTCCATTATCTGTTCCATCTTCGTCTGACAGTGACTCTTTTGGTACACCGTCTACCTCGAGCAACCTTCTTCTACCGGATGTGGATCCCAGCACTCTTCCTCGCTATCCCTAGCATCAGTGCCACCACTCCGACCACTTTGACTACCTAGGAAGCATGGACACTTCCTCAGGCCTCCCGTACCCGTGTCGGACACCGACACTCGTCGGACACTCACTGGACACGCATGTGCCGTGTCCTACGTGCTTCCGGAAGCCGGACACGATCGGACACTCGCCGGACACTCCTCGGACACTCGGGACACTGCGGGTTGACGGATTATTCGATATAGGATCGGGTTACAAGCTGTGGTGATTCAATTTTGGCTTCAACCTATCTGATCCTCTGAAATTATAACCTCAGAGAATCAGATAGGTTGAAGCCAAAACTGAATCCCAGTCGTTCTTTTGCATGCCATTTGAGTCTAAGTGTGATTCATTTATCATGATGGTTATGATGGACGGTTACGATTCATGTTTTGTTTTAACTTATCTTATCCTCTAAGGTTTCAGATATGTTGAAGTCAAAACTGAAACACAACCGTTATTTTCCATACCATTTAGAGCTGTATGCGATTCACCGATCAGGCTGGATGTAACTAACGATAGCGATTCAGTATGCATTAAATTTTCATTTTAGTTGTTTTCTATGAGGTTTTTTCGGTTATTGAAATATATGTGAATTGCAAACACAAAAACAGTAATTCATTTTGTCGTGTCCCCGCTATACCCGTGTCTTTTTTTAGGATTTGCCATGTTGGCGAACCCGTGTCGTGTCGTACCTATATCTCCGTACCAGTATTAGTGCTTTTTAGTTGGCTACTCTCTTGACCGTTTTGGCTTTGCTGCAGTCACTTCCTACTCGTCCTCGTTTACTGCTTAACTTACGTCCCTTCATACTGACAGAGAGTTCAGGTCCTACAAAGAGGCATTGCAGTACCCTATATAGCAGCATGCTATGACTAAGGAATTTCAGGCCTTTGAGCAGACTCAGACGTGGGAGGTTGTCCCTCTGCCTGCTGGTGTTGATCCCATTAGCTACAAATGGGTCTTCAAGATCAAGCGTCGTCCCGATGGCTCTATTGATCGGTACAAGGTCCGTCTCGTTGCCCGGGGTTTTACTCAGGAGTAGAGAATTGATTATGATGAGATTTTTGCTCCGGTAGCTCAGCTGAGCACCATTTGGACCCTCCTTGCTGTTGCTGCTACTAAAGGTTTGCCCCTGCTTCAGATGGATGTGAAGAATGTGTTTCTTTACAATGATCTCTCCGAGGTTGTTTATATACAGCCTCCTCCTGGTCTCAGCATGTTTGTTATCTCTGTCGGTCTATTTATGGACTCAAATAGACTCCTCGTGCTTGGTTTGAGCATTTTCGTCGTGCCGTTACTGAGATAGGCTTTGTGGAAAGCTTCCAAGATCACTACATATTTGTGCAGACTTTCTCCTAAGACCGGGCTATCATCCTTCTCTATGTTGACGACATGATCCTTACTGGTGACGGCTCTAGTGCCATAACCTCTCTTCAGCAGCATCTTCAGAGTCAGTTTCAGATGAAGGATCTTTGTCCCCTACGTTACTTTCTTGACCTGAAGGTTGCTAGGGGGTTCTACTTTCCCAGTAGAAATACATGGCTGACATCCTGGGTCGTGCTGCTCTTTCTGATTGTTATACAGTTGACACTCCTTATGTGCTTCATATGAAGCTTCGTCCTGCTGATGAAGATCCCTTATCCAATCCTACAAGGTACCGGGAGATAGTTGGTCTGCTCGTTTATCTTTGCATCATCAGGGCGGATATTACACATGCGGTCAGTATTCTTATCCAGTTCATGGATGCACTTCACTCGACTCATTATGTTGCTCTCCTCCGAGTCCTTCAGTATCTTCGAGGCATTATTACCAGGTAGCTTCTTTTCTCATCAACCTCTTTTCTGATTCTTCGTGCATATTCTGATGCTGATTGGGCTGGTGACCAGACTACTCATTGATTTACTACTGGTTATTGTCTGTTTCTGGGTGATTCTTTGATCTCCTGGAAGAGCAAGAAGCAAAAGGTTGTCTCTCTCTCCAGCACTGAGGCTTAGTTTCATGGTATGGCTACTAAGGAGGTTGTTCATCTCCGGCGTCTTCTTTGTGATATTGGTGTCGCTACCTCTGGCCCTACAGCTCTTCATTGCGACAACAATAGTGCTATTCAGATTGTCAGCATTCCGATTTTTCATGAGCGGACAAAGCACACTGAGCTCGATTGTTACTTCTCCAGAGAGCAATACGAGGCTGGCACCATCTCTCTGCCCTGTGTGTTTTCTACCGAGTAGATTGTTGATTTTTTCACAGTTTTATCCCTCTCCTCGTTTTCGGTTTCTTACTAGCAAACTCTCAGTGTTTGATCCACCGTGAGTTTTAGGGGGGTATTAATGTATATTATAAGTTATACATATGAGAGGTGTATATGACTCTTTTCCTACATATGTATGTGTCTATGTATTAGTGGCTATTGCCCTAATGAGAGTCGTCCATCATTCTTCCAAACCCTAGCCATCTCTCTCTCTCTCTCTCTCTCTCTCTCTCTCTCTCTCTCTCTCTCTCTCTCTCTCTCCTAGGGTTGTGGTAACATGGATAAATGAGATTGGCCTTGTGTTGGGGGATAAGGGCTCCGGCGATGTAGATTAGATCACATGCCAAGTTTTATCGGAAGCGTGCAGTAAGGAATCGAGGTCGAGTTTTCAAATATCACTACTAGAGAAGATGATTCACTCACAAGCACAACATAGACAATATACTAGCAATCGAGGTATGGGGTTTCACTAACAGAGATTACAATAGCCCGATGGTTGGTCACCGTTTGTCGGACCCCTATACACAGTATCTCGATCTACTCTCCTAAAACAATCACCACAGAAGACAAACACCACCAGGAAGTACACCAGAGCGTGCCAAACAATACCGAGATATGAAGTTCTAGAGAAGTCGCCGAATTGGAAGTGTTCCTCATGTCTTCTTCCTCCCTCTTCCTTCATCTTCTTATTTTCTTCTTCATTTCTCTCTCACACGTTCTATCTATCTCTTACACGCGTTGCCATTTCAATTTTTTTCGATAAATGATTAGCTACAAAAGGATTTTTTTTAGTGATCGTGTCATAGCTAGGGGTGGGACTTAGGTCCGAACCCGAACCCGACCGGAACAATAGACAAGCATGGGCAAAGATGGTAAAAAACTTGGACTGGTTTGGACAAAAAACGATCAACCCGATTTCAATTTGAACGGGTTTGGACACCAGTCTTACCCAACCCGAGGAACCTGAGTACAGTGGCATACTTGCATCCGAGACCGACGCTGGAGGTAGACACTAGGCAGACAAGGTAAAGCTTATGGCCCCCAATTTCAAAACGTCTGCTAGGACTAAAAGATGATTTTGTTGGTTAATACACAGATGTATTACTAACAAAGATTAATCATAACTTGAGTTATTAAAATTTGACCACAGATCAAATTCAATAAAGATTGAACATAGATCTTGCTTACTATGCTTCATTTTCAATCAAATGATTTTCACCTCTTAATTTTGTTAATTTTTTCACATCTACATATGTTACACAAGCATTTCTAATTGGGTAAACTGTCCAACTTGACCAACCCACCCTTTTTTTTTTTACAAATTGATCAACCTGACGAATCCAAGCAATCCGAACGAGCAAGCACGAGTTGGGCTTCCACGGGTTCCATAGGCAAAACGGGTTGAGGTGTCTAGATCGGGTTGGGCATGGGCAGACCCTTTAACCCATCCAAATCCTACCCCTAGTCACAATGGATTACTTCTTTTTTTACATTTTTCAAATTGACATTCTTTGTCCAATATCTCGATTTAAGTATGAAGGTAAAAATATATACAATAATGATAAATGGGAAAAAAAGAGAGAAAGTCTTATAGCTAGATAAGGGGCGAATGTAGCCAATATCTCGATTTAAGTATGAAGGTCAAATTGACATTCTTTGTCCAATATCTCGATTTAAGTATGAAGGTAAAAATAAATACAATAATGATAAATGGGAAAAAAAGAGAGAAAGTCTTATAGCTAGATAAGGGGCGAATGTAGCCAAGTGGATCAAGGCAGTGGATTGTGAATCCACCATGTGCGGCTTCAATTATCGTCGTTCACCCATCACATTATTTCATGTAATCGTCGTAGATGTTCTCCAACGTACCAATATGCAAACCTTAGAGTCACACACCTTCCTCTGTATAGGAGGGGAAACACATGTCAAAAGGACTCCTTCCGTGACTCAAATATGTGGCTCTAATCGCACGTCTAGCCTTTGGTTTGACTGAGCGAATTCTGACCATATTCTGTTCGCAGATCCTAATCCTGATTCGCCCGGGCGAATTTCTTAGTCAGGTGTGATCCAAGGCCCTCATGCAGCGAAACGAGCGAGAGGGAACGACGAGCGAGAAACTTTCACGGAGAAGACGATGACTCACCATCATTAAGAAGACAGTCTTTGTAAACAAAGCAAAAAAAAACATACACGTGATATCTGACAACGACGATCTCTAGATTCACTATTGTGGGAATAACACGAGTACAAGATCCCTGCCTCTTTCCAATCTCTCACAATACTCGCAAAGAGAAGCCCTCCCACAAGAGACTAATACCGCAATCCTCTCTCCCCAGAGAAACAAAAGAAATACCCTCCCTAAAGCCCACAAGCCTCCTTGGATCACTCTTCCTCTCCCTTGAAGATGATTGCCCTTTCTTGAAGCTTCTCTTATTCCCTAGGTTTGCCGCAGGTCTTCTCTTTTACAAGCATATGTTCGTGTACAACTTGTAGAAGGAGTTCCATAGACTCCACCTAAATCGGCAATCCTATACCTGAGAGAATCTATTTCCGAAAGTAAAATTAGATTTGCTCACATACCCAGAAAATGGCGAACATTACAGAGTGTCTGAATTAAATCATTAGACAGTTTCAAGTGAATTTTACCAACCCCCTTGGCCAGCAACCTAGAGCCATCGTCGATCGTCTTACTGCAACCCTCACACTCTGCATAGTTGTCGCACAACGCCTTGGGTGAGCAAGCATGATGTGTGACACATCTATCAAGTACCAATCTTGGTTGCTTTAACCAATGGCCACCAAGACTACTTCTTTGGCTTCAACTACCGACACCATATTAGCACTTTCCTCGGCCTCAGTTGACCTGGAGCCTTCTTCGGAACTTGTTTTGCCTTTCTACTAGCACTCACTTCTCAAGTAATTGTACTTCCTACACTTCCAACATTAAAACTTCTGCTTATTCCTCACACCCTCACACATTGGTATTGATCCTTTTATAAACCTTATGTTATTACCACTTGCTCCTTGATCCACAGCTCATTTAAAAGGAGTGAACCCACAACTTCCTGGAAGCTAATAACTCTTTTCCCATAGAGCAAGGTACTCTTAGATGCTCTAATGATGAGGGTAGCGAACTTAGAAAAAGTAACGCCTCATCTTCATCCGCTGTGTCTTCACTGACATTGGCAAGCTCTGAGATAATCTCAATAAAGGTACTGAGATGCTCACTCATATCCATACCATCCTCCATCGGAAGTATAAACAACTTTTGCTTGAGGTATAGACGGGTTGTGATCGACTTTGTCATGTAGATAGCTTCCTTCTACTTTGCCCAAAGTTTTACCTTTGAGTATTCGCTTGACATATGTGCCAAGATGTTCTTTGCCAAACATAACCGAATTCTGCTCGCTGCCTTTAAATCATATTCGTCCCAATCCGCTTGTGCAATTCTGCTTGGATCAATGTGTCACTGACTTGCACTTGCTACAAGTCAAAATTGATCTTTCCATCAAACTTCTCTATGTTGAACTTTATAGTAGGTCTGCTCGACGTCATCTCTGCTCCACCTACTTTGAAACCTTGCACCGAGCCAAAGTTTTGATGCCACTTGTTGGGGGACAAAGGTTCTGACGATCTTGATCCAATCATTAGGTCTAACAACGAATTGAGATCAAGTTTATAGATACCACGATTAGAGAAGATGATTCATACACAAGCACAACAAGAGAAATATACCGGCAATCAAGGAACATGATTCCACTTACAAAGATTACAATAGCCTGACAGTGGGATATCTCGGACCCCCGTACACAGTATCCCTACTCTTTCAAAACAATCACCACAGAAGACATCGTTAGACAGTATACTAGAGAGTACCGAATAATACCAAGAGATGAAGCACCAGAGAAGTTGCCGAAGTGGACGCGTCGGGAACCCAGAGAAGACCCAAAAAATCGAGAGAGATGTTGTGGGTACAAAATTTATACTGGACCGGACCAGACCCACATGAGCCCGTGCTATGACCCAAATAAACAAGCCCAGGCCCAGGATCAGTGCCACCTCAACACTGTCACATTATCACTGCCATATTAGACATGCTTCAGCTATAAAATGACCCCCATGGCATTCACAAAAAGGGGGTTGATGGGTTGTTGGTCATTCGATCAAAGGAGGAGAGGATTCCAGAGGCAGAACCAGAGCTCACTTCTTCCCTACTTGTTCTCTTCTATTTGCTCCGTGCAACCCCACTATAAAAAGCTTCTCTCGGCCTGTCGAGAGAATGCTCCCCCACTTTATATTCATTATAGTGAAAACCAAGTGGCACCTCTTGCTTGGAGATTTAGGTCGTAAGATCGAACTTCGACAACAACTTCTCGTGTCTTCTTTATCTATATATACTCTCTAATCTCCTAAACTTACAAATCATCAAATTCAATCAAGAATTGTGGGGCGAAGTCTCCGATCAAGATGGCATGGAAATTTTCCCTATAATCTTTGGCGTTGTCTTGGGACAGAAGGGGAAAAAAAAGAGAATTCATCAAAAAAGACCTGGTACTCAGAGCCGTTTTCCCAAACACTAAGGAAGTTGCCAGCGACAAATTTGCTCTGTCTTGGGAGGGCCATACATTATAGAGTACAGAGGCATCGAAGATTCCTAGAGGTTGATCGTCAAAGCCTAAGTCTCTCGAAATTCGATTTCGCCCGTTTAAGTTGGGAGCTTAAAGAAAAATCGACTACGCTTTTTCAATGCTAAAGCCCTACCTAAAGGCTCCTAGCAACTCAGGTCTACCTAAGTCTTTGATTCCGTCCGTTCAATTCGGAAGCTCGAAGCAACATCGGTTACGCCCTTTCAAGGCTGAAGTCCGATAAAAAGGCTCCTAGCAACTCAGGTCAAACAAGTCTTCGATTCTGTTAGTTCAAGTCGGAAGCTCGAAATAACATCGGCTACGCCCTTTCAAGACTAAAGTCCGATAAAAAAGCTCCTGGCAACCCAGTCAAACTAAGCATTCGATTCCGCCAGTTCAAGTCAGAAGCTCGAAGCAACATCGGCTACGCCCTTTTAAGGCTAAAGTCCGATAAAAAGGCTCCTGACAACCTAGGTCAAACCAAGCCTTCGATTCCACAAGTTCAATTCAGAAGCTTGAAGTAACATCGGCTACGCCCCCTCGAAGCTAAAGTTCGATATAAAGGCTCCTAGCAACCCAAGTCAAACTAAGTCTTCTATTCCGCCAATTCAAGTCGGAAGCTCGAAGCAATATCGGTTACTCCCTTTCAAGGCTAAAGTCCGATAAAAAGGCTCTTGGCAACCCAGGTCAAACTAAGTCTTCGATTCTGCCAGTTCAAGTCGGAAGCTCGAAGCAACATCGGCTACACCCTTTCAAGGCTAAAGTCCGATAAAAAGGCTCCTAGCAACCCAGGTCGAACCTAGCATTCGATTCCGCCAGTTCAAGTCGGAAGCTCGAAGCAATATCGGCTACGCCCTTTCAAGGCTAAAGTCCGATAAAAAAACTCTTGACAACCTAGGTCAAACTAAGCCTCCAATTCCGCCAGTTCTAGTCGGAAGCTCGAATCAACATCATCTATACCATTTCAAGGTTAAAGTCTGATAAAAAAGCTTCTAGCAAACCAGGTCATCCAAAATCTTTGATTCCGCCCATTCAAGTTGGAAGCTCGAAGCAAAAATCGGCTACGCCCTCTCGAGGCTAAAGTCCGATGAAAAGGCTCCCAGCAAGTCAAGTCAACCAAAGTCTTTGATTCTGCCCATTCAAGTCGGAAGCTCGAAGCAAAAATGGGACAAAATGCTTCTAGTAATCCAGGTCAATCTGAGTTGTCAACAATACTCATCCGTGGTGATGGGAATAAGCCCAAGGCCCTGCCCTTGGCACTCGAAGACAAAATCCAAGGCGACCAGTACCTCGACACTCTACAAACACAAGGCCCTACCCTTGACACTCGAAGGCAAAATCCGAGGCGACCAACGCCTCGGCACTCTACATGCCTAAGGTCCTGCCCTTGGCACTCGAAGACAAAGTCCGATGCGACCAATGCCTCGACACTCTACAAGCCCAAGGTCCTGCCCTTGGCACTCGAAGACAAAGTCTAAGGCGACCAATGCCTCGGCACTCTACAAGCCCAAGGCCCTGCCCTTGACACTCAAATACAAAGTCCGACGCGATCAACGTCTCGGCACTCTACAAGACCAAGGCCCTGCCCTTGGCACTCGAAGACAAAGTCTGAGGCAGGCATCGGGTGTCGCCGCCTCGGCATGCACCAAATCCAAGGAGACAACCTTTGCATTCAAAGACAAAATCCGAGGCAACCAACACCTCGACACTCTATAAGCCCAAGGCCCTACCCTTGGCACTCAAAGGCAAAGTCCGAGGTGACCAACGCCTTGACACTCTACAAGCCCAAGGCCCTGCCCTTGGCAATCGAAGACAAAGTTCGAGACAGGCGTCGCCACCTCGGCATGCACCAAGTCCAAGGAGACAGCCTTGGTACTCGAATACAAAGTTCGAGGCAACCAACGCTTCGACACTCTACAAGCCCAAGGCTCTACCCTTGGTACTCAAAGACAGTCCGAGGTGACCAACACCTCGGTACTCTACAAGCCCAAGGCCCTACCCTTGACACTCGAGGACAAAGTCCGACGCCACCAACGCCTCGGCACTCTACAATCCCAAGGCCCTACCCTTGACACTTGAAGACAAAGTCCGACGCCACCAACGCCTCGGCACTCTATAAGCCCAAGGCCCTGCCCTTGGCACTCAAAGACAAAGTCCAAGGCAGGCGTCACCACATGGGCATGCACCAAATCCAAGGAGACAACCTTGCCACTCGAAGACAAAGTCCGAGACAAACATCACTGTCTCGACATACATCAAGTCCAAAGAGATAGCCTTGGCACTTAAAGACAAAGTCCGCGGCAGCCATTGCTGTCTCGTCATGCAGCAAGTCCAAAGATCCATCCTTGACACTTAAAGATAAAATTTAAGATGCTACCGTTGACGTCTTGGCACTCGAGCAAAAGTCCAAGCTTATTGTCTTGGCATACAACGACAAAGTCCGAGACCGACGTGTCGGCATTCAATCAAGAGTCCAAGCTTAGTTTTGTCACTCGGGTCCAAATATCGGATTGTCACCGATCATCACCCTCTTTTGACGACTGATGGTTCCAAACTGATCAGGGGGTGGTCGATCCAACTCTATCAACACGCGTTACCCTCTCCGCCGTGTATGACATTCAAAGTAACAGACAATTGATAAGCAATTGGTCGACCAACAGCAACCGAACTTCCAGCGACGACCAATCGCTCAAAGTTCAACATTTTGTGAGAGATGCCGCAAGAATAGTTAATCCCCTGGATCGTCATCGGCTAGTAGCGACCGATCGATCGATCATTAGCTGGAGTTCGCACATGTCCACCCACGCAGTTGACGCCTGATGAATACTGTCAGACTTCGATATTCACCAATTAAAGGCGACTATGCAAATCTGCCAGATTACACTCAAGACTGATCAGAGAATCGCACTTGCAGACAAGGGACATGGTTGTACATGGAACCTCTCCAACTAGATAGAGATCAAGATACCACTACTTATCAATCAATCTGATGCAAGTGGCATCTGCACACAAAGATCATTCAAAGGTGAAGAGCTATCCTCCATTGGGTTGGTTGAATAGCATCTCACCCAAACACATTGAGTTGGCTGTACAAACTTCACAAGAAAAAAAATCCTTCCTCTCATCTGGGGGTGGGCCCACGGTAACCGCCACATCATCACGGGGGCCCGACTGCAGTCCCTAGTGAACACAGTAATTAGGTGCAGTTGGATGTCGAACAATGACGGGTGAATTATCGTCAGTTGATGCGTCTTAAAGACGCGAGCCGAAAAAACTGGTCGGATCGCTCTTTAAATTCACCTTCTTATTAAGATGAGAATCGAAAAAGCCACACTTCAAGGTGTACGATGTTTCACATCCACTTTGACTAGTTTTTCAACACCGACGCAATGGCACCTCATTCGCATCGATCTGACGCACGTATGAAAAGTTACCGTTGTTGGAAACTTTCGAGATCTCTCTCCAAAGACCAGCATTGGAGGAGTTACACAGCGACGACGGTCATCCTCATGCCCTCAACCTAGTTTGCTACGCCCTCAACTCATAGCAAGCCGAACACCGTGCGTGCGAGAAGAACTCACGCTTCTCCCCGCACACACGGGTTCCTGGCAAAAGTGGGTCAGAACGGGGACAAGGGGTCGGATGAACGAAAACCCCCCCCGCGTGCTCCTCTCTTCGCGCAGCAGACCCCTTCTCGCATCCGTTGGCACCAACCGGGGGAGGGTTGGACAAACCATACTCCCCCCTCCCATCGCGACTTCGAAGTCGTGAGGGGGACCGCCCTTCGTATCTATATAACAAGGGACGGCGGTCTACATGCTGACTAGACAAAACGGAACAAAAAGCTGACTAGACTCTCTTCCCACAATCTCTCTCTCTCGATCTCCTCTCTCTCTCTCTCTCTTCCCCTATCTCAAAAGAGAGAAAGAGAGATATGGAAAGAGAAAGAGAATCAGAGGGGTCTCGGGTAAGGGCTGATGCGATCGCCACCTTTTTAGGGGATCGGAGGGGAGAGAGGATTTCGGGACGGTTGTGATCGGATTAAAGAAGAGAGAGAGACATTAGGTGTTGAGATTGAGATGTAGAAAGATTTAGAGAGAGAAAGAGAGAAATGGAAATAGAGAGAATCAAGGAAGAGAGAGACATTTAGAGAGATTTAGAGGGAGAAAGAGAGATACGGAAAGATAGAGAGAATCAAGGAAGAGAGAGAGAGAGAGAGAGAGAGAGAGAGAGAGAGAGAGAATAACCATGCATGGTTGCTCATGAGAGAGAGAAGTTCGTGATTGGAGGGGGATTTTGCATGTGAAGGGGCGGCTGTGATTGGCTTGGGTATGGAAAGAACGGCTGTGATTGGCTTGGGTAAGAAAAGAAAGAGAGAGGGTGATGCCGGCTGCATGCATAGATTATAGAGGGACGACTGCGATTAGGTTTGATTAAATGAGGTGTTAAGAGAGTTTAATGGAGCGATTAAAGAGGGGATAAATGAGTTTTTAATAAAGAGAAAATGGGATTTAAGAGTGGGCTGCCATCAAGGTTTCGGGTATATGGAAAGAGAGAGAATCAAGGAAGAGAGAGATTTAGAGGGAGAAAGAGAGATACGAACGATAGAGAGAATCAAGAAAGAGAGAGAGAATAACCGTGCATGGTTGCTCATGAGAGAGAGAAGTTTATGATTGGAGGGGGATTCTGCATGTGAAGGAACGGCTGTGATTGGCTTGGGTAAGGAAAGAACGGCTGTGATTGGCTTGGGTAAGGAAAGAAAGAGAGAGGGTGATGCCGGCTGCATGCATAAATGATAGAGGGATGGCTGCGATTAGGTTTGATTAAATGAGCTGTTAATAGAGTTTAATGGAGGGATTAAAGAGGGGATAAATGAGTTTTTAATGAAGAGAAAATGGGATTTAAGAGAGGGCTGTCATCAAGGTTTCCGGTAATGGGATCATGCTTGGTTTTGCATTGGTTTTTGCAATGGATGGCTATGATGTGTGCCCAACAGATGGCTGTGATGTGTGCGGGGGATTCTGCATGTGGAGGGACGGCTGATTGGTTTGGGTAAGGAGAGAAAGAGAGAGGGTGATGGTCGATTGGATGCATGCATGCATAGCATGTTTGATTAAATGAGGTGTTAAGAGAGTTTAATGGAGGGATTAAAGAGGGGATAAATGAGCTTTTAATGAAGAGAAAATGAGATTTAAAAAGGGCTGCCATCATGTTTCGGGTAATGGGATAATGCATGAGTTTTGGTAACGGATGGTTGTGATGTGTACCCAACGGATGACTGTGATGTGTGCGATCAGGTTGAGATGAGGTTTAGAGAGAGAGAGGGGGCTGCATATGGAAAGTGAATTAAGAGAGATAAATTTGAGAGACAAAGAGAGAAGTTCGTGGGAGATAGAGAGAATCCGGTAGGTTTGCGATAGGGCTTGGGCCTATTGGGATCGGGTTCGAGAGAGTACGTGTTATGTTTCAGAGAGAGGGATCTGATGAGAGAGAGGACGAAGGATCTGCTGAGAGAGTATGTGTTGTGTTTGAGAGAGAGGGATCTGATGAGAGAGAGGACGAGGGACGGTTGTGATTGTGCATGGATGGGCTCCGGTAGGGTGATGAAGATGATAGCAATTGTGCTGACACAACTAACCCGTTTTGTAAACGGGTCGGGTCATAAACAGGTCGACATGACTAATCCGTTTAGTAAATGGGTCGGGTCTGTGTTTTGTCTCCGACCCTTGACCCATTTAAGAACCGTGAATACCCATTTAAAAATCAATGGATCGGATCGGGTCGGGTCTACCCAGCATCTGATCACAGTGTATGATGGGTTCAACGGACGACTGTGATCAAGACAACCATGATGGCGAGTTGCAACGAAATATAAAATTACAAAAAATAAAAAATAAATATTTAAACGGGTCTTACCGGATCTACCCGTTTATAAACGGGTCGGGTACGGGGTCAGAATCTAGGCACGATTAGTTAAACGGGTCGGGTCGGGTCTATGCACGATTCTATCTTGGCCGACCATTAAATGATGGATTTAATGGTCATCCATTGAACCATTCCATAAAACGGGTTTTTTGATCATACCCCTACTTAATTTGGGTAACTAATTAAACCATTCTATCTTGGCTGCCTATTAAAGTTTTTTCAGAGTTCAAATTGTAATTTTAAATATTTTTTTATTGTTCAAATGAAGGTTTTCAAATACAATTTTTGATAAATGAGGAGGTTCTCGCTTTGACTGGTGGTTTTGTTGGGGTTGTCGATCCATCGGGGCGGGGTCGTAGGAGCTGGGTGTTATCGCCGAAGGCGGCGGTTTAGGTGGTAGCGAATGGCCCAACAGTGCCCACTATTGGTGGTGTCGGGGTCGACGGTCCATCGGGGCGGGGCCGCTGTAGGCCGGTGTTGCTGCCGAAAGTGTTTTGTTGCCGAATGCGATCAGGTGTAGTGCCGCCAAATACGACGGTGTGGGTTGGGGGTGGTGATGTATGGGGGGTGTCTTACCGCTGATTGCGGCCCACTGCAATGTCGACATGTGTATTGCCACCGAAGGCGGTCCGACTATTTTTTGCCGCCGAAGGCGGCCCGCTACAGTGCCGACAGGCATGGGCATGCACTAGTGAACAAACAAGGCACAACGGCAAAGGGGCCTTGGCCACTACTTGATTGCTGCACCGATTAGGTCGAGTAGAAGACACCCGATCACATCCACTCGTGTGTGGCACTCAGCCCTGACCATTGGATCACACTAAAGGCCCCTTGATTGGTTGCAACGATGAGCGCTCAGAACAGAAGCCCCGAATGGCGGCTCGCGAGCCCGATCGAACGTTGTCATCTACCCCGGCAGCCCTCGACTCAATCCTGGTCAGCATCCTCCCCTCCGGCGTCAGCCTGGCAGCATCTCCAACCAACTGATCGGCTCCTCTCCTCCCGAACGGCTAAACCTATCTCCGATCCTGGTGGCGACATCAGCAAGCCAACCGGTGGCAGTAGCGGCAGGGCCATCCGATCGGCCAGATCAGCTTCAAAGAGCGGCACCCACACGGGTGGGTGGGTCTCGCGCTCTCTCTCTTGGATCCGGTGACGGCGGCACGGGGAGGAGCCCGATCTCCTCCCCCCTCAGCCTCAGCGCCAATTGACCGGGGGGAGGCCGAACCCTTCTCTTCTTTGCTGCTGGTCAAACGGAGAAGGGGGCTATCCCTTCACACGACGGCGGCCGCAGACGAGGAAGGGGGGAGGGAATCTGACCCTCCCCCGGCGTGCTCTCGACGGCAACCTTCGATGACAGGAGATGGGGGTCGGGGTCAAGCGGTCAGATCCTCCCCTCAGCGTGCGCTCTCACCCGCCGTCTCTTCCATTGCGACAACCAGAAAAACTAAGTTCGGAATGCACATCCCGAAGCCTAGCACACCGGACCCCGATAGAATTCAACCGGAAAAACTAAGTCTGGAATGCGCATCCTGAAGCTTGGCACACCGAAGCCCGGTAGGATTCATATGAAAAAACCAAGTATGGAACACGTATCCTGAAGCCCGACACACCGAAGCCCGGTAGGATTCAGTCGAAAAAACTAAGTCTGGAACGCGTATCCCGAAGTTCAATAGGATTCAGTCGGAAAAACTAAGTCGGGAATGTGCATCCCGAAGCCTGGCACACTGAATCCCAGTAGAATTCAGTCGAAAAAACTAAGTCTGGAATGCACATCCTGAAGCCCAGCACACCGACACTCGGTAGGATTCAGCCAGAAAAACTAAGTCTGTAACGCGCATGCCGAAGCCCGGTAGATTCAACCGGAAAAACAAAGTCTGAAACGCACATCCCGAAGCCCGGCACACCGAAATCCGTTAGGATTCAGCCGGAAAAACTATGTCTGGAACGCACATCTCGAAGCCCGGTAGGATTCAGCCCGAAAAACTAAGTCTGGAGCGCACATCCCGAAGCCCGGTAGGATTCAGCCGAAAAAACTAAGTCTGGAACACGTATCCCGAAGTCCATCACACCAAAGCCTGGTAGGATTCAGCCGGAAAAACTAAGTCTGGAACGCACATCCCAAAATCCGGCACACTGAAGCCCGATAGGATTCAGCCGGAAAACTAAGTCTGGAACGCGTATCCCGAAGCCCAGCACACCGAAGCCCGATATGATATAGCCGAAAAAACTAAGTCTGGAACACGTATCTCGAAACCAGGCACACCGAAGCCCGGTAGGATTCAGCTAGAAAAACTAAGTCTGAAACGCATATCCGGAAGCCCGGCACACCGAAGTCCAATAGGATTCAGCCGGAAAAACTATGTCTGGAACGCGCATCCCGAAGCCCGGCACATCGAAGCCTAGTAGGATTCAGCCGGAAAAACTATGTCTGGAACGCGTATCCCGAAACCTAGCACAACGAAGCCCGGTAGGATTCTACTGGAAAAACTAAGTTTGAAACACGCATCCTGAAGCCCAGCACACCAGAGCCCAATAGAATTCAGCTGGAAAAACTAAGTCCGGGAAGTCTACCACTTCAACCCGCGACTAAACTAGCAGCTCTGGTAGCTCAAGCCTACCGACCCCGCAGCACAGAGGACTGTCCGAGCTCGAGCCACATGGTGCAACATGAACTTATTTGCACCCGGAGATCCCAGCCGACCCATAGAACCCTGGCCCAACTGGAAGGGGGTAACTATGGGTACAAAAATTATACCGGGCCAGACCCATATGGGCTCGCGCTACGATCCAAATAGGCAAGCCCAGGCCTAGGATCAATGCCAACTCAACACTACCACATCATCACAGGCATGTGGCATAACTACCCCTCATAGGACTTCAAATTTTCATTTTGTGCCACTCCTTTCTAAATTCAACCGATCTAAACTTAACCCTATAACCTAAGATCGACAGCCATGGGATGAACCCTAGATTTAGAAATCCTAAACCTAACCCTAAAACCTAAACCTAACCCTAAAACCTAAGATCTATGGGCTATGGGAAGAACCCTAGACCTAGGAAATCTAAATTGAACCCTAAACTAAATCCTAACCCTTGTCTCCACTGCTCGTCGCCGTTAGGACAGCGATGCCGAGCAGATGCGACTCGAGGTGCTGATCATGCCCGCCTCCACCATCGTTGTCGCCATCGCACCCACCCATTCTCAAGAGAAACACTGGAGAGGGTAAGCTTGGGCAATTTCAGATTTGGTGAGGTTATTATCAGGTTTCAATAGCCCTATCTCTAATCTGTTGTCGAGGGACCTTAGGAGAAAGGCAAATATTGTCTTTCCTTTCCACATCTCGAGTCTTTGGTCAGGGACCATAGACACATAACCCCAATATTTTCTAATATTCTCTCCAAAATGCTCTCTATCTAAAACAGTCTCTCCCTACAATACTCTCCAGGATCTCTCTCTACAAGATGTTCTCTTTTTTAGAATATTCTCTATCTAGAATATTTTCACTACAATATGTTCTTTAGGAACACCATTCCGAAAGAACACGGAACCAAAACAAACAATGCCCAACAGAATCCCAGATCAAAACTGTTCTCCTGGAAAATCGGAAAGGGATACCTATCATCCTCACCCTCCTCCCTCTCCACCATCTAGAGGGCAAGGTCCTCCTCACGATAGCAACTCCTTGTCGAGCCTTCTCATCTACTCGGCTTCACTTATTCGAAAACCCGAGCTCAAACTGATGAGTGGAACCAGTTCTTACTTTCTAACCCTTCACAAAAACAATAAAAAGAAAGAAAACACTGAAAAATAGAATTGATAGAACAATCCCAACAATCTGTAATTGAAAATTCAAAGGTAAGGTCTGAAGCTTTTATAATTCTACATCGACAAGTTGGCCTCTGATATAACTTCAGCATGAGAACCCCTTCCAACAAAGCTGCAGCTCCTCAGATTCCAGAACGCTGCAGATCTAGATATCAGGTGAAGCTGGTTTTTGCACATAAAAGACTTCAACCAGGTAGAATCTTTGTCGACTCTTTCATCTCACATCCCCAATCTCAACCTACAAAGATCCCGGAATATGCAATGTCAGCAAAATTGAAAAGTATCACAGAACTCAGAAACACTGCAACTATAATTGGAGAGAGAGAGAGAGAGAGAGAGAGAGAGAGAGAGATTTCCTGGACCAAATGTTATCCCTTTTGAGACAATTTGCAGTGATTTTTCCTGGACCAAATGTTCATCCAGATATCGGCGTGAACACTCGGATATTCCTTCCATCACCTCCAAAAGGATTGCTTCAATCGGTCCCCTCCCTTACCACCTACCCAAAAGCAAACGGGATGTGTAGAGGTTGGTCACTCTGCATCTGCTAGCAGAAACACTCTCATCAGCTTCGCGAGTAGAAAGCATCCAGTTAGCCTTTCTAGCCCCCCCAGTGGCACCCCTTCTTTGCTTTACCCCTTCAACTCGGTATTAAATTTTTTAAATATTTTTTTTCTAATGTTTTATTATAAAAAGGCCGATACCGAGTCGTAACAGCCGGTACAACTTGGTCCGGGGCCAACCCGTACCGGTACCCGTATTTTAAACCATAGTTACCAAATCGGACGTTTTTTTGAAAAAAACACGTATAAAACGCGTATCGATCCGAAGACGTAGTAAACAGGAAAAAAACTCGTTTTTTTGAAAAAAACTTATGTACGCGTTTTATACGCGTTTAAAACGGAAAAAACGGGTATAAAACACGTATAAAACACATCGGGTTTGGTCCGGATTTAAATTGGGTTCGGGTTTTATTTTATTCGTGCTTAATAAACGCATATGCTATATGTTTTGAACTTTTGCTTACTTAATGTTGGAAAATGACATATATACATACTTGGTATAATTTTTAAGATTTTTTTTGTTTTTTTCGATGTTTTCACGTTTTTTTCCTGTTTTTCCCGTTTTCATCGTATCTTTCCGATTTTTTCCTTCGCCGTTTTTTTCCCGTTTTCCGACTTGGCAACTATGTTTTAAACTATGGTCCAGAGTATAATGGTTAAAGGAAGGAGACCTTTATACATAATATTTTCATAGGATTGTGAATGCTAGACGTATAAAGAAAAAGATCCACCCCTAGTTGATGATGCTTCCTTCATATTTGATTCAGAGAAAATTCAACAGGCTTTTGAAACACATTTCAAGTCATGATTTGGTAGTTTCATCTTAACCATTTTTAACCTCCTGTAGTCCTGTGCAATGGCAGTGCACAGATATTGAGGATTGACGTAAAGAATTGCATGGATCGAGCTCTATAAGAGGGGATGACAAAGCTGTCGAATCAGATAGAGTTTATAATTGGGAGATTCAGTCTTGGTCTCCAACTTCAGGTAGACAATCTCAGACGACTGAACAGAAGCCTGGAGCGTGGCAAGACGACCATCAAATCCTTTGTTCACCACAAATCCAAACCATCAAAATCATTGGAAGCAAATCCCAAGGAAGGAATGTTTGTCACGGTTTCACCATAAATCACCCCAAGAGGGAATCTCCAGTCGTCGATTGAAGTTTGCATCCTCTCTTCAACAAAGATCCCGATATGCCCTTGGAGGAGTCTTTCAAGACCTCAAGGAGGCCAAAAAAAGTTTCAAAGATGGGCCTGAAGCAGATTCCATGGAGGAGCCCGTGATCATAATCATGAATTTATACTAGCCATTAGAGGATGTCCCATGTGGCCATGCCATGAAGATTTCCTAGAGTTCTAATTCAATCATCATGGAAAAGTTGGAAATTGAATATAAGGAAATGCTCATGAGAAAGAACAAGGAGCCCATAATTAAAGTCATGGATTGATACTCACAATCAAAGAACGTCATGCCTCAATTATTTCTTGGAGCATGAGTCATCAACCACAGACCTATTATCTACAATCTCTTTACAAAACAAGAATTATAAACCAAGGAAGAGGCCATTATTGTTAGTCCAAAAAGATCAAAGAGCCTAGTATGCAGACTCATGTGACCCATGAATACATCCCTGAGAAGTTGAAAATCAGAACTCTATATTTGTTTTGGAATCCATTCGATCATCAGACGGAAAATCCCCAAAAAGTTATCCTGAAGCAACTATTTGACAAACTCAAGGGCAGAAGTGTGGAGATCGTGAATCACTATCCTACACAAGCAAGAGCAGATTTCGAGTGACCCTTTAACATTAGTGTGCACCATCAATTGATCCTTAATTGTAAGCTTCATCCAAATCTTTTAATATTTGAAGTCTTTTATTATTTTTGTAGATTATCAGCACTTTTTAATATTTAAGGATTTTTTAACGGAAATTTTCAAGGAATACAGACTTATTTTGATTTGCTTAAAATGGATGGGCTCCTTGATCTTTGGGGAGGGTTAGTTGTCGAAATCGACCTTTATTTGGTAGGATAATCTTATTAAGGGTATAAATAAGGAAAACGAAGAGAGAACTGACTCTCCCTCCTACAAGAAAGAGTACTCTTTCTCCTCACTGGTGAGAGGAGTTTTGACTCCTCTCCGACAGGAAGAGGCACCCCCTCTACAGTGTTATATTAAGTTTAAAAAAAAGGGTTGAATGGGGAGCTTTATTACTAAACAAAATCAAACGCACGTGCCTTTTATCTCTCTCACATATCTTAGCATAAAGAGCGTACCACCCGTGTTATAATTTGTGAGCACAAAACATTGTCGGTCCTATCGAGTTGCTAAATAAACAGTAATACAAAAAAAAATGCTCCCTTTAATAACATGGAATTCTTTATTATTTTTATTACTAGTAAAATGAAATGTAAGAGGTCTTTCTTAACCAGCATTCACAACCAACAAGAAATACTAATAGTTTTCGATATATTTATTTGTCATGGTCATGAATTTTCTGTAAATATATTTCTTGGAGTAAGGTTCATGCTCATCATCTTGATGCTTCTATTTGGATTTCTCGATTGAACACATTAGTACCTCGACCAATACTGGGAAGACTAACATTAGTTCCACTATCAGCATGAATTCAGTCATTGATCGATACAACAAGACGAAAGAAGAGAACCAGATTGTGATGAATACGACATCAGAGGTTAAGGTATTTATTACTTGAGACTTTTGTTACATATTTTTAAGATTACAGTTTGCAGGACACCGCATGCTTTTCAGCCTACATGAATGACCACTCAAAGTTATCTACAAATTATGCTAATATATATATATATATATATATATATATATATATATATATAGGGGATGCTTAAATGCGGTCTACGGTCCGCAGCCGTCTGATGCACCCGCCGCGTGCATCAGATGCACGGTGTGGTGCATCGGACGGCTGCGGACGCGGATCGCATTTAAGCATTCCCCTATATATATATATATATATATATATATATATATATATATATATATATATATATATAGGATAGCGATCCAGTGAGATATGAGATATATGAGATAACTTTGAGAAACCTATCTAGAGGTTTTAGAATTTGAAGAAAATTGGTGGGTATGCTCTTTATGGCAAGTTGATCATCCTCACAAAAAATATCAAATTCTAAAACCTCCAAGGGCATCAAATGTCAGAAGATTTATCGACCGTCCAATAAAACCAATAATTTGAATTGTGTATTTAATGCCTCTAGAGGTTTTAGAATTTGATGATTTTTTGTGAGGATGATCAACTTGCTATAGAGAGCATGCTCACAAATTTTCATCAAATTCTAAAACCTCTGGATAGGTTTCTCAAAGTTATCTCATAGAAGAGTTATCTCACTGGATCGTTATCCTATATATATATATATATATATATATATATATATATAAACCATAATGCAATATATTAATTATCCCCAACTAAGGACTGATATTTCATTGTTTCGAATGTTTGGAAGGTTCTGCAAAAATTTTAGTAAAAGAAAGGAAGGTAAACAAAAGGAAGAACCATTACTACAATTGGACAAATACAACTGATCACAAACCTGCAGGGTAGCACATAAAAGCCAACAAGAGGATGAAAGATCACTAGAGGGTAAGAACTCAGATGGATTTGCTTAAACTTTATATTTCCTCAAACTATTGGCTTGCTAACAAACTAGTAAATGGTACAAAGACCAACAAAATCAGACCCATGTAAATTTAGTATTACAATAATTGTCTACATGGAAGGATTTCAGTTGGGTCAAATTATCAAGCAAATGTTTTAAAAAACGGAAGGCAGAAGGAAGGCGGTCAAGTGTTTTCAAGACGAAAGGCGGACGACTAGGCGGGCACCCGGAGAAAAAGGCGGACGCCCACCTATATAAAATATATTATATATATTCTATATGTATGTATATATATATAAATTCATAATTCTATATAAAATAATAATAATAGAAAGTTTTACATATGCTCTGAATATAAAAGTTTTATGAAAAGGAAGGAGGGGATTGGGTGGGTAGGGGTATTTCGGTATGGTTACCTCAATACCTATACCCGATTGTCCCTCTAACTTGAGTATACTAGATAATACAGTTGTACTCTTTATTGTGATGAGCCCAACTTCCAACCAATCATATATTGTTATCTAAATTCTATCCAAACTCATATCATACAAGAACCAATATAGTAAGAAATCGTACGAGCTTCTTAAACATTTCATCACAATACATTGAAATTTTTTTTTCCTCAAGCAATTGCATATGGTGGATAAAGAGAAAATTTCAATCCAATTCATTACTAAAACCCGACCGAGCCAAAACCCAAAACGATATGGATCCGATATGGACCCTATATACCCGAATGGGTATGGACCATGCCATACCCGAATGGGTATAAATATGGATTGGGGTAGGGTCCGACCCGAACCTGACCCATTGCCAGCCCTAACCATAATTAAAATGTAGTGATAAATATCCATCATGGAGAATGATGTAACTCCGCCTAGCATTGACATGTATGAACTTCTAAAAATTTGACTATAATATAGTTTCTCTATTTTAAAGTATCATATTGGTTTTTGTATACACTACTAATCTTAGAAATTCTCTTGATTAATAGATAAGGCGATGGTGAGTGAGACCCGCCTAGGCGCCCGCCTTTGTTCAACCCGCCTGCAGTGCCGCTTAATGCTGAAGCGGGGTGGCCAACCCCCTAAAACGCCTAGGCCGCCCGGACCGCCTTTTAGAACAGTGCAAGCAATGTAACCATGTTTTCAAACGCGAAGATGTAAGGTGGGGCATTTTTACTGTCATGAGTCAGGGCAAAAGCCCCACGAATTTTTATATTTTAAAATTTTAAAATATATACTTTTTTAGAAGTCGTATGACAATAGTGAACAAATAAAATTCAAATATATAGGTAAACTAGACAGTATAAAAAAAATAACTTGAAATGACTTGTGATTGTCTTTAATGATTCAACTATGGTCCAACAAAAATCCAAAATATATAGTATCCAAGATTCATGTTACCAAATTCATGAAAGTTACATTAAAAAAAATTTTCCTCAAAAGGCTGTAACATATAAAAACAATCACATTAACTCATTCTCATCAGTATTATCATTTTCATCCAATAGGTCTATGTTGGGGAAGCTTCCATCATAAATTCTCCCACTTTCTCTATGTCCAAATCTTTCTCTATAGGAGTCAATATGACGGCCTTGCTTTTACCTCTATCTTTACCTATACATAAATAAAAGTCGAGATCTAAAATTAGGAGACAAATTGCTGATTAAAAGGCACACCCTAGGTTTAGTAACTTTAGTTTTAGCATTAATTTTTTTTTTTAAATATATGCCACTCCATTTGGGCGTAGGGCCAATAAGCTGGGGCGCAAAAGAAGAACCCTAGGCGTCCGGGGTGTGCGCCCAACTAGTTAGGCGTAAGCCCAGATGTAGTCATTCCCCAGATAGCTCGTCCCATGATGTTTTGGATGCACATCACCAGGTGCTAGCCAAGAGAATGTCCCATGCAGGTTATTTAAAATCTATGATATCAAGTAGGACACATAGTAGTTACACGAATTATCGAGATGGCATACGTGGAAGAAACTCAAGGCACTTGATGCTCTAAATTACCATGTAGGCACACAGAAATAACACCACAAATCAATCGAAGATAAATAATTGTACAAATGTTTTGGAATAACTCCTTTCTTATGATAACTTTTCTCCAATGCCTTTGTAACCGGTCTTAATATGCAACCTCCACGTGGTATGAATGATGGTTGAACTTGAGCTACCAAGACCATGAAGTTCAGCACGCTTGTATATGTGTACTTCCAAAATGCATCGCATGATATATAAACATTTCAAAGAGTGTGCATACATGTTTAAGGATTAGAAATCTATAAGATGTACCACCATAAACTTTCAAAACCTCAAGCGAACAAGTATAATACAGAACTCATAGCTTTCACAAGCAATAAGGAGCCTATACATGTTAGACAGATTTTCACCCTAGTGCTTTAATTTGGGGTAGTTTTCAGAGTTCAATGCAACAGTCATATAGCATAATACAGATAGCTTTAGAAAGTATTTCACAAGGCCAGCTGACCACAATTAGTTATATGAATTGCCAATACTTCTTAATCATAGTTCATATACTAATCCTCGTGTTATGTACTCACTAGTTTTGGCAGATGGAGTCAGCAAGTTTGAGGCAACAGCTACATAACTTGGAAGAAAATCATCGGTACACCTTCTTTACCCTAATTTGTGCTACAATCATTATACCTGAAAATTCATTCATCACATCAAATGTTTTGAACCATCAATGACCAACATTGATCAATATTTTTTACTTTTTGCTGGGTAATTCAATTGAATATTTTTAACATGACCTATGAAATTTTAAAACTAGAGACTATTATAAATCAATATGCTTTGTGTTACTTGACAAGACCGCAATTGCACTTCTAATATAAGCATCAGAATCATTAGTACATCAGATACTCTTAAAGCCAAACTTTAAAAACATTAAAGAATGTGATAATGGAAATATATTACTTCATAAATGAACAGAGAAATTATTAGTTTCATATTTATTGAGAGTGTTGATACTTGAGATATGATTTTATTATGAAAGCTACAATATTCATGATCTGCATGTAGGATAGGCAGAAATAGATAATTCATTCATAGCATAGGCACAAATAAATAGTACAAACAAGCAGTTACTGATAAAAATAGCATAACAAAACATTTTTATTGATGATCACAGGCAATTGACGGGACAAGAGCTTTCCGGACTAAGTGTCACAGATCTACAAAGTTTAGAGAGCCAGCTAGAAATGAGTCTACGTGCTATACGAACGAAGAAGGTATTCAGATCCTATGCCTCACTCAGTGCCGACTCAATTATCTTTCTTATCACCATTGTTCTTAATATCCTTTCAAAAAAAAAAAAATCATTGTTCTTAATATAAGAATTTTCACTTTTGCAGGACCAACTCTTAATCGATGAAATCCAAGAACTGAGCAAAAAGGTGTTTCAACAGAACAAAGCTATTGTCTTCCGATTGTGGTATAAGGTGATGCAATTCAATTGCCTAACTTCACTGGTTTCATTGCAGGGGAACCTTATTCACCAAGAAAATATGGATCTCTACAAGAAGGTAAACCTTATTTGCCAATAAAATAAATAGTTACATAGCAATGTATTGAAATAGAAAGCTAATAGTCTCAAAATGCCCTTCGGAAATTTTGGATCCAAATCAGCCATGCTGAAATGTGGAAGTGGCGATCTAGTACAGCCTAAACATACGATCTTGGATCTCAGGTATATGCAAGTGCAACAAGGGGGTTAAATGGAGAAGCCAATAGAGGTTCACTTATTCCATATGGTAATGGCAACTTAGAAGATGTACATCTACCCATTCATCTACAACTAAGCCAGCCACAACAACAAACAAATGGGATGCAAGTGGAAGCTCCAAAGTTGAGGTCCTTCTTCTCATAAATAAGTTCGGGTAGAACATTCATTCCTTTTTTTAAAAATTGAATAAAATTCCATTGAATATTGCAGCAGACTTCAATTGCAATAAAAAGATGATTCAAAGTTAGAAGGTGCCTCTTCGTGCTCTCCCATTAACATTGCTGTTGAAGCGACAAACAACAGCAGGCTACTTCTAGTAATATGTGGTGTAAAAAAATGAGCAGGATCAGATTCAGCACAATTATTTATATCTGGTGTGGTTTGACTGGAAGGACAAATTAGAATGTAAAGCTTTCTTTCGTTAGAAGGCGAAGACAATGCCACGCATTTCATTTTAAGCGCTTTGAATAATGAATGTTTCCTGTGTAAAGCCATGCATCTTGCAGGCATGCAGATCAGTAACTCGCCATTATGATGGGGTTATTAATGAAACCATAAGCAAATAGCAATAAAATGATTTAGCGGACAAAAAGGTGGTTTCATATATACCATTCTAGTTGACATCAACCAACAAAAACGCAAACTAACTATTGAAAGCTAGTCTTATTTGTTTGAAATTTGAATAACATTCTTGGGATTCAAATCAAATATCTCACTCTATACCCTTCACCTTTGATTAGTCTTATTAAATTCTATCGATAGCATCTCGAACATAAACTAATGCAACATTATATCTATTAGGCATCAAACAACACTTTTGATCCTTCCAGTCAAAGTCCTAACATTCCAAGTAGCAAATATAACCTTCGTATTTTGTGGGATTATTTTCACTGCTCGTTTTTGTTCCATTTGATGTGAAAATCTGTTTTTTAGTTGCTCCAATTGGTCGCCATTGCAATGTGCTGCTTCTAAAAGACACCCTAACCTTATCCAATCCTTGCATGTTTTTCACCACAATCGGGTTTTGTTGCAGTGCACCACTTACAGGCGACGACTGAGCAAACCTTTGCTCATTTCTCACACCACAATCGGGTTAGGTTGTGGTCCGTATTATTTAAATTATTTTTGTCTATTTTCAATGGTAGTAAAAAAAACTTGATATGGAGAACTCTTGGATCCCATGTACTTTGGGAGCCCCAACCCAAGATGATGTTGTAAACTCACTGATGCGAATTTCGATAAGGAGGCCATCCAAGATCGTGGATATCTCTCGACTTCTTAGCCCCTTATATATCCTCTAGCTTCTTCTGAATTCTTCTCTTTTCAATTGTTTTTTGTTTTAGCATCCAAGCTTTTGATCTCTTTAATTATTGATAACTTTGTTAGTAAATCGAATATTGTTTGCTTTCCTTTGGGATGTACAGTTTTAGGGTTCTGGACAATTTAAGTTGGATATTGATAAATGTGAGGTCAAATAGAATAGATGTTGTTATGGGAAATTCAATTAAGTAGTAGTTTAGTGGTAGTGTTGGAAATAAGAGTTTTTTTATCCATCATTTCCATATATTTGAGATCAATGTCTTGGCCAAGAGCAAGAACAAGATCCGATCATTGAAAAACATGAATGGAATCATTGTGACTAAATACACCATTACACAATGGAACCCTCAAGTCTTATTACTTTCACTATATAATGACATTAGGGAGCAAGAACTTTGCAAACTCTCTCTCTCTCTCTCTCTCTCTCTCTCTCTCTCTCTCTCTCTCTCTCTGACTATGCAGTCAAAGTCGGTAGTCGGCCCTAGTCGGCCAAGGGCCGACTAGGACTAGTCGGGACTAATTCGGGACTAGTCGGCCAAAACTTATTCTAACCCCTCCCCCCCTCCCTAAACATATATGATATATGAACTAACATAAATGTCAATAAGTATATGATATTAGTCGGTTAATAACAATACATACCTTCACACTTCACAGCATGGGTATAAATACATAAGTAACAGTCTAACATAACATAGTTGTATTAGCTTCATGCCCATGTCAAAAGACTCAGAACTAAGAATTCATCACAATATTTGTTTGATGATGTTTAATCAGTGAACAACCCCAATTTTGATTATAGGGTTATATGGATATCAACAAATAAACTAATTATTTATGTTTTTATCTGAGATTCTCAGGTGCTCAACATATGATTATAGGGAAGAGCCATAGTTGTGAGTCTCAAGGTTTAAAATCACGGTATCGGTCGCGGTATCGGTCGGCGCCGAACCGGTATGTACCGGCCGGTACGTACCGGTACCGGCCGGTATGGACCGGTACCGGTTGAGAAAAAAACCTTAAAAAAATCCAAAAAACCAAAAAAAAAAAAAATTTAACCTGTCGGTACCGGTCCGTACCGGCCGTACCGGTCGGTACCGGTCTGTACCGGCCTGAACCGGCCGATACGGACCGGTACGTACCGGTACCGGCCGATACGGGCCAGGTATCGGGATCGGATGCAGTACCGGTCTCGAACCGGCCAAAACCGGTACGTACCGGTATCGGCCGAGATTTAAAACCCTGGTGAGTCTTACGACTCAAGACTTTGAGCCAATGTAAAAAAATCTAAACAAAATTGCTTGCAATGACTCCTTTCAAAAAAATAATTTGCTTGTAGAATGCTGCCTGGGGACTAGTCGGCAGTCGTTAGTCAGGGACTAGTCGGGTCTAGTCGGGGACTAGTCGGGATTCTGCCCAGCAATGACGGAATCGAAATTAATCGGTCGATAAAATGCCGCCCAGGGACTAGTCGGGGGCTAATCGCCGACTAGTCCCGACTTTGATAGCATAGCTCTCTGAGCATGTGCAATTCCAACTTTGCAACCTCAGTGAGAGAACAATGACGGGATTTGTTCGTTGCTTCATTGTTATGGAGCAAGAACCAGGCTTCAGTTTCAAGAGCAGTATGTTGTTCCCTAAATAGAGTTAGTGCTCCACCTGATGCCTGCCTCTGCCGCCTCGTCACTGCAGCGGTCGCCTCGGTGGGCACAGCCTTGCCTCTGGCGGACCCCCCCTGCCCCTACGGCGTGTGTGTGAGAGAGTCTATGATAGAAAAATAAGGAGTGGGTATCATAGCTAAATAGTAATTATCCCAAATTTTTTCACCTTTTCCCTTAAGAGAAAAAATGACATGATATACGAACCCCTATGTTAAAGATGCATCTTTATAGAATGAACAATACTTAGCTCCAACAGTTGATGTGGCAATCAATGATTGGATCTTACGCCACTATCATGAGCTAAACAGATAAAAAAAAAAGTATTGAGTCTAAAGTGGTAATGTGGGCCCCACATAATAGCCTATGAAACAGTAGATCCTACAGCCTACAAGTATTAAGTGGGTATAGTCCAATCGTTGATTGCCACATCAGTTGTTGGAGCCCGTAGCTCCAACAACTATTAGAGCCAAGTATCGTTCTTATAGAACAGATTGGAGTGAGTTAGAAAGTGAGTGCATCTTTATAATAGAGGGTGGATATATGAGGCTATAACTTGGCCCTTTACAAGAAAAGTAAGAAAGTTCTAAGGAATTACGATTTGTCGTTTAATCCGGACCGCTCTTTGTCTCCCCGCCTTTAAATCACAGCCTCTCTTTGTCTCAAAATGTGTCCCCTATACGATGCTTAATATCTAAAATAAAGTTGAAACAAGACAAATGCGCATTCACATATCTATGCTAGCATCCCCAAACTCTTTAAAAGACCAACCCGAAAGCACACTCCCAATACCATTAGCTCAGATCATAGGAAGGATAGAAACAAACCATTGGTGTGAAGTTGTACAATGGATCCTTCAAGTCGGAGACCAAATTATGATCATATGTATGACAAAACAGATAATTGATCTTCAGGACATTCAAACGAAATTAAAACCCTAGGTAATACATTGCAGGATCTGAGGTAATTGGCGCACACATCAACACAAGCATGAATTTATTCATCGATAATCCAAAATTAAATCAATAAAAAAAGAGAAAACATCAAGCCAAGAACTGATCGTACTCTACAAACGCTTAGGTTAGAGGTCCATCAAGAGAATCAAGAACTTGTTGGGCAGACAAAAGGTCAAGATCTAGAGGAAAGAGCAGGGGTGGTGAGGAGGAGAGGAGAAGAACGATGGAAGGAAGGAGCGTACCTGTGAGCCGGATCAGAATCGAGGGGCGGAGGAGGAGCTGGAAATATCTAGGAGGAGGAACGTGTACCTCAGGAATAAAATAGTGGCCACAATAGCGAATGAACGCAAGCCACGTGGCCTTCTAGGTTTTAATAGCGCGTGGGCCTTTCTCGCTTCAACCAGATGGAAAGGACAGAATCGAAATCTATTAGTCTATAGTTTTTTTTTTTTTTTTTAGAGATCGGCGGGCGTCCGAAACCTTTCGTGCAATGGCCCACTTCAGACTCGAACTAATTCCTCCGGGAGTGAAGCCCGACCCACTTGGCAATTCTCACTTCACTCCTGGGTAAACCGAGGGGAGGAAGAGTTGAACCCACAACCTCATCACCAAAGCATCAGTTGCTTTGCCAACTCTTCTATCCCCTTGTGGGTCAATAATAGTCTATAGTTATATTTATCTATATAACATGGCACGACGCTTTCATGCTGACTAGACAAAATGGCACCAAAAGCTGACTAGACAAAAAAATTGCTGACTAGACAAAACGAAACAAGTTGACTAGACAAAAAAAATAACTACGCATCATCACAATCATCCATACATAAAAGAATAGAAGCTGCACTTGATGGCCCCTTCAGAAATTAAATAAATGCTCTATATAGAATATTAATTGCATTTAATTGCATGCATATAAGGTATTAATGGTTGGGTGTAAGGGACGGTTATGTAAGGAGATTAATGGGGCTAGAGAGAGGATCACAAGGGGTGTTGCGGGATTTAGATGAGGAGAGAGGGAGGGAGTTTCGGCTACATGGCAAGAGAGAGAGAGATCTGAAGAGAGGGACGGTAAAATATGGAAAAAGAATCAATTAGAGAGAAAATAGGAGAGATAGGAGGGGGTGCGATCAGATGGTTTTGAATAACACGGACGGCTACGATCAGGTTTTGATTAAATGGAAATAAAGGAAAAAAGAAAGATAGGGGATAGTGGGGAGTTGTTATCAGGTTGGGCGGTTGGGATTTAAAAGAGAGAGACTTGGATAAGAGCATGCATGCATGGCTTCGCATGGGTTGATGCGGCCATGGATGGCTATGATGTGTGCTGTAATGCTTGAGATGGGTTTTTGAGAGCTGTGATTAGGTTTCAAGAGATAGAGAGAAAGGTCATGTGCATGAGATGTGGACTTGCATGGGGTTGGATTTTTTGTTCACTACCTAGAGCTCGAATGAGCTGGTAAGGATGGGTCGACGGCTAATAGCTAGTAAGTTCGTACATGTATGACTTTGAGATTGGGTGAGATGTCTACAGATATGGCAAAAAGGTGGGGAGGAGGAAAAAGAACAGTGGTCCTAGCAGTAAGTTCCTCCTCCCCACCTTTTTGCCATATCTGTAGACAGCCCCGGATTACGTACCAAAAAAATTACATGGGAATGATGAGGTGCATTCGCACGTGTGACGTTTGTGTGTGTGTGTGTGTGTGTGTGTGTGTGTGAGAGAGAGAGAGAGAGAGAGAGACGTATGTGTAGGGGTCGCAATGGGTCGTGTTGGGTCGGTTTTACATATGGTACACCGTCGCGGTACGGTGCGGTTTCGGTGTTGCGGTGCGGTTTCGGTTTTGCCCAAAATCGCACCGAAACCGCACCGTTGCCATCCCTAGACGAAAACGCTAGCTTCGTGCCAATCGACACGGGCGAGAAAATGGGTGTCCCTATGAATGCCGTTGTTGTCGTCGAAAGTGTTTTGTTGCCAAAGACGTTCAAGTGTGTTGCCACCGAAGACGGGCTACTACAGTGCCGACAGGGCGGCTCGCTACAGTGCCGACGGGCACATGCACTATCCTTTTAAAAAAACGGGTAGACCAGCTAAGACCCAGTAAGATCCGTTTAAATATTTAATTTCTTATTTTTTTAAATTTTATCTTTCATTGCAGCTCATCATCATGGGTGTCCTCATCACAGGCGTTTATTGAACCCATCGCATACTATGATCGGATGTTGGGTAGATCATTGGAGGGCCAATCACATCTGTTTCATTACCTGCCGATTCGGACCGAGTGCGATGCACGGGTCAGGTATGGGTGCAACAGACGGCTGTGATTTGGGGTACAGATAAATGGTGTAGAAGATTTGGATTCGGGGGTGGAGCGGTGGTTGCCCGCTTCGTGTCAGTTGGGGGGTGTCTTGCCGCCGAAGACGGTCCGACAAGTGTATTTCCACCGAATGCGGCCCGCTGCGGTGCTGACGGCCAAGTGTGTTGTTGTCGCACCGAAGGCTCCCGCTTCATGCCAATCGGTATGGGCATGCCGAAGGCGGTCAAATGTGTTGTCATCGCATATGACGGTGGGGGAGGGGGTGGGGGTGGTGATGCCCGGGGGGTGTTTTGCTGCCGAAGGCGGCCTGTTACATTGTTGACAGTGTGTTGCCGCCGAAGACGGCCCGCTGCAGTGCCGACAGGCACGGGCATGCACTAGTATCTAATAGTCTATATCTATATCTATATATCTATACTAAAATGGAAGTCTCTCTCCCGTGTTGTGACACGTGGATGTCTTTTAAAGAGCTAGAATTCTTCTTTCGTGTGTGAACACGGCTCACTTTTAAATCCATTTAAAAACCTACCATAAATATGATAAATTTTCATTCAATGACAGTTAATGGTCATTTGATGTTAAAATATCTCTCATTCTCTCTCTAACAAGTGAATCACACTCATTTCAAATTTCACACTTCTTCGAACAATTACCATGTCTTTGCCAAATGGCGTGCATCAAGCATATTCGGGCATTGCCCGGGTTTCTTACTAGTATCTATACTAAAATGGAAGTCTCTCTCCTGTGTTGTGACACGTGGAAGTCTTTTAAAGAGTTAGAATTCTTCTTCCGTGTGTAAACGCGGCTCTTTTTTAAATCCATTTAAAAACCTACCATAAATATGATAAATTTTGTATTTAATGATCATTTGATGTTAAGCTCTCTCTTTCTCTTTCTCTCTAACAAGTGAATAACACTAACTTCAGATTTCACACTTCTTCAAACAATTGCGATGCCGTCTTTACTGGCGCACATCAAGCACATTCGGGCATTGCCAACTTGCTAGCCAATGTTGTGCGTCTCAATGGACATGGGTGCCTCCTCTCCGGTGATCTCCCTCCGTCGCTCCCAAACCTCGTTCAGGATTACAGCCATGGGTGTTCCACCTGCACCCTTGGCTTGCATTAGTGTATCGTTACCAAAAAAAAACACAGACTAGTGTGACCGACGACACACCCATATCACTATATATGGAACCTAAATCTTATGTCCCATTTATCTACCCCATTGTCTGCCCCCCAAATCACAGCCGTCCATTGCACCCATACCCGACCAGTGCATCTCACTCAGCCCCAATCGGCAGGCAATGGGACGATAGTGATTGGCCCTGCAACATAGGCCTTCAGCTGATCACTGTAGTCTCTTTGTCTACCAGTTGGGATTGAGTGCGACGCACCGATCAGGTATGGGTGCAACGGACGGCTGTGACTTGGGGGGGGGCAGACGATGGAGCAGAGAAATGGGACTGAAGATTTGGGTTCGTCACTATGATGCATCGACCCTAAGTGTCCACCCACGATACACCAGGAAAATGAGGGAGATAAAGAGCGGTTCACACACACACACACACACACACACACACACACACACACACACACACACACACACACACAGAGAGAGAGAGAGAGAGAGAGAGAGAGAGAGAGAGAGAGATGTGCAGCTCATAGGACTTTGGGAGGAGAGATTTTCTCAACAGCAGTGAGGAGGAGAGGAGAAGAACGATGGAAGGAAGGAAGTCAGCGTACCTGCGAGCCGGATCAGATCGAGGGGCGGAGGAGCTGGAAATATCTAGAATGAGGAACGTGTACCTCAGGAATAAAATAGTAACCACAATAGCAAGTGATCGCGAGCCACGTGGCCTTATAGGTTTAATATATATAAGGGAAGCAAGAGAGTGTGGGCCTTTCTGCTTCCACCAGGTGAAAGGACAGAGTCGAAATCTAATAGTCTATGTCTATATTTTTATCTATTCTAAAATGTAAACCTCTCTCCTGTGTGACACGTGAAAAGTTTTTAAAGATCTAGAATTCTTCTTTCGTGTATAAACACGACTCTCTTTTAAATCAATTTACAAACCTACCATAAATATGATAAATTTTCATTCAATGACATTTAATAGTCATTTGATATTAATATCTCTTTCTCTCTCTCTAACAAGTGAATAACACTCACTTCAGATTTCATATTTCTTTGAACAGTTGTGATGTCGTCTTTGTCAAATGGCATGCATCAAGCACATTCGGGCATTGCTCGGGTTTCTTACTAGTCTATATATCTATACTAAAATGGAAGCCTCTCTCCCGTGTTGTGACACGTGGACGTCTTTTAAAGAATTAGAATTTTTCTTTCGTGTGTGAACACAACTCTCTTTTAAATCCATTTAAAAACCTATCGTAGACATTTAATGATCATTTGATGTTAATCTCTCTCTCTCTAATAATTGAATCACACACTTCAGATTTCACACTTCTTCAAACAATTGTGATGTCGTCTTTTATCAAATGGCATGCATCAAGCACATTCGGGCATTGCCAACTCGCTTGCCAATGTTGTGCGTCTCAATGGACATGGGTGCCTCCTTTCCGGTGATCTCCCTCTGCCGCTCCCGAACCTCGTTCGGGATGACAGCCATGGGTGTTCCACCTGTGCCCTTGGCTTGCATTAGTGTACTGTTACAAAAAAAAACACAAACTAGTGTGACCGATGACACACCCATATCACTATGGAACCCAAAACTTCTGTCCCATTTATCTACCCCATCATTTGCCCCTCAAATCACAGTCATCCATTGCACTCATGCCTGACCAGTGCATCTCACTCAGCCCCAATCGGCAGGCAATGGGACGACAGTGATTGGCCCTGCGACATAGGCCTTCAGCTGATCACTGTCGTCTTTTTGTCTACCAGTTGGGACTGAGTGCGATGCACCGGTCGGGTATGGGTGCAACGGACGGCTGTGCCTTGGGGGGGTAGACGATGGAGCAGAGAAATGAGACTGAAGATTTGGGTTCATCACTATGACGCATCGACCCTAAGTGTCCACCCACGATACACCCTGAACGCCTTTGATGCGATCGATCAATTGTGATCGTCCCACTACCCGTAACATGAGGAAAATGAGGGAGATAAAGAGCGGTTCACACACACACACACACACACACACACACACACACACACACAGAGGGAGAGAGAGAGAGTGAGAGAGAGAGAGATGTGCAGCTCATAGGGCTTTGGGAGGAGAGATTTTCTCAACAGCAGAGGGTGCCACATTAGGAACCTCCAACTAATATTCTAGTATAGATAGGGAGTGAATTCATGCACGATATGATAATCCAAAAGGACATGTTTAGCAAGCGTTCATATCTTAGCTCGATGTTTCCGTGGGGGGATTTTTCTTGTCACTTGATCCCCTCCTACATCAACGATGTTTGGATGTAGTGTATGTCCTTGTGCAGTAAGTCACAACCTTAAATCCATTAAGCCGATGAGGACTTGTACAAATGAACGGAGAATAGAAGATCATGGAAGTGAGTCAAACTCCAGAGCTCTACAGTCTAGAATTGGCAAAAAGGTCATGAGGTTTTTACCGAAATGGCCACCAACTCTCAACTATTGTTGAGAATGGACCCTATCAAGAAATCTGAACAAAAATGGCCTTTAGCACGTGGGAAACAGGTCGCACGGTGACACTAAACAGGTAAAAAGACATATTGACCCTTACCACTGTAAAAAGCTATCGTGGCTGGGTAACTCGGTTTCTTACCAGTTTGAGAGAAATCGAGCCTTTCGCCTTGTTTTCGTCACGATCAACCGTCGTCGAGGCTGCGTCCGACCACCTCCATTTCAACCGGCTTCCAAAATCCTGCTTTTCACCTTGTTTTCGTCACGATCAATCGTCGTCGAGGGTTCGTCGGACCGCCTCCACATCAACCGGCATCCAAAATCCATCTTTTCGTCTTGTTTTCGTCACGATTAACCGTCGTCGAGGCTGGGTTTCTTATCAGTTTCAGAGAAATCGAGCTTTTCGCCTTGTTTTCGTCACGATCAACCGTCGTCGAGGCTTCGTCGGACGTTCTCCATTTCAACCGGCGTCAATTTCAACAGTCGCTGAGGCTTCGTCGTTGAGGCTTCGTCAAAAATCATCCCCTCATATTGTCGGAAACCGCCTCCAGTTCTACCATCATTCAGGCTTCATCGGATTTAGCTTGTCTTGCCAAGGTATGTTCTATAGACCCAAATCTAATACTGGTTTCTATACCTTACATTCATCTCACAGCTCAATGCAAGGACAAGCAAGAACTGACTATGATTTTTCGGCGACGAAAACTAGAAGAAATTTGTTATTTCGTCCGTTTTCATCTCACAGCCCATAGCTAGTCTCGGCCAGAACTGACTGTGATTTTTCGGCGACGAAAACTAGACGAAATTTGTTATTTCGTCCGATTTTCGTCTCACAGCTCAATGCAAGTCTCAAACAGAACTGATTGTGTTTCTAATATACCTTACATTCAAATTGCACATGACATGGTATAGTGTTTCTAATACTGGTATAGTGTTTCTAATACTAGTTTCGAATTTGGTAAGGTATAGTAGTGAATTTGGTTCTAATACTGGTTTCGAATAAAGTATAGTGTTTTTTATTCCACCATCAGCAGGCTTTCTGTTTAACAACGTAATGTGGTTGTCAATTAAATTCAGAAGTGTGTAATTAAGAATTGATTTTCTTTTTATCAAACCTGCAATTATCTGACCGTAAATACTTATATGCGCATATTTCATCACTTGCATAAGCACACTTTAAGAATTGATATTCACCTTGCTTGCTAAGATATTCTTGCATTGGTCATAAGTCATCAGCCCAATCCTTTGAATTGAATTGAATTGAATTGAATTGAATTGAAATAATCCTGTGAAGTATTAGTGAATTGAATTGAACTAATCCTTTGATCATAAGCTAGGATAATTAGCTTAATCCTGACCCTTGTGAATTCTCATAGTTACTGGAAATTCATTTGTCTCGCCACAATTACTTCAAGCATTAGTAATTTCTCCCTCATGCATGTCTTCAATCACTTCGATATAACCTTGAGGCACCCATTTCCTTCTTAAAGTCCAACATTGGCAACAGATTACATCTGATAGTACTCTATCATAAGTCTTCTCTAAATCAATAAAAAACCATATGTAGATTCCTTTTCTCGTCTCTAAATCTTTCCCTCAATTGTCTCAGTAAGAAAATAGCCTTTATTGTGGACCTTCTGGCATAATCCGAATTGGTTCTCTGAAATCCTTGCCACCATTCTTAACCTTTGTAATTAACTCATGCTTTTCGAAAAAAAAAATAAAGTTGCTGCATTAAAACATAAGACAACAAAGATTGTTAGTTTGACCCTCTAGTAGAGAAGATTCATTTCCAAAAGAAGCTTCAAGGTGATTGATCATGATCCATGCAACAACCCCAATTTTGACAATTACACAAACTCTTTACCTGTATCCATGGACTAATGGAAGGATATTTTGTTCAAGCTAGAAACTGAGAGATCCTCAAATGCAGAGGAGGGAAAATGTAAGTAGCCAAAAACATCATATCCCCAAGCATTAGGTTTATATCTCCAAAAGAATGGGTATCACCCCTACATCCAAATAGTAGTTTCGTCCATATTTTATGTATTGTTTCGTCCATATTTTATGTATTGTTTCGTCCATATGTCATCCAAATTTTCATCATATATATATTTTATTGAGACCTCATTTAATTTATTGTATCTTTGTTATTTTGTTTACAGATGGTTAAGAGAAATCGTGGTCGTGGGCGTTCGTATGGACGTGGTGGTAGGGACCCTACTTCTATAGAGGGAGACATGTCCGGTATGATTACACAAACTACTGAATCTAATGTGAAGATTGAAGTAAAGAAAAAAAAAGAAAAATTGAAGAGGGAAAGAATGTAGAAGAAAAAAAAGTGGCCACGGAGCTAAGTGCTAGATTGAGCTATTTTGGTAAAACTTCTGCAAGGAACAGCATTAAATACTTAAATGAAATTGAGGAGCACTTCAAGTCAATAGATACAAAAAACAATTCTACAAATATGATGGATAGGATGAAAAGGAATTATTTTGGTTTCTTATTTGATTGGAGACGCAGTGCATGAGCTATGATTTCTCCAAGTGTCATACATTATTTTTGGCAAAGATACTTAGGTGGTCTGAAGTTTAATTTGGATGGCCAGATTATTTCCTTCTCACCGTTGGAGTTTTCTTTAGTTTCTGGACTCCGGTATTGTCTTGGGCCTCCTCCTTCGATACTAGACATTGGGTCAAACAACTTGCGAAGTAGATACTTTCCACGCGGGGCTACTCAGGCCTCCTTAATGGCTGCAATCATAGCAACTGCAGTTCCAGATGATGCAATAAAACTTTTTTTGGTTCTTATTTTGGAAAGTATCATTCTTGGCAGCAACAAGAATGTGATCGTACCGGATAGATATTTGAGATTGGTGGATGATTTGGACAGTTTCAATAATTACCATTGGGGTAATCTCTGTTATAGTCATATCATATCTGGGCTTGAAGCTGCAGTAAATGTTACAAAGTGGCCACCAAAGTATAATATTTTTGGATGCATATACATTTTACAGGTATTATTCTATACATAAACAATTCATAGTATCTATTGTTTAATATTTGTATTAATTTTTTTTTTAATTATTTGCTACAAGCATAGGCATTCGAACGGATTCCCCAACTGGGGAGTGTATGTGCCATGATGCTTGAGCATCCAAGGTGGCCGAGACTACTCAATTGGTATGACATAAGAGCATCATCACACCAAAGAATAAATGATATTGTGAATTCTAATAAAGTAAGTATACGAGTTTTTAATTGCTTAGATTAAAGTAATAGATGCATCGTATAATTATTAATTTTTTTGTCTGAATGTATTAATAGGCTCAGATTTTGAATGAGCTGACTCTCAGAGAAGAGAAGAAGACAATTGATATGTTGCAAGACTTATTTGATGCTGAGGCTTTTTCTTTCAAAGAAATAAGGGCAATCAGTTGTTGTTGACTGCACCGGATCATAACGACAGATCCGATGAAGGTAAATTTGAGGAAAGATTCTCCTCACTTGAGTAGAAATTTTAAAAAAAATTATACTCACTTGAGGAGAAATTTGAGGAAAGATTCTCCTCACTTGAGGAGAAATATGCAAAGATGATCTCCTCAATGGAGGAGAAATATGAAAGAAAGATCTCCTCAATTGAGGAGAGACATGCGAGAGAGCTCTCTTTACTTAGAGAACAATACTGTATCAGTTTAAAGAGTCAGGTAAACCAATAACGATTCCTATATATTCTATAATTATTTGTTTTTTGTATACGTATGAATTAACTATATGTTTATCTTTAACGGTATGTGCAGAAGGAGAAAGAGAATAAAAACATATTCTCTGAATTTGATAAGGATATAGGCCTCGAGAAGAAGGAGGAGGAAGAGAAGGAATGCAAGGTAGACAGAGATAGAACGGAGGAAGGAGAAGGGAAGACAAAGAATAATGATGAGAAGGGAGACGAGGTGGTGGAGAAGGATCCATTGAATGTTTTTACATCACAGCGGATGAAGAAACCGGGTCCGAAAATATGCTCTCCATATACCACCTACAAAAGAAAAAATCTTCGTAAGGAAATACAAGAAGAGGAGGTCGTTGGCGTGGAAAAATGGATAAAACAAGAGCGAGAGACAATAATAGTTTTTCTTGATGACAATAGAAATATTTTATAAGTATAGTCACTATATAATCTATTTTTGAATGATAACATATTTTGCCTCTTAGTAATTAATGGGATCGTTGTCAATATAGGCCTGATATTGTAATTGATGGGGTCCTTGTAACCCCTCACTTAATTAATAAACTATATGAGCGAACATCATGGGTGATGAGCGAGGTGAGTTTATATCAATTATTTTTTTTGATATCTCTCGATATGTCATATTCAATCGTATAAAACTTTATATTGTTGCAGCACATTGATGCATATATGTACTTACTTGAAGAGCGCATGTTAAGGAATAAGACCAGTACAACAGTCACCATTTCTATGGCTAGGACATATTCTTGGGTATATCTCTCATTCTTAATAGTATTTATATAAAAAAATTTCTTACAATTCAATAAATATTTATTGTTTATTTTTGAATTGCAGATATTATGTCAAACATGCTATAAGAATTGAAAGGACTTTGTACAAAGTCACGATGGAAGAAACCTAGATGATAGTCACCTTATGCATGCCTTCATTGCATCATATAAGGGGCCAAAAGAATTCGAGAGTCCTCTCAAAGATAATAAAGGGGATATCATTCCGATATGGAAGTGTTCATACGTAATAATCCATATCAATGAAGATAACCAACATTGGTATCTTGGGATTCTCCATATGCAGGATAGGAAATTAGTTTTGATAGACTCTCTTTATAGTGACCCTGTTTCTAAGTATAGTAAAAAAGTAGAACCATTTTTAGAAATTCTACCAATGTTTTTATATTTTTTGGGAGATGAAAATGCATTGCAGGGTGCAAAATGGACAAGCAAGTATGGTAAAGATCATTCTAGGCAATACAATGGGTAAGTTTTTATTACGAAATACTGAAAAAATATTAGTCCTTTTATACAACTAATAATTTTATATGTTATATAGGTATGATTGTGGCTTATTTTTGATGTCTTTTGTCAATTATTATAGCAGTAACAAAAAGATCGATTTCAGTCAGGTATAATATTCAGTTGTTTGCAATGTAATATTTAGTCAGGTATAATATTCAATAATTACACCTGCAATCTAATTGTTTAAATTTGTAGGTTGATATGACCTCATTTCGAAGGCGAATTGTATATCAAATATTGCGTCAATATGTAGATTGAAGGGCTATGACTGAAGGACTCAATTTGGCTATGATGATTGGGATGACTCCATGATTTGGAACTTGCATCAAAGAACTTGTAATTTGTTGGAATTTCTAATTTGTAATATGTTGTACTTTGTTGTAATTTGTAATGGAAGGGCTATGACTGAAGGACTCAATTTGGCTATGATGATTGGAATGACTCGATGATTTGGAAGTTGCATCAAAGTTGTTTGTAATTTGTTAGAATTTGTAATGGAATGAGTAGATATGTGTAATTTGTTATACTTTGTTGTAATTTGTAATGGAATGACTAGATATGTGTAATTTGGATCAAAGAGTATTTGCAATTTGTATCAAAGAGTACTTAAAATATAATTTGTAATTTGCATCAAAGAGTATTTACAATCTATTCAGTTGTTTGCAATCTATTCAGTTGTTTGCAATTTGCAATATGAAATCTATTCAGTTGGATTGAAATGTAATTTGTAATTTGCATCAAAGAGTATATTTGCAATTTGTAATTTGCATCAAAGAGTATTTGTAATCTATTCAGTTGTTTGCAATCTATTCAATTATTTACAATATATTCAGTTATTTTTTAAGTCAACGGGAGGGGTAACTACACAAGGTGTTTTACGAGACACCTGTGTCGTTTCTTTCAACTTACTCTTACTACCGAGTGGTTCGATTTAAGTCGACCTGTCAATAGAACCCGGATTTTTCAGCACTCTGCTTATCAGCAATGGGACATTGCTATTATTGACTCGGATGTTATGGGCAATAAATACTGCAACATCATTATCATCCACAATTTCGGCAGGAAGACATGCAAGTGTACTTGGATATAAAACCTTCATTGTGATTTCATACTCTTTGAGACTATCATTTGTAATCTTATAAATTTCCTGAACAAGATAGTCAAAATCCGATTTTGTAGATAAAATGATACTTTTAGTTCTTCCACCCCTGTACTCGTACTTTTCTTTCAAATATAACAATTCTCCATCATAACAACAAAGTATCGGTAATGTTGAATCCATATTTTAAATCCCTGTTAGCATAGAATCACAATATTAAAACTCAACAATATAAAATTTGATATCAAAAATTAATCATATGTAACCAATACAAAATAGACTCATCACGACTAACAATTATTATTTATTTTTTACTTTTAAACTTTTAGATCATGTGATGCTAATATTCACCTAATAATTTTATCGATTTCATCACTTTTTCATCCTAAAATGTGATGTTGCTATTTTAAGCATAGAATCACAATATCAAAACTCAACAATACCAAATTTGATACCAAAAATTAATCATACGTATCCAATACATACTAGACTCATCACGACCAATACATACTAGACTCATCACGACCAATATAATATAAATTCAGCTAATTTTGTCGATTTCAACCCTTTTTCGTCCTAACCATAATGATGAATAGCCAATTTTATCAATTTCGTTCATTTTTCGTCCTAAAATGTGCTGTTAATATTCAACCACTTTTTATTGATTTCGTTCCTTTTTCTCGATTGGTTGTTGTTGTTAATGAAATCATAAAGTAATCAAATGGTACAATGAAGAAGTTAATCAAACATATATGAAAAAAATCGCAAAGCATGGAGGTTTAAAGGGGATATCTCACAGCCCTGTTGAAATGAGATAGTCGTCATCGAAAGGTTGTCCTCCAAAGGGGTGAAGTGAAGAGTCGTTGAAAATGGTGAAGTATAGGAGTCGTTGAAAGGGGGTGAAGTGTAGGAGCCGTCGAAAGGGGTGAAGTGAAGGAAGACTCACGGGCTTTGATGATCACCGTTGAAATGGGTGGCCGGTTGTCCCACAGTTGCCGTTGAATGGTTGCCGTCGAAAGAGGTGGAGGAAGCTGCCATCCAAATGAGGGAAATGAAGGGAGACTCAATGGAAGGTAGGGTTTTAGTGAAAGGGTAGTTTGGTCCCAAAGAGTTTCAATAGTCATTTTGGTAAAGCCAAAAGCAACCTGGCCCATTCTCAACAATAGTTGAGAGTTGGTGGCCATTTCGGTAAAAACCTCAAAAGTCATTATACTGATGTAAGGATGACTATTTATAGATGTTGGGTGTCCTACAACTGTCAGGGCTGATGTGGCGGTATGAGACTAGTCCAAAAAGCAGCTTATGCAAGCAGGCTGACGGGCCTCCAAGCAGGCCTTGAGTTATCTTCGCAAGCCTCCAACTGATTGTGTGCAGGGCTGCTTCTCGATAGACCGCATGCTACAGGATTTTGGGCTGATCTGATGCCTCAGCCAAATTTTACACCCACAGTTCCTTTTCGAGTTTTATTTTGCTACTCTCTCTCTCTCTCTCTCTCTCTCTCTCTCTCTCTCTCTTCCAACCCAAAGTCAGAAATACCTGGACCTTAACTCTAATCCAACCCAACAAACTCCGACTTGGGAATTCTCAGCCCAACAATGAATGTGGCCTGTGCAACTACAGAAATACAGCAGAGATACCACAACCATCCACAAATAATAAACAAGGAAGAATCCCTGACTGTCATCAAGTTCTTAATGCCAATTGTAACCCTCCAATTAGTTAAGAGACCGGAGACAGACTTCGATCCTTAGACCAAGACTTCGAAACATGATCAAGATACATAAGGGATGAGCAAAACCTAAGCATGTTACACAAGATACATAACAAATGGCCAACACATTGGCATTATAGTACAAAAATCGGGGACCGTCCAGCCTCTCCAGCATTCTTGGAAAGGCGACGATGCAACTCAAAAAGGGTACCACTCGGACCAGGCAGTGCGACATTCTCCCATACTTTCGATCTACGGCTGTCGATCAACTTAGCACGGACGAGGAAGAACTCAGTGGCCGTGGGCTTCTCCTGCTGTATTTCGGAGGGTTGGTTTTAGCCACATCAACAACGATCATCCAGCCATTAATGATCTGCAAACGCCGAAAGCTAGTCGTCAATAAAATTTAAAAAAGAAATGCAAATTACAAAAACCTCCCCTGAACTATACACCTCATTTCATATTGGTCCCTCCACTCTTTTTTTGAACAATTTGAACCTTGAACTATGCCCCGTCTGCATATAGGCCCCTGTAAAACCTTATTCCGAAAATACACTTGTCCTAGTAAGCATAAGTTAAATTTATTTTTAAAAAGTCCTATTGAAAATTGAGTATTTTATTCCGTCTGCATTTAGCCCCCTCTGTCAACATTTTATACCGAAAAATAGTCAATTTTCAAATATGACTCAATTTTAAAAATATATTTAACTTATGCTTAATAGGACAAGAGTATATTTGGAATAAAATTTTACAGGGGGGCTATATGCAAATGGAGCATGGTTCTGGGTTCAAATTGTTCAAATATATAGTTGAGGGACCAATATGAAATGAGGTGTATGTTAAGGGGAGGTTTTTGTAATTTTCAGTAAAAAAATTTGGTTAATTAATAATTACTAGAGTTACAGGAAAATGGGTTCCTACATACCTTTCCATTCATCTCCTTCAGAGCTCTACTTGCAGCTTCTTCCGCAGTGTACTCTATGAAGGCATAACCCTTTGACCTCTTCGATATCTTATCCATTATGATCTTAACTGTTGAAAAGCAATTATGCTATCATCAATATCTTGCCCTAACCATGGAGAGAGAATTCATGGAGCGTGTTACCAGGGTTTGTCCGCACCTTCAACAAGCTCGCCAAAGCCTTCAAATGCCGCACGCAGAGTTTTCTCGGAAGTATAGAAGGACAATCCTGCAGACAACCAGTTTAGTTGAATGTGAAATAGCCCCTTCATCAAAATCAACTAGTATGAAACCCGAGCGTTGCCTGGGCTCCATTCACTCATCCGACGTATATCGCACCTCCGATGGAATTGACTCATGTGGAGTATAGAAATCCGGGCGATTCCCGAGCTCCATTCAGTCATCCGATGTATAATAACTGGCCGTGATTCGCACCTCCGACGGGATCGACCATGGAGTATAGGAGGCTCCACGGGGCACAATCTTGGCTCCCAAGTGGCGAGACCATGGCTCCTAAGCTTTGTTTTAGTATTATAGTATAGACTTAGGTGTTTCTAGCATGAAATGCATAGGAGAAAAGGGATTCCATGCATTGTGCATGTGCATCCGTGTGCCTGTAAGAAAGATGGCTTTTCATAGCGCCATTTCCTCCGGCTGTAAGAGTATGCATGCGATCTCACTATCATCAGGCTTAGACCGTCATGCACACATGCTGCAAAATCTTCTTGTTCATGTATCTGAGAAGGGAACCATGCCTTACCAAGCATTTCATGTGGAAAAAACATGCTTCAAATCTTCAAGGAGTTAATAGTTCTAAATTTGATTTCTGGAATCGGAGCTTTGCTATAGTTCTAGTGTTCGACCATATAGCATGAAACTCCTAAAAAACTACCAACTTTAGTTTTAGTCCCATGTGAACCTCCATAGTGTGGACATTTTGCAAGCCAATGTATTGTTTTGACAGATATGACAATGACAACTAGGGGGGGGTATTTGGCATTGTTCCGGACTCATCTGTTTCTATCGACAGTTCCATATTTCAAATTCAACGGATACTATTTGTTTCGGTGGAAATGAAAATTTATCAATACGTCCGTTTCTATGCTAACCAGAATGCTGAACCATCGAATTACATTGGAAATAGTAATTGACGAGATTACCCTCTTTCGGATGCGGTTTAAGCGGAACAGCTGTTCCTCATGCCAGACACCCCCTGGATGTCCTTTATGCTGAATGTGGCAACTGAAGCCTCAAATAAAATCAATTATATGACATTAAATGAACAAGTGCAACCGGTACAAAGAAGTTGACTCCCACGTGAGCCATATACATCTATTAAACAACAAACATGCATACATGCAAACATATACACCCTTTCAAGTTTCTAGGACCTCCACTCCACTCAAAGTGGATAAGAAACCAAGAGGAGACCAAGCAAAATTTTGAGAATACAAAGGAAATGGATGCGGCTTCATGAAGAAATAAATAATGGATCAATTGTGATAGTGCTTGATGTCGCATATTTTATACTTCTCAATGTTACTATTCGTATTTGTTTGGGATCCTCACCCTACTAGCAACCACAATTAGGCATGTGCTTGTATCTCGACATTAGTTCTGAAGAGATTATCTTTAGCATCATCCTAACTTTCTCCAAGCTAACATGGGTATCCAAGCCCAGATCAGCAATGGGAATCCTCGTGTGAAGAGTTTCGGGTGAGCATGATCAGGACTAGAAAAACATATTGTTAATCCACCCTCTAGATTGACTGGCCACATCAGTATCTTTATCCCTGTGTGCACGTTGATGACTTTAGTCATATATACAGATGATTCTGACAACCCTTTTGCTGCCAATGATAGCATATTTGTTGGAATGCAAAAACTGATTAAGAATTCTAGCGCATGTCCTTGGGAGAACTAATGTTGGACTTCTAACCTTCCATTGATCACCAAATGCCTAAGATGTATCCAAGGGTGGTGACGAGTGTCCACTGGCACTTTTAGGACTGAACGTCGGCTGTTCCACCACCTAAGAAGCACGGACTTGGACATGGGACATGGACACGACGCGACACGGACACGCCGACACGATAGTTTTCAAAAAACCAGGACACGGACAAGTTAGGGGACACGCCGAATTTTATATATATATATATATATATATATATATATATATATATATATATATATATATATATATATATATATATATATATATATATATATATATATAT